>ML675625.1:13735683-13873869 GCA_007922155.1 Mesoclemmys tuberculata | reverse complement strand
GGGGGGGCCCGCTCCGCAGTGTAAGCGGGGGCAGTCCGAGGCGGGCCCGCTCCGCAGGGCAAGCCGGGCGCAGTCCGAGGCGGGTCGCCGTTCTGCAGTGCCGGAGGAGCGGAGTTTGAGGCGGGTCCCTCTTCTGCAGCGTAGCCGGCGCGGAGTTTGCAGACGGCCCCCGCGCCCCGCCCCCTTCCCCCTCGGGCCCCGCCCGCGCCGCGCGCCGGCCGTTCCGCGGGGACTGAGGGCGCAGCCGGCTCGCTCCTCCGGCGCCTCATTCATGCGGCGGGGCTCGGCGGCGGCGGCGGCGGCGGATCGGCCGTAGAGCGCGGAGCCGCCCCTCCCCCCCGCCTGCGAGCGGCCCCGGGCCCGGCGGAGCGGAGCGGGCGCCATGCGGTGGCCCCGGGCGCCGCGGGGGGCCTGGCGGCTGCTGCCCCGGCGCTCGCTGCTGGCCGCGCTCTTCCTCTTCTCGCTCTCCTCCTCCTTCCTCTACTTCGTCTATGTGGCGCCCGGCATCGGTGAGAGGCCGCGGGGGGGCTCCGGGCCCGGGGGGGGGGGTTCGCGGCCGGCCGCTCTCGGGGGCGGGCTCCCCTCCCCCCACGGGGCCGCTCCCGGTCGATCCGCGCCCGCCGGAAACTTCCAGAGAGGCGCGGTCCACCTGCGCCCCAGGCCCGGCCCCCGCCTCCTCGGCCCGGGCGGGCTCGGACAGCGCCCCTGGGCCTGCGGGGGCCCGGTGTGTAGGGGAAGAGAGCGGGAAGCGGCTGTTTTTGGCCCGTGAGGGTGTTGGCCGGTGGGCTCGGACCGCAGGGAGGGCAGGAACCGCTCCACAGCTCACCCCGAGCTGGGGGGGCTTTGAAAAGAAATGCCCCGACCTGCCGTGTCCAAGGTGTCCCCGCCTGCAGGGAGCAGGGACGGGCGCTGGGAGACGAAGCAAGTTTGGGAATGGCCTGTGAAGCCGATGAGCCGTGGCAGCTTTCCCCCTATTGAAACGACAGTCAAGCGAACAGCTGGCGTCTTCAGCGGTACCACGGCTGTACAGTTAGACCCTGCCTAATGCAGTCTGGTGACCCGGGGTCTCTCTGCCAACCGCTGAATTTTGAAAATAATAACTGTTCATTTGGCTTAAAAAAAATATCAAGAGTGCTGTATTACCAAAAGGTCTCCCGTTGGTCCCTTGGACAAATTTGGTTTCTAATCCAGTGTTTCCTGGAAATGCTAGGTACATCTTGGGAAAGTATGACATTTTTTCCTAAGAGACTGCACCACATTGTACTAGTCCTTTGCTGAGAGGAGAAATCAGGCTGGAGTTTGTGTGTGTGTTTGTGGGTAAGCTGGTTCTGCTGTCTAATGCAAAATATTGGTATGAAAGTGAAAAGGCATGGTGTGGTTTTCACCTGTTTAGCATGAACAGCTTGAAGTCATACATTAGAAATGGAACACAGCTAGTGTGCTTAAGTAGCAGTTTTGAGTATCTTGGGTCAATGGAGATCTGTTACATAATGCTTTCATTTCAGCACCTTCAGTATACTTTAGAACACCCACTGTTCCTAACGTGAAGAACTGATCTGTTTGGGGGTTTAGGTCCTGTTGGTGTAATACCTTCCTCCTTTGGGTTTTTGTATAGTCCCCATGTATATAAAAATTAGTATTACATTTAGTAGCTATAAATTAAGCATTGGAGACTTCAGGTGCCTAATAGAGCATAGATTAATATGAACATATATTTGTATAATTAATTTGTTTATTATTTTTGGTTAACATGCAATTTGGTTGCAGTGATTAAAATATTTCTTCATTTGGTTTATAAATCATGAACTTTTTTATAACAGATTATGGAAATCAAAAAGAGCCCATCTATCTAAAAACCTGTAATGCAAACTATGTGCCATGCATTATGATCCAGCCTTGTAAAATTCCACTCTTCTCATCTAGAACAGTTTTCTTTTTGACAAGTGAATAAAATATTCTTAATTATCATCAATCCACCTTCCAAAATGATGGGTTAGTAAATACATGATTTCTGTTCTGGTTTCTGAACTCTACTTGACTCTGGATCCTCATTTATGGCCTACTATGGGTTATATGCTGAGGCCACTGATTTCCTGATTACTGGAGAGCTCATTGTGAATGAGTTAAGCATGATCAAAAAAGTGCTAATGATTTAAACTCTTTCCAAAGAAACGATCTCCTCATTCTTAAAATGTCTCGGGCAGTATTGCGTGGAGCATATAATATCTTTTAAGGAGATAAAACTTCCCTCTTGCTCGTCAACCATAGTGCACCACACACATGAATGCTATGGCTACTAAAGAACATCAGAGTTTAATTGTGTGCTCTTACCCCTTGTGAGATCTGGGATAAGTTTTGCTAGACTTTGTCTTGGAAAGTAATGAAAAGTTATTTCCACAGAAAGCCATGGCTCTCAATGAAACTTGACATGCAACCTGAGTTTTGGCAAACTTTCTTTAAAAACAAACAAACAACAAAAACCCCACACAGACAAACACCAATCCCAGTAAAATGTCACTGGAATCATGCCCCCTTCCAAAAAAGTTTATTTTTAAACAATTTCTCTTGTATCTGCAAACTGCATACCTTGCAGCCTTGTGCTATGATGCTGAACTCAAGTGAAACTTACTAGTAAGTTCTCAAGGTGGTTTCTGCATATTTCCACTACCAGTGGAAATACCATCCTTGCCACTAAGCTTCAGGAATCTTCTGGAAAGTGGTATCTTGTGGGATCCGTGAGTACCTTTGTCTGGATCCCGTTACTCAGAGCAAGGGTTATAAATGAGCCAGGCAGCCCCAACTGGCCTCGGCTCCTTCCTTGCTGAAAATGTAGAGACCTCTCTTTCTGTTGGATTGGAGCAGTCTTTGCATTGTCCCACCAATTCTGTTGATCTCACTAGTGGGATCAAAAAAGGCCCATATTATATTGGTGCCCCATGATGATCTTGTGGGTACCCATATATGGATCTTCTACATCTGTAAAGGCAACCTCTGTTTCTCTTACGAGAATCCTCAGGCTACTGTCTCAGTAACACAGTGTTGTTTTCTTCTCCATCTGGAATCACTACATGGCTCATGGACCTTTGGCTATTTCTGAATGAACAAGTCTTCAAAGATGTAGGAGATCCTGTGGCAGTATATTAAAAGAAAATTCTGAAATATTACTTTCTGAAGTAGAAAAGGTTTTCTTTATGGGCATCAGATGTTTTGCCTCTGTTCTGCACTCCTATAATCCATTCTGGACTATTAGAGAACTTGGAAGATGGGAGGCTGAGGAACTATTAAGGTGCACCTGTCTGCCACCTTCTCCTAGCATCTGTTACTTGACAGTTCTAATGTTCTAGCTCATTTCACAATCAAAATAATTCCTGAAAGGTCTGGTTAAAGTGTTCCTTGCAGTCAGAGAACATACCATGATGGAAACTCATACTGATACTCACAAGTTTCATGGACTCACTGTTTGAACCCTTGGGTGAATGCTGTCTTTCACCTTTTGTCAAAGACAACATTTTTAATCTCAACTACATCAGCAAAAATCCTGTTTTTTTTTTTTTTTTTCTAGAACCTTATTCTTACCTGGGGCTTGGATGGTAATGATGGCCTGTCCCTGTATTGTTGCCACTCTGCTAGAAATCTACACTGCTATCTGGGAGTTCTGCATGCACATTTATCATCATTGCTTTCTTAACTAGGCAGCTAGATCTGATGCTCTTACAAGGGAAGTTCTGCAATCCTGGAGAACTTGAACATCCCTAAATGATTATGTGAAAACAATACAAAGACACTATCTCTTATTTGGGGAGAGTCTGAGATAGTGAGGAAGGGCTTGGGGAACATTAAGATTGCTGTGTATCTAGTACTTCAGTTACTGTGCTGTAGTTCTTAATAGCGCTACTGCATGGAGATTGAGGTAGAAATGTTGTAAATAAGGTACCTGTAACTCCGGCAATGTTTGAGCTGTCTGAGGCTTTCTTCAGCAAAGGAATGAGCTTGGTCTGTTTTTCTTCATACTCTGTGAAGAATCTGGAGAAGTGGCTGGCCTAGTCCTTGGCTTTTTTTGGATGCCTCAGTGAGGAGATGTTAGATCTTACAGCTAGTCAGCTAAAGAATATAAAAGTTGGGGCTGATCTGCTGAATGTTTAATCAAATACACCTTTGTATTTTTGAAGTGTTTCTGTATTTGAATAAAAATGAGTAGAGTAACCTCAGTATTGAGCACAAGTTTCAGATGGTTGGTGAATGTAGATCCTTTTTAGTGAAAGGTTTTTTTTCTCTTGTTCTAGCAGGCTCTTCTGAAACTAATCAGCTTTTTTGCAGATGTTTCCAGGTTGCTATTATGACTATTTAGACTTGGATTCCCAGTTTTCAACTAGGGGAAAAGGTCCAGAGATCGGGGTTGCTTTTGGTTCATTTGACAATCTTTTCTCCAGAGAAAGTAGAGGAAATCCTGATTTCTAGGTGGTGACTTCTAGACTCTGCTCAGTTTGTACAAGAATTGCAACTTAGGTAGCATCTATAAATAGGATTTAAATGTACAATGTTGCACATACAGAATTTGTACTTTCATTCATGGCTGAAGTGCCAACCATCTGTTCACGAGAGACCATAGTTATTTCTCCTGTTTAGACCTGCAACATTTCACAGTTCACTATTGCAACATAGTGAACCCCAGATCTCCAGCCCACCACAACTTCCTTTGCAACTCTGAAGACTTCTAGTCCTTAGAGTTGCTCTGATCTGTGGAGGGAAACCTGTGCATTGGTTCTAGTCTAAACACTGCAAGAAAAAATATTCAGATCTCACACCCACTATAGCTATGTCTCTACTGCCACTTCCAACACCGCTAACTATGCTAATGGCTGTATGCAGGACTTGAGCTTCTTTACCTGCTCAGACTACGTCTAGGTGACACAGTAGTAAAAACACCAGTGTCCAGCCTACACACGTGCTTTCACTGTTAATGCCAGATGAAATTGTTTGAAAATTCTGAGGTATACAAGGCCCTACAGGATTCGGTCCAAACTGCCCACCTCCGTGGATGCTGAGAACCAATAATTCCTATAAACCTCAAGGAGAGTTATGGGTTCTTAACTCCTCACCAACTAAAGTCTTCGTGTCTATGCAGGTTTAGTTCTGATCTCACTATTTCAGTTGGTGATATGTGATTTTTGTAACTGAAATAATTAACCTGCACAACTCTGTGTGTGGATAACTGTACAGGCATAAAGATGCCTTATGCCGCTCTATCTTATGTCTCTAAAATTTGCAGGAATAAGCGACATCAAGGTTCTTGTGCTGGTATAATTGCATCCATCCTGGGGGAAGGTTGGCGTGCGTGTTTACTGGTTTCATGCCCATATAGGTAAAACTACATTGACTAAGGGCTAGTCTACATTAGAAGTGCTAGATTAGCGCAGCTGCACTGCTGTAGCGCTTTTGGTGAAGACACTCTATGCCAATGGGATAGAGCTCTCCTGATGGCATAATCAGTGAATTTTTAAATCAAGATAGGATGTTTTTCTGAAGGTCTATGTTAGGAATTATTTTGGAGAAATTCTATGACCTGTGTCATACAGGAGGTCAGACTAGATGATTACAATGGTTCTTTCTGGTCTTGGAATATGACTATGGTTAAAATGCTGGCAGCTTGGCTAGCACTTACATTTTTGCTGCAACAGTGGGAAATCCTTAAAAGAGCTTCAAGTCCTTATTGTAGGCAAAGCCTAGTGAAATTAGAGGTCAAATTCTGTAGGAAACAGCCAAATCTATCAGGTATCCATGGGGAGCCTGAAATTATTGGGATTTGGGTTTGTATTGTCCATGATTTTCTTCTCTGGAGCATGATAGCCCAACCCTTCCCTGTTCTTGACAAAACATCCGTGCTCATGAAACTATTCTCCTTAGCATCCTGCAAGCTTGAGCCTGCACAGATACAAATGTAAACACACCCAACCTCTAGTTCTCCTTGGTACTTGGATAAAATACTCCTCTGTGCATGCGTGCACATACGTTTAAATAAAATCTGCTTTCCCAGCCCACATAAGAACTACTTCTGCTGATCACATAAATGCAATCGGTCATGTCCGTTCCCTCCCTTCTTCCCAAATCCCCATAAGCCTGTGAATTTTTACATTATTCAGCACTTTCTGAACTCCAGGTAGAGAGAACTATAACAATGGCAATTAATGGTTATGCCTCATGGTAAACTGAATGACAGTTAACATGGGTTGGTTGTTAAAGACAGAGTTTCAAAGGCCCAAAAAAGTGCCTTTTCATAGCTAAGCTCCTTACTGATATTGCAGTCTGTTTTTATTGACTTATGGTAAGACTACTCAGGGTAGCAAATAGATTAAAGGGATACTATTGAAGATCATAGGTCAGGTTTTTGCTTGCTACTGTAGAACATGATTTCACTGTCTTGTTGATACCTTCAGTAATGGCCATAAAGCAAATGTGGTTTAAATCACAAATGTAACTGCACTGGCTTTAACTGTGCAATAAACAAAAGAACCACACATCCATATCCTTCAGTCTGTTCCCAAAGTTCTGAAAACAGTTTTCTAGTTTTGTTTGCAAGTCTCTACACTTGCATCCTCCAATTAAGAACAGTGCACAGTTTCACTAGAACACATGTCCAGAAGTAACTTTGCATATACTGCATACATACACAGAAGCCAACATTGAAGGAGGAAGTTGTATGTACACACACCCACCCACCCACCCACCCACCCACACACACACACACACGCACACCTACACCTCAAAAGCACATAGATTTACTTTTCGAGTTAAACAGTTTCCTTGTAAGTCTTAATCTATGTTGCCCTGTATGTTCCTTAACCGTCACGTTTTTGGTTGCCTGTTGAGCCATTACTGTAGAAATCTGTATGGTTTTTATGCTATAGTCAAATTGTGGCTACTTTACCTCTCCTAAAAACGTAATCCTCTCTTGCCAATGCAGTTTTGAAACTTAACAGGAATTAGGAAGTTGGCTGTTACCCTTATTGCAATTTAAAATAACAGAAATACTTTCACAAATTTATTGCAAAGTCGGTTACTGTTCATCCTGAGCATTTCCACTTTAAGTTAGGAATTGCCAACATTTTGTTTGTGGTTCTCTTGCAGGATCGTTGCTACTTAGTTCCTTATATGTTAAGGTCAGAGGCCTTCACACTGGAATTGTGTAGTGCTTTCTGTATTCCAGAAGTGTCTTTCTCCAGATGGTACCTTTGATAGGAGGTTTTTTCTTTAAACCTGGGCTTGTGTTGGGAGTCTCATTTGTCTGAACCTGGAAAATGGAGAGAAACTATATCATTGGGTAAAAAAGCCCTTTCTGTCTAGCAGAGTTGTCATTCACTTTGTTTTACTTCTCTAAACTCTTAGTGGATAAAAAGATGCCTTCTCCAAACTCCTTGGTTAACGTTAAAATAAGAATTTGGTTTTGGTGTGGTAGCAAAATTCCTGAATGCATTTTCTCTTCTCCCTAGTGCTTATACATCTTTTCTCAATAAACAGTAGTGTAATAAAAGGGAGTCTAAAATGACACAAGTGCTACTAATGAGTCATTCTACATATTGCTCTTAATCTGCTATCCTTCCCTGTAAAATAGGCTCGAAGATCAGATGGGACCAATATGATCATGTAGGCTGACTGCCTACCCAATGAAGGCCGCAGAACCTCACCCATCCACTCCTATAATAAACTTCTAACCTATGACTGTTGTTAAAGTTCTCAGATCATGGTTTAAAGACTTCAAAGTACAGAGAATCCACCAGCAAGTGAGCTGTGCCCCATGCTACAGAGGAAGGCAAAAAAAACCCCAGATTTTTTGCCAATCTGTCTTGGAGGAAAATTCCTTCCCGACCCCAAATATGACGATCAGTTAAACCCTGAGCATGTGGGTAAGACTCACCAGCCAGACACGCAAGAAAGAATTCTCTGATAATAACTCAGAACCCACCCAGCTAACATTCCTTCACAGGCCATTGGCATATCTACCACCAGTAGTCAAAAATCAGTCAATTGCCAAACTAAGCTGTCCCATCGTATTATCCCCTCCATACATTTATCATGCTCCAGTTTGAAGCCAGCTAGTTGTTTTTTTGTTGTTGCCCCCACTGCTCCCCTTGGAAGGCTATTTCAGAACTTTACTCCTCTGGTTAGAAACCTGCTTCTAATTTCAAGTTTAAACTTCCTGATGGCCAGTTTATATCCATTAATTCCTGTATCCACGTTGGCGCTGAATTTAAATAATTCCTCTCCCTCCCTGGTATTTATCCCGCTGATGTATTTATAGAGAGCAATCATATCTCCCCTCAATCTTTTGATTAGGCTAAATAATCCAACCTCTATCAGTCTCCTCTCATAAGGAAGGTTTTCCAATCTACGGATCATCCTAGTAGCCCTTCTCTGCATCTGTTCCAGTTTGAATTCTTCTTTCTTAAACATGAGGGAACAGAACTGCACACAGTATTCCAGATGAGGTCTCACCAGCGCCTTGTATAATGGTACTAACACCTCCCTTACTTTGGAAAAGTTTCTTACTTGAGGAAAAAAATCTCCAGGACATGTATACAAGGCAAAATAAGTAATGAGGACACAAGCAGCGCATGAGCATCCTTTACCTCTGGGCATCTGACACTCAGACAGTAATTTTGCATTAGTTTGTTCTTTTGATTTAGCATGGTCACAAATGTAGATCCAGATTAGTTGATTCCAATGAGGTATCATTGCTCACTGCCTGCCCCTGCAAAAAGAGTTAAAATAAATAAGACCCCAAGCAAATCAGACAAAAAGTGCTATGTCCCAAGTTCACACCCTGAAAAAAGGAACAGAACTAGATCTCCATGAAATCCGCTGGGGATCTTACTATTGCTAGATAGACTGCAGTGGGCAGCAATACAAAACTCTTTAGAATGCTTGAGTAGTTCTAAATGCTTGGTTAAACGAAGCATGCTTGCTCATGAAGCAAGTGCTAGAATTAGAGTTAACGTATCTGTTACGCGTGGCATAAGACTGACAGTAAACATGATGAATAATCCCAGCTTTATGACTTGGAGATTAATTTTAGGACTAAAGATTCTCTTCTCATAAAGGAGCATGCAGCTAAGGAGACCCGTTCAGCCATCTCTTACTATGAGGTGAGAGAATTGTCTACACTATGGCCAGGTTTACATACAGTTATTACAAGTGTGGCTTCTGCAGCCAATATGTGTAATACCCAAGAGACAGAGGATTCAGGGCTACAGCTCGCTCTCGCGCATGCTCGCTCTCTCTCTCTCTCTCCCCCCCCATGCATTAGTTTGAAGCATTCTTTTGGGCAAGGCTAAAGACTTGCATATTTAGATATATTTTAGTCAAGAATGGTAAGTTAATGGGTTTTATATGCCTGTTAGGTACCAATTATGTTGAACAGTGTTCTCTGTCTGGGATTGCTGATTTTAGTTTTTGTTGAGTGCTCAGTATTGTAAATTTAAACAGCTTAAAAATAGATGTTCACTATAGTCATCTGAATAGTGACAAATTTTATAAGTGCTTATATGCAAATGCTAGAAGTTTAAATATGAAGATGGGTAAACTTGAGTGCCTGGTATTAAATGAAGATATTGATATAATAGGCATCACAGAAACTTGGTGGAAGGATGATAATCAATGGGACATAGTGATACCAGTGTACAAAATATATGGGAATGACTGGCTAGGTCATGCGGATGTGGGAGTGCTGTGGTATGTGAAAAAAGTAGATTAAAATATAATAAAAATCTAAGTGACTCAAAACTGTACTGTAGAATCTGTATGGATAGAAATTCCATGCTTGAATAATAAGAGTATAGCAGTAAAAATATACTGCCGAACACCTAATCAGGTTGGTGAGTGATTGTGAAATGTTCAGGGAGTTTAGAGGGTTTACAAAATCAGGAAACCCCGTAATAATGGGGTCTAAATTAGTTATTACCACTCAAAAAAGAGGTCTTGGATTCATTGTGGATAGGTCTCTGACAAATTCTGCTCAATGTGCAGCGGCAATCAAAAAAGCTAACAATGTTAGGAACCATTAGGAAAGGGACAGATGATAAAGCAGAAAATACCATGCCACTATGAACTTCCATGGTATGTCCACACCTCGAATACTGTGTGTAGTTCTGGTTGCCCCATCTGAAAGAAAAAAAAAAAAGAAGAAAACTAGAATTAGTAAAGTTACAAAGAAGGGCAACACAAATTATTAGGGGGTATGGAATTGCTGCCATATGAGAAGAGATTAGAAATGCAGAGACTGTTCATCTTGGAAAAGAGACTATTAAGGGGGGATATAATAAAGATATATAAAATCATGAATGATGGAGAGAAAGTGAATAAGGAGGTGTTATTTACCCCCTCACATAACGCAAGAGCCAGGGATCACCCAATGAAGAAAGTAGTATTTAAACATACAAAAGGAAGTACTTCTACACACAATGCAAAGTCAACCTGTGGAACTTGTTGCCAGAGGATGTTGTGAAGGCCAGAAGTTTAACTGGGTTCAAAAGAATTAGATAAGTTCATGAAGCATAGGCCCATCAATGGCTGTTAGCCAAGATGGTCAGATATGCAACCCCTTGTTCTGGGTGTTTCTAAACCTCTGACTGAAAGAAGATGGGACTGGACAACAGAGGATGGATCACTCGATAAATGGCTCTGTTCTTCTGAAGCATCTGGCACTGGCCACTGTTGGAAGACAGAATGCTGGGCTACATGGATCGTTGGTCTGACCCAGTATAGCCATTCTGTATCTTTGCTGTGCTCTCTCATGAGGTGGAATTCGTGAGGCAGCCAAATAGGAAGTTACTGTAGCTTGCTCTGTTTGGTGGTTTGCTCTTGTAAATTAGTTAAGTGGATCAAAACCTTATGATCATGGTAGATAGTGAGTAAAGCGTTATATGGCAAAAACATTAACTCTCCACCCAGTTGCGGTGTTGTGCTGGGCTCTCAGGTATTTGCGAAATGAATGAATAACTTGTAGAAATGTCATGGTTTCAAAACGTTGGTTGAATCCATCATAGCACCCCCCCAGGGACACATGCAAAAATCAAACACTGCTCATAGTTGGTAACATGCTAAATCACTCTCCAACGAAACTAAATAAACATACCTTGTTTTTCATCCTGAATGCTGCCAGATTTGGGCTCCAGGAATCAACTTTGTGTCCTCCACAAACAGCCTACCACAAGTAGTTCAGCTCTGGAGATTGATGCCCCTGAACATGGATGTATGTGGCCATTATCTCTACCCACAAGAGTGTTTTCCTCTCTGGATTCACACCTCTAGGTTTTTCCTTGATTGAGTGGTGTAGCTATGTTCTTATGGCATCAGAGAACTCTAGCTTCTGTTTCAGAGGGGAAGGAGAGAAATCACGGCTGTGGCCATCAAAGCCTGAGTATTAAGCTGTTTTGGAGGCTGGAGGACTAGAGTTGATCGCACGGAAGGCTGCAGTGTCAACCAGGGTCTTGAACAGCTGAGGTAGCTACTGTCACTGGTAGAGACAAAGGGATTGGCAGCTGCTGACTTGTTTCCTGAGCCTATCATCTGTCTTTTCCAGATGGACTAATTATATTAACTCAGACAGCATCTGCAGCACATGAACATGATGCAATCTCCAGAGACTAGACCTGAAGGGAAAGGGTGATGAAAATATATAGGTAACTGGATGTGTTTTGCAACTGTTCCCATATCAGTGCAGTGATGTAGGCAAAGTTTAACTTTCAAATTGCGTAGTTGTTAAAGGATTCATGATGTTTGAAATTATTGATGGTCTCAATTTCTGAACTGAAGTGAGTGGGTGGTAGCAGTGGGATTTTTGAGGTGGGAAGGCCACATGAGCCTACATGTCAATAGTAACACATTTATGAGCATAAATGTGATCCAGCTGATGTTTTATGGAATCTCTTTTTCTGGATTCTTCCTGCAAGCACCGTGCACATAGGTATTCTGATAGAGAAAATGCAATAGGGTTGTCTAAGGGCAGGAAAAAAATAATTGTCATTGAACAATTTTACTCTTAAAAAGCTACAATGTGTATAACTAATCTACTGGTTAGACTGAGCCCCTGGGAAACAGGTGTGTTTCCATAGCAGGTTTTCCATCTGGCTGGCTATACTTTGAACATGAAGCATTTGTGTGGTGTTAATACTTCTTGAACATCTTCCATATAAAGACCTAAAAATGTCTTATGAATGGTAATGTAATTTCTTTCCCAGAGACATTTTGAAACTTATTTTTATTTGTACAGTAGGCTATTGAAACACAAAAAGGTAAATTGAGTTTCCCAAGGGCATAAATGGTGGAGCAGAGAATAAACTCCAGAAGTTCTGGTTGGGGTCAATATGGTGATGCTTTCTATGTGGTTCCTTTTTTTGGACCTGTTGAACTAGTACGCTTTATGGGAAATCTATAGATCCAAGGAATTATAGGATTCCTGGATCTTTCTGGAACTGTTTAATTTTGTAGGCAGACAGTCTCTGCCCTTGCAGGCTTCTGTCTTTTTCTGTTTTCTAGCACCTAGCACAATGAGCTTCTGGTTTATTACAGGGGCTCTTAAGCATTATGGTAATACAAATAATAATTGAAGTGTGATGGCACCCTGGATGGGAAGTATCTCTGGAGATACACAAATGCATTATAATCTGTTACTGGAATAGTCCCAGAAGCAATGAAAGGATTGCACATGTAATCAGTCCCAGTAGGAAATACCTCTGGAGTGTGTAGTTACTGCATAGCATTCAAAAGACAGAGAGATGTGTTCCAGCTTCAGTTGTAATGGAGAATTTCCATTTTTTCTTTTTGTATTCATTTCAGTTTAATGTGGAAATGCACTGTTCTTATGGCCTCGTGGGAGGTGGCTTAAAGGTCTAATCCTCTATCTTAAAAACACCTACAATCTCTGTGAAATAGTCAAATCTTGGCATGGTTAACTTAGTGTTTAATCTTTCTGAGGTAGATAAACTACATGGAACTCATGTAACCTTTTTCCAATGGCACTGTAAGATAAGGTTGTGTGGATATTAAAGATCTGTCCTTAGTGACAGCCTATCATGATTGTTGTTTCCTTGAGTTAATTTGAGTGGTGCTGGATCGCTGAGCGTTTTGGAAGTGGATATGGTAATCAGGTTCATGAAGGTCTTGCTGCACTTTAACATCTTCTGTTAAACAGCCTACAGTTGGAAGTTTAACAGGATCCATTCAAAGCTAAGATAACCATCATTAGAATCACTCTGCAGCAATGATCTCTACATTTTCTCTCATGGCAGCAGCTTCTTTGTAGAGGTTCGGGTGCATGTACTTGAGTTTTCAGGGATTGGATCATGGTTCAGTAAGCTTCATAAACCTAAGTGGTGCTATGGACTCATCCTGTAGGCCTTCCAGAGGTGGTGTCAGAATTCCACCTTAATACATCATCCTGTTAAGTTTTTGCTACACTTACCTGTATGTCCATCTAGAACTTTGCTCCACAAACAGCTTCCAAAAATTGATTTTTTCATCTGGAGATGCTTAAAGATCTGAGAACATCCATCTAGCTCTTGATTCCTTTGATACTAGTGCAGTAGGTCAAGCAATCTCCATGAGAACCATATTTAAATATCCAGCGGTTTGCATCTCCTTAATAGGCATAAAACTCTAAGGTCATGTTAAAGCTCATTGAGTCAGAGGAATGTCAGCTTCCCCAGCTAGCCTTCTGGAAGGGAACAAATTGGTGGCCAGCAGGGCATCTGCAAAACTTGTAAAACGCTTGGGCTGACCAAATTTACATTTTGCTCATCCCAATCTGTATCTTGGCTACAAGTTTCCCCAGCATTCCCAGCTCTATGATAAGTGTGTCCCAATTGAGGTGGGAGGGTCCCAGAGCTCGGGCTGCAACCTGAGCCCAAGCGTCTACACCGCAAATAAACAGCTCCTTAGCCCATGTCAGCTGGCACAAAGCCACCTGCAAATGTCTAGTTGCAGTGTAGACATATCCTGAATATGGCCTTGACCCTTCTCTTTGAATGTTTAAATCTGTCAATAGATAGCTGAATTTCTTCTGTTAGTAAGATGAGATCTATAGGTCCCTATGAAAATTAGGAAGACTCAATGACTTACACAGACGTTGCATTGACAACTTTGTGCAAATCAATGTTGAATTAGTTGTCATCTTCACTTCTTGTGCTAATGCTGTTGTGTTGCTGTGTGTTAACCCCTGTCATGCTAAATGTCTAGGTGTAGGGTGAATCAATAAAAGTGTGTTAACATGGCCAAAGGAAAAAAGTACAAGGCATATAGAAAAATAAAAAAATCTTAACTGCTGTGTACTGGATGGTCAAGTGGTCATTGCCATGCTTATGCACCTGTGGAGAGGGGATCACCTCCATGTATTTCAGTCCCTCCTATTTCATCAGGGCCTTTTGGCTGAGGTTATCCTGTTGTTGCATATGAATAATGTATTTTGCTCCTCTCTTCTGTAATGTTGATAATCTGTCTGCCATCTCTTGTGACAAATGCCTGTGGCTTTTTAGGATTTGGAGAGAACTGAAAGGAAAAACAAGACAGCTTTAAAATAATAATAATAATAATAATTTCTTCCCCAGCCAAGGGAACTGAATAACTTTCTGATATTTTTGTCTAATACTTGGTTGCCAAGGCTAAATTTGGAGCCTGGCCTGCATTATTTCTTCCACACATTCCTGTAGTCTTCAGTGGCAGTATTGCAAGTGTTGCAGAATATAGGATTTGGCCTGCAGAGTTGTAGTTTCATTGCCAAAAGGGAGCCAATTGCTGATGCCATTCATTGTTGCATTTGTGACCTTGAAGAAGGAAATGTGATTTCTTTTACAGCCTGTCTGCTGCTTCCTACATAAAACAAGTCAATGTTCAAGACAGAGCTATCTACAGCATGGCTAATGCAGTGCCTCAAGCTAATGGGAGGAAGAGGTGAGAGTCATGAACCTGGAGGGTGTTTAGTAGTAGAAGAATAGAAAGCAAATAAAGTTAAAATAATGGTAAGGTGCCTTCACGCTGACATCGACTGCCATTTAAACTAGTTAAAACTGACACAATAAATCAAAATGGAAAAAGCCAAATCAAAGCAGCATGGCTTGACATGTAAGGAATGGGCCATACCCAGGAGCCAACTCCTCATTGTTTTCAGAACTGAGGCTGAGCCAGATAATCCAGGGGAAGTAAAGTACCATGTCTTCTCACAGCAAAGGTTTAGTTTGCCTACTGATCGGAGGCACTGTGACGGGAACTCTAAAAATTGGGTGATATCAGTGTATATGTATCCCATTGTCTTTGGGTGCGACTCCAGACTGACGTATCTAATATAGCCACATTCCAAATGGGAAGTGTGAACAGAATGGTGTGAAATGCTTCAATGCAGGCAGCTCTATATCTTGTTCTGCAGTCATACGTTTTCTTCAGTGTTTTTCCAACTCATGCCTTGCTGCCAGAGTCAATATTAATAATGCACGACTTTCTTTTTTGATTCTTCCTTCCCAGCATCCCTTTCAGCTGCTGAGTCAGAGAAGTCTGTTACAGCGGCAACCTCAGAAGCAGTGAAATCTCCCTGCAGTGCTGAAGCTTGCTGTTTGTCATTGTCATGCACAGTTACTCTGCAGGAAGCCCTTCCCCTTAGATACTCTGGCTGCAGCTACAAATGCCAAAGGAATCATTGCTGTTACAACAGCTGGTGATTAGAGAGCCCTGCATATTAGGTAGGAGAATTTAGCCAAGAACTGCAGGGGTTCTTAAACTTTTTTTTGCTGGGACCCGTTTTGAAAATATTTCAGGCTGTGATGACCCCACTCTCCAAAATGACGACCTCCCCCCATGCTTTGTCACCCTCCCTCATGGCATGCCACTCATACTTCTGTGCTGCTGCTGGAGGCGGTCCTGCCTTCAGAGCACCTGGCCAGTAGCTTCTATTCTCCGGCCACCCAGCTCTGAAGGGCTTTGGCTGTCAGCCATGCACAGGGATGACAACCAGCCCCAGCATGTGCGCGGACTGACAGTTTGCGGCCCTCCATAATAACCTCATGACCCCTTGATGGGACCCGACTCCCAGTTTGAGAACCACTGTGCTATAGGGTATCTGATTAAAAAAAGATACATGTTATCTCCTACTTTGTTTTAAAATTGTCCTTTGAAGTTTTTCTTTGCTTGTCTGTAGGATTGTCAGTCAGTTCATAAACTGGCTATTTCCCTCCCCCATCTGTGTGTCTGGGCTCTTTAAGGTCATTAATATTACAGAACCCACATAATATGCTAAAATTGTTAAATAAATTTGAATCCTTTCAGTAGCTGTTAGAATATGTCTGGCTGACAGTAGTAACTAGCATCAGTGCTGCTAATACCACATGGAAGCTTGGATTTATTCCCATTTCCTACAGGCAGCTCACATGATTATCAGGCTAACTCAGTGTGTTTACTGCAACATGGGGGCAATATTTATGTAGTTGCAATATTTACACTTGGAAAACTATCTGAGAGCCAGGGAGGAGTCTTTTTCAGGACGTCAGACTATTCACTTCATTGCAAAAGTATTTAGGTTTACATTTCTGAGGGCAAGTCTGCGCTATAAAATTAAGTCAACCTAAGTTACTTTAACTTACAGCCACTGCAGTAATTAAACTGTTTTTGCATGCGCACACTACTCTTCTTGTGTCAGCTATGTCTCCCCTCACCAGGAGCTTTTGCACCAATGTCACTGGCTGTGTGGGGCATTGTGAGATATAGTTTCTGAAAGGCAGCAACAGTTGATGTAAACAACACAGTTTCTACACTGACACGCAACGACCTAACATCAACTTAAGCGCTACTTACGTTTGTGAGTTTTTGTTCTATTTAACATCCGTGACTAACATTGGAAACCCCGGAATGGACTGTCTCCCTTTTCCTCCGCCTTTGTGCACTTCACAGCATGGGAGCAGAGCTAAGAGGCAGCTAGCTCTGCTTGCACAGCAGCACCCCTGGGGTTTCTGTGAATTGTGGTGAAGGAGAAAGACTAGACCTTGTCCACACTAGAAAGTTGTACTACTTTAACTGTTCCAGGATAGCAGTACAATTCCTCTAGTGTGGACACAGTCCTTGGGATGAAGGTGGTTTACACATAGTAGCTATTTCTGTACAGGAAGGGGAATGTTGCACTGATAAAAGTTTTACTGGTATAATTATATTTATAAGTGGAGACCAGGCCTTATTGATGATGATCCTAAAAATGCACCATTTTTGCTTTGTTTTCCTTTCCATTAAATATGAGCTGCTTGCTGCTATGGATTAGTTTTTCCTAGGGAAGAGAGCAGTATCAAGCTGCAAATGTGACATTCCCCCAAAAATCCTATCTTTTAACAATAAAATTGTGGTGGCTCCCCTATTGTATTCAGTGAAACTGTTGAAAATCCTATTTAAGAGGTAAACAGTGGAATCCCTAATGCAGAGTGAGCTAAGCCACACCAAATAGCTGTTGAGAACCAATCACTTAAGGAGGTAATCTGTAGGCAGTTTCCATGTTGTTTAGCGGTGCTGTGTTGAGATGAATCTGCATTTTTTCACTGACTGCTGTCTATTGCAGATGCAAATCACATTTTATAAATAAACCTGAATCTCCAGTGCCTTAATCAGTCTAAACCTCCCTGCAGAAGATACACTGAATTGTGTTGTTTCGGTAAGTGTTGGAACCTTTATTCAGAACAGTTCGCTCAGCACTTTTTCCTTCACTGTAACGTGCAGGTGACTTTCTCAGATGCATCTTCAGTTCAGGAGACTACTTCAGTGCTTTCCTGGCAGCAAAGTAAAACACCACCTACGACTAGTGAGACGATTGACTTGCTTCTCAGCTAACAAGATTTAGGTGGATTATGCTATGTATTTAATCAAGGGATAAGCTCATTGCCTTATTTGAAATGGATCAAACCCTCTGAAAATGTCATCTGTGAGGCTAGCTATCAAGCTAAAATATTGACTGCATTTCAGCAATGAAGGGGGTGAGTGGGGAAAGTCTTCTTTTATTTTTAAGTAGTTTAGCCAACAGCCTAACCTTTGAATTTCAGACAGACCCTGTAATTGCAGCTACTCCAGCTCTTTTAGGTTCACACTTAAAACTAAGGTTGACCTAGTTACATTGCTAAGGGTGGTGAAAAAAATTAGTGGGCAAGCTCACTAACTGTTAATTGCATTTATGAGAGAATCCAGTCTGCATAAGTGGAAAAAATGCACTTGTAAGGGAGGAAAAGATCTGTCTAAACATCTCTGCAGTGTAATACTATTCAGACTAGATGAAGGGTGTACTTGCAGAAGACAAATGAAGTTGTATTAAGTTGCCAATGAACTTTGTCATCTTATGGGTCTCTTCTGTGTCTTCAAATCTGTACATGGATGTTGCATTCTGTGCTGATTCTGGGATAGACATCGATATTCCAGCTCCAAAAGAGGCAGCTGCTTCATGATTAAATAAAACATGACATTTCTAGTTTCTTATGTGCAAGGTAAACGTGGCTACATAAAAGGTTATGGTGTTGATGGAACAGAGGAGGAAGCTGGGGAAAGTAAATGAGAGGAAGAATGTAGAATGGCAGTAGAACCTCTGACCTTTAGAATGTTTGAATATGAAAGGAAGGACAAAATGTAAAAAGATAATGGTGACCATGAGTTGAAAATCTTTGTCCTCCATTGAGAGATCTCATAGTGCAGTAGTCTAATGGATTTAGCTTTCTGAACTGCACAATAGTTAAGTAAGTAGTTTAGTCCTCATTTTGTAGATGGGGGTGGCAGTGGGACTGAAGTGGTTAAGCTGATCAGTGGCAAGGCTGGAAATGGAAACCCAGGAGACCAAGGATTAAAACTAAAACATATAGTGTCCTTTTTAAAATAAAAAAAATCTGTTGAATAGAAATGTGGTTGCTGCAAATGGTATACAGTGCACCACTTTTTAAATGCAGGGGGCATGGCTTTGGGAGTATTCTTCACCTAGACCATGAGACAGTAAATGTTGGGTAAATGTTTCAAGCCCTGACTACTGGAACTAAGGACTTATTATTCAAACATAAGTCAGAAGGGACCAATATGATCATCTAGTCTGACCTCCTGCACAAGGCAGGCCACAAAACCCTACCCATACACATTTATAACAACCCCGAACCCATTCCATTTATTTCATCAAAAATTATCTTTAGGAGACCAAACTTTACTGCTGTGCATGTAAGGAGGCTGTTGCTGTGAGATCTGTTTCACTCTTCATGAGCGAAGGGATTTTGTATTTATACTTAGAAACGAGAGTCAAGAATTTTGGCATCACTCTGAATCCCATCACCCCTGATCACTGGGCGACATGGTGTGATGGTTTCAGTTTTGCAGCTGGCACCTTTTTTTATTCTCTGATACACTGCAGTTCCCTTTGCTGCTTATAACTACTCTGATTGTATCTCGTCGGAGGACTAGGAACTCATCTTTCGCATCTATCCAAGGTCCTCCCCACTTTCAAAAGTTTGTGCTTCATTGTCTGCCTCGTTATTGTTACTGTCAGCAACTACCGGAACAAAAAAAGAGTAAGGACAGGTCTACTCTCAAAACTTAAGTCACAGGTCTAAAAACTAACATAAGTTGACTGACTTGTCCACGCAGTCCTTTTGTCAGTGGTGTGCATCCTTTCCCAGGAGCACTTTCACCGACTTAAGAGGGGCAGTGTGGGGGACTGAGAATCTGGGCTCTTAGCTTTGCGCTGCTTCCCAAGAGCCAAGCTGCCTCTGGGCTCTCGGCTCCCACCTCCTCACTGGGAGCACAGCTGCTGGCCTGAGGCGTCCCCCTGGGCTTTCAGCTTCCCTACTGGGAGCACAGCAGCCACCCTGGAGGGCATGGGAAGCTGAGAGCTCAGAGGGGGAGGGGGGCATCCATGTTCCTGACAGGGAGTTGGGAGTCTTGAGGCAGCACCTGGGCTCCCAGCAGGTGCAGCCCAGCTCCAAGCGAGGAGACTCCCATGCCCCCAACCAGCTTTCTTATCAATTTCATGGCTCTAGCATGGAGCCTGAAATTGACAAGACAGACAGCCAGCAGTGATGCTAGTAACCGGCAGCATCCACACCAACACTGCGTTGCCTTGACTACGCCCACATAAGCCCCATGCTCCTTGTGGAAGTGACGTTATTATGAGTGTAGTAGTAGAGCACTTACACCAGTGGGAACAAGGCTGTAGTGTGTACACTGACAATTAGGTCGACATATGTCAATCTGACACTGTTGTATAGACTAAACTGAAAACTTTGTCTCCACTGGGTTTAGCCTCAGGCCTGGTCCACACTAGAGAGTTTTGTCCCCAAAAGTCAGCTTTGGTCAACAAAACAAAGATGGTATGGCACTGTAATCAAGGCCCTGCCAACAAAACTGCCCTGTTTGGTGGTTGTTTTCTGTGGACAAAATAAAACCATTCTCTACAATAGGTCTAGGGCAGTGGTTCTCAACCTTTCTAATGCCGTGACCCCGCAATACAGTTCCTCATACTGCGGTGACCCCAAACCAAAAAATAATTTTGGTGGCTACTTCAAAACTGTAATTTTGCTACAGTTATGATTCGGAATGTAAATACCTGATATGCATTATGTATTCTCATTGTATAATGATTACACACAAAGCACCTTACACTTACACAGTATTGTGTGTATGGTGTGTGTACTGTTTTTACATTATTAACCTTTTTTACACCAGCAGGCTGTCTTGCAGGCTCTCTTGGCTCTCCGCCTCCTAGGCTTCTGTCCTCCGGCGCTTGCTGCATCCGCCCACTGATGACGTCAGCAAGCGCCGGACACACGTAATGCGCTGCTATGGACTGTGGAGCGTTCCCCCCGCTTCCCCCGCCCCTTAGGCCCCAGACGGATGATGCAATCACGTCTGCGCATGCACGCAGGCATTCAGTTTGGAACGCGCATCCATAACGGTGTGCGTTCCAGCTGAATAGCGCTGCTACAGATGGTAGCGCGACTTCTCAGCGGCTAAAGCCATCGGAAATATGTATTTTCTGATGGCTTTAGGCGACCCCTGTGTTTTGGTCGTTCGACCCCCGCCGGGGTCGCGACCCACAGGTTGAGAACCGCTGGTCTAGGGCTTTCGTTGGATTAGTTAGGATGATGCAGTGTCACTGTAGACAGTGTGTCCCCTTACATCGGTGGGGCTGTCATTTTTGTCAATTCAGTGAAATTGACAAGAAAGCTCAAGCCTGGGCTTCTGGTCCCGTTCTCAGCTGGGAGCGGAGTGAGAACCCCAGGCTGCTGCAGGCCTGGGTAGGTGGTTCCTGCTCCCTGGGCTGGGAGCCAAGGTCAGAAGGCCAGATGCTTCACCACCTGCTTCCTGCTGGGACAGCCTTGTCAATTACATGGCTGAGCTGCCTTTTCCTGCAGAGAGCAGGGAAGGGAGTAGCCCATGGCAGCTTCCCTCAGCTCTCAGCAGGGGAAAGGGAGGGGAGGAGAGGAGGCCCCAGTGACTTTCCTAGGCTCCCAGCTCGTTTTGGGGAGCATGTGTGTGGGGGAGGGGGCTGGTAAGCCCACAGGGAGCCTGTGGACTCCTGGCAGGGAACAGAGATGGAACTCTCAGCTCCACACACTGCCCCTTAGGTCGGTGGAAGTGCCCCTGGTGAGGATGCACTCCCCCGGCCCAAGGAGGGCAGTGTGGACATCAGCTACTGTTGTAATTACAGTGTTGGCTGTAGGGTGACCTATGTTAGGTCGACTTATTTTTTTAAGTGTAGACAAGGCATTAGATACTTACACTTACTTACAAAAAGCCACGTTTCCTAATAGTTATATTAACTTAAAAAATAACTGGCATGAAATAAAGGTCTAAATATAAAATTGTTAATTATGACTATTCATTAATGTTAGGTTAGTATTTAAATGTGAAATTTATTTGGCAGAACAGTTATTTAAAAAAAGTGAAAAATGCATAGCAACTATAAATGAAAAGTCATTTTTAAATGCACTTATGCAAGGTAGGCAGGAAGACATCTTTTCATGCAGCTTTTAATGGCTGTATATCATTTTTCTGGAGTTAGGGAAGCGGTTTAATGACTTAGCTGTTTTCTTTTGGTTCCCACACTCCTCTGTGTGAATTTCTGTATGTTTGTCTAGCCAGTTTAGAAGGAGCTTTTCAGCGCTGGGACTGTCTCTTTTAACTTGTTTAATGTGCTTTGTAAACTGCCATTTACATTGATAGCTTAGTGCACAAATACAGGCAGGGATTGCTGTGTACAAGTACATGCAATGTTTGGTCTGGAAGATGTCCGCCAATCAGGATGCTCCACTTTCAATTAGTTCACCCTTTTTCTAACAAGGGGTGTTAGCATGTGTTTGAGTTAGTGATCAAAACATTTAAGTAGGCTTGCTAGCTGGTACAAAAAAGGTAGGCCACAACCTACCTCAGGGTATTCTTGGAATATTGGATGAAATTTGATCATGATCGAATAATACAGTTTACATTATTTGTCTGATCAATTGACTGGCTTGTCAAACCTAACTGCAGCCTATACTCTATTGATTTTTGTCCTGTTCTCATATCAGTCAATGAAAATTCTGAATCATTCAGGAAACAGGAAGAGAAATCTTTTAGAACTTCAATTCCTGTGCCCCCATCAGTGTCATATAGTAAGGGCTTAAGTTTTAATAGCTCAGTTGAAAAAAATGTGGATTTAACAGAATTCCAGTAATAGAGGAGATTAGAGGAACCTGAAGTTTCCATAATTTGTGAAAGAGCTAATAAATTCTTTGCTCTTGTCTAGCACCTTACATTTGAGATTTCAAAATACTCTGAGATCCATTAATTAAGTTTCATAACATACCTAAGAAATAATTAAGAGGCTATTGTCACCTTTCCCCCCCTCCCCCCCCAATAAGTATAAGTGGCCTTCGGGGTGGAATAATAATCCAACACTATGAAATAGTTGAAACTAGGAATTGTGGAAGACCCTATGCTTTAAACTGTAGGAGGAATTTAGGAAGGCAGAATGTATGAACTGAGTTGGAATTTAAGAATGCCAAGGATACTGCCCTGGTTCTTACAAATTTAGTTTCTAAGGCTGGGTCTACACGGATGGCGGCAAATTCGCTGCCATCAGATCGATTTTTCTGGATCAACTGAGCAATCTGTGTACACAGACCACTCAGTCGATCCAGCAAGCAACGCAGGAAAACCACCCTGGTAAGTGGCGTAGCCCTGCATTGAAGGGAACGCTGTTCCGATCGGCGCAGCACAGTGTGGATGGCGCACGGAGCAGACACAGCGAAGTAGACGGGAGATATGCAAGTGATTTACGTCACTTGCGTATCTCCCGTTGACTGCCACCGAATCCCAAAAGTAAGTGTAGACCGGGCCTAAAATTCCACAATCTGGTTAAACTGCGCCACAAGAATCTGTCATGTCTTGACCTGACCATGTGTAGCATTTTATTGTATCAGTTGTTTTCTATTTAGACAAAAGACAAAATATACAGTACCACTAGCTGATCGACTGGTAATTAGCTCTAATTTAGAATAGTGGATTCCGGTAACTTATTAGCACACAAGCCCTTGTGCTGTGGAGCAAGCAGCAGGCGGTGGTGAGGACTGCTTAATTGCCCTCAAGGTGGATTCTGTTACCTGCAGAGGTACTTGTCCCTTGATAAACTTACTCTCCCAGGGTAGGCTTGTTAACACTTAAAAATAAAATCTACAGCCTGATGTTTAATTTAATTGTAACAGCTTAGACATAACGTAGTAAGTATGTTGGTGGTGGTAAAGTCTAGTAGAGCTTGGGTCTTGTGTGCCATGTATTTTATTCATGCTATGAAGGAAGAGGCATACCAAGATCACGTCTGGTCAGCCCAGGCAGTAGTTTTGGTAAACATTGCCCTCCATGGAATAGAACTGTATGGGGGAAAGTAATGATGGCTACTAGAAGCCACCTCCTGAAAACAAAGTAACTGAGCATGTGCAGTGGCTGCTTCAAAAATAGAGATTTATTAAATACAGATACATAAATAAGGCCCTAGTGGCCTTCGCAGACCAGTAGGCCATTTACAATTCTGATTGCTTACGCTGAAATGTACATTTGGCCTTCAAAAGTTTGCCTGTGTCAAGGGGAAATGTTGGGGAAGAGAGAGAGAACCTCATCTTTTCCATTCCTCTGGCCCTCCCCCCCACCCCAACCTCCCAAAAGGTGAGGAAAACAAGAAACTATTGTTTCAACCATGAAAGGAGGATAAGAACATAATGGCCATACTGGGTTAGACGAGTGGTCCATCTAGCTCAGTATCCTGTTGTCTAACAGTGGCCAATGCCAGGTGCTTCAGAGGGAATGAAAAGAACAGGTAATCATCAACATCCTATCAGCCATTCCCAGCTTCTGGCAAACAGCAATCCCTGCCTATCCTGGCTAATAGCCATTGATGGACCTATCCTCCATTAACTTATCTAGTTCTTTTTTTAACCCTGTTATTGTCTTGGCCTTCACAACATCCTCTGGCAAAGTGTTCCATAGGTTGACTGTTGTATGAAGAAATACTTCCTTTTGTTCATTTTAAACCTGCTGCCTATTTAAATTAATTTGGTGACCCCTAGTTCTTGTGTTATGCAAAGGAGTAAATAACACTTCGTTATTTACTTTCTCCACACCAGTCATGATTTTATAGACCTCTATCATATCCCCCCTTTGTTGTCTCTTTTCCAAGCTGAAAAGTCCCAGTCTTACTAATCTCTCCTCATGTAGAAGCTTTTCCCATACCCCTAATCATTTCAGTTACCCTAAATTACACATTGGTTCCAGAATAAACTTTGTAAATTACATTCATGTGGATTTTATTTTGAGACTGAAAACCTGATAGTGGGTATTGGAAATGCTGATTTACCTAAACTGACAAGATAACTTTCTCAATATTAAAAGTTGAACTGGTAGTTCACTAAATTAATGTTGCCTAATTGTATAACAGTAACAGCTCATGCTTATAATGTGCTTGTGCTCATAATGACTCTTCTGCTAAAAAAAATTCTTGGGAATGTAAACTTGGTACATGGACAACTTTGTATCCCCATAACATCCTTTTTTTTTCTGAATGGTCTCACGAGACAGGCAGTTGAGAAATAAGGACCCAGCTCTTGTTAGTTTTGATCTGGAGCACAATCCTTGTTCACCTGAAATTAAGCAGCCTACACTTGGCTCTGGATGAGCCTGATCTCTGTTTTCCTGCAAATGAATGTGTGGTATGTTTAACCAGAAGGTGTAAAGAAATTAATCATAAGTAGAATAATAATTTCTTCCTGACCAAATAGCACCCTTGTCCCTGTTCTTTAATAGTGAGTTATGCCTTCTGAATAATGCCATCTCTGTTGGCTGTTTGCCCGCCAGTGTAAGAAACATTTTAAAGCTATCCAAAGTCTAAATAAATAATTAATGGAAGCCTAATATAAATGTCTATCACATAATCACATGATTCTTATAAGAATCTTAAATGGCAACCTTGATGAGCCTCAAGGTTGCATCTTTCTCCTGTTATAGCAGTTGCAGTGGTTTTGTTAGTGTTGCATTTTTTAGTAATTTCAGACAATACTAATCTCTCTGAAATCTTATGCAGCATTTGGATACTTTGTATAATTGTTTTAAACTGCATTAGAATACAATTGTGACTTTAAATGTAGAAGTAACTTCATCTCTTAACCTCAATACATTGTTAAATGCATTCTTTTGTTCTAAAGTCAAACTCTTATTTTAACTTTCCTGTAAGCAAGGTCCCCTATATTTATGGAAACTCTGCTGTAGTGGGGTAAACCAGAAGTCCCATATTGTTTTGGACCATAGCAAGCTTTAGTCTTCAGTTTTAGTTACTGACATTGTGTGGGTAATTTCTTCCCAGAAGGAAGTGTCTGTTATATTGTGAAAAATAAGTGATCCCTCTTTTTGGCAAGGTGCACCAAGTTGTTGTCATGGTGGATTTCTAGTTTGTCAACCTCCCCTTGTTATTAAAAAAAATCCTCCAAAAAATTGGAAGTGGTGTGAATCCAGCAGTGAAACTTAACAAATTTTGAGCTGGAGGATCTAAATGGTATAGAAAAAAACACTGATATTTTAATAATGACTAAAGTAAATAATAAGGGTGAAATGAGTCATTAGGTGCAGTTAGTTAAGATAAACAAGGTTAAAATCCAATTACCATAAAGGAGCCTTGAAACTATACTAAGTTTGACTAGGTTAATTGCATCTGCCTTGAAATCAGAATCTTATCTGAAATTTTGAGCTCCATACTGCAGTTGGGGCTTGACTCTAGCCTCAGTATGAGGGTTTGGCACCTTAGGAAGGAGAACTGTCTTTAGATTTTGTATTGCTTTTAGGAAATAAACACGTTTTTATGAAATAGTGATGTCACCACACATGTACCACAACATGGCACTTAGAAGTTGAATCTCAAATTTTCTTCAGTTTTTGCCACACTGAAGGCAAACAGTGCAATTCTCCAGGCACTGCGCAGTGCCCCACAATCCCTTTTGACTTTGGAATATAACTTTGTAACCCAAGTTTTGGAGATGAAAAGAATATTAAAATATTTTTAGAGCCTAGTTCTACTTTTAAAAATGGCATGGTGAGGTTTTGGGGTGTGTGTGTGTGTGTTTGTGTGTAAATATCAATTAAAAAAAAAAGTAACTGCAAGCTTTGCAAGTTCACTGGAGAATTTTGGGTGAGTGTATTCCTTTAACATTCTTGCATGAGACTTAAATGTTAATCAGTCAAGTCTATAGTTGTCTCATTAGATAAAATAACTTAATCAGACGTTGACTAAATCCTAGACCCCTGGACAGGGCAAGACATATCGGACTACTGATGAGAGACACAAATATTTGGCCTTCATAAGAATGGTTTAATTGTAGCCACAGCTATTAGTTCATTGTGTTAATATCCTAGATTCATTTAATCTTCTCAGCAGTGCAGTTTCAATTCAGTACCAGTGAAGTATATCAAGTGTAGTACTCCTGTCTGACAAATGTAGAATGTCTCAAATTAAGGCATGCCACAAACTGTTTGTTTATTCTTGTGGCTGGGGTGCTAAAACTTGGTTAGGAAGTGAGGATTGGAATGGATGGCAAGTCTTTATTTAATATGCCAGGCTAAATAAATCCATTAGTTTGTTAAAATTTCTGTGGTCTATTCTGGCCTGCTCCAGAGGGTGTGGCTTTTGGGCCTGCAAACGTCAACACAGCTAGAAACACCATGTGAATAAATGTAGTGGTTTTATTTTGAAGAAGTACAGTGAAAATAGCTCAGATTTGGCCTCCCCTCCTGTATGATTTTATTTGTATCTGGAACTTCAAGGTGAAACTGAAAGATTGTCTGAAAACATGGTGCTTTCTTGTTTTGGGCAGGGGAATGAATAATGTTCCTGGTCTAAGAATTCAGGAAACCGCTTCTTAGATTTAGTTAAGGCTGACTGTGAATTGACTAGAGCATTCTTTGCATGGCATGGGATGCTCTCTCCAAAAAGGTTTTACCTCTGTAGCACTCTTGCCACCTTCTGGCCCAGGGAATGAGGGCAGTAGTGGGAACTAACTAGTTGGGTCTCTTGCATGTAATAGAGAACATGAGTCCCTCCCATCCTCCCCAATATCTTGTTTGTTGAAAGCAGATGGCTCTTTAAATGAAATAAAGATCCCACTTTGCCTAAGGATAGTGAGGAGTCAGTGCTCAGTGAATGAAAGGAATTTATACAGCTCTTAAAAGTAAAAGCAGTTCTGATATGATGTTTGGGACTCTGAGATGGTTCTTGAAGTAGTTTCCTAATGGTTCTAAGATATGCATGCTGAACTGTGTTTGCCAGGGTTCAAGCTCTCAGTAGTATGTAGGTGGTACCATGTTAAGAAGAGATAAGGTGTTGATTATTGATATCAGTACTCAGCACATGGAGGAGAAAGTCTGTGGCATTATGGACTTAACTGTGTAATGCCCATAAGTCCTAATTGGACACAGTAGCATTACTATTCTTGGCTTAGTGGAAAATTGGATTGGCAGCTAATGTATTCTTTCCTCTTAGAGACAGTGCTGCTGGCCCTGGGGAAAGAGAGACCCCAGCAAAGAAGTTAGTCTGGTCTCTGAGCTCTTTCCTTGATTGATTAAATGGAGAAAGATCTGCATAGTTGTGAATGGGGAGGGAAGGAATGTAAACAAGAGAGAGGCTAATGTGGAATTGCATCTCTTCCTGAGCTCTAATTACTTTAAAATAGGAGAGTCAGAATCTTGCTAAAATGCGTAATCCTTAATTCAGGCAAATGTTTGTTGTTGTGCTCCATATTTCATTCTTCCCATGTGTCACTTTTCACGAGAAAGGGTTTAGTAATTACAGCAGGAGACTGGAATCAGGACTGAAGTTTTTTCCCTGTCTGGTTTAGTACTGACCATAGATAAGTTGCTTAAACTCTGTGCCTGTTTGCCTTTCAGAAAATGACAGTGCACACTTTGCTAATATGTTAAATATAGCAACTCTACACTTTCATAGCACTGTTTGACCATATTAATTTAGGGCAAGGAGAAGTTATTCCCTCACTTTACAGATGGAAGATCCAGGACATAGTTTACCCTTGAGGGACTACTTGGGCCACACATCAAGCATGTACCAGAGCTGGGATTAGAATTCTGGCTCCCAGTCATGTGCTTAATAATATAACAACTCTGCCTACCTCAGAGATGTTGACTTTTAATGTATTTAACTTTAAGGTCCGTGGGTGAAAGGCACATTCAAATGAACACTATGTATTGTAGAAGCTAGTTCTCTTGAAGTTAGGTCACCCCAATTAATCATTGGAACAACTTACTGTGAGTGAGATGTGGCACGTTCTTCATCACTTTTATACTAAGGCTGGAAGTCTTCCATTTAAAAATAAAATGCCATAGCTCAAACTGAAGGTATGGGCTGGAAGCAGGAATTACTGTGTGAAATTCTATGGCCTGTATTTTTCAGGAGGTCAGTCTACATGATCATACTGGTCCCTACTGGTCTTAAAAATCTACAAATCTGCCTCTTTTGAAACCTCAAAATAACTTGGTTTATAGAAGGAAATACTCAATACTCAATTTCTGGTTAAGATACACTTTGATGTCTGATCTTTCTCCAGTCAATCCATGCATTTGCAGCTTGAAAACTTGCCAGTTTCAATGTATTTCATAATTACTTGCTTAGTGCCTCTACACAGTTAACTTTCAGCCTAGCTAATGCTATCAATAGTACCGCAAGGAATAACTTGATTAATAAATGGTAGATAAAAGGGTGATTACAATGTTAACACAATTAAGTTAATATTAAGCATTTGTTCTCTAAAATTAATATAAATTTGAGACCTATAAAATTGCACGTTTTTGCAGTCTGCATAGTTGGGAAATACTTTTTCTTCTCCCCCAGGTTAGGTAGAGGACCAGTGGAATTGCTGGTGTATTTCTGCATGTATAGTAAGGAGAGGGGGATTTAAAAAAAAATCCAGCTTCCTAATCACTTCCGGGCCCCCTTTGTGCTCTTGGTAGTCCAACAGTTGTAGGAACTGCGCAGTTGTTTAACATGATCCATCTTTCCCTCCAAGTCCTTCTCTGTGCCAGGCTTTGGCAAAATCTCTCACCACTGCTACCAGCGATGGAGCTGCGCTGGGGGTAGAACGCTGCTGGGTGTGTTTAACAAAAGAGTCACTGTAGAGAAGGCTTGCTTGGTTATTACACCAGTTTCCCTTTTAAGCTACATTGCACGGTCTTTGCAGCAGGGACTCTGGCTGTGTTCTAGTCAGTGTACAAACACAATGGTGTCCTGATCATGATTGGCGCTTCTGTGCCCGTCATGCACAGTAGTAGTAGTAAAACTAATTATTTAAGAGATTTACAATTTTCAGATTGTTTAGGACTCCCTCTTCACCCCAAACCCTGTGGGCTCCCCACGCCCCCTTCGCCTCAACCCCTGCACTATGCCCACCTGGGGAAACAGACCTGTGCCCCCCCATGGGATGGCAACAGAGGGAGCAAGGAGCAACATCAGGCTTCCTGCACCCAGATCACTTTCCCTACTTGGGCTGTGTAAGGGGGGGCAGAGAACAGCAGTTCCTGATGCTCAGCTCACAGCACTGCTCATGTGGGGAACGTGACCTGGGTGCAGGGATCCTTGGCATTGCTCCTTGCTCCCCCCCTCCAGCAGGGGTGCGGTGGAACGTTGAGAGGAGGATGAGCAGTATCTGTGTCACCACTTGCCCTCTCCCCCATGTTCCTCTGCCAAGAGGAAGCAGGAAGACTCACAGCCCCATGCCTGGCCAGAGTTGGGGCTCACAGCTCGTGACCCTCATATAACCGCATTATGACCCCCTGAGGGGTCACGATCCCCAGTTTGAGAACCAATAATATTGCACATGCATTGCTAAGTATACTATTTTGTGTAATATTTGCAGCTTTGCACTATTTCCCAAAGCTGTGTTCAGTCTTGGTACTGTGCCTCGGAGCCGCAGTCGTGGATCAGGGTCCTATTGTGCTAGACGTTTGAGAAACACCCAAGAAGAAGATTGCCCTTGTCCTGAAGAGCTTATACTCTGTTAGCCTATGCCTATTTTTTAGATGCATAAATGAAAAAAAGTAAGCACCTACATAACCGCGTAAATAGTCTTACATAACATGTTTTGAGAGGATCAGTAATTTCTGGAGTTTGCGCTCAGAATTGTCCCAAGATGACAGGATTGGTCACCAGCTAACGTTCTGGAATGGGTGAATAGCATTCCATAAACCCTAGTTATTACTGAAAAAGTTATCATAACTTGATTAGAATATTTTCTATTGATTCAGAAGTGGCCCATATGTATTCAGCTGGGCTTTCAGACCTACTTGCAAATCAGGAAGATGTCAGGTGCTGTAGAAACAAAGGTTGGTATGAAAGCTAGTAAACCATACACCAGACTTTTTTGGTGGTGGTGGGTTGTGGGGTTTTTTTTTTTAAATAGTAGTGTAAGAAGATTGTCTCATCAGGAAACCTAGGCCCTAGTGCTCGAACCTGATACCTGTTTCGGTAGTGTATGAACCCACTTTGATTCTCTCAGATTGCTGTCTGTTAATTGAATTTCCTTCCTGCACCCTTCTGGGCTGCTGTCTAGCAGTTCCTGATGTATCTTTATCTTCACACCATCTGCTGCTGAGTGCATTAACTCATTAACGAAACAGACTAGATGTTGTCGCAGTTTCCTCCCAACAATGAGGCACTAAGGGAAGCATTCCTTTCCTCTTCCTATTTTCAGCAACATGCAGTGACTCTTTCTGGACCCTTATCCCTTCCTATGTAGACTGGTTAGCAAGAATTGTTCTGGACCATTTCCTAATAAACCTCTGACTTGGAAAGTTTTCTGCTGTTGGAATATCATTACAGTGAAGTTAAATTCATTTCCCATGAGAAGAGGTTATTCTGTTTTATAGTTAGGACTACTAAAATACCAACAGAAAAGTTATTACAGGCAGCCTGCAGCATTGGTTATGTAATTGGGTTTTGCCTTACACTTAAAGCTATTCCATTCATCTTTAGTTTTGTAGCAAAAATTTGTGTCTGTAGTTCTTAGGCCAAGGCTATTCTTTCCATTGTTATAAGCTTATAAGGCTGTCTCTTGCTAAGATCTACCATACTGTTACATCTCAAGAGTGGGAATATATAACTGCATTTCGATCCACCTTAAATAATGTTGAGACTAAAGTTTGATAAGTCTGGATCCATATTTATAAATCCCTGTGAAGTCGACTTGGCCCTACAGCCTGGTAAGATAGGCAAACTGAGATACATGCAATTTATTGTGAGGGTCCTTTTAGACAAAAGACGTCTTTAAAACTCAGTCATGCTTTCTCTGGATAGTAAAAGATGCCCCTAGCAATGGTTATAAAAGTGGAGACTGCTGGCCTTACCCAGCATTTCTCTCTCTCCTTCCATTGCCATGCAACATGCTGTGTACCAGTTGTCTGCCACCTCTTATATAAGTGTAGCTTGTAAATTGGTGCTGTGAGATGAAAAGCACGATGCAGATATAATGTAATGGTGTCCTGTATGATCCATTAGATTGGGGTAGTCAATTTTTGGTCAAGGTCCAAATTTCTTGGTCAAGGTATAATCAAGGTCCAGACCACAGAGAAAATGTTTAAAAAAATAAATTCAAAAGCATCTATGGCCTGAATTTGGCCCATGGTGGTCCTATTGACTATCCCTCATTACATCAACAAGATCTCATTCCATGGAGAATTACTGCACAGCTGAAGTGTAGTTCAACCTGAACAAGCTCTAGGACTGCATGTGTACGTGTGCTTATTCTTTTGTAGACAAAACGGCAACAAGACATTTGATATCTTGAGTTCTGCTGCTGATCACAGCTGTGGCAGTTTTGCATTGAGAGAAGCAGTCTATGAAGTAGAAAAGTCCAAATTATTCAGCATTTTATAGGTCAAAACCAATAACTTTAAAACTCCACTTGGAAGCTACTGATTTGCATTTGTGGGGGGAGGGTTGGTGGTGAGTGCAGTGCAGAAATTCCTTACTGCTTAAGCATGGCTATCTTCGGGCTTCATCCTGCCATGCTGAGTGACCATGACTCGGCCATTGAAGTTATTTAAGATCTTTATACTTATAAAACTGCAGTGCTTAAAATGGCTCCCTGTAATCTGACTCCATAATTAGCTGAACAAATCACATGTCCCAGTTACAGGTAATTTTAAAGTCTGTAATAATGGCTGTATTTTCTTGATGATGTTGAGTCATTTTCAGCATTGGCATTCAGATGCTGAAAAATAGGCTATCTTCCCAGAAGATTAGGTGGTGATAACCATTGTTGCTTCTATTTGCATTTAAATGTTGGCATTACAACCTGTTCTTTGGACTGGTATCTCAGTAAGCATTTTTACCAAAGGAGTTAATAACTGAATGGACGATCAGCCATCTCAGATTTAAACAAAGCTTGATTTTGTTCTTGCTTGAAGTGTCCATGAGCTGGTAACTCGTGTAACAGTCTAAGGACTCCTGCTGCAATCTTATGAAAGTAAAAAGCGAGTAGGTCATGTCTTGCAGCTCTTACTATGTTATACATCATCTAGCCCATTACCTTATCTCTGTAACAAAGCTTTTTAGGTATTCTAGAATCTATTTGCAGCAAGAGAGGACATTAGCCTGACATCTGCCTAGGCTGCAAACAGAGTGTAGTCTCACTGTATCCTGTATTAAGTTGTGTCTTGCTTAAGGATGCAAAATCATCTTTGCACTGATACAAAGTTCAGGATCTATCAGTCCTGTGTACTATCCATATTGCTCTGTGGATGAGAAACCTGGACACTCTTGCTGGCAGACTTGGAGCAACTAGGCATTCCACATGTGCTTTCAGTGGCAAATCCTGAGCATAAACTAGTTCGACTTTCTGCAAAATGCAAAGCTCTGGCTTTAGTTGCTCATTATATTCAAAAGTTTCATTCCATGCTCCTGAGCTATGTCACTAGGCTGGACAAAAACACTCCAGCACACCATTCTTGCTCTCTCTGTTCATGTGTGAAGGGGTTGCAGGCCTTGAACCTGCCTGGCACTGCCTGCAGGCCTGCCCTAGAGGTTTGTAGATTTGCAGGGTTGAGCCAGATCTTGGAGCTTTGCAACCATAGTCACTCTGGTTGTCACAATGGTTCTCAATAGTAGTGCTTGATGACAATTAGGGCCTGACAGCTGTTGGTTAGAGACACTTTATTTTCCCACTTAGCTTTTTGCATGGTTGACAAACTAAGCTAGTGGAGTTTTTGATTTGGGTAAGAGGTTTTAGCTGTAGAATTTTTAATGTGATTTGCCTCTGGCCTATGATACCTTACTCTGAAAATTGAGTTTCCCTTGGACTTCAGCCCATCCTGGGGTGTGGAGAATTCACTCTTTCTGGGGCCATTCACTTGTTCACTGCACAGACACTGTCAGCAAGAAAGCCAATTGTTATGGTGGTCTTGAACATGTATCCCTAAACTGGGAAAGATCACAGATCCGTTTTATATAGGGCATTTAGGTGCCTTCGGTTAGCTAGTCCTGGGCCCTACCCATATGGGCAGAAAAGGTCAAGTTAACTCAGTTGAGTTTAACTTGATTTTAAAACAAAACAACCCCCGGCTCTCACCCTTAATGCACATTAAGGGTTTGCCAACACTCACAGTTATGCCAGTAAAATTTTGTCGCTCTGGGGTGTTAAAAAAAACCACCCACCCGGGTGGTATAAGTTTTGTCGGCATAAACCCGAGTGTTGCTGAGCTCTCCCACCGCCATCATAAAAACCACCTAAACAAGGGCAGCTGTTATGTCAGCAGAGAGTATCTCCTGCTGTCCACACTCATGCTTATGCTGATAAAACTGGGTGAGGTGGTTTTTTTCAGACCTCTGAGTGACAGTTTTCCAGCATAACCACAAGTATAGACAAGCCCTACTGTAGATGCAATTTAATGCCTTTCAGATCACTTAGGCTAAGCACAAGACCAACTCAAATTACACCTTCTTTTGCCTGTTTAGACAGGCCTTGGTTATTATTGACCTAACCCCTGGTAGGGCCCTGGTTACTATGTTTGAACCAATGACCTATAGGTGACAGATTTTGATTACTAAGCCCATGAGTTAGTTATCCAGTCCCTCAAGGCAGCAACTTGAGGGAACTGCTTGATGTTAGAAGTTAGGCTTTTCTGACCATGAATGCTTGAATAGCACGGCAAATAGAACAATTTTTGTCTTTCCAAGAAAACTTGTGCATTGACTTAAAATCTAATCAATAAAACTAAAATGTGGATTAATAAATGCTCACTTGAACTGAGCAACCTTTTATGTTTCTCTAATTGGTAACTTGTCTTTTCTTTAGTTTTCACAGGATTTTATAGACTCATAGACTCATAGGTCAGAAGGGACCAATATGATCATCTAGTCTGACCTCCCGCACAAGGCAGGCCACAAAACCCTACCCATACACATTTATAACAACCCCAAACCCATGACTGAGTTATTGAAATCCTCAAAAGTGAGATTTGAAGACCTCAAGCTGCAGGGAATCCACCAGCAAGCGACTCATGCCCCATGCTGCAGAGGAAGGCGAAAAACCTCCGTGGCCCCTGCCAATCCGCCCCGGAGGAAAATTCCTTCCCGACCCCAAATATGGCGATCAGCTAAACCCTGAGCATGTGGGCAAGACTCACCAGCCAGCACCCAAAAAAGATTTCTCTGCAGTAACTCAGTTCCCATCCCATCCAGCATTCCCACAGACCATTGAGCAGACTTATCTGCCGATAATCCAAAATCAATTGCTCAAATTAAACTATCCCATCATAACATCCCCTCCATATACTTATCAAGCTTAGTCTTAAAGCCAGATAAGTCATTTGCCCCCACTACTTCCCTCGGAAGGCTATTCCAGAACTTCACTCCCCTAATGGTTAGAAACCTTCGTCTAATTTCAAGTCTAAATTTCCTAATATCCAGTTTGTACCCATTCGTCCTCGTGCCTATATTAGTACTAAACTTAAACAATTCCTCTCCCTCCCTAACGTTAATCCCCCTGATATATTTATATAGAGCAAGCATATCCCCCCGGAGCCTTCTTTTGGCCAGGCTAAACAAGCCAAGCTCTTTGAGTCTCCTTTCATAAGGCAGATTTTCCATTCCTCGAATCATCCTAGTAGCCCGTCTCTGAACCTGTTCCAGTTTGAATTCATCCTTCTTAAACATGGGACACCAGAACTGCACACAATATTCCAGGTGGGGTCTCACCAGCGCCGTATATAACGGCACTAACACCTCCTTCTCCTTGCTGGAAATACCTCGCCTGATGCATCCTAAAACCGCATTTGCTTTTTTAACAGCCATATCACATTGGCGGCTCATAGTCATCCTGCTATCAACCAATACCCCAAGGTCCTTCTCCTCCTCCGTCGTTTCCAACTGATGCATCCCCAACGTATATGTAAAATTCTTATTATTAATCCCTAAGTGCATGACCTTGCACTTTTCACTATTATATTTCATCCGATTACTATTGCTCCAATGTACAAGGTAGTCCAGATCTTCCTGAATAGCATCCCGGTCCTTCTCCGTGTTAGCAATACCCCCCAGCTTCGTGTCATCCGCAAATTTTATTAACACATTCTCGCTCTTTGTGCCAAGATCAGTTATAAAAAGGTTAAATAAGGTCGGTCCAAGAACCGATCCTTGAGGGACTCCGCTAGTAACCTCCTTCCAGCCTGACAGTTCACCCTTCAGCACGACCCGCTGTAGTCTCCCCTTTAACCAGTTCCTTATCCACCTTACAACTTTCACATTCATCCCCATCTTTTCCAATTTAACTAACAGTTCCCCATGCGGAACCGTGTCAAACGCCTTACTGAAGTCGAGGTAAATTAGATCTACCGCATTGCCCTTGTCTAAGTAATCCTTCACCTTCTCAAAGAAGGAGATCAGGTTGGTTTGGCACGATCTACCTTTAGTAAATCCATGTTGCAATTTGTCCCAATTACCATTGACCTCCATGTCCTTAACTACTTTCTCCCTTAAAATTTTTTCCAAGACCTTACACACGAACATTAACTTGTAATTACTCTTTTCCTTTTAAGTTATTTGGACAAAACACGGTGATCCTTCCAGAGACTGTATGAACTAACTTTATAATGTAAAAGACAAAGTAAAACTTGACACACCTTACCCCCAAAGTAGCTATCGCAGGGCTTGGGTCTACACCTAAAACTTAGGTTGAACTAGCTACATGGCACAGGACTGTGAAAAATTTCATGCTCTATGTGACATTGTTAGGTCAACCTGATCCCCATTAGGTCAATGTAAGAATTTTGCCTTCAACATAACTACCACTTTTTGAGGGGGACAGTGATGTAGTGTAGTGCTGCAGCTGGGCCACTGTAATGCTTGTAGTGTAAATATACCCTCGGTTAGAATAGAACCTTGTATTCGAAATATGAGTGCAGTGCCCTAGAGTAACCTTTCCAACTTGGGCACTCAATGACTGAGTGGGTGCATAGTAAGCTTGGGAATTTCCTGGTATGAGCCAATCTTTGTTTTCCAAGGACTTAAGCCTTTGTGCTTCATGTTACTATAGAAAGCCAGTTTCTTGTTATAAAAATGTATGTTCCTTGATTGTCATCCTTGGGTTCAGAGGTGTTATGTTGGTTTACTGCTCACCCTCCTGTCAACCGCCTAAGTTTTAATTAATTGTTGCCATCTTTGCTTAACTTATTAGTATTTTCATCTCTTCTTGTAGATTTTTCCATTTTAAGTATTCACTACTTCAGGGGGCCTTGGGTCACTTTTAAATACTCCTATTTAAATCATTTACCTGTGTTGAATTAACTTAACCTCCTGCATTTTAAGGAAGCTAAATTTTTTTCCCTCCATTTAAGTCCACAAAATAATACAAGCATTTTAAATCTCATTAGAATTGTGATGCAAACTGGAAAAGGGAACTGAGGAACTAACAATGAAAAGACTTGTGAAAACAAATATTTATTGTAGCCTGCAAGAAACCTGATTAAAGGGTTGGGGAATATAATAATAAATACATGCTGTTTGCATAATGCTTTCCCCTCAAAGTGCAAGAGCATATCTGAGGTTAGAAGCGGTGAATGTCGTCTGGGGCAGAGGTAAAATGGAATAATGATCTTAGATAATGGTTAATAACTGAAATCACGTGATGCTTTAATATCATGCGTTGCAGAGAGCCCCATGAGACATTAAAGAGCCACTTGTGGCTCAGGAGCCTCAGTCTGAGTATTGCTGAATTCGAGACTCTTCCTCCAACCTCTCTGCTCTCATGTATACCTAAGAAAGCTGTTAAATGCCATGGCTGACGCTGAGGTCATTGCTCTGTCTCTTGGCGGGGATAACTTATATTTGTTACAGTGATGAGTGTAGAATGGCACAACTAATGCTGACTCTGTGGACTTTTCCAATTTGCAACAGTGTTAATGTGTTAAATGGAAGTTGTAAGCAGCAAAGCACAAATATCCAGCAAGGGCTGAATATCAAGAAAACAGCATTGAGACAAAAGCCCACAGGGAGGTTCCCAAGGAAATGGCAGAAGCCTATCTGTTGGGATGCTTAGCAATGGACTGGTGAATAGGCATAACTCTACTTTTATTCATCATGTATCTGTCTTTGCTATAAGTCCCCCTGCTGCATTTTGGCTGGCTCCCTTCTGCCCTTTGAAGGACATCTCCTCTCTCTCCCTCCGTCCCTCCTCCCCCCCCCCCCCCCCCCGCACGCATGAAGCATTTTTGTGCCACTAGCCATTTTGGATGCAGATTATGTTTTATAGACCCATGCCTTTTCCTTGCTTTTGGAAGGAACATGTGCTTTTTTAAGGAATTAGTACATTTCTAAATAAAGTCTATTTGAACAATTGCACCAAGGCCACAAATTATTGATAGAGGAAAAAATATAACCTTGGAGGGAATTATGTTGTATGGGGCCCTGCAAACAATTTTATATGCAATTCTGCAAAAGTAACATATTAAAGAATTTGTGGCCTTGGTGCAGTTGTTCAAAGAGACTTTATTTGAATATTGACTAATTGCATAAAATGCATAATGTTCGTCTTTCAGCGAAGAAAAGGCATGGTGTCTATAGTTATTCATTTATTAGTAATGCTACCAGGAAGGGTAAATACATTTCAAAAAGTCCTTTGTAAGTAGCCTCTAACTATAAAAAGTAGCCTCTAACTATAAAATACAGTCCTAGATTTTAGAACTAAATAATTTAAATTCCTTTTATTGTGCCAGATATATTTTCAAATATGTCTCAGAGATATAGTCTTCTGAAATTTTACGTGATCTTTCCCATCCCACATGAGAACTTGGTCATGGTCACCCAAAGAACTTCCTGACACGAAGAAACTGAAGTGAAACAGAACCAGAATTGGAAATGGTTCCAAAAAGACGAAAGGATTTGAATTTCTCTTACCTATAAAAATTACTGCTAATTTAATCTCTCTGATTATTTCTTGCAGTGAACACCTACCTCTTCATGATGCAAGCCCAAGGCATCATGATTCGTGAGAACATGAGAACAATAGGAGCTCAGGTTTATGAGCAGGTGGTCCGCAGTGCCTATGCCAAGAGGAACAGCAGCATGAATGACTCAGGTATATTTTTAGTAATTAAGTCACTTTGATCAGAATTCCCGTTACTATTGGAAAGTGACTCAGTTTAAAAAACAGTTACTCTTGAGGGGAATGAATGCATGGATAAACTCAGGAGAAGAGAATTTGCTTAATTCACCCTCCTCTGTATGGCCCTTTCCTCATATGCCTCTTTAAGTAACTTTAAGGAATTTACAAAATGAGAAGAATGTGTTCAGGATTGCATCCCTTCTCTTCCATCTGCTTTCTAGGAATGCAGTGAGTGGCATCTGTGTCCTAGTACATGTGAACTCACATTTTTTTTCTTGAAGTTTCTCTTTTTTCTGTGTTTTCTTAACACAGAAACCTATTTTCATAATCTGTGTGCCCTCAAACCTTGGCACCACACAGGTCTCACCTGATGTTAAACTTGTTTAGGCCTGCACACACACTTGAAAAGATAAGAGCATATGCTTATGAGCTTCACTGTTCACATGCAAGAATGGACCTAAAGTTGCCCTAAATTCATGCATTGTTTTAGAACTGGGAGTCTGACTGTAGGCCCTCTGACTATTTTTTAAGCAGCTACACTGCATTCCCTCTAATAATGTAATGCTAATTTGACAGCTTTGGATATATCACCTTTGTATTTTAGTCATCCATTTAAACCAAGCTGCTCTTGATACATGTCCATCTTCCTCCTCAAAAAGTGGCATACATTTAAATCTCTCTCACAAATTCCTTGCTAGTTCTCTTAATCTGGTCTTCATCATTTTGTCTTTGTTGTTTGGACAAGTAGTGCAATTTTATGCTTTGCTCCTAGGATACACAGAACAAAACTTGGGGTTTAGGTGCCTTTCACCACTTGCACCATCCCAATTGTGTTTTTAATTTTGGTAGCCCAAGCCAAAGAGCCAGTTGGTGGCAGTGCCACATAAAATTGCTGTAGCAGTGTCTGCTCTGGCTCCATCTCTTCTGTCCCTCAGTACACACTCCCCTAAACTGCAGCTTGCAGAAGAGGTTTCCTAAAACAGCTTACTTTCCTACACCCATCTTTCCTGGTGGAGTAAAAGGGCCCTAGAGAGAAGGAGATATTAGAAAAGGGAAATTTCTTTTTGGTCTAGGTATTACATAGTGTCACTTGCTCTCCTGCCTACATAAGGAATTCACACTTAGGGTTTTTACCAGCATAGTTAATTTGGTATTGCGCCGCACCCTACTAATGTAACTGTGCCCGCAAAATCCCTAATATAAACACAATTATAGCTGCAAAGAAAACACCTTTGTTTCTGTAGCTTATTTTGTTTAGGGGAAATGGTATTAAGCTATACTGGCAGACCCGATCTAGTGTAGAAATGGCCTAGTAAATGTAAATGGTTACTTATAATGAAGAGCTGAAAGCATTTCCTTCTAAAACTAAGAGTTACACAAAGTGACGTCCCACTGAAACTGCTCCTCTCAGTTTTATCACAGAATGAGTGAGTCACTGTTGCGAAAGTCTCGAGCTATAGTCATGCAGTATCATAGAATAACCTCAGTGAGTCTCAGACAAGTACTGACCGTCCTGAGGGGAAATCCCTCACTGGGTTTCAATAGTGAGAACAAGTGGGAGAAGAGTGTTGCAAGATAGCTGTTTCTCTTATGAATAAAATCCAGAGTCCTCACTCTGCCTCACCTTTGTAAACAGGCAGAGTGGAAATTGCTGTGGTATTCAATATGTCACAGCCCTTCTAAAGCTTTGCTACCACAAAGTTGATTGACTATGTGATATAAATGGATTCTCAAGTTACCCAAGCAACAGGTAGTTTTCCACATACTTAGTCTCCACTGTCTGGTTAAAAGACTTGAATTTCCACTGGATTTGGCAACTCAAATGTGTTCAGTCTATTTTAATATGTGAAAATAGATTAAAACACTTTGTTCCAAACTTCTGAAAGCTAAGCGCACACATTAAGGAAAAAGAAACCAACTGAATCCCTTCCTTCCTCCACTGCTCCATGGCTGGTCCTGTTGTGCCCCACCCTAGTTAGTTCTTTGGGCCCTTCCAGGCTTGAAAAGTGTGATGTAGAACTCCATAATACACTTCCTTTCCTCTCTTACATGTTATGAACACTGAACTGGCTAACATTATCAGTGTACCACTATTGGCATCTGATTTCCCACCCACTGAAATGAATGGGATGGGTCACACCTCAGAACTATAGTATCAGGTTGTTTGCAAACTCAAGTAGATATCTCTGCCTCAGTGACACTTTTTCGTGCTTTGAAGGTTTTCTTCACAGCCATAACAATGAGAAACTTTATTTTTAAATGAATATGGAGACTGGAGAACAGTGGAGCTCTGTGTGCGCCCCTCCACCTAATCCTTTGCACTTCCCACACTAGGACACACCTGCTACCTTTTGTTCCAAGGCACATCTCTTTTTGACCTTGCTTTTGCTAATATAAGCATACATCATGGTGTATATATAATTAAGAGGAAAAAGTCCCCAGGCAATTGCCCCCTGCGGAGAGAAAGAAAGACAGCCATGTATGACAGGCGCTAATCACACCAATACACATCTGGAAGGCAAGTGGATAATATGGTGATGAGGGCTGTGTGTAGGAACTTGAATAGGACCCTAACAATTTTGTAGAACACAGCTTCATTTTTTAGAATATTAAGAAAATGGATCTCTCTAGAAGAGGTTCCAAACCAGATATATGTATTTTTGAGTTGTGCTACAAATCTACTGCATTCACAGTCTGTCTTCGCTAACATAATTGCAGTGTTTTGTAGCCATCTTGGTCCCAGAATGTTAGAGAGACAAGGTAGGGGAGGAAATATCTTTGATTGGACCATCTTCAGTTGGTGAAAGATAGACTTTTGTGCTACACAACAGAAGTTGGTCCAATCAAAGATATTACCTCACCACCTTGTTTCCCTAACACCACACTTTTAGTGGTACAACTTTAGAAAAATGTTATTTTGAAACAACCTGGCACAGTAACAGGATCCTGTAGAATGCAAAGAATTTTTAGCTGCTAAGCAGGAGATCTGGTTGTCTTTGTGTTCATTGGCATATTCCAGTTGTTTTCAACCTGTGGTCCAGGTACCCCTGGAGGTCTGTAGACTGTCAAAGGGGTCCGCAAAAGGTAACTATGCAAATAAAGTTTCAGGTCCCAGAAAAGGCGTTTTGTTTTTTCTGATCAATTCAAAATATGTGAATACTCCCACCTACAGGTCAAAGCTCAGAAGTGGTGTCGCTACCGTACAAACCCACCGTTTCACACCCTTTCTCACAGTTGCATCAAATGCTGTGCCAAGCACGTGCAACATTTACAGCTGAATTCTGTTCAGTCAGATTTCAGACTGACTTCTATGGTAGACATCCCCAGTCCACAGGGTGAATTTCCAAAGGGATCCACACCTCCATTTGAAAGTTTTTAGGGGTCCACAAATAAAAAGGGTTGTAAACCACTGGTGTATAATATATATCATCCTCACTGCCTTTGGAACGGGCTGATAAATTGTGACCTTCACTCAGCGATGTACCTTTTTTTGACATTGCTTAAGCAAGCTACAATGAGTAATTGTTAAAGATTGTTTATTATAAAGTGCCTGTTTAATGAACTGAACCTTCTATGACGTGTCCCTCTGGCATTTTGGCAAACACCAAAGGCAATACCTATACATTCCAGGCATAAAGAAGAGGAGCGGAGTCTCTTCATGCAGCAACACAAAGTGCAGTCTGTAGAGACCTGAGCAAAGTGTTGCAAGATATAGAGGGTGTACTGCCAGTGTAATTTTAATGGGAATTTGTTTTGTCACAGTAATACCAAGTGTCTAAGATAAATTGGCTCATGTAGACTCTAATAAAATGCCCTGGGCTGTCTGTGTTTATTTGCAATTCCATCATGGCCTCTTTCACTTTCTAGTTTGAATAAGACTTTACAATTACTACTCCCTCTGATACACTGAGCTAATGACATGGGATTGCCATACAGTAGTGAAAGGAAGGAACCTGAAATGTTGAAACAGTGAATTGTAGTTCGTTTAGTGCAGGGTGGATTGATTTCATTTAAAGTTATTTTAATCACCCCTTTTAAGCATGATCTAAAGCAGCAAGCAGGAAACTTTGATTTAAATAATTTATTTGTTTTTGTTTTGCATTTGTATTTTAGTCACTTTTTCTTAAAAGTTCATTCATAGGTTGGAAGAAGAAAATAAGATTTCCTGCTCTTTCAACTCCCACTTGGTTTTTCAACTTTGAATGAATTAGTCCAGAGGAAGAAAAGAGTCTCTCTACACTTGCTAGCTAGACTGAACCAAAGTAATTAAGGCAAAAGCTTTTTCACGCAACACAGTGCAAGTACTTGCTTTGGAAGGATGTAAATAGTAGGATTGGCTCCATTGTAACAATGGAAAAAAATAGAGATACTTAATGCAGTACATGGCACTGAGCCATTATTTAAGGCTTGAGCTGACATCAAAAGTTAATGTTTTGCCCTTGATTTTTGTATATAATAATTAAATGGGGCTGCTGCTTTTTTTTTTTTTAATTCATTAAAATTTGGGGAGGGCTCATTGACTCAGCATGATACTCATTTCTTTAAATGATTTTAATAGAGTATAATGAATTTAGATATTAACACAGATTAATTTCAAATGGCTTTATTTAAAATAATCAAATTAAATTAAAAAAAGTTTTAAAAATAAGTATCCACACTGTTTTAGTGTCCAGGAAGTAAATTAGTTCTGGGCATGTGAAGTTAACAGATCATACAATGTACTTGTATGGCTTGTTAAGTGCTGTGCAAACAGAACAAAAAAAAAATTAACAAGAAAAAACTCCTCCAGTCCCTGTCCCAAAGACCTTACAATTTAAACAGTTTGGAAACTGTGCTTCCTCGCGGTTAGGCAAAGAGGTGTTGAATGACTTGTCTGTAACTCTGAGTGAGAAGGCGCAAGCATAAAATGCAGTCCCCTGGCTTTTTTCCTCATTTGTAAAGTGAGACAACATTTGACTCAAAAGGCAGAGATTCTACAGAGAATGTCTTGCCCCTCAAGCCCTTAACTGTTAATGAGAGGTACAGTTTCATGTTTTTAGGTTGCTACAGCTAATTTAGAAGTTTCTCCTAATGTTTGAAAGCAATTGTAACGTGTTCTCCTTTGATCTCAGCAGTTGCCTAAACTGGCTATTTGTGAAATAGTTATTTCAGAAAAGAATGGAGCATGAGTTGTTTGTAGAAAACAGAAATTAACTTCTTGGAGGCCCAGAATCTTTTAAAAATAATTGAAACTCCAAGTGATGAATGTGTTTTCACTTAACTGAAAAATGAAGGAGCTGCTTTGGAGAAACATGCTCTTTAGACTGTCATGGCGGGTGGAAGTGGTAGCCTTTCTTATCTTCTATTTTTAGTTAACTGAATAAAAGCCTGCAACTAACACTGGATTTTTAGTGGTACCTAAAAAAGAAGGAAAAGTAGAATTATGCAAAGTATGCAACCATTCATTCATGGGAGAAGTTCCCAGGCCTGAAGGATAGGTCTGGAGATGGAGTTCCCATGTATTCCCGTAGGAAAGGAGTGACCCAAGCAGTGCACCTCTTTCATTTGTCCTACTGCTGTCACTGGAAGATTACAAGGTATTAAATAGAATCTTTCCCCTTCAGGGCTAACCTGCTGTTTTTAGCCTGATCTTTCCTAATGAGAAAAGGTGCAGCTTAAATCCTTCATAGCTTACAAAATCAGAAGGGACCATTTGCATAACATGGCCCATGTGCCTCTCTTGTGATCCTTTCAGCAGGAGCTGTTCTGTCTAGCAGAAATGTTGGGACTATTCCTAAGTGTGCACCTGTTGCCATGCGTACACTGGTTATTGAAATGGCCAGGCCAAGAAACCCTAGTCTGATAATCAAGGCCTATCAAGGAATAAAGCTGTGTGAAGATGCCTGCAGTTCAGGATGCATCGGTGCATTGTAATTGAAATCCTATGAGTTCATGGCAGTTGTGAAATAGTGAGCTAAATGGCTTTTTAGTAATATCATGTTGGAGAATGGAAAACCTGTAGCTCAAGTAGTTTTTTCTTCCACCACCTAGATTATCCTCTCGATTTGAACCACAGTGAAACCTTTCTGCAAACCACAACTTTTCTTCCTGAAGATTTTACCTACTTTCCAAACCATACCTGTCCCGAGAGACTCCCTTCTATGAGTGAGTAGTGCTGTGACTTGTTATCCTCCTCCACCTCTGTACTGCTGCTTCTTTCAGGTTACAGCCTATAAAAACCCTCCTATGGGAGTGGGAGGAGGTAGGAAGAGTGTACTGGTTTATTACAGGTTCTGCACCATCCCAGTGTGGTGTGCACGGCAGTCTTTGGGAATTTGGCTCCTATGCTGGTAATAATCAGCTGTCCCTCATCGCCCAGACAGCAGCCTGTGAGGGGTTATCTTCACTGCTTTACCTTACTGCTCCAGAGCCCTTGTCTGTTCCTGCATGTTTTTGGATTGTGTTCTAGTATGATTTTTCTATCTGCTGACTTGTTATGTACTGCACCATCTTGTAGTTAGCTATATTAGGTGGGTGGGGAATGAATAGAAGTGCTGTTCTGTAAGCACAAATGCTGGAAATCATTGTTTACCAGGCTCCTGAAACCAATCAATCTCTTTGAGACACTTTTTTCTTTTTAAACCAAGAATCCATCACTTGGGAAATTTTAATGAAAAGGTTGATTGTGCAACATGAGTTAGTGAATTTGCTCACTAGTCCTTCATAGTGTCTGTTAGGGAATAACAGAAGTGCTTGCTACTTACCTCTCTTCACAGGGGCTACTGCAAAATTCGACAATGTGGACTAGTCCCAGAAACAGAAATGGACCACCAAACCATCCTCTAAAAAATCCTGTTTTGAATTTCTTTGGGCAAATGTCTATTCTTTTGAGCTATGGTCAGAAACTAATGATTGAACTGGAGAGCTGGGGTGTTGGGAAGCCAAATGCTAGTCAGAAAAGAAGAAACTAGGGCTCCTAGAAAAATATTGTCCACTGTTTAAATTGAAAATTGGCTTTTGAGGAAACAAACCTTTCCTGTGAGAAGTGTCTTTCTGCTGAAGATTTTTTTGTTTTCATTGACGAATCCAATGATTTTTTTATTTGGAAATGCTGCTGCAGTGCCTTATGCTTAGGGCCCTACCAAATTCATGGCTGTGAAAAACGCCTCATGGATTGTGAACTCTGATCTCCCCTGTACAATCTGACTATTGTAGGGGAGACCAGATTTCAGAGCTGGCTGGCTGGAGAGTGGCAACTGCTGGCTAGGAGCCCAGCTCTGAAGGCAGCACTGCCACCAGCAGAGGGGAGGATGGCATGGTATGGGCGGTGGCCATCACTTGGTGAGGGAGAGGAGGAGAGGCCCTACAGGTGGGCGAGTGGGCTACTGCCCACGGCCGAGTGGTAAAGGGGGTGCTGTGGTCATCGTCATCCCTCCCACACATGCATACACTGACATCCCAAGGACCATTTAGCTCCTGAGTGGTGAACCTGGAGCTGGGTAGGGGCAGGTCTGCAGGTGCCACGGCCAGGAGTCCTACTGTGTGCCAGGCTCCAGCTGCTAGTCCTGGACGAGGGACACGATTTCCTCTTTCACTGCCCAGGCTGCTCTTGGAGCTGAGTCAGACCCATGTCCGGGAACCTCCCCCCGCTGCAGGAAGCTCTGTGGCTGCTGGCTGGGAGCCCAGCTCTCAAGGCTGCTCCACTGCTGCCAGCAGCAGCAGCATAGAAATGAAGGTGGAATGGTATGGCATTGCCACCTTCACTTCTGCACTGCTGCTGACAGTGGTACTGTCTGTAGAGTTGGGTGCCCGGCCAGCAGCTGCCTTCCAGCCACCCAGCTGTGAAGGCAGCAGCACAGAAGTAATGATGATCATACCAGAACCCGCCCCTACAAAAGCTTTGCGACCCGCCCCCCACCACACACACCCCCCCCCGTGACATTTCAGATTTAAATATCAACTGAAACTGTGAAATTTATTATTTTTTAAATCCTATGACCGTGAAATTGACCCAAATGGATTGTGAATTTGGTAGGTACCTGCTTATGCGCCTGTTCTCTTCTAAAGGCTGGACTCCCATGTCAGACTAGAACTCCTATTATGCATCAAACCAGGGTCTCCCATGATGCATTGCCTCCTTTCAAGAGGCAAGGCCATGATGCATCATGGGAGATGTTTTCTGACCAGGGAGCCCAACTTATAGAGGAGAATGGGATCATGAGGTACTGTGACAGTGTTTTCTGATCCGTTTTTTGATACTTGATAGGTTACAACCCATTTTGCAATTAGTCCTAGTAATAAGTATGAAAAGTGAAGAGGGCAGAAGTGTGCACACTGATGAGGTAGGACCCAAGAAGCTGAAGTGTGTGAGAAGCCTGAGATGAATTTTCTCTTGCTGGGACTGGAATATTTACCTCTTCTTACATTTCTCTCCATTGTGTACCCAGAGGGCCCAACTGATGTAAATATGAGTGAAATCAGAATGGAGGATATCCATCAATTATTCTCTAAAGACTTGGCTATCAAGCTAGGAGGCCATTGGAAACCTGATGACTGCCTGCCTCGTTGGAAGGTAAATTGTAGCCTCAAAACAGCCACAAGCTACATCGTAATGTGTTGCCATTGTTCAGCATGAATGAGTGCAAACAGAATGATCTTGGCAAGAACTGGGCTATGGCTTCATTTTGCTGTTCTACAGAAAACTGTCTTGAGTTGCATCACAGATAATGTAAGGATGCCTATAACATAGGCATTTCTTGTCTGGCTACGGCAGTCCTCTAAAAACATGTAGCTTCAAGAGTCCATTACCTAGTGACAGATGGGTCAGCCTTTCATTTCTTTTACAAGATGTTTTGGAGAGGGGTTTGTGTTGCTAATGGGACATGAAACCTGTCAGCACCAGAACCATTCAAATCCAGCTCACTTGATTATGGCTGAAAGGTGTTGTGTGCAGATGGCCATTTAGTAGTTTGTGTAATGAATTAGTTTGTGTAGTTCCTAGCTGACAGGTATCCAGATCAGCAAAATTACCTCTGGTTTTGAGCAAGAATTGGCCCAGAAAAACCAAAGGTAACGTGACCTTGAAGACCATGACTTTATCTTTGCTTGTGGAGTTCCTGGCAGATGACAGTGGAGGCACATGAACAGTATGGTATAGGAGAATCCTGCTCTGCCTTTTTACTTAGTAGTGGATTTAAATCTCCAGTGCAGTCGGTCTGTCGTTTCTGACACAGCATGAAATTTAGTTAAGTTTGAAAGAAACTTCATCTCTTCAGTAGTGTATATTTCAAAACACTAGAGTTCTGAAATGCACAAAATAAAGGTGGCATGAAAGTGGATGGGTAACACACAATTGTGTACTGCATTATAAAATAATCCTGCAAAGCAGCCCCAGGAAATAAGTTAGATCTGTTAGTCCTTTTCCATCAACGTTGTCTATGGTCCTGTGATCGTAAACGCACGTGCACATGGCTTCAAACACACCCAGTGCCCTGAGGTGAAAGTTTGTGGGCTGCCAAAGTGAAACCTGGTTTCCAAATATAGTAATAACTTCCTGATGTCTTCCATCTCTTAGGTGGCAATCCTGATACCATTCCGCAATCGTTATGAGCATCTTCCAGTTCTCTTTAGGCACCTTATTCCAATGCTGCAGCGCCAACGTTTACAGTTTGCATTTTATGTCATTGAGCAAGTGAGTCACTTCCCATGTATATGCAATATATTTTTTCAGACTAATTCATCACCAGTGGAAATAACCAATGGAAATCTTGTGTAACTGATTTATATGTCAGATGCATTGGACAGCGAAAGGCTATTTAAGGCTTTCTGCCTCCAGTTATTGCACAATAATGGACAAATCCCCAAAGTGTCTTGTGTGTTTGTTTTTATCAGCCAGGTGATATACAATATCAGTGGTTCCCAACCTTTTTGGCTCGAGGGCCACAAAGATCATTTTTATAACCCTGTAGGGCCTCCGGACTATCAACTCCTAACAAATGTATTGACACACACCATTAAGGACTACAGATCACTACATATTTAAAGTAAACATTTGGATGCTATGTGCTCATTTTTACATTCACTATTTTACACCTACAAATTACTCTCAGCATGTCTCACACTGACAGACAAAACACTAGTGTAGATGAGTGACTGTCACTACACACTGAAGCACATGGCCTGGCAGCTAAGTCACAGTGGGTGGCCTGCTAAGTGCACGCCAAATCAGAAGGCACTGATTTTGAGTCCTGCCCCTCCTCAAGCATGGTGGGTCCTAGCTGCTCCGCTATCAGCCCCTTTCCCCCACTGCGGCCAGACAGAAGGAGTTGAGCAAGAGGCTGCCTCCTTGCTGATCTCCCATTCCTCTGGTTGCAGCAGGGAAACTGCATGCATCTTGTAGCTCTGTGCACTCCACCTGGATACCTAGGCAGTGGCTCCCTTCTGCAGCCAGGGGGGAGGGAAATCAGTGCTCCCCTCACTCTGGCTTCAGCAGGGACCCAATCGCCTAGAGACCCAGGCAGAGCGCTTTGCCATTCTCCCTGCTGGAGCTGGGGAGGGAGCGCTGATATCCTGTCCTCTGGGGTGCAGCAAGGAGCCTGCGCTGGTCTTGTAGCCCTAAGGTAATGTGCTCTGCCTGGGTCCTTAGGCTTCAGCTCCCTTCTGCAGCCAGCAGGAGGGGAGCAGCAGGCCACTTTGAAAGACCCCATAGGCCACTTTTGGCCCCTAGGCCATTGGTTGGGAACCACTGTACTATAGGCTTTCAAAGGTTACTGTCTAACACTGCGATATATAGAATACCGAGCTGCTCATAGTATCCATTCAGCAGAATGTTATGTTGCACACAGGCACTTTCTGAAAGCTAGGAATTTAAAGTACCTTAGAATAAGTGAGGTTTGTTTAGCACATATATCTATTGTTATACCAGGCAAAGGGTTACAAAAGCAGGGACTTGGGATATTTTTCTTGAGTTTGTGTAGGCCATGAGAAGAATGACTGACTGCCTTTCAGCTATGTACTTACAGTGGGGGGACGGGAGGGGTGGATGGCTGACCTGATCACAGACTTGAACACGGCTGATCATCCATGCAGCAGAGGTGACTTAGCAGAGGGCAGCAGTGACTTGTGAAGGTAGAAAAGAGATGCTTAACCCTTAGTACATGGGAAACTGCTTCTAAACCAGAGAGGAAACCACTCAAATACTGTACCTTTTATAATCTTTAGGACATGCTTCAAAACCCATTTGTCCTAGGGCTTTTGGGGAAAAAGCAGGCTGAAAAAGATTCAGTTAGGTTTTGGTCATTTATCTGCATGAGTTCATTAATGTGGGCTGGCTTGGCTAGACTATTGTAATTATGAATTTTATTTTTTGCTATTGTACACTTAGTGTGCAGACCTTGGGAAAGGGGCTCTAGAGAAAATGAAATAAGCTTAACACTTTCTTAGCCATTAAGTATTTAATTGGGACCTGATTTCTAAATAAGAGTATTTATAGCACACATTGTGTAGGTAGCTAATATGAATTGTATATTGAACTTCCCTGAGAACTAACTCTGTTTCCTAGGCTGGTAACCAACCATTTAACCGAGCCATGCTCTTCAATATTGGCTTTCGGGAAGCAATGAAGGACTTGGACTGGGATTGTCTGATCTTTCACGATGTGGACCATATACCAGAAAATGACCGTAACTATTATGGATGTGGACAGATGCCAAGACACTTTGCAGCCAAGCTGGATAAATATATGTATCTGTAAGCACCTATATTCCCCCTTTATGCAATAATGGATAAAAAGCCAATAGCTAGATTTTAAAAAATCAGATTAATTTCAGTTGGTTTCCAGATGTTGTTCAACTAGACATAACAAGAGATATAGAGGCAAACATCCCAGTAGCTCAAGGCTTAATTCAGCTGCATCCAAGAGAATGGCTGCTCTGACAGGCTGTGGGCAGGCAACTGCATCACTCCTGACCTGTGACAAGGGTGTTCACAATAGGTTTGACTAATGTGCTCTTTTATTTAGGCTCCCTTATAATGAGTTCTTTGGCGGAGTGAGTGGCTTGACAGTGGAACAGTTTCAGAAAATCAATGGCTTTCCTAATGCATTCTGGGGCTGGGGTGGAGAAGATGACGACCTTTGGAACAGGTATTGATGTGTGTCTTGGCTTGAGCCTGCTTCCCAAAAGATGGGGATAGGCGGGCTTCCATGCAGATTTTCCTATGGTGTGACTCTTCTATTTATCAATGAGTTCTTGTAACTGCATCTAACTCGTGACACCTGATGCATGTGGTACAAGCTGTCGTCACTGCAATACAATAGTACAATAGTGGCTGGCCTGGTACAGGAACAGGCTACTACTGGGATTGGGGACGTAGCTTCTCAGACATACGGTTCGCGCACCCAGCTTCTTGGCAGTGGAAGCTCCTCAGGGCTCTGCCTGCTGTATTCTGAGTGAAATAAAGCATGAGAATTTTACCCACTGCTCTGAACTGACCCTGAGCCAGTACCCTTTAATGATTAATTTTGTTGAGCAGCTTTCAGACATCTCCAGCCTTGCCATCTCCTGGAGATGAGCTTTATGCAACGTGTGAAGGAAAGTGGCCTCTCCCCACCCCAAACAGTGTGGATTGGCTCTGGAGCTGTTCCATAGCCTTTTCACATGGAGGGGAAAGACAATCACGCCTTTATGGTGTGGTGATAAATGGGAAGATTGAGGTTTGATTCCATTTTACTAAAGCAGATTGGCTTGGAAGCTCATAACTAACAGAGAATGAGAACATTAGTTCTTGCCATAGGGAACTTTGTGAAATTGTTGGCATTGGGCATTTTCTCATGTTGATGTCAAACTGATCCTCAGCTGAACTTCTCAGCCGCAGTTTAATGTACTGAAAGTGGCTTAGTTTGCCCAAAGCCTGAACTAGTTGAGATATTCCCACTTAATTTAGCTAGCTAAAATGGAAACTCATGCTTATATGGACAATAAGTCTGTTGTGGCTCATGATTGTTCAATTTCGGCAAGTATTACATTTGGAGCAAAAGCAACAATCAGGTTGATTTTTGTAATACTCAGGGTGCAGTATGCAGGCTACTCAGTGACCCGACCAGAAGGAGACACTGGGAAATACAAATCAATTCCACACCATCATCGAGGCGAAGTACAGTTCCTGGGAAGGCAAGTGAGATTTTTATTATTGGAGATTTATATTTCTTTCCGAAAGATCCCAACATCATAATGCTACTGTATAAATCCATGATGTGCCCACACCTTGAGTACCGAGTCCAGTTCTGGTTGTGCCATCTCAAAAAAGGTATAGTCATAGTGGAACTGGAAATAAATCAGAAAAGGGTGGCAGAAATTAACAAGGGTATGGAATGACTTCCATATGAGGAACGACTAAAAAGACTGGGGCTGTTGATTTTAGAAGAGAGCTGAGTAAGGGCGGGATATGATAAGAAATCTATAAAATCATAAATAGTGTGGAGAAAGTGAATAAAGAAATGTTATTTTCCTTTTCTCACAATACAAAAACCAGGGGAACTGAAATTGATAGGTTGCAGGTTTAATACAAGAAAGAGTACTTTTTTGCACAATGCACAGCTAACCTGTAGAACTCATTGCTGTGGGATGTTGTGATGGCCAAAAGCATAACTGAGTTAAAAAAAAGAACTGGGTAAGTTCATGGAGGATCAATGACTATTAATCAAGATGGTCGGGAACACAACACTCTGCTTGGGGTGGCCCTAAACCTCTAACTACCAAAAGCTGGGAGTGGTAGATGGGTGGATCACTCTACAATTGCTGTGTTTGGTACACTCCCTGTGAAGCTTTGGTATGGGCCACTGTTGGAGACAGGATAAAGGGCAAGATGGACCATGGTCCGACCCAGTATGGCAGCTTGCACATTGTAGAATTCTGTACTAAAGCGCTTCACAACTTAGCATTCATATTGTATACAAGGCTCACTGCAGTCACTACTCAGGGTGAAATGTGTCAGCAACACACAGAACTTCTTCTTCACAAGAGTCTTAGGACAGGGAGGCAGAATGTAATTACCCAAACTGGGATTTATCTGGGGTAGTTAATACCCTGGACTCTATTCTACAGTCCTCCTTTAGTGATTGTTGCTTGTCCTAAATCTCATCCAAAAGAGCGGATTTCAGCACCCTTTGGAAACAAGCTGCAGTCCTGGCTCTGTACTCTGAAGAAAGTGTCCCTGTCATGGAGTAGTCAGCAGCACATACTAAAGAAGTGTTTCCTTGAAGCGTCTCATCCAAACATTGAATCAGGTCAGCCCTGCTGGAGGGCTTGCTTGCAAGAGGCATTGACAGGATCCACAGCCTTCAGTCCTATTGTTACTATAACAACCTTTGTCCCTGTTTCTATTAGACCTTGTTTAAGAGATTTCCAACTTTTGCATTTGTATCATGCAGGTAGCTTCCATTGCAAAAGAAATATGTCTCTCTGTCATGTGCTTCACAAAATTTTTGCCTCATTTTCGTTTGAGGTGAAATAACCTGTCAGCTTCCTGTTTTTTTTTTGTTTTTCTAATCTAGAGTAAACCCAGCTGCAATAGGAGTAAATATATTTTGCCATAAATGTAAAGTGAGCAAGATTTTGCTTCCAGCTAACTGATTTGTATTTTGGTTTTACAGTAGTGTCTAGGAATGCCAACCAAAGATCAGGGCTCCATTGTGCTAGGACTGTAAAGATGAGTAACAAAATAGTCCCGCCTCCACAAAAGCGTATAATCTAGGTAAAAGTGTGCTGAGTCACCAGGAAAAGCTCCACATCATTAGTTTTGGCCCTGTTCAAGAGGATGTAAAGAGTTGGATTGTATATCAGGATGGGCATTCCAGCAGGTCCCAGAGAGCTGTTTCTGGAAGCATAAATGCACCAGACACTGTCCCCCACTTACCAGTAGGAGTATGACCAGAATGGAATGGTGCAACAGCTCGAGTTTAAAAGGACCAGTGGGAACAATTTATTTGTGAACAATTACCTGACTTAGCACCTCACAACCTACAACTGTTCATTTAGAATGGCAATTAGATAGAAACTGTATTATCCACTACTGACAGCAGAAGAGGAGCTGCTAGGAGAGGTCTAGAAGAGAAACTCAAAGTTTACCCTGCAGATACTGTTAGAATTAACTGTGAATTCAAACAGGGAATGTGAACCAGCATTATCTTACACTCTGGGCCTGTTTCCAACATCAACTTTCCTGTTCTGTTTCCATTTGATAGAGAGAAAATTTTTCTTCCTCTCGATCTAGCTTTCATTTTGCTACCAAACAGGGAAAGAAATTTCTACCATTTCAGTGTCAAGGTAGTCAATTTCAGGGGAAAACATCACAATTGTTCTGTTTCTCTGAAGCATCAGAGGGCTACAGTGCCGTGGGAATAAGAGCTTTCGATTTGCCTCCTTTGTTTAATCAGATCTGGAACTTGGTAGGCTGATGGTCAGCGTGCATCCAGAGAATTGCTGTCCCTTATCTGGGAACTGTCACTTGAGGTGCACTGTTACCTGATGCTACATTGCAGATGGTTTTGAAGCAGTGTGGGATATTTTTTGCTTGCCAGTTGGGAGTATTACAAATCAGAGCATACCCTAGTGGTCCACTGTGAAGCTTGCAGTGACAAAGGCTATAGGCTTCTTGACTTAGTTTAAAGGCTTTGAACTAACGCTTCCCCTTATCCTCCTGTTTTGTGTAGACTAGGGCCTTGTCTGGTGTGTGGTCAGGTTGGAGCCACCAGTGTATTTAATTAAGGATGCTCCCTGGTGTATATGGGAAAAAGCTGGTTATTAGCCCTGGTGTAACTTAGCCCTGCTTTACATTGATGTCACTGATGTAAACAGCATTGCCTGACTGCAAAGTCCTATTGTAGTGTGCAGCTACACTGATGGGAGCAATCAGGATGCATCCCCAGTCTGGACAAGCTCTAGTAATGGGTATATTGTTGAGAACAATTCTCCATTCTCCTGGATCTCTGCAGTCTGTGATGTGTGGATTTCTTAAAATTCTCTCTTCTTTGGTCTTTCTGGACTCTGATCATTTCTAGTTCCCTTCTTACCTTGCTGATAGGTCTTTTGGTGATTTTTTTCTCCCACTCCTTTTGCCTCCTAGTTTACAGGATCTGCTCCTATAATGAAAGAACTCTATGCTGGCCTTGTCACATCTCTGCCTGTCTCACAGCATCTCCTGGATCCCATCATTTCTCAAACAGCTTAACTCCTTACTTGTACACACTCCTCACTGACACGGTCATAGTCTATTAGGCCCCTCCAGCTCAACCTTAAGCTGATGGTCAAGTCCACACACCCAATCTCTTGTCAGATTTTGTAGTTACTTCTCTCTCTCATCCCCACTACTAAAACTCTTATCTGCCACTGTTTTCTCCTTCTTGGGCTACTGTAATTGCCTCCATTTTGGCCTCACTTCTTCTCCAATCTAGCCAACATGCTGCAGATACATATTTTCCTGTTGCTCCTGTCACATTTACTACTCATCTTCATGTTCCTTTACTGAGTTAATTTTTCACTGTATCTAGTTTAAGTTCTCGTCATCTACTTTAACACCCGGGAAAAGCATTAAAGATTGTGAGGCATTTAGATACTGTACTGATGAGGTCTGTGCAAGTACCAAGATAGGAGTTCCTGCCATGCCTGTATGTTTCCACCTGTTCCTTCGCACACCCTATGCTATGTCTTTTACCTTTGTGACCTTTTTCCATGCTGCCCTTTAACACTGAAATGGGGTGCCCAGAACCGTTGTTCTCCCACTCCAGAAATTCAGTTCTTCTGACTAACTTCCCAGCCCCTGCCTCTAGTCCAATGATAATTGCTTCTGCTGTTGTGAGTGGTCTTATTTTGCTAAAATCAAAACAAATAACATAATCTTTGTCTTCCCTCCTTCCCCCCATTTGCTCTGTGTCACTTAGGCCTGGTCTACACTTACCTTCCAGATTTGGCGGCAGTCGACAGGAGATATGCAAATGCCATAATACACTTGTGTATCTCCCGTCGACTTCACTGCGTCTGCTCCATGCGCCGTCCACACTGCACTGCGCCAACCGGAACAGTGTTCCCTTTGACGCAGCGCCATGCCACTTATCAGGGTGGTTTTCCTGCGTCCATTGCTGGATCGACTGAACGGGTGTACACAGACTGCTCAGTCGATCCAGAGCAATCGATCTGACGGCAGCAAATGTAGACCCAGCCTTAGAGGGTAAATTCTCTGGGACAAGGGCCATGTCTTATTTTTGGATAGGCCCATGCATGCAGAAAACATACTGTCATTCAGCTGCCTCATGTCAGTTTTTGAGAAGGAGGTTATCAATCTCTATTTCTGTGCCTATAGATAATTTGACAAAACTGTACCAGCTGGACATCCAGGAAACTTAGTAGCCTAGAAAAATAACACTGATATTATTTTGGTCTATGCTATACATCACTCCATACAGTGGGTCAAAATTTTATTTCTGAAAAGTGTATTAAATAATTACATGTATAAATGCTGCAGTTGTCTTATATATATATATCTGACGGTGTCTGAAGGAGGATTTTCTCTTGTTAGTCTTTTGCTTGTTCTTATTGGGACTGTATAGTGGCTCTCAGCCTAAATTTCTTCAGTCTGGAGCAGGATAGAAGAGTGGATGCATCCATCTTTTGTTCTCTTTTAACAGGTATGCATTACTGAGGAGGTCAAAAGAGAGGCAAGTCCTGGACGGTCTCAATAATTTGAACTACTTTCCAAACATTACGTATGACGCCTTGTATAAAAACATAACTGTTAAACTGACACCAGAGCTGGCTCTGGTAAATGAATACTGAGTGGAGACAGTAAGTTTGCTTTGCCCTTCTCCAAGAAAGCAACACGTTAGACATTCTTTTATAGGGTTACCAAGGACAAGAAATACATTGTCTAATGAAGGATCACAGTATTTTGAAGAATAAAATTGAAAGTTCACGCACAAATTGTCTTCACTGTACTGGCCCAATCCGATTGTTTGTGCAGCAAGCTTGGGGACTTCACTCGCTTTCTGGTTTTAAGAACAGTGGTGTGACATGCTGTTCTCATCTCTGCATTCCGTCTCCTCCAACAATCTCAGATACCACAACAGCGATCTAATGTGCTTTCTTCTCATGGAACCAGTTTGGCTGAATGACTCAGTTGGCTTCTTGACTTTGGATGCAGGCAACTGCCTAATAGGAGAGCAAATGAAACTTATGATGATACCATTCTTCTACATTTGTGTGGGGTTTTTTTTTAAATGACCTGCTTGAAGCATATGCAACAGAATCGCTTCTTAAAGAAGCGCAAGTAAGCTGTGTAAATTGCCTCTTTTTTATTTTCCTTTACAATTAAAACTCAAGCTAACAGTTTACATATTAAGGTCATTCATTTAGGCCCCAATCCTGCAAACTTTTACTCATGAGTAATTCCCTCTACTCATGTGAATAGTCCCACTTGACAAAGTTAAGCACATGCTTAACTGTTTACAGGATAGGGGCCTTAGTAGGATGCTGGGATTCAGAAATGTGGGGCCACATCATCTCTTATTACAGAAATGGCGAGAGCTTTTGGGGGGGAAGGAAGAGATAAGGGAAACTTCATGAAAGAACATATCTGGTTCATATCATTGTGCGGTAGATAATGTGTAAATGGTATTTCATATGGAGTTTTTCCACTTTATTCCTGTTGGGTTTTCATTGCTCATTGCCTTTATCTCATAGTGGTGGCAAGTGCAAACTTAGTTTCTAGACTTTTTCTCTCACACCTTTCCTCCATCCCCCCAAGAGCCAAATTCCACCAGTGGGCCTGTCTGGTCTCCATGCACACATCCCAAAAATCTTACCTTCTCTCCTCAGTCACTATCTTTAGTTTTGGGCAGTCAGCTGCCGTTTATTAAATCTGCCCCCAAATTAACGTTGTACAGTGATTCCGCTAATGTAACATTTTTGTTTTATTAAATAGTATTTTGATATATTTATTGTGTAAATTTGAACACTGAACCAATGTACATTCTAACTGTAGGTAGAACCCTTGGTTATGATCCTTAGCCAGGGAAAGCATTGCACAAGTATAAATAGTGAGCTAGAGTTATCCACAGATGTAAAATCATAATGAGAAAAATAAAGGGCATTCAGATTAGTTCAGGAAAACATGAGTATCAAGAACTAAAGTGCTTGGTCAATATCCCCATCCAGTTTTACAAGTTTAGGCTTTTTTCTGAACTGTCCTCCTTGGGTTGTGCCTTCCCCCTCACCCCCTGGTTTAAAACCAATCAGTCAGTTATACAGTATGTACAAACCCACTTTTACTGGATCTCCTCCTAAATAGTAAAAGTGTTTTGGGTTGCTTTTTTATATCTATATATAGAGATTGTGAGTATTTAAGCTCAAAAGTACTTTAACTTTTTTTATTGCATCATTTGCCTTGTGTTTCTTTAACTCATGGTTTACATTGTTTCCTTGGTTCCATGGACACATGATCCCCATACAGATCTGCTGTGGGTGTGATTGACCAGGCCTCATTTTTGTCTCTTGAGAATAACTTAGTTTAGAAAACTTGGAGTTCTTGTTGTGTAGATCTTATCAGCCTGCATGAAAGGACAGTGCATCTGCCCTTGAAAGTGCTGGTAAATTTGTAATTTAGGTTGGAATACGTGTGCTTTAAAATTGTTCCTGAAGGTTATTTATAGTTCTTTTTCTTATGGCACATATAGCAATAAAGACTCTCTTGCTTCTGATTCTTGATCTTTGTAATTCTTGTAGACCCTCTTCAAATGCTGAACCTTGACTCTCCCCCTCATTTCTTTAATCTTGAAATGTTGCTAGAAACTGATGTCTTTAATGGTGCTTCAAACAAGGAATGTATTTCAAATGGTCTAAATTCCCCACAGGAATTGTGCATGCATGTGTGAGTAGATGTTAGGCTATATTTTCATTTGAATCCTCAGTCTTTAATGTATATTTACCATCTCTTGCACCCTATGTTTTGAACAAAAAAGACATTATCTCTGCTCAGAAATGCACTTCTTTAAGGTTGGCCTGAAAGGGCCCATTTCACACCTAATCAATGTCACCGTTCGCATTTTCTTTTTTCAATCAGGTTGTGCTTTTTCCTTCTCTCTAAAATGTGGAATATCTTCAAATGTGCACTGTTAATCTTATCAGCTAAGTCAAATATTGTATAGAAATGTAATTGTTAAAGCATTCTGTCAAGTGCATGTGCTGTTACCATGTAAAAATTCTCATAGGAAAAGAACTGTACGGGATTCTGACAGCTGAAATTCAACAAGGCCACTTGTGCAGTCCTTATACATCAACATTGTCTACTAACCTTGCTTGGAGTCAGGACGTGTTCAATGCTGATTCTCTTTTTTTTTTAAACAAGCCATGTGGGGTTTTATTTGCTAAAATATTTATTTAAAGTTCATTATTTTTTTAAAGCTCCTCTTCTGTAAAGAATTTACCAACTGAGCAACAGCCACACGCTTCTAGTCACCCACCATTTGAGGTGGAGTTAAACCACAGGTAGTATCCGTCCATCATCATGGCTTTTGAGCTTACTCTTATGTTTTTAAGAGGTGCCAGGGGTATGTTTGCACTGAATTGTAGTGTTTGACGCACGCACACACACACACACACACTTTTCAGCAAAGCAATCCTTTGTATCATTACATTTATTTACCCATATGTTTGTACATTTTTGTATTTAATTTATGAATGATTTTTCTGTAAAAAAAAAACAAAACAAAACAAAACAAAAAAAAACATATTCAAGAACCAAGACATTGCAGTGGTGTGTCTCATGTTGTGTGCTCTTATTGGGAGGTGGGGACAGCTTGTGGCTTATATCTGTTTGTAGTGTGGACGGGAAGAGGAGGGTGTATCTTGAATGGTAAGTCTTTATAACAGCAAAATGTCATCAAACAGAAAAGAAAAGGGTGTTTGCGGGTCAACCCAGTCTTCTGCATTTTGGTAGGGAGCCTAACATCATTTATTTTATTGCAGCAGTATATAGAGGCATCATTCTGAGATCAGGGCCCAATCATACTAGGCACTGTGCAAATACATAATCAAGACAACCATTGCCCCAGAGAACTTAAATATAAGTGACAAAAAGACAGCAGGTGGATACAACAAACAGATGAGGAGCACAGGTAGCAGTGAAATAACTAGTGGTCCAGCATATCTGCTGCTTAGCCATTCCCACAGGCATTCTCCCCTCCTTTTCTAAGCAGCTATAGCCCTTCTTTAGAGCACCTGTGCGAAGAGAAAGGAAAACCAAGTTGCTCTGGCCCTAAAGAGGAATAATAGGAGACTTTCTGCTTTTTTAACACTCAAATGCAGCAGTTGCATTTGGGAAAGGCTTTTGCATGGTAGGTGGCCAGTTGCAAGGTTAGTAGTCTGGACTGGATTTGGTTGATGTTGCCATCACCAATTTCTGGCTGGCCAGTGGCCTGGTGAAACGAGTTTAGTATTTAGTGATTAGTGGGCAGGTACCTACATCACCTGGCTATCAGCACTGAAATTGCACAGGCACAAGGCAATTGCCTGAACACCCTGCCATCTTACGAGAGGTAGCACTGATAAAACAGGACTGAAGCTCATTGGTGGGATGCTATGGGTAAGTTTTCTCATGTTGTCTATGTGGAAGAGAGCCTTGAAAAGAGATCCTCTCATGAGCTTTCAGGTTGCTCTAATATTAAAGGGGAAGTTCCTCAAGATGAGCTTTGCCCACCCCATGTTGGAGCTGGATTCAGTAAGATCTGTCTGGGACATTTTGCAGAAGTGGCTAGACTGCCCATCTGAACCATTTTGTCTACACACTCCCATAGTGGTCAGCCTCCATTCACTGTGAGAGCAAATGGTTAGCTGTCTGTAATCTCTGGGGAAAGAGCAGAGTGTTTGGCAGAGATTGCACCTCTGTAGTGTATCTTCCTGAGAGAGCTGATAATAAATGCTAATTATGCCTCACATGCACTCTGGGAAGGAACTTTGACAGCAGAACTGAAGTGACATGGCAAAAGCTACAGAGGGAGTGTCCCAAATCCAGGGTCCTAAAAGAATACGGAGCCACCTGATCAGCGTTCTGTGAAGTGCTACAGGACTCTCATTGTTTTATCTTTGTCCTATGCTCTCTCTAAGCTCTGGCTCTGATGCAGTGTGTATGCAGATGGTCTGAGAAGGGCCCTGGATGTGTAACGCATAAGGATCTTGCCTAATCGGATTAGATAGCGGTAATGGGTGTTATAATAGTGTATTAACTAGGAACTGTATGTGGTTTGATTGCTTTTCTCACAGGATACCATTATCTGCATCTGCTTAGGAAAACATGGCCTTCAACATTAGCAGAGTTCATTAAACATTATCCTTAATTTTTTTGGCATGCACACGTGAGTTCTTTAGGGCTCTGAAGCTGTTGGCCTGTAACTGAAGTTGACCACTGACTGCTTTGGATGAAAACAGCTTTGCTTTGGATAGTTTCTTGCCATGTTGTCCTGATGTTGCTGTTGGATTTTAGCACAGTCGGAACTTGAGATGGAAATAAATGGCATTGGGGATTTTTAGCTGAACCAGAGCTCTCACCATTCCCTAAACTGGCTTCAGTCTAGTTTCAGAGGGAGTGGAGCGATCAGTTTCAATTAGCAAACCAGAACAAATTTATCTACTGCAGCTTTCAAGGCCCAAAGTGCCAACACACTGGAGTAAACAGCTGACGTCCTGGTTTCAAGCTGAATTCTGCCTTCTCCTTTGAGTGAATGTGTGCACACGTTCCATGGCTGGTATATGTGTGTCCACTACATTTCACAGCCTCAACTATGCCAGGAGGCTCTACGCCTATGGAATCTATGCATACATCACAATGTTTCCCTAAAGGTCTTTTTCTTTCCAGGCATCAGAGTAAGAGTTGTGGAGTCCCTCTGCAGGATTTACTTAGACCAACACAAGTGGTCAATCAGCAAGGACATTCTTCAGATTTTCCACTGCTGGGAGTGCCCAGCAATAGACTTGTTCACCGCCAGCTTGAACAAGACAAGTGCACAAGATTTTCCTTCAGGGTGGGCTGCAGCTTGGGCTCCATCCTAGAAGTTTGCCTTCTCTCTTGGTCCTGTCATCTATATGCATTCCCTCCAGTTCTTTTCATTCCAAGGGTACTCAGGAAATGGAGAAGAGACAAAGCAACATTAATCCTTATTGCATTTACTGTCTTATGGCCTAGACAGTATTGGGTCACAGACATAAATCAGTTCTTCCATCTGCTCACTAATAACTTTATCACAGGTTTTAGATCTCCTGTGCCAGAACCAAGGCAAGTCTGAACATCCTAACTGCTAGTATCCACCTCCTGGCATGGATGGTCTCTGGTTGAATTCTCATGAGAAGCTGGGCCTCCAAGAGGTTCAGAAAAGAAATCCACAAGAGCCGCATACACAGCAAAGTGGAGGAGACTTTCAGTTTGGGCAGAATCTCCACATTTTTCACCCCATCACACGCAGGATAGAGATGTGCTGGACTACCTGTTGCACCTGAAATTCCCAGGCCTTGCGATTCGCTCAGTGAGTGTAGCCAGCTCCCATTCTTGCATTATATCTGTCATTCGATGGGTTTCCATTTTTTTTCCCTCTCTTGCTGAGTAGCCCTTTCAAGAATCCTGACACATTTACCCTTCGGTGTCTGAACCAGTCTAGTCCTCTCCAAACCATTTCTGGTTGCAAGGAGGGTTTCAGAACTTCAAGCTCTCCTAGCTGATCCTCTTTTCAGGGTCTTCCAAGAAGACAAGGTTTCCCTTAGGCCACACCCTAAGTTTATGCCTAAAGTAGGGCCAGTTTTCTATCTCAACCAAATTATTCATTTGTTTGTGTTTTTTTTCCCCCCCCCTGAAGCCCCATTCTTGTAAAGCTGAAGAAACACTTCATACTGTGGGTGTTCATAAAGCTTTTGACATTCTACCTGGCCTGCAAAAGGCCTTTCAGGACTTCTCCCAGGCTTTGGTAGCGCATGCTGAGAGAGTAAAAGGCAACCAGTGTCCGCTCAGAAAATCTCACATTGGATTTTAGCTGCATTAAGCTCTGCTACTATCTTGCTAAAGTCTCTCCTCCATCAAGAATAACAGCCCACTCCACCAGGGTTCAGTCCACTTCATCAGCCCTTCTGGACAATGTTCCAATAGCTGATCTCTTCAAGGCAGCAACGTGGGTGTCTGCATGCTTTTTTCACTCCATATGCCATCACTCAAGCCTCTTGTGTTGATACCAACTTTGGCAATCTGGTCAGATGATCCTAAATTCCTCCACCTGTAAGGGAAGTGTTGGTGACTCTCCTGCCATGCAACGTACATGTGCCCAATCCCTTGAAGGAGGATGAAACAGTTGTTTTGCCTGCACAGTAACTGTTGTTCGACGTATTGTGGAATGTATCTGCACAACCCCTCCATCTTCCCTGCTACTTCAGATGTTAGAGGGGGAGAGGAAGCAAACATGTCCCTCTTACACCCTCACCTGAGAGCACAAGAGCAGTTGGGGGTTCATTGTCCCCTAAGGGCTACTGCTGGCAAAAGTCCCCAACAAGTGCACTGGCCACTTACAGGTGCAGGGGATGTATATGTGCACTAGACGTCCTGAAGAACAGTTACTGGCTTCTCTTCAGAGCAGTTTCTTCCCACTCACTGCACATGCCACTCTTGTCTTTGGGGTAATGTGCTTCAAGCTCGTGCTAATTTGAATGCTGCTGTTGAAAGTGACCCTTCCTTTTTAAATTCCTGAGTCAGACTAGGAGCATGTCTTATCCACCTGCTTCATGTGGTTCCTGGCCTGCTCCCTGGAACCTGGCTCTCAGGGAGTGAGTTCAGTTTTAATTCTGTGATTAAGGGTAGTTTGGAAACGACGTTCTCTGTTCTCCACTGAGCTTCTGCTAGTGACCCCTGGGCCTGATGGGGTAATGGAAATGTTCTCCCGCCACGCCTTCATCTCTGTGTCTGGGGGTTCCAACGTAGCTCAAGTAAAATTGAGCAGGTGAGGTAATTGTCCTTGGCACTGACTAGTCTGGTTTTGGTGAGAGCTTTTCATTGCCAGGACATCAGAGAAGGGACAAGGATAGTGGAAAGAGACAATGGGTGAGGCCAGGATGCAGTCATCACCCTTCATCACCTCTTCCAAACATGGCCTAAGGCAAGTAAGGTGACTACAGCCTGGTCAACATTGCTGTCTAGGGTGGGTTACCCAGCACCTTTCCTGTGCACAGGATACACCTTTACAGCTGTGGGAGGGTACACAGTAGGGGAGCCATTCCTATCTTTCTCAGCAGGTGCTGCCCTATTGTTTCAGCAGGGAGTCATGAATAACAATTTGCCCACTGGCCTAGCAGGGGACAGTAGGAACCTGCTCCACGAAAGGAAACCAGCTCATGGAGAAACTCAAGAGGCTTCACTGATCCTACAGAAGAAAAAGCGGCTTAGTAGGGAAGCTGTGGGCCCACATGCTGCCTACCTCCTTGGAGTCAGCCTGAGTACCACGCAGGTGCAGTGCTCGGGTATCGGAGCTGGTTCCGCCTCTCAGGGAGGCATTTGCACCTGGCAGTATCTTAGCTTTCTCCTCCTTGTCCTCAGGGTTAGACAGCAGGAAATCCAGGAAGGGGTGAGGTAGATTGAAATGTGACTTGGTGCCTACCCATTTTAGGTAGAGAAATTCCAAAAGAGGAAATGTCGCCTCTGGCTGCTTATATTTTTGTTAATCAGTTCACATGGGAAATCATGGGGCTGCACTCTGTGAGTATGTGCGTCTGGCTGCCAGTCGCAAAGTCCAGGAAGCATTCCTTTCAGCTACTGATCAGCCAGATAATCTGGACCTAAACAACAGCCTGTTTGTTAGGGACAGAGAGTTATTGCCTCTATTTGCATGTGATTCTTTCATTTGCATCTTCACAGGGTTTTGCGTGGAGGAGAGGGCAAGGTATCTTGGTGCCCATTAACCTTAAGAGTAGGAGAAGCATGTGATAAGCTCTTTTCTGGAGAGCAGTGAATTTCAGTCCCAATTTCCCTGTGGCTTGGGAGCAGAGAAAGTAAAGTTTCATCACGGGGGGCTAACTTTTATGTCTATCTCTGAAATGAGAGATGCAGAATCTCTGAAGTCAGCTTCGTGTTAACGTGACACCTTGCTAGTTTGGGGGAGTTCTTTGCATTCTGGAACATCTTCTGTAAAATATTGGGTCTTTTTTCCTTCTAGAAAATGTCTAAAAATGTCCAGCTTCCCCTGAAGGGCCCTTTGCCCTTGAAGCCTGCATTGTCAATGAGTTAGTCATATTTCAAGTTTGGGGTACCTTGCTTTTTTTCTCTGCAGCATAACAAATCATACTACATTGGCCTTGTCTTGCTATGTCTTACTTATTACCTGTGCGCACTCACCCTGCGAGCAGGTTTCTGAGATGTCTCATTTAACTACTTTCAAAATCTTCATCGGGGGAGACTTTATCATGAAAATAGTGTTTAAAGAAGATGCAGGAGTTGGTTTTCTGATCCTTTACACAGGGTTTCATGGTGTCTCCACTTTTGCAGGTGGGGAATGCCTCTCTTGTTTGTGAAAGTCTGTAAGCAGCTGCTTTGGCAAAGAATTGTTAGGTTGGGTCTTACCACAAACAGACATAGGAACAGGGCAGGAGGACTTCTCGCTGAGCTGTCAGAGCTGCTGTAATGAGACAGTGGCCAATAATGCTTAGCAAATAATATTTCATATCTACAAGTCCTGCCTTTTGCAACAACAGACTAGAAATTACAGACTCCCCTAACAACTAGTATTGCTAAAAATTGTAACGACTTTCTCCTACAAGGCAGCTGGAGCTTAACCACTTCCTGCCGTGGATGGCTCACCATGGATTTCTGATTCAGCTGGGGAGGCTCCATTTGTAACCCATGAAAAACTGGGACATCTGGACATTTCTGTGCCTTAAAGAGCAGAGGGACACTGAAAAGAAACACATAGCTCCTACCACTAAGTAACGAGGGATTAGAAATTCCCAGGCAACCAAAAGGTGGTGAGATGGTATCTGAATTCTCACCTAGCTATCACACCCTACAACTGATGGTGTTTGTTGTGTTGCCTGGAGTAGCACCTTCAACAGGACAGAAGCAAGGCTTCCTAAAGGGGATAACATCTCCTATCATTGAAGTTAGACAAGGGCTTTGCACCTAATAGTCCTCAGCCCAGTCCCTATTTCTCCACACACACCCCCCCCCCGAAGAAGGGGAGTATCCTTATTGTTTAGATTAGAAACTTGAGTAGGGGGAATTAAATGATTTGGCTAGGCTCCCGCTGAGTAAGCCACACAGCTGGGCAAAATGATGAAAGGGTTATGTCCCAAGGACCATAGTGCTAAGGATCCTTAGTGCGATCCACTTTCTTGCTGTGTCTCAGTTACACACAACCCAGCCAGGTCCGCCCTCCTGGAGGCTTGGTTTGTTTTCTTAGGGTGTTCTTCTGCAGCCTATCACCATAGCATCTGCTCCTCTGACAGCCAATGAACAGCAATAGTGAAGTCCCTAATGCAGCATTCTTCATTGCAAGGCCCGGGAGCCAGGAGTGGCTCCCATCAACCCTCCATGCGGCTCCCTGCCTAATTGTTTATATTCCAATTTATTTTAGTTTTAACATTAGAATGTGTACCGAGCCTATCAGAGTCCACCTGCTTTCCACGTCACATTGACCACGTTACGAAGTGTGCCAAGCAGTACATCTAAGTATATCCGTTGTATAATAACCGTAATATTACCATAGCAACCAACGTCTTCATTTAGTAGTTGATGTGGCTCTCCCATTGAAGGATTTTTGCCAAAGTGGCCCCTGCTTGAAAAATAGTGGCGATCGCTGCCCTAATGGACTTGAGGGATTCTCTGGCTCATCTCCCTTTTTGAGGTAAAATCTCTTCATGGGATCAGCCTTGTGGTTTTGATTTTTTGTATTTTGTTGATTTCCCCTTTTGGGGGGGGAGGGTTCCTGGGCTGAAGAGGATGTCCGTGTGGCGGGTGTCATTCTTAGGGTGGCAAGGGCTTTATGCCTAGGAAGGTTTTGCAGCATTTCCTACAGACTCTGGATTTGCCTGAATTCCTCTGTACGTTTGTTCCATAGCCAGATTTTACCAACTGTGCGTTGTCACCAGCTCTCTCGCACTTGGTCCTGGGTTTTGTTATCTGTGTCGTCCCAGAGGATCAGAGCTGTTGCAGCGATTCATAGAGGGAAATTTAGTTTTCAGGGTAGCGGAGGCTTTAATCCATCCAGGGTGATGGTCATGAGATGCTGCATTAGAAAGTCGAAGCCTTGCTTTCCACCAGTAGCATGCTCCTTAAGGCGAACCCTCCATTCGGCATCTTATGTGAGACGGGTTCACAGCAGGGCAGAAAGGATGAAAGTTAACCAGGGTCTGCCAGCTGAGAGGAGTTTAGTACAGCCAATGGCAGGGGCTGGTCTCCTTTTGGCTCATTGTCTAGAAATGCTGCTTACAGACCCTGCTGGTCCATGCTAGAGTCTCAGTGTGGACAATGGAGCTACAGACTTAGGGCATGGCTATCCCCCAGCTCTATCAGGGGACCTGTTGTCTCTTGCCTGGTTACACACCTGGCTGCAATGTGTAATGCAGACCGGGCTGGACCTTAACCAGACGGAAGCTAGGGGACAACTGCCTCACTAAGCAATGGCATGTTTGGTGTGTGCATTGCGAGTGTGAAGAGGCTTTTCTGGGGTGCTCAGTGCTGCCGGAAACGGATTTCTTGGTGAGTGGAGAGCAGTTTCGTTCCCATGTATTTATTCTTCCTCCTGGGTTGGCACTGCTTATTTGCATTGACTGTGTTGTTTCAGGGAAGACACTTGAGAGTCAAGACGAGGCAAAACAAGGCACAGCTGGCAGAGGGAAAGGAGAGGCCGGGTTGCTACGAGGCGCACACCTTTTCATTTGCAACTCCTGTTGTGGGGAGGTTCCCAAAGAAATCCTTTTTTCTTGTTGCTTTTACAGTAGAGTGCTGATGTTCTCTAGCCTTTGCTCCTTACCCCACACACGGCAAACAGTGCAGCCCCAAGGGGTGGTGCGGAGCTGTCACTTCCCTCTGCTCTGACGGAAGCAAAGGAGCAAGGTCTCAGAACAGCCATGTCTCACTCCTGTGGAGTGGGGGCAGGGCTTCTATGGTATCTCTCTGCTTCTGGCAGGAGACCTTGGCCTGTGTTCTGAACAGGCTTTGAAAATCTCCCTGTGCACTCCATGGCATCTCCCTCCTTCAGCTTGTTCCTGACGTCTGAACAGTCCTGCGTAGGCGCTGGCCCTTTGCATATCTCTGCTATTAATCACTTTTAAAAGGCATCTGTGAAAGCAATGTGCAATGGGACTCTCAGGGCCATAGGGACACATGGTAGAAAGGGGAAAAGGCCCAGGGCTAAGAACGTAGTGCATGCACTCTTGGAAGGTAGGTAAAATAATCCCCATTCTCTAGCTGGGGAAACAGTGGCATGGAGAAGGGAGAGGACTTGCCCAAAATCACCCGGCACCTCCATCGCAGGTCTGCAACTGCTGTAGCCACTAGGCCATGCTCACTTTTCAGGAAGCCAGATCTGGTGCTATTTACTAATTGTCTGCAAGTCCCAATACAGTTCCCTGCTTTGCTTAGAGTGATGTCAAGTTCAGCTTGCTGTATTCTGCTGCCCAGTGCGAGGCCCACACCCACATCCCGGGGGGAAGAGTTGCTCCAGCAGCCAGAGGAGTTTGAGGTTGAATTCCTTGGCTGTTCATGCTTAAAGTTGAATTATCTCCACTGGGACCCCCTGTAACTCTCTCTGCTGTCAGAGGGTTTGCAGAGCGGCTGGGGCACTGAATAAGCCTCGTAGTACCAATGATGACTAGATTCTAGAAGAACCCAGGTCACTGACAGCTGTTGGCACCCCTTGGCTGCTTAGGGGCCTATGGGAGATAAGTTGGTGTGTGCGAGCCCAATATCTCATATACAGGGTACAGAAACCACCCACACAATAGGTAGCCGCCTCGGCAGGCTCCGTGGAGAACCCTGGAACAGAGTGCATGCCTCGTACCTACAAGTTGGGATCAGATGCCGGAGGGGTGGCTGAGAGCTGGCCCCACAGCCACTCCTTGCAGCACTGAGGCCTCTTAAGCGAACATTAAATTCACATGGTTTTTATTTCTCCTAAACCAGTATGTGTTCATTTGCCTCCATTCCCCTGCTGTAGAAGGAGGATAATGATACCCTGATTTCTGCTACATAATCATCTGACTTGCTGCTAAGCTCTTTGAGATGGGCTGTGCATGCAGCGTCTAGCACAATGGCGCTGGGAACTTCACGGGAAGGGAACCTCTAAGTCCTGTCGCCATACAAACTAGTGTGACAAGTGCCTGTCAGTGCAAAGATCCCAAAACACTTCACAAGCTTTATGGGCCAGATTTCCAAAGCCTGCAGCTGTGCTGCTACCACCAGTGAGCTCAATTCTTGTCATGTGTACACAAGTCCCTGATTTGTGCACGCAAGCACTGTAACTAGGTAAGCCAAAAAGGTAACACTGCAGTCTATGAATGTCTGCCTCTGGCTGTGAAAGAATCTGTTCTTCCCTCCACCCCTGAAATGCAACCACCGTGGGGGTGACCTGAAGCAGCTATTTCCCAGCACTGCTAGGGAACCGTTTAGGACAGAAAGCTAAGGCCAGGGGCCCAGCTCCTTGCCAGCAGCACAGAGGGAGGAGAGAGAAGACCAAATGCAAGAGCCCAGGGTTTCCTGTTGCATAGGGAGATCCTGGGGTGATGTAAAGCTTGTATAGGTGGCTCTATACTGCTGCTCTTAGCCCTCCAGTATCGTTACAACTGTGCCAGCGTGGGGCTGGCGTGCATCATGCTCTTGCACTTCTGGCATGGTAGGAGAACCTCTAAGGAACTGTTCAAGATGGTGCCTCCAGGCTGCTCTAATTTGAGCTGAGGGCAAATGTCCCCAACACCAGGGGATGGGGAAGGAGTAGGTAAGTAATGAAAAGTCTCCTATTCAAGCTGTCCTCAGGTGGCTCTCCTCCAATACAGCTCAGGTGCACCTGAGAATCTGACTCTGAGACTGATAACATTTATCTGGGTTTAGAGCTATACTATTTAAGAAGCAATAAGTGGGCTCACAGAAGCTCTAGACATCCTTGTTCTCAGGTTTTCAGACAATAGCGTAAGGTTTGCACTCATGCTTAATTGCTTTTGGATTAGGAAATAAAAAAAAAAAGCAAAACCAATAACCCTCCCAAACTCACATTGGTGAAGTGAGAACAAATGATACCCAGCAACCCTTGGCAAACAGAGCTATTCATTTACCAGTGTTGACCTTCCCAGTGCTATTTCCTCATTGCTGCAATGCCACATCACTGCATATTTCTTTATACTGAGAATTTAGGAAAACTATGCATCCTTGATGTGTGGGTGGATGTGTGCACAGAGGTAGCTATGGCAAACACACATCCGGCTTGCCTTTGATTACTGATGGATGCATTGAAATATGGTTGGTAAATAAACCTTTTAAAGCCCTTCCCAAGTTATTAAAAGAATTTCTGTGTAGAGTCAAAGGCAATGAATCTCAAAAGATCAGGCATGTGATTGCACACCCCAAGATATGTGCCCGTTTAGTGACTGCATAGGCAAAGTGACTATTTGCTTCTATAAATGACAGAATGCAAAACTGTTCCTTTGTGCATGAAACTGCAAATCTCATGGTAACTGCACAGCTGTGCAAATTACACGTGCAATTGCACACACACTCAACACTAATGTGGTAAGTAGCAATACACAACCCTTGGAAGATAGACTTGCATTGTTTTATGCACTGTTACACCATCTGTCCCCATATGGTTTTAGTAATAGCAGATTACCCGCTCCCATTATGGTGTGTGCTGGAATACTGGCTTAATTAGCTGGCTGAAGTCAAACTGGCATAATTCTCAGTCTAGGGGACGTGCCTGGGAGGGCGGAGCATAGTCAGCTGTCCCTGTGCCCTGGTAATTCTCAGTTGATGTAACTTGGGGCTAGTTATCAGCAAATGCAAATTGGAACAGCCTTCAAGGGGGTTTCAGGATGGGGTGTGTTGTGTGTAAAGGAGAAACAAAGCCATGTCTACTCACCCTTTGGCCTTGTGCTGAGCTCCCCCAGGCACTGGGCCCTCAACGGGGACATGTTCAGACTGTCCCTGAAGTCGGAGAAGCCCTGAGTAGCACTGGCTCTTTGCATATATTAAGTATTTTTAAAAGGTTTCAGGTGAAAGTACAGAGGAGAAGGTGCAAATACATCATCGGGGCTACAGGGCAGCACGTAACACACGGGGGCTGAGGCCGTGAGTGTTGTGAATGAATGTTTGCTGAACAGCAAGAGTCCTGTGGCACTGTGGAGACTAACAAATGTATTTGGGCACAAGCGTTTGTGGGCAGAAACCCACTTTGTTGGATGCTGAATTGATCGATTGGCCCTGTCCACACCCAGTCATTCACACAGCCACTCTTTCCAGCAGCAGCCCTGGCCTGCCCTGCCGACGATGCCCAGGGAAGCATGAAAACAAGTCCATGGCCATCTTCCTTTGTGTTGAACTGAAAATCGCTGCTGATGCTGAGGATGCTGGATGCAGCTTTTGCCTTTATTGTAATCCACGGCTGTCCTTTCTCACGTTGATTGAATGAAGCAGCTAATCTTGTTATCTGTGTGATCACCAGGGGACCAGTCCCGGAGTCCCTGCACATGGCGGGGCTTTGTTGTCAATACCAGTGTCTCAATTCCAACTCTGAACGCGAATCCTCGGCTACTAGCAGACAGTCTCTCTCTGAGGGTCACAATTTTGACCTTCCTCCTTAGTTAGGTGGCCACTTTCTATCGCCAGTGATTGAATGATCCAATAATACCTAAATCCCAAGCAATCAGTGCAAAGCCAAGGGGGGAGTGAGGTTATTTTTAATAGAAATCATTTCTATTCCAAAGGGTTTGATCAGCTTTAAAAGGACGATCAGACTAACCAGTGATTGAATTCACGGAAGCCCCACTAATGCGAAAGAAGAGCTCGGCCATCAGTAACCTCCTTCCTTCGTTTGCCATGACTGGCGTGCCGGAGCCTGTGCTGCTTCTCCAGAAATTTGGAAGGAGTGGTCAGAAAAGAGGCACCTAAATCCAAACCCGCTTTGCTTTTGCAAAAACTGATCCGCCCTTCTCAGATCCTTGCTCCGCTTTAGCGTGTTGTTCCTGATGAAATCAGTAGCAACCTCCCTCGTTGGTTTTGTCACCTACCTTCCCACCTGGGGTAGGGGCCAGGTAAGTTGCAGATTGTGGAGCAAGCCAGAAAGGGGAGCTCCAGCCAGTCCTCTGCTGACAGAGTGTTTCCTAGGGGACTGCCCCAGCCAACATAACTTAGATCAGCCCTTAGGCTGATCTAAATTATACAGGGGCTTTTTTTGACCCCCACAGCCCTAAGATCAGCGCTCTAGAAAGATGGCTTAAAGCCCCCCTCCTCCCTTCCCCTTCCAGCTGTGCCAAGTGTAACCAACAACCATCCCAGGCATTTTACAAGCACTGGTTGTGCCAATTGGCTGCAATACCTGGATTAAGGTCTCTGGTTCTGATGTAGACTGTAGTAAAGGCATCTCTCAGTATGAACAGGAAGCTGCCAGCCCTACAAATACATTTCAGCTAGTGTCCCTAAATCCATCCCAGAATGTAGGGCTGTCTATGCATTACTGCAAACCCACTGCTCCCAGTGAAAATAGTGGTCTGTATGCAGGGTGGGGCTGCTGGTGTTCCAGAATGCACTGGTACAATGATTGTAAGGCACCTGATGTGTGGCTGCAACAAAATGGTGCTATTTAAACCAGTGTTGCTAGGTGGCTAAACTAAACTGGAGCTAGCCATTTAATGCACTCAGTGTTTCAGAAATGGTCTGATCCCTTATGATAGGTCAAGCCCAGGCAATTTCCAGAACTGCTGTGAGATCAGCCAATGTACAGGGCAGACCTTGGCCCATGAAACTGTTCTCCACAACCGGGCTCCACAACTAGAAATCAGCCTGACAACTAAGTTTGCAGATGGCTGTTGCCTTCCGACAATGAGTATATGGGAAACAGAAAACAAACTCCTATGAAATTCTCAAAGCACAAGAGGCTCATGTTCTCAGATAATGATAGCATCTGCTATCCTATTGAAAAATAGACAGGTATGTAACCACACTGAGTCATCCTGTTAAAAAATAATCCCCACTGCTGGGAACAGGAAACAAAAATTCAAAGGGTCCTGTTTCACAGGCAAGTCAGGTGTGTAGCTGTGTGAGCCAAACTTGTGCCTAATTAGTGCACATTGTTATCATGATGAGTGAACAGCCAATTCAGGCAACTGGTGTGTGAAGGGTTCATTTGGCAGATTTACACAATTGTTGGCCTTGTACGCAAATATAGTAACAGCATAAAATACGCAAGTGTGCATTTAATGGTTTGAAAATTCTGGTCCAAAGCCTCTAGTAAACCTAGGCATTGATAAAGCAAAAGAGGTTTTGGTGGAGACAGAGGAGGGTAGCAGGGATTTGAAGTAAGACTAAAGTAGACAGCTGTGTACAAATTCCCAAGGAAAGAAGAGAGAGGATCCTGATGAAACCTCCTAGGCCAGAAACCCACCCCATGGGGTCATGTGCCCAATCTTGTTGCAGAGAGAGGTAGCAAGTTCCTTTCTACTGAGACAAGAATGTCTCCTTTATAATCAAGAAAACATTGTCTCCAAATAATGGGTGTTGGAATTCAGTGGTGCATCAGAATTTAAAATGTTTCCTCTTACTAACATCCCTTAGACTATAAGCTCGTTGGGGCAGCGGAGTCATATATTATGTCTGTAGAGCCCTTAATGCTTTGGGGCTCCCATAGGTCACTGCTACTCACTGGTAATACTAAATGACTGTGTATTTTCAGCAGAAGATACACTGTGAGTCTGGCAGTAAATGAATTGGAATGCCATTCAAGACCTTTGATATCAGCCTTCAAGGGGGACCGACCAGTTCCTGTCCATCCAAACCATTAAAAAAAGGGCAGTTCTGCATCTAGGAGAACAATAATTGTAGCCCTTAAGGTGCAGGGGGAATGCTGCTTACTGATGTCTTTGTAAGCTGCTTTGTAAGCAGTCCTCTCATAGAAGTAGTAGGAAAAAATGTAGTTTTCCAACAACTTTCCATGATGCAGAAGTGCTGAGGAATCTGTCCATAGGCACCAACCCCACATCTTTCCAGTGAGCTGGAACTAAGATGGAAACAGTGGTGCAGGGTCTACTGCACTGTACAATCAAGAGAAATGGGGAAACCCTGAAAAACGTTCCACGGTTGTTTCCATGTCGTTAAAGCTGCAATCAGCTTCCACTGGAAAGCCCGATCATCACCCACCAATTAGTTTGGATTGGAAGATTGGTTTGGCCTGAAAATGGCCATATTTACTTTGATGGGCTAACCTCCCATTGTCTCCAAACCAGACTGGCTTAACCTACCCTTATCGAGCGCTCGCCAGGGCACTGATTATGTAACATTGTAGAGCCAAGGCCTCAAATCCAGCTCTGATCATGGACATAACACCTGGGAACATGTGTCGCTTGGGCTGAGAGCTCTTTTGGTGGAGGCACAGACGTCTGTGACAGCACACTGGATCTCTGCTTTGGGAAGACACATGGAGTGGGTTTTCTTGACTGATTCTTGATTAACTATAGAGCGAAGTGATGCACAAGAGAGAATCAAAATGCTGTAACTACCTGCCATGCCCGTCCTCATGCAAAGAGCAACTGTGTCCTGTTGGTTGGAATGATGTACGTTTGATTAAGGTAACCAGCAAAGAACATCAAAAGAAAAGCCTGGCGGGGGGTTGGATGGGGGGGGTGGGGGGAGTGTGTGTGTGTCCCAGCAAACTATTGCTTGTGCAAAGGTGCCGTACCAGGGGCAGGCTGTTCCAAAGGTCAGGAATGGCAGAGTAGACGGCCCTTGCACTGAAAATGGCGAGAGACTGCACAAACAGAGGGGAATCCAGTGCTAAGCAAGCCTGGGAGTGGGGATGGGAGCAGAGGACATGAGGTCTCTGGCCAGGGGGAATGAACCCCTGGAAGGCCTTGAAAACAAAGAATCGTTTGGACGTGGATCCCCAAGTGAGCAGGGAGGGAGCAAAACTGTTTGCAGATGAGGATGATGTGACCATGCTGCTTTGTTCAGGTGCCGGTGCCAGGCGACATGAGTTCTGTTAAATCTGGTCAGGCAGGAGAGTGAAGGCAGAGACCCCCTGTCACTGCAGGGAAGGACTAGTGACTAAATGTCCCCGCAGTGGATCAAGGCACTATGCAAAGTGCTCAATGCTCTGTTCGGCACAGGAATGGAGAAGGGGGCAGCAAAGGTGCCTAAGCCCCCTCTGTGCGTCCTGCTATCCCTTGGGGCTCTCTGGGAGCCACTCGGACCCCTGGTGCTCCTTAGAGCAGTGGTAGGGCTGCTCTGTGGTGAACCAGCTGCTTACAGCTCCCAGGGGGCTCTCATGTCGGCTGAGAATAGTTTGCTTTGCCCACGCCCCCTTCCTCAGCACGCCCCTTACATTAGGAACAAAAGGGTGAGGGGTTAGAGCCGTTCCCAGAGCTCTGAGTTGCCCAGGGAACTCTCTTATGCAGAGATTATTCCCCAGAGGCTGGTTCCTCTAGCAATATGGCTGCCGTATGCTGTCAGTGGCTAACGGGGCAGCAGCGGAGCAGAGACTCGGGCCCGTAGTGGTGAGCAGTTTCCTTTTTGGAGCCTTGAGGAGGTGCAGGGGACACTTAGCAGGAAGGGCTCCATTTCCTCAGACGCACCGTGAGGGGAATAGACACGACCAGCAGAGAGTCTGGCACAAAGGAGGGAAGTAGCTGGAGCCTGTCCCTTTTTGCCGGATTAATGGGTCTGAGTAGACTCTTTAAGACAATGGAGTGTGCTGACCCACTTCCCACAATGCACAGGACAGGGGTAGTTTCTGGGAGATTGTGGGGCTGGGGGTCAGGTCAGTGAAACAGGCCAGACAGCATCAGGGCCAGCGCTCTGTATTGTGGGCATCCCCACCGGCGTGAAGTCACTGGCGTTATGCTGAGGTGTGTCAGCTGAGGATGTGGCCCTGAATATCTCCACAGGGCTGGCAAACTGCCAGCGTGCTCCACGCCCTACAGAAGAACGCCGAGTGTTCCCTCCAAGAAAGCTTCCTCACGGAGGATCCAACACCACCAAAATGGCTGGCTCTTGCTCAGCTGCTCAGGGTCCCACTGATCACCACGTGGGGTCGGGAAAGGATTTTTCCCCAGATCCCATTGGCAGTGGCCCAGGGGGAGGGAGAGGTCACTGTCCTCAGCAGCGTGTGGGTGAGGGTCACTTGCCAGGATTATCAGGGTGTCTCTCATTTAATCATTTTCCCTGCCGCTCCCGGAGCCTAGACGCTGGAACAACTCGGTGCCTCCTGTTCTCTGCCTGTGGCACATGCTGCCTTTGGGCTGTAGTGCTTTGCTCTAATGTTGGTGGTTGCGTTTAGTATGAGGATGTTCTGCAGGGTTAGCAGGCTGTGCTGTACAGCAGATCAGACTAGGTGATCTGGTGATCCCTTCTGGCCTTAAACGCTATGGAAATCACTATGCAAATCTTCCTACAGGCGGCTCTGAAGTCAGAGAGCTGGAAAGTTGTCACACTTGTCAGGCTTCTATAAAGCCAACCGCAGCAGGGGTGGTGGAAGGATGAGCAAGGTGGGGCTGGCAGAGAATAAGGACAAACAACTGCCAGTTAGGGGGCCTGGCTTTCTTCTTTCATGTGGGGGTATAGACCCCCGGGGAGGTGCACTCTAGGATGTCTACCCCAGCACAGCTGTGGGGGGACAGGATTTACCAAGTACAATGGTCTGGTTTGAGTGCCCATCCTCATAGCAAATGCACTATGTGCCTAATTGCTTAGAGCCCACGTAGGCAACCCAGGCCTATGGCCAGGGCAGTGCATGGCTAGTTTTCACTGGTTCCTAATCATGGGCTGTGTGGATGTGAACTGGGTTTGTAGCTAAACACACCCCATACAGGAGAGCTAGCAAAACTGGAATCTTTTATGAATTTAATCATGTGCTGCTAATTTCATCAAAACAGTCCAAAAGCACCACCTGCTGGCAAAACAGTGCTATGGTGGCCTGGTGAAAACTGCGTTGGAGAAAGAACAAAAAACTGCCACTGTTACTCATTGCACAAACCCCAGAGTGGGACAGATCCTTTGGCCCTTGTGCCAGGAAACTTGTGTTACTAGCTACCTGGGGATTCCCCCAGCATGTGGGATTCCCTGGGGAGTATAAAACAAGCACCTGCTTCTGGTTCTCCACCCTTAAGAACATAAGAATGGCCATGCTGGGTGAGAACAATAGTCCATCTAGACCTGCACCCTGTCTTCTCACAGTGACTGGTGCTAGATGCTTCAGAGGGAACAAACAGAACTGGCAATTATCGAGAGATCCATCCCTTGTCATCTGCTCCCAGCTTCTGAGACTCAGAGGTTTAAGGACATCCAGAGCATGGGGTTGCAGCCGTGATCAGCTCAGCTAATAGACATTGATGGACCCCCCATTAACTTATGTGAGGCTATGTCCACACTACTGCCTGTGTTGGGAAAATGTATGTTGCTCCAGGGTGTGACCAACCCGCCCCTCTGCGTAACATAAGAGACACTGACATCTGTGCTTGTGTGCACAGCACAGAGCTGCTCCTGCTGACATAGCTTATGCCGCTCACGGGGGTGGGTTATTTTATGTTGATGGGTACAGCTGTGCCGCTGCAACGCTGTACGTGGAAACATGGCCTGATTATTTTTTGCAGCCAGTTTATTTCTGGCCTTCACAACATCCCCTGGCAACAAGTGCTACGGGTTGACTGTGCGTTGTGTGAAGAAATACTTCCTTTTCTTTCTTTTAAACCTGCTGCCTCTTAATTTTATTGGGTGACTCTGGTTCATGTTTTATGTGAAGGGATAACTAACACTTCCCTCTTCACTAGTTCATGCCATTCATGGTTTTATAGACCTCTATCATCTCCCCCTTACTTGTCTCTGTTTAAATTGAACAGTCCCAGCCTTTTAAATCTCTGCTTGTACAGAAGTTGTTCAAGACCCGCAAGCATTTTTATTGCCCTTCTCTGCATCTTGTCCAGTTCTAATTTTTTTTAAGATGGGGTAACCAGAATTGCATACAGAACTGCACCTTTCCTTGCCCTTTCTGTGTGGAGTGGGTCCAAGAGAAATGTGGGCAGAGCATCAGTGCACTCTAGTGATCCCTGGTTCATGCATCAGTGGCAAAGGGGCGATAGCCAACCAGCATAGTTTAGCGCAGCCCAAAGGCCACTCCAAGCTATTCCACGAATGAATTCTTACTGGATGCAGCTAAGAATCTGGGCCAGAAACTTTACACAAAGACTCCAAATGCCTGCCTGTTGCAGCCCTGCAACATTTGGGAACTGCTTGCTGCTGCCCATCCTTGCCAACACTCACCATTTTACTGAAAGTCGTACTAAAAGTTTCAAAAATGCCTAAGTCACTTATTCTCCAAATCTCCACAAGTCCAAGGAACTTAGGATCCTCGTCACTTCTGACAATGGGTGAGGATAAGACTATGTCATGGAGGTCATGGACATCACTGATTCCATGACTTTCAGAGACCTCCGGGACATTTTCTGCTTCAGCCTCGGAGCAGCGGGGCTGGAGCTGCCAGTTGGCGGGGGCTCCCGAAGCTCTCAGCCACCGCGGGGGACCTGGAGCTGTCAGTGGCCGCAGCTGTGCTGAGCTCTCATTCCCCTCCCCCCAGACTTCAGTCATTCCCCCCATTAGCCTCCCCACTTCCATTAATTTTCAGTCAAAGTCACAGACTGGTCACACACTTCCGTGAGCTTTTCTTTATTGCCCACAACCTGTCTGACTTCTACTAAAAAAACCGTGACAAAATCAAAGCCTTAGCAAGGGGTCTTAGACTCGTGAGTCACCAAGGTGCTGTTGAAAATGTTCTTCAAGGCCTAGAAAGGATTTCAGTTCAGACACTGACTTGGCGGTGGTGCCTTGGTAATGGCCAGTACCTCTGCTGGATGTAAGACAGTTGCCTCGATTTTGTGCTGAAATGACGTCACAGCCTGGAAAATACACTTCTCCCTCTTAAGGTGTATGCCTGCGTCTGCCAGTTTCTGCAGTACCTGGTCCAAGTTTTGTAACTGTTCTGACTCCAATACCCCTGTGATCAGGAGATCACCCAGGTGTGCACAGGCACATGGCATGCCTTGGAATAAATTGTCCATCTCCCTTTGCAAAAAACCCAGAGGTACTGACACTCCACATGGGAAGCAGTTGTAACAAAAACAACCCTTTGTGAGTATTGACCTTTACCTAGGGTTTAGCTGTATGGTCCAGAGAAACACACCGAATAATTTCTTGTTTTAGATGTCAGGGTTCTAGAACAGCACCACACTGGGCCTTCTGGTCACAGTGTCCCATTTAAACCTGTGTATCTGTGTAATGTCGGTATTTTTGTTATATTTACTGCCATGTGGTGGTCGACGTGAGAATAGTTATTTACGTTAGAAGCCCTACGGCTGTACTCAGCATGCTCCAGGGAGTGGTTGGAGGGGGTAAGAGAAAGTTTTTGAAGAGGGAGGCTGCTTAGTTCTCCATGTGAACCTGTACCGGAATGACACACCTCCTTTTTTTCAGTGTGACTCTGTTTTGGTCTCCACAGTGATGAGGATAAACTGAAAGTAGCAACCGGCAAGTTCTACACAATGTGTGAGTAAGTGAACGCCATTTTCTGGGGTTTTTTTGGGTTTTTTTAATTGCAATGGCTGTATATGGAAGGGGGAAAGAGGATGATGCAGAACAGGAAGACTGGGTTCAGCGCTCAAACTCTCAGTATTTCAACACAGATGGTCTAAAGGATGACAACGAGAAATGTGCCACTTTATTGAGCATTTTGGGGAGCAAAAACATATAGTTTAATTAGAAGTTTGGTGGCACTGCGTTTTGTTGAGGAATAATGAAAGGAATTAAGTTATCAAATTAAAAGCTGGCAAATGCCCATAGCATCAAGTCCCACAATGTGACACTAGGAAAGGGAGATGTCTTTTGCAGGTATTCAGCAATAATACAAGATCCTCAAAAGAGACCCCTTGCATATTCTAGCTTCAGTTCCTCAAAACTTAGGGGTGACCGTTAGGTCATTTGTCTGGGCCAAAGTTCTTAGGCCTCAAGCCTTATGCTAATTGCTGAAGGTAATGTCTTACAAGATACAGGTCTGTGGGTTCCTTGCTTTACTGCTGAATATAAGACAGAATATAATGAAGGCAGTGAATATAATAATGCAAGCTAGTTCTATGGCCTACAACTACCATGCATGACTTGTCCAGCATTCCACACAAAGCAAATGAATCTTCAAGTAAACAGAGTTGTCCCCTTAAGAACACACAAACTTGCTTTAGATGTGGGGAGAAACATGACTGTGTCTCCTGCCCAATTCTCGGACTGGGCTGCTCCCATTGTTCTAGTGTTGAAATCAGACTGTGGCGTGAGGATGTGCAGGGACTACATAGTCATGGTCTATCTACTCCCCAGAGTAAAAGACCTATACGCTACGATAGCTGCAGAAAGCTGTCAGAAAAATTGATTTAAATAACGCATTATGCTGAGTTTCCTACCTGACAGTATGCGACTGCGCACCTAATGGTAGTAAATCCATTGTGCATCTAACTGTGCAAGCTTTTTTCTGAAAGCATGGGTCCTATCCCTTATATTTTGAGCCCCAGATTTTCAGAGTTGCATAGTCAAAAATGTGCAGACTGAGTTCATAAGCACATGGTAGATGTCACTGCTGAAGCTGTATGCACAATGGCTAGCTTTACATTTTGCCATAATTTGATGCTAGTTTCAAATCTGGCGCATAATTATGTGGTTTGTAATACACAGTGCCTGAATTTTCAGAGCAGCGTACCCACCGTTAACAGAACTCCACATATACGTCACGTAACTGTGCTGGCCAGTTTGAGTAACTGGTCAATTGTACGCACACTTCCCCAGTTTGCAATCATGGAGTTGGTAGGTAAGCAACTAAACACGCATTTAGGTCATAATAAAAACAATATCCATCTGTTAAGCTATCAAAGGTTACCAAAGCATTCTGCGTTTATGCCTTAAGAATATCAAGATAATCAACTCTGCCACTGGGTCTTTAATTCTTTGCTAGACCAAGAGATAATTATTTTGGGGTTAGAAAGTTCTCTTGAAAAACATTTGAGCTTATAAATTCCAAGCTGCTGTTGAATAAACTCAACAGATGATGGAGACATTAGACAGCACTGGAGCAGGGAGAAATAATTAGCTGCTGTAAAGGACAGTGTGTTAGTTTTGTTTCTGCATCCAGCTTCTCTAACAAAATCCTCCATGTCTTTTAGAAAGGGGGAAGAGTAAGAAGCTAGAAATCAGTGGGAATTAGGTGCCTGGATGCCTTTGAGGAGCTGGACCTTCCTCACTTATTGTCAATGAGTTGCATATAGGGATAACGCCCATCCTACTAAGTACTGTGTAAATTAGACGATGCAGCAGTAATTGGTTTGTCCTGTGGCCTAGATTGATTTGCTATACCCAGAAAGTTGGAAGTTAGCATATTCTGTGACAATGCTGCTGCTACCATATGAGCGTCGACCAAACTGCCTATATTAGTAGCAAAGGAAAGCACTAATCGTTCCCTGTGTGGGAGGGATTCCAGGGGAGCCTGGAGGAAATACTACAAAATATTGATGAATATTGGTTTGAATTAGTAAATGAATTCCCTTCTCGTGAGTTCAGGCCCCTTTTGGGTTTGACCTTGACAAATATTTTGAAGTCAGCGGGTTCAGGATTTCGTCAGCAGTGAGTGCAATTACTGGCAGGAATGTTTTGCAGAAACAGTGAATTTAAATGCAGAATCTGTGGCAAAAGTGACATGAATTTGTAATCGGGAGGCTTCACTCTGGAAACCCATTTCTAAGTTATTCTCATCCAATCAGGGTGTAGAAACAAACCCAAGATAGAAAACGTTTCAGCTTACATTATGGGCAACATTTTCATAGACTTAAATTATGAATTAAAATAACAAATATAGGCAATTTCAAAAAAACGGTACGTGATCATGAAATTTTTATGGTGATTTTCACAATCAGCAGCCGAAAATCCATAAGATACACCCAAAAGTATTCAGGAAGCAAAATCTTTGTTGTCCAGTGTAATGGAACTTCTCTTACCAAGATAAATGATGATCAGACCTAGCTCAGACAGAGCAAACCAAATTCTGACTTAGCCCCCATCACATAAGAGTTCGCAAGGGCCGTTTGAACCATAAACCACTAACGGCATGAGGTTATGACCAGCCAAGCAATGGCATAAATCCCCCAGGAGGTGGGATAAGGGGAGATGACAGAAGAGTTGGTTTTCTTCTTAATAAGGTTAGAAGAGCTTTACAGCTCTGCAGGCATCTTGTCCCAGAGGCTTTGGGGCTGCTACTCTGAGTAACCTTCAGATAGAGCCCCTTTGCTGGAGGCCTTGCTTCAGAGAAACTGCTGTTTGCATTGCTCTGCCTCAGCTGTGCCTGATAGGGTCACAGCTTGCACTGGCCCAAGCTCCACGTGCTCCAGTGCTTGCCACCCCCCGCTTCAGGGGTAGCCTCTGACCTTTATGGCACTAGAGCAAAGCAAGGCCAATGCTCCATCTATGGGGTGCACAAGGAGTAAAGCTCCTTGCACCCTTCCGCCTTGTGCACCACATAGTTTTCTGGTGTCTGCTTGCCCCAGACCTCTTTCCATCCAGAGTGCTCATACGTTGCTTGTCTACACCTGCAGCATCTGGATTGACCCTGATACACACTGGGCTGTAATAGGGTCTGATGGAAATGTATGGGTAGCCTCGAGAGACAGAACCATTGGCCACTTCTTCTGTGTGCTGTGGGCCTAGTATTCAGAATCTCTCTTGACCTGTTCATGTGCTTTTGGGGCCTCCACCTCTCTGAGGGCAGGTAGTAGAGCCTGAACAGGTGTTAGGATCTCATTTTCACATGCCCTCTATTCAGCTAATCATTTCAGAAAGGAAAAGATGGGCACGGCCTCTAACTGCCCATTCATGTTTTAATGTGAGGTGCATCACTGTCCCTCATCTGCTTCCTTTTCTTCCTGTCTCCAGTACAGATGATGCTTTTAAATCTAACTGTTTGATCTGGTCTAAAACTTTAGAAAGGGCAGCCTCTCAGAACAGTTCTTGGTTTTGATCTGTATGAAGACTTAGTTGCAATGCCTCAAAGCGAATTGATCGCACTGAAGAACAAGGCCACTTTACTTAGCTGGCTGTAGAACTCTATCATGGAGCTTTCTGGGATTCCCAAGGGTCTAGTAGAATCATGTGGGCACTAGAAATGGAGAAGATATACAAGCGCCTCTCCTCCACCCACCGAGGCCAGGACAGGATTGTTCTTGAGATTATATTGTGTAATGATTTGTGCAACACAGTTGTAATGACTCTCACAGGGGACCAGAGCTTCAGAACTGCCCTAAAGTTCTGGGCCTTTAACTTGCATGGCTCCAGGACCTGAAGGGAATAAGTAGAGTTTGTGTATTCAGTGTCTGTCTCATATTGGCTGTCTGGTTGGCTTCCGTTTAGCAGAGGATGGTGATGATCTGATTCGTGGAAGTACCCAAAGGCCCCAGTCAAGACTAGGCTCTGTCCTTTTTTATCTGCAATGCTAAGAGTAGGTCACTGTCTGCACCCCCCAGATTCTAGCAATAACATGAAAGACTTCTGAAAATATTCTTGTAGCCCATCATTGTAGATATTAAGGGTAATCTGAAATTCCCCATAAAACTTGCTAACCAGCTGTCGTGTATATTCTAGCAGCTATCGCAATGGGAAGGTCACATGCTTCATGTCAGAAACGCTGGACACGTGCTATTTGGTGAATCCACTCCATGTTGGCAGACTTTACCAGCCCCAGCTTCACAGGCAATGCCAGCAGCTGCTTTCTGAGGTCAGCGGGCAAGGACAACTATTGGATCAAGACTTTAAAAAAATAAGTGCCTAAAGTTAGGCTTCTAAGTCCATATTTAGGCACCTTCTAATACTGAACACCCACTAGCTCTTCTTGGGTTCCTTTAGACAGGTGCCGAAATATAGACTTCACCTAATTTTAGGCTTCTGTTTATTTAAAATTCTTGACTTTAGTGGCAAAAGACAAGACTGACCGCACATCCCTTGCATCCTCCTGCTTCCTCTCTTATCCAGTGTGAGCTGGGAGTCTAAGACACCATGAGCTATGCTCTAACCATGTGGTGCTAAGCACTTACTGGGTCAGATCCTGCCTTCATATTTGGTTTTGTTTTGTTTCTTTTAAACCAAGCATGTGTTTGGGAATACGGAATCCTGGGTCTTGCTGCACAGCTAGGAAGTCTCCAGTGATAGTGAGCTTGCTCCATAACCCTTCTGTCCCCTCCTGAGGAAGAGGTTGCCCAACCATTGCAGTCCCATTTCTCTGCAGAGGTTGAGTTAGAGATGATGCTGTTTTGTGAAGATAGGACAGTGCCTGGAATGCCATCCAGGATCTGAAGTGGGAAGACAGGGTCAGGGATTGCTTAGTGCCAAGACTGGCCTGAGCGGATGCACCTGAGCTTTGAAAACTTTGGCTCTGTCCCAAGGTTTGAAGCTGGACTTTATGAACGTTGAACCCAAACCCATTGGGAAGTTTAAGACTGGGTTGCAACTTGCGGCTTGGACCAGTCTCTGATTTCATTTCAGGATTTCTGGAATTGAAAAGAACAAAGATCTCCAAAGTGAGCCTTTGGGTGTGTCTACACTGCAGTCATAAGGGGTGGTTGCAGCCTATGTAGACTTACCCGCGCGAGTTTTAATTCAGCTAGCTCAGGTTTTGCTAGCAGTGAAGCAGTGGCGACGTGGGCTTCAGTGCAGGACAGGCCACTGCCTGAGCAAGGCTGACGCAGCTTGTGCCGCTGCAGCTTCGCTGCTCTTGTTGCCCAAGCTAGTTTATGGGTCTGGTGACGCATGCTGCAGTCACATACCATGATTGCAGCCGAGATGTCTCCAAAGATTAACAGCAGAAAAATCAAATGAAAGGATAAAACGGCAAAGAACTCAAGTAACAATGTACAGCATGGAGGTATTGAGCATCTAGAATTCCTATCAAATCTTCAGGCTTCATCTCAATGAGGTTTTTATCTTGTGTATAATTAGACATCGATGCCAAAAGTCTCCAGTGCCAAGAGAATTCTAGGCCTTTGCAGCATGGCAAAGACTGAAAATGGCAATAGAGCAATGAAACCTGGAAGGACTGCGTTAATACCAACCAAACACATTCCTCTGTGTGGGTGTGAAAGAGGAGAAGGCGAGCACCGTGTCTGGCTTCCTCCTGTATACTGCAGTGTCTGGTACAGGCTGAGCCATTAAATCTTGGACCCAGAGTGTGTTTTGGGAGCGCTCTCTTTCATAACTGTATAGGAAATAGGATGTTGAGCTAAGCAAGCAACAGAAAATAGATTTTTTGTGGGTTCTTTTTTCCGCTCTAAGTAGTTTCCCCAATGCCAAAATCACATAGCTGGGAGAAATGCTTCAGCATGCAACCCTCCACGATTCCTGCACTGTGTGCCAGGGTAGCATGACCAATTCTGTGTGCAGGCAGCCACATTCCAGGAGCTGTTCCATTTCCTTCTGGTAAACACCATCACTCTTTTACCTAGCAAGAGGCCATGGAAGGATTTTAAAACAGTCATCACGCCAAGCCAGCAGGTCTGAGCCTGACTACTGCAGCTGGTGGTCCTTGTGTAGAAATGGGCTTGAACCAAACTTCCTCCGCTGGGGCTTTGTGGAATTCAGAATCTCAACCTGGATCGAGGGCTGAGCTTCACCATTGGCTCCTTGCTCTAGAAAGGACCAAACCATTATCTGGATCCAGACACCCCCAAAGTGGGGCTTGAAAACTGGATCTGAATGGCGCAACTGGGACCCATCGCTTGCTTAAAGGTAAAATGTAAAGGAAAAAACATGCAGACAGTTTGACCCTGATCCTGGTGCAAAAAATGTACCTGCTAATGAAATGTAAACACTAATCTTAATATCTGCATTTCTAATAACCTGATTTGAGCTCCTAATCAGACAGATACCTAGAGTTTGATTGACACATGGGCTGAGACTCACAACTTATTAGCAAAGTCAGTAGGAACTGGGAGCACTCAGCTCTGAAAACCACACCTCTAGCAACCAAAGTTTATGCCAGAAGAAGGGAAGTTGAGCCCTGGAAAATCTGTCCGAAAGAGAGGGTGTGACTGTAACGGAAGGAAAGGGAGAGTGTTCTAGATAGAAGGGGCAGTGGCGGGCAGCATAAATGCAGAGGTGTGAAGTGCTGGAAACTGGCGATGGGCCAGGCCTAGAAGTGTGTTGTGGGCGGGTGGAAAGGAGGTTACGGAGACAGTGGATTTGAAAAGCAGGCCAGAATGGGAGTGGAAAGGAAGGCAGTGAAGGTGGCTGAGGAAGTGAACAATATGCATCAGCTTTGGGCACTGAAAGCTGGGTCTGATTTTGAACTCTCTGGCAGTTATAGCCTAGGAAGCTGGTGAAAGGAGGATATGGAAAGTGATGATTAAACCATGAATAAGGAGGTCAACAGAGACTTGTTCAGGATTAACTGTGGCAAGTGCCCAGAGACAGAGAGAAAGGTCCAGATTTTCAAAGCTATATAGGTGCTTAGTGGGATTTTCAAAAGAGCCTAAGCAAGCCAGACACCTAACTCCCATTGAAATGAAATAGCTTTTCAAATCAGGACCAAGGGCCCCAGTCGATTTGCCAGGCCAGCAGAAGAGGTAAGAGAAGGAGACACATTGTTGCTGTGTTTTCTCAAGATTATGCTGTTCCCTTTCCCCCAACACATTTTTTTTTGTTCATACACAGACTCCATGCTTATGAGAGGGGAATTACTGCCTAGTAAGGGTGCCCAGGGAGGGTATGTAGTGATCTCAGAAATTTGGAGGCGGGAGGCTTGAGCAGAAAGGTTACAATAGTAAGATGTTCATATAATGCAAAAGGGAGTGACCCCAAGAAGATCAGGGCAATTTAGGAGACGAGTTGGGCAAATCTGGCCAGTTTCTACCTTTCAGTCTTGCATACTGCCCCTGGGCCCGGCAGTCCTCTTAGTAAATACTCTACGTTTAGAATTTAGTTACAAATTCAGAACAGAATCCGGCTCCCTCCCCAGAGTTCTGGTGGTTCTGTAAAGCTAGCAGGAAAGGAAAATGATAAAAGTGTATTTGTCAGGAAAATAAGATGATCCAACCCTGACCGCACAGGAGAAGGTCTGCTAATGAGGAGATGCCACGTTCACAGTTTCTTTTCTGACTATAAATGTCCAAACAGAAGAGCAATAATTCTGTTCTCACTGAAATGTGTGTATCAGCTGTTGTCTTCATCAGAGTTACTCTGGCCTAAGTGTCCAAAGTAACTAGTGCTTTTTAGTGTCCTTGATTTCTGAGTGCCCAACCTGAGATGCTCTAAAGAGGCCTGATTTTTGGAAAATTTTGAGCCTCCACCCTCTGGAAGTCAGGTGTGTCTCTATGGCGTCTCTAAAATGTGAGGCACCCAAAATCACTGGTTACTTTTGAAACACAGACCTCTGTATTTGTGCCACTGTCCCCCAGAGGTCCGTGTGACCCACTTTATCATTATGTCACAGACATGGGCTTGGGCAGGTGACCTCATGCTGCTAATGATGCTTCCAAAATTTGTCCTTATACATTGTTTTCGTTGTAGCTTTAGAAGCCCATGGACTCAAGGCAGGCAAGAACATAGGCTGAATTCAGATGGTGCTATGCAACTTGCTGCCAGTTTGTTCTGAAAAGCCTTGAAAGCTGTGGGAATGAAGCAGGAGATTGATCCTAATGGACTGGTAGCTAATGGCCTTGGTTTACTTGACCGGTGATGTGGTCTTGCTTTTGAGTCATTTCCTGAACTACTTCTGCTTCTTGAACATTTTGTTGGCCAGCTTGTTTCTGCTCTTGAGGACGTTGCTTGGTACCAAGAAGGAGCAATGAGAGGGTTAGTTTGTTTGTTTGCTTTAAAAAACATTTGCTTTCCCACAAATGGTTTTTTGCAATGGAAGCCTCCAATTGTGCAGAATTCCTCTTCCGTGGTCATGGAATGTGCTGAATGCCTACAATTCCCAAGAATACAATGAGCTCCCGCATCTCTCAAGACCAGAGTCAGAGTAAAGCCCCTATCTTCCACCTCTGGTGTATTCCTGTGTGGACTGGAGGAGTGTTTATGTCTATGTAACAGAAACCTGTTCATGAAGGGGCATGATACAGTGGAAATGATCAGCCATTAGGAATTCAAATGAGTGCTGTCAGTGCTGTTTTTGTGGAATCCCACATCCATAATATCTATAGTCTTTCAGTGCTATGTGCATTTTTTTTGGTACTTCCTGAATAGATAATCTTATGCATATCAGAGAGCACACAATTTGAATGGCCATGTTGTAGAAATTCAAGGCCACATTCCCGCAGAAATGGATGGTGTTGTTCCCTTGACTTCAGTGCCAGTTTCCACCTGTTAAGGATCTGATTCTGTCATTCTTTCTTCAAGATGGTATCAAATGGGTCCTTACAAATTCCCTGCAGAGTAATAGCCTGCGTCTGATTTAACCCTAGACTTTCTGAACTGGGTCTGTTCCTTCAACTGAAATTATGTAAAATGCTAGTTTTTTAGGAGATATGGTTTCAGAAATTCTAGGCTTTGAGAAACTTGAGCAATAAACATTTCAGCAGGCTTCCAAATAGTATTTTATTGGCTTAAAATGATATTCTGCTGTTTTCAAAAGTAATTCACTTTAAATATCTAATGCATGGTACTTTGTAATCTGAAACTTTGTTGGTAATCCATAGCAGATGTAGTTATATAAGAGCATGGAACATTTTCTGGCCTCTTTTTGGCAAAGAGCCCATTTCCTCCAACACTGTATAGTTCTTAATAACAACACTTGGCACTTTTCATTTGAGGATATCCAGACACCTTGGAAACTTTAAATCAGCTCTCTCAATACTACACTGAGGTAGGCATTATTATGTCCACTTCTTACGGATGGAAACCTGAGGCCTGGATCAGTGAAGTTACTTACCCACTTGTTGGAGCTGGGTTTAGAACCCAGAAGTATGTCTACATTGCAGTAAAAGACCTGCAGCTGGCCTGGGTCAGTTGGCTAGCGTTCAGGCTGCAGGGCTATAAAATTGGCATATAGATGTGTGGGCTTGGGTTGGACCCTGGCTCTGAGACCCCCAAGGGTCCATCTAAACAGGGTGCTTTTAACACCACAAATATGGGATCTACAACCTGAAAGGCTACACTGCTATTTTTAGCCCTGCAGCCTGATCCCTGCTAGCCAGAGACAGTTGACCTGGGCTCTGCGACTCGATGCCAGGGGTTTCTCATTGCAGGGTAAACTTACCCTAGAAGTTCTGACTCCTAGTCTAGTTTAGCCACCAGGCCACCATCCCTCCATGTACTGATTTCTTTGCCAACCATGCTTCCATGGCTTGTCCATCTATACCAACAGCTTCCTTCTGCATAGCTTACCATGAGTTCGAGCCAGGCCTGTGGTATTCAAGGAGAGGGTCCTCACTGAACGGAGCCTTTGGCTGATGACCTTGTCTGTGCAACTGAAATAAATGAGCAAACAAATCCCAAGTTTCCTGGAGCATGGATCTAGCAAGAAGACATACTATGTTTATCATTTAGCAAGGTACTGTGGCTTTTTTCCCTTTCCTCCACTTAAGTTTAATGTGCAGCATGGGAAAATGCCCATAGTGGGAGGAATAGAGCCTGCCTGCCACACAGAATAAACACCCAGTGTTTTTTGTTACTGATGCCCACATAACGGACTGAAACCTTTCTTTGCAGTGATCCCATTTCATGCCACAAGATGCATTTCCATTGTCTGTTTAAATGAACGGTGCAGTTCAAATTCAGTGACATTTACTGAAGTGTTGCCTGAAAGGGTCAACATGAAATTGACCAATAGATCTAATGAGTAGGCAACTTCTTAAGTTTGGTTCCTTTTCTTTTTATTTTATTAAAATCATTTTAGGTTTCAGTGTCCACTCTAGGGTGCTCAGAAGATTTCTCAGAACCATCTTGATGATCTGGATTAGCTAATTCTTACTTTGTGATGTTTACATTCGCTTATTTGCATGTAGAGCTATACATATGTCCATCCATCTGTGCGGTGTCATTCCACTGCTTCTGTCTGCTGTGTATCATCCTGACTCCACCTAAAGAATGCAGTGCCTCTTCTGCTGGAGGCGATTTTCGTAGCAATACAGGAGGAGGTGGTAGATCCTATATTTGTGGTGTTAAAAGCACTCCTGTTTAGATGGAGCAAGCTCCCTTTATAGATCCATTGAAGGCAATGTTGATGTTATACATGGGCTGCAGAAAACCTCACTTGGACATTTGAAACATCTACGTAAACCCCATTTCTGTACTGTTTGTGAGCCAAGTTATTGTCATTTTGGTGCTTACTTAGATCTGACCACCAATGCGATGGGAGAATTTTGCCTTTAAATAAATTGGCTCGTCCTGGAAGTTCCTGCAGTGGGTTCAGTTGGGGTCACTCTTTCTTTCTGTCTGCAAGTAAATTGCACCAGGCCTGTCTGAATTAGGTAAGGGAAGAAAGGGCCTGACCTATATGAGGCCTCATCAGGGAAGCCAAAAGGCTTTTCTTTAAATTTCCCTGCAATTGCTCGTGGCTTCACACAAACAAATGCACACGTGCACACAGCAAGTTGTTATTAATGGTGTCTTTGATGCTCGTTGCAGCCCCTTCATCGACGATAATATATTGAACTCAGTAGTGATGCACTCAGCAGCTGAACAGCACGTGCATTGCAACGTTACATCTATGAATGTACACACACTTCAGTTAAGCAGCACATCCCTTCCTTAGCTTTACAATGGAGAATTTCTCAGGGTGAAGTGGAAGCGGATATGCTCTGACCCATATCAAGTAGGCCATAAGTTGTTATCGTACGGAATCATTATTGAATCACTTAAGCAGCTGAAGCAATGAAATAAACAATTCTTTAGATAAATGCAGAGAGGGAGACGTAATGGTAGTTGTAATGGCAAATGGGTCAGAAAAAAAGATCAGAATCTCAGGAATAGAAAGAACACCCTGATCTGGAGAAGTTCTGAATAAACTGCTTCCTTAGCTCCCATTAGGGAGTTCCTGAGAGCCAGTATCATATTCTATATTTTTTTCTATTAAGTGGTGGATTGTTTTCATGTCACATCACCAGATTATAAATATTTGGTTATAATGTTACTCCCTAATATTGTTTATATTAGGTCATTATTGGTCACTTATGTTTCTGATGCTGCCAAAAGATTAATAATGAAATACCACAGAAAACACTCTTTTAGAAATGCAGGAAAAATATGTGAAACACCGTTTCTGAGTATAGAAAGAGAAAATATAATTCAGAAAAAGACTTAGATAGGAGTAGTGTCTTGATTGACATGTGCAATAAAGTAGAGTTTGCTGTCCAATTAAAATAGCTTGCAATATTTACATAGACTGTAAGCCCTGTGAGTCAGGGCTCACCTCTTTGTGCTATGTTTGTACAGCACCTGCACAAAGGGGTCCTGATTGCTGATTGGGGCCTGTAGGCATTACTGCAATATGAATATGATAGGTATAAGAATCACAATTTATAATTTATTACTATAGGGAAGGAAAAAGAAATTTAGTTTTGTCATAATTAATCTTTCCAATTATATTGCCACTGTGAGGGGAGAACATGTTTATCTTCATTGAGTTGTCTACACATACTCATAAATTTTGTATTGTATTATATGTATGGTTGTGTGTCTGTGTCTAAAGTTAATTGGTCAGTCTACTGACTGAATAGGGACCTCATAATTTCCCCCTCTTTATAGTCATATGGCAGGTGGTGCTGTTACACAGCCTTCCTAGTTCTTTTTATTAGTGTACAAGAAATGGTTAAGTAAATTGGGAAGCCATGCTGTGTGTTTTGTTATGCAAGGTTGTGGATAGAAGGAGCTGTGTGATCAGCAGGAAAGATGGGTCTCTGACTGGAATCAGTTCTTGATGCAGAATTTATCCCAGGGCCTGGACGTTGATGTTGTATTGAGATCCTTGAAAGAGGGGATTGCCTGCATTCTGTTTGTGAGCGCCTCTGTTCAGGGACTGGTGTATTTGTGTAAATAAAACAAGTTACATTTAAGTATACCTAGACTCCATGTCTCCTCCACTGGGCAGCTGATCTGCGAGGCACCACTTTTCGGAAGGATGACACTTGTATCAGAATGGCACTCTTGTGTTAGAAGTGAGGATGATGACATTATTACAGTGCTGGTCTCAACCCAAACGCTATTTGGAGTAATAACATTACACTAGAATCATAGCACCTTTCAGCTCAGGAACTCAAAATTGAATTAAATCTCCTGGGAAAGGAGGGCAAACTGAGGTCCAGAGAAGTTAAATGACTTGCCCAAGGTTCCACAGAAACACAGTGGCAGACCCAGGAATAGGACCCAGAAGCCCTGGTTCCCTGTGCTCTGACCACTAAAGCCAACTCCATCTCCTAGAGTGCTTCATTTCATGGACATAACAGCATGATTTAGATAAAACTGTCAGGACTCTTATGATGTTGAAGCCTCAGCATTTCAGGATTTCTGTGTCCTGGTAGCTGCCTTTGCAGGAAAAAAAGTGACCATCATTTTATTGAATTGATTCCATGAGCTGCTTTCATTCAGACAAGATCTTTAATTCAAGTCTGAGCAAGGAATAGCCATGTCTGTGGCATGTGGGGCTAAACTAAGGTGTTTGGACCTTAACAGCAATAATAGATCTCCTTTTCCTGGGGCTGGATCCTGCTCTCATTAAAATCATTGACAAACCACCCTCTGACTTCATTAGGAGCAAGATCAAGACTCGAAAAGCAAAGTATTGGACACTTCTGTTGTACCACATGGGGAATTAAAACGACTGTGGTCTGTAGTCTAATCTGCCCCATTGCTGTAAATGATTCTTTTGGCAGTATTTCTTCAGATGTGTTCACTTAGCAAAACTTGTCCCTTCATCACCATTGTTTGGATTTAATTGACACATGAACAATGCATTTTCCATGGATTCTCTCCTATTCCCTGCTGATGACTTGACTCCCCAAAAGCAGGGAAAAGAAATCCAAGTTTTGCTTTTTTTTTATTATTACATTACATCAGACATGGGCCAGGTCCATCCCTAGTGTGTGATCCTGCTGACCTCCGTGGTCTTACAGCAGGGCTCATCTGGTCTCTTAGTCACCCTGAGTCTAGGATTCTGTGAAGCTTTTCCTTAGGGATGTGGTGACACCCAGGATCAACAAAGCGTTTCCTTTTCAATGAGGACACTGGGTCACACACCGAGGGCTTCAGCTTTTGCCTTATCATTTTCCACTGACCCTCTTCTGTGCCATTGAGTCAGAGGAAATGAAAGAGCCTACAGTAAATCACAAAGGGTCTCCATTGTCTTTCACAACTGGTTCATCGTAGCTGAGTTCTAACCCCGCTCACAGAGTGGTAGCCAGGTCTTTCCTTCCCCGTTGGTATATTTCTGGTGTTAGATGTCAAAATAACAGGAAGCTGCGTTTTTGATACATATTACAAGGCTTTCCTCCATTTAACCCTGGTCTTCCAGAAGTAACTGGCAAAGTTCCCATGAACTTGGTGGGAGCAGGATTGGGCCCACCCTTTGGTATCTCCTGATAAACCGTATAAAACTAACAGCATTGTGCTAGCTTCCTGGAATATCCCGTGGGCTTTAATAAACCATGTAAACAGCTTAACGTCTTAAGAGCATCTAGGTGCGATATCAGAGCCATCAAATAACCATGCTACAGAATGACTCGTCCTGCCAAGACTGATGGAGGGGGCTGATGGGACAGGAGAGAAAGTGGAATTAAGATGGGAATGGGAGGAAAGTGAATTTCCCCACCCTGTACTTCCTACTTCAGTAGGAACAGACATATTTGGTAGCAATTCTGGTTCATTGCAGAGTCCTTCCTAATATTGTAGGAATTTTTAAAGGGGCAGCTTCTGCCATTCTCACTCATGTGGCATAAGACTTTAACCCACAAACAGTACCACTGGTTTCAGAACCAGTTCTTATGGACCCTTAACATGAGTAAGGGGCTCAGGATTTGGCCCAAAGAGTTTGAGAGTGCAAAGCATGTCTCATTTGCATTTGCCCTTATTATGGTTGTGCTCACAAATCGGGTGTGTGCACATGAAGAGCTGGCTATTTGCCTCTGCAATTTCCTAATTCACACATGTACCTGTAGTAACTTTTTTGTGTAACTCTTTAAAAATCTTGCCCTTTAATTCTTGTTGGAATCTGAAAGGGAGATGTCACCTCTTCCAAGATCCCGTTGCAAACAAATCCCAGATCCAAGACTGCTGGTGCAACCACACATAGAATTTGCCATTAGTTAATCTACATATCTTGTCTATGAACATATCTGTGGACCAACAGTGAAAATCTCTAAGACGTAAATAAGAAAGAGAATAGCAATGAAACACCAGAGCATTTTCCATAGCATGCAAGTCCTGTTTTCAACAGTGACGTAAGCACTTGGGAGCCTAAGTCTCATTGAAAGTCAGGACCAGAGCCTCAAAAGCATTTAGGAGCCGCCTGATTTCCAGTGAGTTAAGCAGCAGCCATGCAGGGGATTTGTGGATCACAGTAGCACCTAAATCTGGCACTAAGGCCCAGGTCCACAAAGGACCACTTAGGCACCTATGTCACTTGCCCAAGGCCATACAGGTAGTTTGTAGCAGAGCAGGGAAATGAACTCAGGTTTCTAAGTTGCAGACTAGTGCCCTAATCACTGGGCCATCCTTCTACCCTAATCTGCCCCTTTCTGACATCAGTGAGAATAACAGGTGCTCAGCCCCTCTCAGGATTTAGTTACTAAAAATAATTAGATGAGGAACTATTGTAAGTAATTCCCACATGATTAAAAATGCTGCCATTGTTTTAGTTCTGATGTATGTCTTCTTTGAAGGACCCAGTATGAGAGGGCCACAAGTGGATGTTTATTCAGTTGGAGTTCATTATGAAGATTTCCAAAACAAGTATATGTTCCAACAACCCATTCTCTTTGGAACTGGGGAGGCAGTAATATGGGTCTGGGTAATATCACATTTGGACTCCATGCAGACCCAGCGGATCCCACCACTTTTTCTAAAGAAAGATGCATTGTTTGAGAGTCCTTTCAGCTAAAGATTGGCAGATTGTCCACACAGAGTCCTGCTGTGATATAACTATTGTGTTTATGAAGGAAAACAGCACTGATTTGTTAGGTAAAGAAAGAAAAGCAGCCAAAATAAACTCTCTGAAATAGACTAAAACCTCAATCTTTGCAAATGAACCAAAGCAGGATGTAGGCAGTGTTTGAAAAAACTGAAAGGCATATATATATATATTTTTGGGTTTGCTGTGGCCCAAAAAATTAAATTTTTAAAACAAAGGCTCTGAAATGAAAAATGACTCTTGCCAAGATCAAGACCTTGTCCTTTGTGTGTGTGTAACAACATTGTGGGGCTGTTTATAATTAAGAAGCTTTGTTCCTGGTGGTCTTGCAAAGACTGCAGGCTTCATCCATTTCCAAGAGTTTATTCTGGCTGCTTGTTTTCTTTAGCAAATAACTCGGTCCTGGTTCATGTCATTCACAAATGGGCTTTTTCAAAAAAATCCTCCTTAGACATATTGAAAACAATAATGGTTTGTACAGAGTGGAGTCTCTTATTTTCTTTCAATACATGCTTTCTACAAGGGGACGGCACAACATAGAGCAGGGGTTGCTGCCGAGCTCTTCGCACCGCATGACCCCCATTTAGGTTCTGTCCCTGCTATTGATACACTTCTACCATTCAAAAGGGAGGCAGGGTTTCGGGGCACAGACGGGTATCCCAGAGTAGCTCAGTTCAGCCATCCTCCTGGTGGTGATACACACAGAGCGCAAGTATTCATTGCTAGCTGGCTGGAAAATGGAATTTCTATCACATGGGACATGCTGACCTTTTGAAGTTTTGTTTTTGTCCCAAATCAAGATGAAACACTGAAATCTCAAAATGTCCTTTTAGGAAAAATTGGAACGTGAACAAACTGACCTGGCTTTTCTTCACTCTCTTATTGGACCAACTGGTCAGCGCGGTAGCAACCTGGCTTCTCCATCCTCCTCTGAAGGAGCCTGTTGGAATGTAATAATTAATGTATTTCTAGTAGATCTCTAGTTATTCACCTGTGTGCTTAATGTGACTGCAGCCCTGGCTGTAGTAATCATGCAGATGAATCAAGTGGACAGATTTGTGTGGTCTCATACATACACAGCCCAGAAGTGCTCTGTGCCTCAGTTTCCTTATCGGTAAAAAGGTTGATACTATTTAACTGGCAGCATGGTGTTGTGAGGGTTAATTGATGTTTGTAAAGAGCTTTGACATCCATGAATGGGAGGAAGTCTGGAAGGGCAAAGAACAATTACTATTTTTATACCCTGTGAAAGCTAAAAAATGTAGAAATTCTGAGTCTCCATTTCACTATGATGGTTTCTCCATGTGGTAGCATTTTACATAGTAATAGCACTTTCCACAATTAAATTTCATCCTATTTCTATTACTCTGGTTTACTAGGTCATCCAGATCTTGTTGTAATATATCCCGGTCCTTCTCTGTATTAGCAATACTTCCCAACTTTGTCATCTGCAAACTTTATTAGCACACGTCAACTTTTTGTGCCAAGGTCAGTAATAAAAAGGTTAAATAAGACTGGTCCCAAGACCAATCCCTGAGGAACTCCATTAGTAACCTTCCTCCAGACTGACAGTTCACCATTCAGTATGACTCGCTGTAGTCTCCCCTTTAACCAGTTCCTTATCCACCTTTCAATTTTCATATCAATCCCCGTCTTGTCCGACTTAACTAATAATTCCCCACATGGAACCATACCAAATGCCTTACTGAAATCTAGGTAAATTAGGTCCACTGTATTCCCTTTGTCTAAGAAATCCATTATCTTCTCAAAGAAGGAGATCAGGTTCTAGCTCTAATGGTTGCAGAAAAAGCTTGAAAACATAAGCTGAGTGAACCCCAAGTGCTGGAAAAACCAGAAGGCAAATAAAAAGAACCCCAAATTCATTATCATGAGATTTTTAATCGTGTGAGTTTTCTAGGCCTGATTTGTGATTTTTGAAGAGGTGGGTGCTGACACTGCCGGCTAGTCCTTGGCCAGTTGGGTGGTGCCTAGTGGACAACATAATTTAGAACACCCTGTAACTGTAGGATCACAGATGTGCGCCAAAGGTACAGCTGAGGATCTAACCCATGTGGCCTGATTCTCCTCTCATTTACACTGGTGCAAATCAGAAGTCTCCTGAAGCCAATGGAAATACAGTGGTATAAACTAGTGCCAATGAGATTAGATTTGGGCCCTGGACTTTTAATCTGGGTGTGTCTCTTTAAAAGGTCAGGTTTTATTTTTGTCTTTGAATAACAATGCATGTGTTGGGGAAAGTTTTGTTATTAAGCTAATTTTATAATTTTGGCACATGTAGCAAAAGGCTGATACAGCCCCAGGGAAGAACAGCTGTTAATACAAATACGGAAGATGTTTTCCCATAATTCCTAAAAGATTCTTTAGAATGACTTTTGTAGGGTTGCCAGCAGTCCCTTATTACAAGAGACATCCTTTTTTTTTTCGTCTCTGTACAACAAGATAGGGAGTTGCTGAGCGCTCCAAAAAGCAGCAAAAATACCTCTGGTGAATGTACTTTATTATCATTATTATTATTATTTTATTTATAGTAATAATAATATTGAGAGGAGGGGTAGGTTGGTGGTGCTAGGAAAACATTCAATTATTTTTAAATACAATGTTGGTAACCCTAGCAGTATGGGAGGAGCGCAGAACTGTTATCAGCAATACAACGTGGTGCGCAGGAGGCCTACTGTGTTAATATTAGAAAGCATCATGCCTTTTCCTTCCCTTTTCATTTTCATTAGCCATTAGAGGAGGAAATCTGAAAAAATACCAGCTTGTTGTATTGAACAGATCCTTAAAGAGAACACCAGCAGTCGTTTTTCTTCCTTCCTCCTTAATTTGGACCTGAGATCTTGTGGGGGGGAAAGAGTCAAAATGATGGCTAAAAAATAATATACATCTTTAAAGATTTTGGGCCAAAGCTTGCTTCTATTGAAGTCAGTGGCAAAGCTCCCATTGACTTGAATAGGAATTGAGGCTGTTGCTTGTGTTAATGTTTCTACCTAATCATGAAGGACTTTTTGACTCTTTTACTATAGATTCCATTACTATAACAAACATATTGCAGAGTATATGGGTCTTAATCACTTGTGAGTGTTTATGGGCTGAATCCTATGGTCTTCACTCAGAGAAACTGTCCATTAGTTTCAAAAGGCATTTAGCTGGGAAGAGAACTCTGAGGATTTGCTCCAGTGGCAAGGGAGTGGTTATGCCCCTCTGCCTTCAGTGCTACACAGGGGTTGTAAACAGGTTACAAGTGACTCATGGAGAAGTCCTCTGGTGCTGGGACTCGGTTGGGCTGTTGTAGATTCAAAGAACAAACCAGAGAGTGGGGCCAGAACTGGAAGAAGTCATGTCAGGAGTGGGAGGGGTCAGAGCCGCATAGGGTGCACAAGGGAGGCTGCTATAATTTAGAGAAGGCCTTAGGGCTGCTTAAGTGACGTGATTTTGGCCCTTGAACAGCCCAAATTTGTGAGGGTGCAAAGGAGCCATAAAGCCACCTTAGTTTCCTGCCTGCCCCTCGCCTGTACCTTCTTTATTTTGCCTCCTGGGTGTTCAACACAGAATCTCAGCCAATGGGATTCTCTGCCACTGACCTCAGTAAACTTTGTGTACAACATTCAGTGGGTTCTGGCTGGTCAATGAAATCCACGGCCTTGCCTGGCCAGAACATCATTGTATGTTTCATTTTAAAACAAAAATGAGGACCCGACCCAGGCTGTGCCAATGATGATTAGATGTAGGCAATAAGGGAAAAGAAATACTTGGCAGAGGCTGAGGCTGCGTCTACATGAGAAATGTTTTGCCTGTGTAGTGATACCTCTTAGTGTAGACACAACTTCCACGGGCAAAAAATGTGCTTTTGCCCGGTGCACCTTATACCACTTCCCTGAATGAGGTAAGCTGCAAGATATAAACCGTGTCTACACTAGGGCTTTTGTCAATGTAAATACATCATAAAAAGTCCTCCCCACTTGTTGTTGCTTTATCATTTCTAGTGTAGACTTGGCTTCCCACCACCTGATGAATTTAGGAGCAAGCCACCCTATTTAAAAGCAAGCAAAGAACTCTAGTCACTCAGGGCAATGTGATGCTCTCCTAAACAGTCTGAAAAAAACAGTCACCCCTAAGATAGAATAGCTGGATGTAGGAGAAATCCTGGACAAATCCCACTGGTACAGAGAAAAAGTAATTAATCCCTTGGTCATAGTCTGAGAGGGCAGAGCATTCGCAACTCTCAGGATCTGGCCAATAAAATACAATGGAGTGTAAATCACAGAGCCCCATTTCAGATCATTCCCTGTGTAAGCTATGCTCACTCACCACAGCAAGCTGTTTCCCTTCAAGTGGTGGCTGGGCCCCAGATATAGCAGGCTCACCAAGCTCTAACCTTGGCTAATAGAACTGAACTTTTAAATTCAAGCAGGAGAGGATTACGCTTTAATATCTAGAAGCATCAATCCCCTCTGCTGTGAGATCAGTCCTGCCAAGGGCATGGGAAAGGACCAGAGCATGAAAGAGCCAATCCTGCAAACACTTAGACAGGAGCTACTTTACACACATGAGTAGTTTCCTTGTGTCCAACAGCACTACGGGGATGAGTAAAGTTATTCATACATGTTTGCAGAATAAGGCCTAGATCAACAAAATACAGCAGGCATTACATTTTCCCCTTTGTTCCATTATGATGAAGGCTGCTTTGAGTCTGCACGCTGATGATACGGTGTACAGCATTTCCAAGCAATTCCTCCAGTGGGGTTATCTGATGGCTATTTAAACTGAATCCAGATGCTTTATAGAGGCAAAAATAAGGACTTTCACACCAAAGAAAGCAAGAGACCCCAGATGTTTACAGAAAGCATTTCTGCTTTTTCTGTTTCTGCTTTTTCTGTTTCTGCATTTTCTGTTAACAGAAAGCAATTTTCCATTTACAGAACCCAGATAGTGGGTGTTTTTTTTTTTTAAATCAAAACAGATTTCTGCCCAATTGTGATTAAAAGTATTGCCTAAACAGCTGTGAAAAGGACAAAATCAGCTTAAATGCTTCATTTGAACGTAATCTCACATAGGAGAGCATGTCAAAAATTGGAAAACACTGAAATTTCCTAAGTGGTTTTAATTACCTATTTTAATCCAATGTCTGATTCCTTCCGTATCAGATCAGGCTGTTAAACCCCGGGGTTCAAGATGTAACTGCAATGGACCGGCGACACCCTCCAAGGAGAAAGACACCAAATTTGAGTAACAAAAAGGGAATTTTATAGTAATCTCATTAAAAAAAGCATATATCAAAAAAGCAAGGGAAGAGACATATGGTGCAATAAACAGCTACACAGTGCAAAGGGTCATGCAAATTACAGGTGGGGTAATAAGCAGCTACACAGAAAAAAGCAAGGAGGAAAAGCAAACTATACCAGATACAAATAGGAATTAATTACACTTGTGGACAACACTTAAATGACTTCATAAAAAAAAGGAAAGGATAGATTGAGAGAGGTAGGATAACTATATCAGTTATATTACCTGTCCCAGCACCGTGGTGGTACCCAAAGTGAGGAGGCAGACCAGCTGCAGCATTTCAGTAATAAATCGTTCAGCCGGCAATTCGCAGACACCCAAAGGTCTCGTGGGTGGGAGCTCCCTGTCTCAGTCGGGGATCAGTCCGACCGGTTCATGACGTGCCCTTTAGCATTCGAGGGTGGGAGAACACCTGAGCTAACCGGGGCAGGAGCTTAAATAGTGTACTGCGTGGCCAGAGTATAAAATAGCCAATTAAAAAAATGAGATGCAGGTCAGGACCAATGAAGTAACTGGGACCCCAGACAATGATCCCTCCTTCGTGGTGATAGGGGTGCTGAGAAGTAAACAGGGTGATCAAAAATCACCTGAGAAATCAAGGCCCATCAGGGGAGATCGGTACTTAACATTCCTCCTCCTGAGCCGCATAGTCCGGAGATGAGACCCATCAGGGCAATTGACACTTAACATTTTCCCTGTGGGCTGCAAAGTACAGAGGGCCATGTCGGGGGCGGGGTGGCCATTATGTCTGCCACCTCTGTTAACACAGGCAAGCTGTGTAACAAAAACCTGCTTTACTATCTTCATCTTGAATTGCCGGAGCAAAATACTTGGGCTTTTCAAAGGGCCGATGGGGGTCGGTCTCACCTTTTATTGCTTAGGCTCTAACCCAAAGCCTATAGAAATCAATGGAGCATCCTTCCCTTGATCACAGGTTTGGCTAGAGCTGTCACCGAGGAGCTGACCTTGTTTGTTTTTACCAGAGATCTTCCAAGCAAAGTGAGTTTGATAGATAATTCCACTCAAGCCGATGATGTGGAAGATCCCAAACCACAGAACTCTACAGTTAATATTCAGATAATCCCCAAGGTTAATGACTTTCCACCATCTGTAAGGAAGTTTAACAGGGACAATTACTTATTATTTTTCACAATTTACTTAGCAACTCAAACGCATGTGGCACTTGCAAAACATAGAGCGAGGCACGTTCACTGCTCTGAAGAGCTTGTAAATGCTTGACGCGGTCCTTTCTGGGCAAAGTTGTTAGAGAGCGTCATTGAGGGTCTGTCTACCCAACAACCAGACACCCCTGGTCGCAGGGCTTGCGTTGCAGGGCTGTTTCACTGCTGTGTATCCTTTTGGGCTCAGGCTGGAGCCTGTGTGCTAGGACTCTCTGGGGTGGGAGGGTCCCAGAGATTGTTTCATTGCTATGCAGACCCTACCACTCCACGCCTCTGCGAGCCTGATCCAGTGTGGGTTTTTCCTTTGCCATCTGTAGAAATTGTCAAAGAGCAGAAAATTGTCACACAATTTATCAGACACATATTGAAAAGTTTCATTGAGCTATCTTCAAATACTATTCATCCAGGACTTGCTCTACCATGTATCTATTTTATGGCAGTTTGAGAAGCAGAATGTGGATTTTACATGAGACATAATACTTAAATCAGCACTCTCCTGAAATTTGAAACAGTTTTGGTCCAGATCTGATCTATAATTACAGATTCAAACCCCTTCAAATTTAGAAAGCATTTGGATCCATATTCAAGATTTTTAGCTCAGGCTTGAGCTAGAAAATTCCTATAGAAATGACACAGCTTGGGGTCTCCATGTTTGGAACCCAAGCTTTCATTTCCTGGAGGACATTTACTCCAAACTAAGAGTGAGATGTAAAGGACACATTTCCAGGAGTGAGCTGCAAGTTTGATGGGGAAGGAATTCCGCGTTTCACAATCCATCCATCAGGCAGGCACTCAGTGTTTGAAAAGTGTTTAACAATATGTTTCTCAATGGACCAATTAAATGCATTCACATGGCCTGCTGCTTGACATTTGTGCTTATGTGTTTTTCTAAAAGTGCATTAGAAAACATTTGACCTATGACTAGAGTAAGAGTCAGCCATTTCGGCAATTAAACCCATGTACAATGCACTACTTTTTCTTGTCGATTGGTGATAAATGTTATTTATGAACATTTTTCCCACTCTGTGACCAGATCTAGTGTTTGAACACTTAAGTGATGATATGAATGAGAGATCTGGATGTTTTGTTAAGGGGCCTGTATTTGAAAACTGGGTCCAGACTCTGACATCTTAAACTCTGAGATTTGGAAACTCTGCCTTGGCCCTTGTGCACACACATGGCTTCCAGGGGGGATCCACCTTGTTATCTAAGCCAGCTAGCAATATCCATTGGGATCTGAAGTGTTCATGGTGTAGGAGACTCATCCTAACTACATGCAGCATCTGTGTCTGATGCTTTGCTCTTCCCTCCATCTAAATTCTAGGCAGTACTATTTCTGCACCTGAAGAAGTCTCTAGTACTTTCTGCATTGTGGTTCTTCCTACTCTAGCTCTAGGCCTATAGCCTGGAGTGGAAAAGACTTTAAATCACTTCTGGTGCAGCTTTTTTAGGAATTAACTTCCCAAACTCTTGCAGGCTAACTATATATAAGCAGATGGCAGCTTCCTTCTGTTATGCTGGGAAAGAGAGAGGGAAGCTAAAATAGCATGAAATACTGGTCTAATTTTCCTCCTCTCTTCCCATAAGGCTGTCTGGGTTGTGTGTGAGGGATTTCTTTTTTAAATGGTTAATTATTTAGTTAAGGTTTAGCAAGCTTACAATCTTACCAGGTTTATTTATAGTATACCAAAGCAACTGGAAGTTGTAGTTAAAGAAATTGTGTCAAACAACTCCAGGAGCATGTTGCATGAATGAAATTGAACTTTTGGTAGACTTTGCCTTAGTCAGTGCACACTGGAAGAGTCACCAACAAAGGATTTTGTCAGTGGGAAATGACAGCACCACTTTTTTTCTTACTTTGCTTACTGTTCTAAACCCAGACAGTAACTACAACATGAAAGACAGTAGCATTAATGGAGTGGCTGGAGGGATGAAAATTGTAGCTGGGAAGGGTTGTGGCCATGTTAATTTTCCTCCCAGCTACAGCTGTGTTTCTGTGTTTTAAGAATTTTGAAAAACACGCTGTGATTCATGACCTCCAAACAGTTAAGCAGCTGGCAATTATAAGCCTGTCACAGTGTGAATAGAAGACTCCCACATGCAGTGAATGCAATACCAGCATGACAATGTGATTTTTCCTCGCTGTTGATTAATGCTGCTGCTTTGCTGTAGGGAAGATGCTCTGAGCATCTGAGAGTGTCAACACGTCTGAGTCAAATAAACACTCTGTACTTGGCATAGTACTTTCTATCCTCAGAATAGGTGGGCGCTTATCTTCCCCTAAAGAGCAAAGCATTTCATTTTTGTTTCACAGTCCCCTCTTGTAGTATCCTTCTCTTCCCTATGGGCCAAATTGTGTCCCCATTGACCTCAGTGAAAATCTTGCCATTGATTTAGGACCAGGATTTGGCCTGTGTCCACTGAGATTTTACATCCAGTATTTGGTTTACCTCCTTGGAGAGGACGGGGCATGGAACGGGGACTGAGGAGACATTGGTTCTATTCCTGGCTCTGCAACCTTCGGCAAGTTGCTTTTCTGTCCCTTTGTTTCCAATTTGCCTCTTATCTGTCTTGCCTATATGGAGTGTAAGCTCTTTGGGGCAGGGACTGTCTCTTACTATGTATGCTTGTGCCAGTCACAATGGAGCCCCAATCTTGACTGAGGCCTTAAGATTCTACTGTAGTAAAAATACTTAATAACAAGCGTATTTCCTCTGGGATATGATTATAATCTAACGATCTTCTGTCATCTAAACTTTTCAGGTACAATTGTGATGGTATAAAAAGCAGAGGAAAACCATTTTAAATATAATAATCCCTGTCTCTTGTACAGCACCCTTCATCAGCAGATCTCCAAGCACTTTACAAAGGAGGCGAGTACCATTATCTCTGTTTTACAATTTGGGGAAACTGAGGCATAGAGCGGAGAAGTGATTTTTCCAAGGTCACCCAACAAGCCAGCAGCAAAGCTGGGAGTAGCTCTGAGTCCCAGTCCAGTGTTCTAGGTAGTAGGTCACAATGAGTCCTGCAAAGCAGCAGATTTCAGCCTAGTAGTGGAGATGAAAGAATAAGGAAACATTAATTATTCCCAGAGAAGGGCAGGGCAGATAGATTGTATCTAACGGCTTGCTGGCTAAAGAAAGCTTATGTGATGCTCTTGGCCGGGATTGTTTTCCCCAGGTATGACTGAGAATATCACTGGTGAAATAATGAGTAACATGTCAGTTTTCATCTGCCCGATTTAGTTCTAGCAGGGACTTTTCCTAGACTGGTCAAAGGGATGAATCATGCATGTGTCAGCCAAGGCGCAAAGAGATAAATTATTCAGGGTTTTAATACCATGCTTGTACACTTAAAATAATTGACCCAACCAGTTTATTGCCTGTGTGACTCCTACAGGTTCTGCTAACTTTGAACAGAGGGCAAAGAGAATGCTACTTTGGCTTTCCTTGGGATTCCACAAATCTCAAGATGATGCAAGCTGCATCAGCTTGAGACATGTGGAATCCCAAGGAAGGCCAAAGTTAGCTATAGCTATTAAGTATGATCCTCCTCCTGGGATTCAGCATCTGTTACTAATAATGATGGACCCACACCAGAACTCTGGATCTGAACCCTGAATTTATAGCCACATTTTATATCTTTATAATGGTCTGCACCAATACCCACATTCAAACACCAGATCCAAATCTGTAATTTTTCAAATATCCAGATGTTCAGGTTTAGTGTTTGGGTTTGACCCATTATAGTGAAGCCTACACCATTTCAGTGGAGACCTCATCTCAGGCATTGTATCCAAGCCATCTTGGTTATCTATTGTATAAAGATGCATGGTATTGTAATGGCACTGCAAGCACAAGATTCTCCAGTTGATCATAAAGTGAAGGAAGCAGGACCAATGACACAAACAGGAAGAAAGTGATAGAGGAGGTAAACAGTGGAGGCTGCTGAATGTTAATGTTTAGCTCTGTCAGGAGCCTGTAGTGAGAGTGGCTGGAAAACTTATTGCTCTCATGCAGAGGAGGGTGACAAAGGATTTGCCACACGGTAGCCCTAGGATGCTAGGAATGGAAATTGACATTATCACCAGAATCCAAATCACAGCACAGGTAGGACCTGGCCAACATAGGTGAAGCTCAACTGCATCTTCTTGTGACCAACAGGCTTAAAAGCAGAAGCAGGAGGGGCAACTGTCTGCATCTGGCTAGTTATATGGAGAAGAGGTAACCAGGAGGATGAAGGTAAGTGTCAAATTTATTTCAGGAAAGGGGCTATTTGGGAAAAGAGACACCTTCCCTGTTTTGTGGTACTTTCTGTACAGTGCCTGCACTCTGTGTATGGGACTGTGTGTGCCAATAAGACTGATGAAGAAAGGCAGCAAGCTTTCTTGTCACCTACATCATGTTTGCCTATTCGGTAGCTCTTATTTGAATTAGGGGACCTAAATGACACACAATTTATTGGGGGCAGTTTTTCCAGATGAACTTTTAAAATTTTGTGGGGATAAAAATAACAAATGCGTTTGACAAATATTTACTCTGCATGATACTGGACACTAACATACCTTAATTCCTTATATACACATCGTAATGGCATGTAACTTGGGTTGCTTTATGTGTGGGATGCAACTGAATAAATCCAACCCATAAATCCAATAATGAATAAATCCAAGCTGAAAAATACTTATTTCCTATGAACAAAATTCTGTATGTACATTTGTCAGCATATCATCTGGAAGCTTACAGAACTTCGTGAGGCAACCTCGAGTTTAATATTCAGATCAACCTCTCAATCTGAAGAGATTAGTAAAACTAACACAGAAGATTTCTAGTCGCTATCTGCAGAATTCTTCCTTAAGTAGCTAAATCCCTTTCTCTGAGGTCCAAGTTTATTCTATTTGCCAGGATTTCTCTCTCGCTTGGCATCTATTAAAATGACAAAGCCTTGCTCAGGTACATCTGTTTGCAATTTACATCTTTTATGTTATGGTTTTAAAAAACATTTCTGATTAACCAGGTTATATAGTTGGTAGATTTATGGGACTCATTTCCAATTTAATGTTTTGACTATTCAAACAACTGTTTAGAGCACAGATTGTTCCGATGTAATTGTTTTTTACGTGTCACTTTTTCCATTCCAAGTAACCTAAACGTTTTCTCATCCAAGCAACCTTTCTTGTTATGCCAAAAAGTAGACACAGATCTGATAGTGTGCAAGCAGCCTGTAGTTTTTAAAGGGGGTTGGTAAATATGTGTGCTGCTCGTTTGTTTGTTTTTTCTGTTCATAGGAAGAACCGCTCTGAAAAATGCTTCTCAATATAAAAACACAAGGCAAGTGGTTTTGGCAAGCTATTCTAGTCCTGCAAATATATATCCATGTCCACAGTGCTAGCAGTGAGGTTGGCTATATTACTAAAATTGACTTTAACTTACAATATTGAACTATTACTATGACTTAAGTGCTATTAGCAGTTTCTCCTGATAAGCCGCGAATCGTTGGACGCTTTGTTTCTGAAGAGGAGTTAGGTAAAACCACGAGAGATTAAGTGGTGATTTTAACTTGAAATTTACATTTCCATTGACCATCCTTGAAGGGTCTAATCCAAAGATTGTTGAATGGGCTTTCAATCAGACCCTAAGTAAGTTGATAGGCTATAGACATAATGAATCCTTAAGTGAATACCCTTTGGGCAGCTTCCTCAGATAACTGAATTAAAACTCTTGAAAGGAATCCAATAGTTATATAAGCATAGGATCATGATAAGGTTTGGATCAAAACTTGCACCTTTCATCTACAGATTCTGGATTCTCTGACCTTGGTGGACAGGATCCATGTTGAATGTTGGATCATCAACAGTGTTTATACTTGTTCAGTGAAAAGGGCCTGCAATATGACGTTCTTTCTCTTTCTTCCAGAATGTGTCATTTCTTTTGGCCACTATCCACCTGTTAGAAGACAGATGTTGTTGTATTCTAATCCAATTAATACTGTTTCATTGCTCAACCTTATGATGTTTGATGTAAACTAGATAACCACTGATTGATAATTCTGGAGTTCTTTTGCTCATTTAAATTATGGCATGACTACAAGTTTTATAAGACCATGTGAATAACAAACAGTGAGACTTAATTTACAGGAACCAATAACTACAATAACTGTTTTTCCAGACTATGTGCCTCAGCTAGAGCAAATCAGTTTAGTTGTATTGACTTCATATATTTTTAGCAATGTTTCGACATAATTCAGAGGTGCTCAATAAACTCAACTCTGGCATAAAAATAACCTATTCCTGCCCACACTGTCTTGGTTAGTTACATAAGTACCATTGTATTGTTTCTGTACCCTGATTAGATTGCTTATGCAGCTCCAACAACCAATGTAGCTCCAAAAATGACTGCTACAATATAAAAATCATATTTCATGCCATAACTTCATTTGCAAAAAGCACCTAAGTTAGTGGCACAAATTGCAATATTTACACTCTGAGAATTAAAAATTGTGAATAATTTTGCCTACTAACTATTCTGGAAATTATTTGTTCAGCTGAGGAGAGCACCCTGACTGTCCTCTAGGATTCTCCTGGCAGTGAATGGAGCCACAGGTCTGAGATGATCTTACACGCCTACCCCACTCTGGAGCGAAACAATATTTTGCACTAAACATAGCTTTTGAGGTGCATTTGTGGTTAGATCCAGATGGCACTCATTGCTGTAAGCATCAAAAGGTGTTTGTGACAGCCACTGATGTAATCTGGGAACCTAGGAGCAGGGGTGCATCAGGTAAGGACCCCGCACAGCTCTGCACTTCAACAGCAGTTGGACTGATGCCTTCAATTGCTAAAGGAGTTGTAGGTTTTGTCATGTCTTTTGTATGCTTTTCTGCAGCAAATCAGCACCACCTGTGTATTATCCAGGAGGCGCTTTAGTCAACTGGCTTTCATCCTGTCCTTGTTCTTGCCAAATCTAGCACTGGTTATGACTAGGGACAATGAAAAGGAATTGCAAACTTGAGTATCATCAACAACTGTTATGATACCAAAGCCTGTATCATGTTATGGTCTACTGAGATCAACAAAACCCTGTTGCCCATCCAAACAAATAAAAGCCTCCAATTTAAAGCTCAAAAGGCCCAGAATGACACTTCTTTGTACACAGACACTGGAGTACGTGCCAAAATACTTTGCAAGATTAATCGTGTTTCTGCTTATCATGCAGCTACTTGCCTGAGGCTGATATTTTTTAGATAACCTGTGTTGATGCACTAAATTTCATTTTGCAAAAGCTGTTCATTTAAGGGGCCATTCTGAAACATTGTTCACTGTAACACTGCAATGAACATCACTTCCAAAGCATGAAATGATAACAAGGCAAGAGCACAAGGGAACAATCCTTTACCTTGCCCATTAAGTTGCAAATTATTATTGACATCACAACTGTTAGTGATTTATTTTGTCTCCATCTTCTACTATGTTGTTCTCTGTTCATCTATGTAGCACTTAAAATGACTGATCACCAGTTGATAAATATGGGAAACGTGGCACAAGATTTGTATTAACTCATTGTGCCAGATCAGCTGTTGTAATTCAGCAAAGCTCCAGTGAAGTCAATGAAAACCTGCTAATGTACACGAGCTGATATCTGTCACATTATTTACTTCAAATTCTATGCCAAGAAATTTTCCAGCTCTAGATTTTGTCTCAGTACTGTTCTTTCCCCTTCTGGGTATACATGGAAAGAGTTGGAATAAACTTAAACATACATGGTGCTGTTTGCAAGCATGCCAACAAAATACATTCAGCGTTGTTTATACTCGTGAGTGCAATCCACCCGTACTCTTTCTTTACTACTGTACGTACTCAAATCAAATGGTCTGTACAGCTGAGAAAGCAAATATTTTTTGCATGGAACAGCTTATAGTAATTGTAAGCAGTGGCCATAATGGAGCTGGATCCTCAACTGATATACAGTGATGTCGCTTTATTTAAGTCAATGGAGCTTCCCCAATTTACTCCATAACAATCTTTATATCGGTAAACATGTGTGTTCTTTGGCTAAAAATGCAAAGGAAGTCCGACAAAAGTAAAGGGATAATACACTTCAGTGGAGTTACGTGCAGGATGAATTTGTTCCATATTTTGTATCATTGTTTCTTTTCAAAGATGTTAGGTAAGTTGGCTTTATTTCAGATTTGACTTCTGTTTTTGTTTTAGTTACTGTGGTTCAATTTTCCATTTAGAAAGTAAGTGTACCTAGGCTGCCATCAAAACAGGATCCACTCCTGGCATAAAGCATCAAATCAGTACCCAGCCTTTCTTTTATTTTGCCAAAGCATTGTTCAGACTTTCACCATGCTTCAGTGGAGTTAAACTAGAGATGAGTTTGGTGCATGGTGTTCACTAGGCTTTAGTGCAGCATTTCAGCACAGAAGGAAAATGTTAACCTCTTCAGTGTTTCTATGCAGTCTTAGAGTTTGGGGACCAAACTGTCAGGGATCTCCCAAAATGCATGCAAAATATTTGCGAAAGCATCCATATTAACAAGTCTGATTCCTCATTTGCATGGGTGAGTATTCTATATACTTATATATATATATATAGCCCAGTCATGGACCAGATCCCTACTGTGCTAGGTGCTGTACATGCACAGAATAAAAAAAGAGTTCCTGGTGACTGCTTACCTTATCACCTATTTTCAGGTAAAACCCAGGTTGGGGGTTTCTATTTAGCCTTAAATTAAACTCAATCATTATAATAGGACATAATGCACAGCCAACCTGGAAATGCGTTGGGAAACAATTTAGTTAAATATGCTCTTTCTAAAGTATATTTTTATTAATATTCGCTCATCTTGGGCAGATTATGCAAACCACTGCGATTACTGGGTTTTTTGTTTTTGCTTCCCATTTAATTAATTGGACAACACCAGTTACAATGCTGCCATTCTCCCTCTTCTAAAAAACCCCATTTTCTCACATTTAGAAGGATTTATTCTAAAAGTCTTTTTTTCCGCCACAATTTGGGAAGATCCCTGTGTGTATCCAATTAATATTGGAAATCAGTTCACCTGAAACTCTTTTACTATCTCAGGTGCTTTCCAAAAACCATCTAATAACTGCCAAAATGAACTTTAATGTACCCCTAGTGCTGTTGTCAACATATATTTATTCTATATTGACCATTTTGAAATAAAATAGTTTCATTGTCATTCTGCTAATAAAAATGCAGGCTACCTTTCACAACAGATGAAGAAAACACACTAATATATATAAACCCAGTTCTTTGAATAGCTTTTCTCTGTGTTGAAAAATGTTTTAAAATAGTTGTATGCCTGACTGTGGTTCAGAATTGCTTCTACAGTGGTTACTGTAGGAATTGTTATTCTTCCTTTACCACTTTAGTATACCTGCTATAATAAGTGTATACATCATGCTTTTATATATAGTTCTGGTTAGAAGCAAAGTTTATTATCTGTTGCAGTTAAGTAGGAATGGAATGATGGGAAGAAATGGATTTTTCTCTCCACCCCAGGCAATAACCTCATGGTTATTTAAATTATATATAATTTTTAATTGTTTCCCATGTCCTAGGACCTATTTCTTATGGAAGAAAGAACCTTTCACAGCAGACACATACAAAAGTATTAATTCCAAAGAAGAAGAAGTTGGACCAGATTCTTCTTTCCATGTGTGTAAATGCAAAGCAAGGCCACTGATGTCAGTGGTCACACAGGTATAAAACTAGGATGACCAGATAGCAAGTGTGAAAAATTGGGACAGGGAGTGGGGGAGGTGTGGTAATAGAGCACCTATATAAGAAAAAGCCCCAAATATCGGGGCTGTCCCTGTAAAATCAGGAAATCTGGTCATCCTATAAAAAACTTCAGTTCTCTAATATTATAAGAGAACTCATCAGGGTGCGAGTTACTACACTAAAGAGAACTTGTTTCTGTCAGGCATGTAGCTGGTTGGGAAACCATCTTTCTATTTTAAGAGCACAAAAAGAATGTTTCAGAAAAAGACAAGCCACCTTTTTATATAGACTTTAAAAAAACAACCTAGTTTTACAGAAAAATTTTCCGTAATTATCTTATGCTGTCAGCAATCTGTTCTCCAACCCAAACAACATCCAGGAGGTCAAAACAGGTTCAGCAAGCAATTGCTAGTCTGTTGTAATAACTTCTAGTACATCTTTGATTAGATCTATGCCACCCATTTGGGGACCCAGCCTGCTGTCCTTAAACTATTCCTGATTGCCACAGGAGTTTTGCTTCAGTTAGTACTTTAGGATCTACCTTGGTATGAAAGAAATAGTCATTGTATTGGGTTTTAAGAGCAATTTTTTGTGTATGTATTAGTAATACTAATTATTTACATAATGGCACATTACAGAGATTACTGAGACCAGCTCCTTGGGGCAGGGCCCATCTCTTTATTATGTATATGCATAATGGGGCTCTGATCTATGACTGGGGCTTCTAGGTGCCCCCCAATACAAATAATAAGAAATAATAATTGACATGCAGAATTGTTTATAAAAATTAGTGCGTCCACAGTGTTGTACATAATATGAATGTTTTGAACCATCAAGACATATGCATAGCCAGAGTTGAGTGACCACATTGGCATGCCAGAGAAACCAGGGGTCTTTTCAGTAAGGTCCTTCTTCCTGTGGCGCTCATGGGGCCTTGGTTATATATTTCGTCTGTCAGTGTCATATCCATTCAGTAGATGTGAAGCTCTATCTATCTTTTAAGTGTCTTTTGTGAAGTTCATCATACACTTGTGGGTGCTACAAAATAGTGATAAACTAATTCAAATGATGAATAAAATCTGCATGACTCTTACTTAATTTTAAAGAGATTTGTAAAAGCAGTTGGATAAAATGCCCAGAATATCACCAAGAACCCTGGTTCTAAATGATTAAGTGATGGGTGAATTTTTTCTCCACTGCCCAGTTCACTTGCTTAGAATTTCCCTTCAGAGGGAAAATTCAACCCTGAAAAACAAGAGACAAAGAAAAACCTCTTGAGTTTTGAAATGAACCCCACCTCCAATGCCACACTTGTAAAACGTATTAATATTAATGGAAATTCACCCTTCAGCCTCATGTAGCAGCTTCTTAAACAACCTGAAATGGCCTTGGCTTTGTTTTGTTTTCTCCACTCTTGCAGCTCAAAATTTGAAGCAGGGTACAGTTCCTGTATTGTTAATAGTGATCCCAGTAGCTAATAAAAGCACTGACTGGGAAACAATAGTAATCTCTCTCAAACCAAAAAAAGGAGATGGAAATATTAGCCAGCTGTAGAAACAATATCTATTTCAGCAAGGTTTTCAGTTAGATCCTTGATAAAAAAATAAAATAATTCTTCAACTTTGGGTTTCAATTGATAAAGCATAGGCTCATTTTCAGCTATGCAGAGTGCAACCAAAGTTGCACTGTACTGGTATTTCTAAATAGAAATCTTAATTGAATTTTAAGGAAGATAGATAACTCAATGTACATACACATGTAATTATGGAGGCTCTGGTGGTGGCTGGATCAGGGTTTTCATTTTAATGGGACATTTCAAATATATTTCTTCCAGCATTATCGTTATGACAAAAATGGGGGAAGGGGCAGTAAACCTCCTGCTGTGGGTGTAAGCCGATCTCTAACTGTTCCAGATCAGAGAGTCAAGGTGGGTGAGGTAATATCTTTTATTGGACTGATGGAGACAAGCTTTGGAGCTGCACAGGGCTATTGCACACCTCCGAGATGAGAACAGACTTAAGTGGGGAGAGGAAGGGGGCGCAGGTAGTTTATCCTGCATCTCTGCCTGCTCCACGGTTCTTGTATCTTCTGCTGAAGCAACTGGTACTGGCCCCTGCCACAGACAGGAGACTGGACCATATGGATCTTGGGTTTTACCCAGTCGGGCAAGTCCTATGTTCCTATCTTCTTGTCAGACATCTAGCGTATTTTATTTTCTCTTTGAAGGGGTTAAACACTCATTAATCACGTAGCACTAATGGTAGGTTGCTGTCGGTATTAGATAGCGCAGACACTACCTAGAAATGCTTCTGCACCAACCCAGCCAGGCGTTGCCTGTTATTTACCGAGCACTAACGCTCTCCCAACGCCGGGGTCGTGTCTTAGCGCGGTGGGGCAGAGGGAAGGTGGGAAAGGAGATGGAAAGAGACGGCGCACTGAAAACCGGAGTTTGCAGACGCTCCTTCGGGGAGGGATGTGCTGGGTTTTCCCTCCACCCGGGGATCCGTGTCCTGGCCGCTTAATGGGCGTGGGCTTGGTGCTGGGTTTGCACGGTCTCGGGGTGGTTTTGTCGTCTCCAGCCTCACACGAGGGATGGTTTGGTTCCGACTGAAACTGGATCCAGTGTGGGGGGGGGGAGCTAGAAGGCTCTGGGTTCCCCCATGCCCCCGGTTTCTGCAGGGTTTCTAGGGGCTTCCTCTGAGGAAGGGTCCGGATCTCGGGGCTCAGAGTCCTGCCCCCTGAACCGCGGCGGGGCCGGGCAGGACGGACAGAGCCGGGGGGGCAGGACAGAGGGAAGCAAGGGGAGGAGACCAAGGCAGCCAAGAGTGAGGGGCCCGGGCGCGGCCGGCCAGAGCAGCCCGGCGGGGAGCGCGGCGGCAGCTCGTCCCGTCCGGTCCCTCGGGGCCCAGCCATGTGCTGGACTCTGGCCGCGGCCCTCCTGGGGACGCTGCTCCTGCTGCTGCTGGCGGCGCTGCGCTGCGGGCGGAGGCGGTGAGTGAGGGGCCGGGACCCGCGCCCGGGGAGCCCGGCTGGGGCGGGGGGCGGCCCGGGGCTGGGCAGAGAGGGTCCCCCCGGCGGCCCCAGGGAGCGGCGGCCCGGGGCCGCTTGGCTGGCGGAGGAGCAACCTCAGGCTCCGAGGCCACGGTGAGGGGCGCAGCACAGAGCCTGGGCCGGGCCCCGATCCTGCCCATTGCCCAGCGGCCGCAGCGCTGCTGCGGGGGGTCCCGGCCCTGCAGGCAATTGCGGGGTGGCGGGGGGAGCCCCTTCCTCCAGCTCTGGGGGGTCAGCGAGCGCCGCCCTCCTTCGCTCCAAGAGGAAACGCGGCCCTCGGAGCTTTGCTCCCAACCGCAGCAAAGCCCCCGGCCCCGGGTGAGCTGCGGGAGCCCCGCAGGCGCGTGCAGGTGCGGGGAGAAATTCTCCCTCTGCAGCAAACGCCACCCGCTCCTCGCCGGGGAAGGTCGGGCCCTGGCGCTGCGGGCCCCGCACATGAAACGCCCCAGCCCGCCGGGTCCTGCTGAGGGGAGAGCGGGGAAAGAGGAGCGGAAAGGAGCCAGGGTGCAGGGAAACGTGAGCCCAGAGAAACTGTGACCGCGGGGGAAGGGGAGGATGGAGAATAGCGACCGACATCTGCAAGCTGGTGAGCCATATAGCGTGGGCTTGGGCCAGCCTGGCTTTTAGGGAATGGTATTTTGTCCTTGATAAGTTGCACAGGATTCCCTCTAGATTGAAAAAGAAAAAAGATTTAAAAATGCCCCTGAATTATTCCTGGGCGGGACTGAGCCATCGGTTTAAACAGCAGGAAAACAACATTTGCAAACGCAGACCTGTTCTACAGAGCCAGGAGCTAGTTCCAGTTTGTAGAGCCCTCAGCTCTGTGGTCTCACCCATTGCTAGTTACTGAGGCCGGGCACCACTGACTGGCAATTTGAGGGTGGACACAGCAGTAATTGGGAAATCAGAGCAGAAGCCTTCCATGTACAGGGAGGTTTACTGGGGCTTTTGTAAAATCCTCATTCTGAAAGATGCCAGAGTTGCTAAAGACTCCAAATCTCAAATGTTGTTTGGCTCCACATAGGCCCTTCTCTATCCTGCTGTCCCCCTGCCTCAGAACTAATACTTGGCATTCCTGGTAGTGATTTCACTGGCTGTGATCTTGGCTACACTGGTGATGTGAATCTGGAGTGATTCACTTTTTACACAAGTGCTAATGAAATCAGAATGTGACGCCGACCCTCCAAAATGAAAGCTGTAACCATGTTAAAATCCCAGCTCCTACAAGACCCAAAAAGTAACTCACGGTATTGGATTGGCCTTGCTCAGGAAACTACATGGGCATGTCATGCTGTTGTTTTTGAGCTGGCAGGAGAATTAAATGGACAAGATTCCTCTTTTCTTTCCAAATGCTCCGAACAGTAAGATTCTTGCCACTTTTCATATACTCAGAGCAATGACGCCTCAAGTAAGTTTGTGCCAATGATGCAACCTGAATGCATAGGCATCAGGTGTTTATGCACACTGGCCCTCTGGGTTTGTTTAGTTTGCTCAGAGATTTTAACAGCTTTGCAGCCCTCATTTTGGAATTGTTGATCAATTTTTCACTATCACAGGGGTCTTTCGGAGTTGACAGTGCTCTGTTTTACTGCATCCCATTGTGCCTTGGCACTGCATAGGACTGAGAATGTATCCGATATGTGTTGCTGTAGAATTATGATTGATTATTTTTACAACATCCAAATACATGCTAGCCTTTAGAGAACAGAGCATGTCTGCAGTGTTGTTGTAGCTGTGCTGTAGACCTGAAGAAGAGCTCTGTGTAGCTTGAAAGCTTCTACCTTCCACTGAAAAAAGTTGGGCCCATGCAAGATATTACCTCACTCATCTTGTCTCTCTTAGAACAGAGTATAGCAGATTCCTGAGTTCTGGGACCCTCCCATCTCACTGGGTCTTTGGAGCCCGGAAGTCTACACAGCCATGAAATAGCCCTGCAGCCCAAGTCCTGCGAGCCTGAGTTGACTGGCATGGGCCAGCAAGGGTTTTTCTTTGCTGTGTAGACAGACCTTTGTCGTATATATGTTACTGCTATACCTAGGCATAATATGGTGAGTTACAGATGTAATAGTGGGACCACTTTAAATCCTAAGATTTCAGTCTTTTGTCAGCTTTCAAGACCCGTAGGATTATTTCAATGCACTTTGGTATTTCCATTGAATTTGTTCTTTTAAATTAGCTTTATTAGAAAGAGAATAAACCACAAATTAATATATTTTTGTCATTAACGCTTATGTATGTAACTCCTGTTATACTGTTTAGCCAGCATAAATCTGAGACACTTTCACTGAATTAAAAAAAGAAAAAAGCCAAAACAACCCACAAACCCTTCCTTTGAAATCCTGACTAGTCCTTGCTCCTTTATGATTCAGGGTAGGGGTTCCAAATCCTCTTTTTGGGTTGTATCTATAGAACCCTGGATACCTAAAAAGATTCAGACTAGGGTAACTATGGTAATTTGGCCATATAACTCTAGTCAGGTAACGTTATAAAGCATGGTTGAGCTATTGGACAAAGTAAGGGGCAGATGGTAATGTTGTTGCACACCTACATGCCCATAGCGTGCTGGAAAGATGGAGTTTAAGTGCCAATGGCTATTAAACAACTGTAAGACAATCCTTCTGCAGGCTTTAAGAGCTTTTATTGATCTTTTTTCCAGGCTACCGAGTGAACCTCCACTTGACAAAGGCTTCGTTCCTTGGCTGGGACATGCTGTGGAATTTGGAAAAGATGCTGCCAGCTTCCTGTCTAAAATGAAGCAAAAATATGGTGATATTTTCACAGTAGGTGCCAGCTGTGAATTGTCTGTGCTACCATGAGTTCATTCCAGGATTTAACTCCATGATTTAACAGTTCAGTTGTTCAACCAAAAGTAGCTGAGAAAGCTTGGTGGAAACAGCTTGGATTGTACATCACAGACAAGCATAGATATCTACAAACTATCCCTTTTCTCTCCTGGCCACTCTGCCTCTTCCTTCCCCCAGATGCATTAAACCAGCCTGGAGCTGCTTTTAGACTAAACTGTGCAAGAGTGGCTTGATTTGAAAAAGGCTTTAACATAATCCTTTGCACATGCCACAGAGCAGCTTCATTTTTCATAGCAATCTATTTTTCCTCAGACCTGGATTAGATTATTTGTGTCTTCAATCCATTCGGCCTCTTGTAGGGGCCAAAACTTAATGCTTCAGAGGAATGCGGATGTACTCATAATGTTGTACAGTGTTAGTGGGTAGGGGAAATGACCTTAGAGCAGTTCAAGTCAGTGGGGGTTTTGGCTGAGTAGGGGGTGGAGGTTGGGTCCCTTAACTTGTATAACTACATGGGTTGTTCAGAGCCATAACATTTTAGGTCCTAAGAATCTCCTGTGTCTGTAAGTAACAGTAACTAAGTATGTTGCCATCTTGATCAGTGAGTTCCTGTGTTTCTATGAGAGCTGTCAGCTGAACACTGCTCTCTATTGACCCCCAAAAATTCTTCAGACCACAGCTGGTGTAAATCATTGTACCGCCACTGGAGTCAAAAGCCCTGCACAGGTTTGCAACAGCTGAGGATATGTGCTCAGTGGGGAATAATGAAATAGAAGGGCTGTGTCTGAGAGATCGGACTTATGAATGCAGATTTTGGCTTAGCGTTTGTCCCTTTGTTTTGTAATATTTCACATTTTGAATGTATTATTTTATTCATTAAGCTAATAGACCCGTTAACTTTGTACTGTGGATTGTTTTTCTTCTTTAGATCCAGGTTGCTGGGAAATTTATCACCATCTTGTTGGACCCTCACTCATATGATTCAGTGCTTTGGGAATCAAGTTCTAAACTGGATTTCAGCAAATATGCACGTCTTTTAATGGATCGAATGTTTGACGTCAAACTGCCTGACTATGACCTCAATGAGGAGAAGGTCATGCTAAGATCGTGAGTACATGAAACAAAATTTGGGTCAATTTGTTTTGGGAAATTATTTTCCAGTGAGAAAGCCATGCACTTCCATCATGGAGGTGACATTCCTGGTGTCCAGGGCAGGGACATTAACTACAGTTTAAGCACAAAGCAAAAGGGAAGGGGATAAGACCTGAGGTCTCTCTAGATTTTCCCCAGAGAGTCATTCAGTAAGTTTGCCCATTGTCATTTCATCCTATCTTAGATGCCTGGCTTCTAAATACTAGAGATGGGTGCACTAGGAAGATGGATAGATCCCAACCCATCTTTGTTAACTTTAAAAAGAAATAGCCCATAACAGCAATAGTGGGTTTAAAATACAACGTGGTGTGGCAGCAAAAAAAGGCTAAGGTGCTTGGGGGAGGTGTTTGTCCCTCTATTTATGGCTCTGTAGAGGCTTGGCCTGGTGTACTGTGCTCATGGAAGGACACCTCAGGACTGTGACTAAAAGATAGAGCCAGTTGTTTGACTACACTAGTGATCCATTCTTAACGATGTTCAAGAGACCAAATAACCAAACATAGCCAAATTCATTGGCTAAAGACAAAGCAGTACAATACGAAAAGGAGACATACATACCCTTCCTTCTGGGAAGCAAATTCTCACAGTGTGTTCATCTTCCACAAAAGGTGTGCTTCACTGATGTGAAACCTGATTCAAACCTGATTCAGTTTACACAGTGGTTGTTTCCAAGCTAAACGCCAGCGTGGAAGGAGAGGACATTGCGAGTTCCAGCCTGTCTCTTGAACAAGCAGCGGCACAGGGTCTCTCTCTTCATAGCACTAAGGAGAGCGCTAGGAACTATGGCCAGCAGACATGCGTGTCCTGATGGGAACCAATGAGAGTGCATCGGTCAGCCAGAAGCACTGGTCAGCAGCAGAAGGGCTGCACTTTAATGCTGCTTAGAGTAGCCGCAAAGTGGGCTCCACGTCCTATGCCCCAACCCTCCCCATGTTATCTTGCCATGGACATCAGGATTCACATGGCAGAGCCAATATCAGGAAAGGTCTCTCCTGCCAGCCAGGGCAGATATAGACCTTACGAATTGCTAGTGCCTGTCTCACACTGTCGGGACTTCACCACACTTGTACACCACCAAATATCACAATCCGGAAGCCTGTAAAAATCATCTTGATGCAATTGCAGTTACTAGGAGGGGGACATTATTAAGCAGCAGAAGGCTGAGGCTGTCATTATTTTAGTCTCCCTGGTATCTATTTTTACATCTAATATTTGAAGGTATTAGAGAGCTTGAAGCGTGTCTCGCTGTGTGAGAGCTGCGAGACATGTTTAAAACCATTCAGTAAAAGAGGGGGAAGCAACCTGGCTGAAGATAAATATGCCGACCACATAGCTTACGTTGGTAAACAAAGCCCTCCGGAGAATGCATGTCTGATGGAGCACCAACAGCGTGACTGAAAGCAGTGAAAGATTGTGTTTATGCTTGAATGGCATAAAAATGGGATAGGCTGTGGTTTGAACTTCTGGGAACATCTCTGTTTTGCCAATAGATGCATCACACGGAGACATGAATGGCTGAAAATAGCTTTAAGGTGCACTCCCCCCTTCAGACTATTTTTTTTTTTTTTTTGGTCAGTGGGAGTTTAAAGTTCCGGGAAACGTTGATGTGAATCATTCAGACATGTGACCCTCCACCAGGCCCTGCCCTCTAATCTTTAGATTTAAAAATTGTTGGAGTTTCAGTTGCTTGGAGGGGGTGGGTTTACCCTCTTGTGCTAAAGCATTGTACATGAAAATGGGGCCTGGCTAAACCAAGGCTGGTTTCAGATGATTTGTTCTGCAATATTGCATTTGCGCATTGGCTGAGGTCACTGATATTTTAGGGTCTGCACTTTCTTTATTATGCTCTTATGTGAATTGCTAGCACTTGGATCGTCACCCCTAGATGGGAAGGTTGACAGGTTCATTTGTGAGTGCTCCTCAGGTAAACTGGTGTAAGGGGTCTAATGTTCTGAATCAAACATTGTAAATCAGCACAGCCTCTTCACCTGAAAGTATTGCTGTTGAAGTGCTGGGCACGTCCCCCCTGAGAGTCCTACATGGGAAGTCCCAGGCTGACAATGCGCTAAGGAACATGATCCATAATCAGTCCCTTGGAAACCATTTGAGTAGCATGAAAGGAGCAGTGGATCCTATTTGGTTAATGAAATCACAGGATGGCTGCTCTTTCTAAGAACCGAGCTCAGTGTACTAACATCATGCAGTGCCAACGTTCCAGTTCATTGGAAGAATAGCCTAAGAAATCCAGTAGGAAAATGTTATACTGTCGCAATCAAAAATCTCATCTGACCAGTGGCTTCCACTAAAGGCAAATGTCTGCCAGATGCAATAGCAAACTAGCCTTCCTTTTGCTAAGCCTGTAGCAGCCACTTTTCCACACAGGCGTACAATACAGTTAAGGCACTAAAAATAAATCTACATAGGTAACATCTCCATGTTCGTCATTTATTCTCTCTCAGTGGCTTCTACCCCAGAACACGGGTCCAAAGCAAAAAATCCAAGTCCCAACTTCAGCCTCACTCCAAATGCTGGGGAGCATCTAATGTATGTTAGAACCCTGCAGCTGATCTCGCGCTCCATAGTGGGTAACAACAGAATCCAGATCAGGCCCTGGATGTTGCCTCTCCTATGGAAGTGGCCTAGTGCAGAATGGAGGATTCTGCCCAGCACATTCCCCTTTGCACAGAACACACGAATTTGAGCTGTGCACTGTGACGAGGTTCAGATACCCTAGGATGCGTGTGGTATATGTAGGTGAGACTTGGCCCTAACTGAGCACCGATTATAGAACAGTGAGACTTCTACATGAAGGCGTTTCACATCAACTTCTGCTTCTACAGGGCTTTGCAAAACAAGAGCCTTCCTGCCCTCACAAAGGCAATGTTCTTCAACCTTCAGACTGTTCTGCTTTCTGACCCAAGCCAACTGAGCCGGCAATGGAACGAGGAAGGCTTGTTTCATCTCTCCTATGGTATGATGCTCAGGTGGGTGCTGAGCTATAAAGCTGCTTCCCTTGGGATTGGAAGGGGAACGATATCAAGCCAGTGCTGCTCTTTTTTTTTTTTAATTGTGACCCATTTAAAAAAAAAAAGAATTGATGTTTGCACCAAGCTTTAATGTTGTAGGTCCTGGTATCACTTTCACACCACTGTAAATAAGGAGCAATGCCATTGGAGCCAGTGAGGATACACTGGTCTGAAACTGGTGTAAAGGAAGAGCAGAATCAGGCCTGGAATGCGCAATAAAAGCGCATCTATAGTTATTTTGTCAATATTGACAATGATTCTTTTAGACATATCTAATTTTTTAAGAACTTTAGTCCCTGTGCCTTGTTCTGGAGCTTTCTTCTTTCCAGCAGTCCATTGTAGGGGCAAAAGGAGTGAAGTTTATTACGAAGGGAAGGGGAAGAAACATGTGATCTAGTAGTTAAATCTCACACCTGCGAGTCAAGGAAACCTGGGTTTGCTTTTCCAGCTCTGCCTCTGACTTACAGCGTGACTTAGAACAAGTCACTCTAGCACCGGTAAGAGCTTGCAAATGGTGCTGGAGGCAGTCCCAGAGGCAGTGTTTCCAAAGCACCCTGGGTCAGGGAGTGATCGCAGGGGCTCTCTTGGGCCAGCCAGGAAGGCAAGGGTCTGGGGTGCCTTTGGGAAGGATTCAGATACTATAGTGATAAGCATCATAGAAAAGCCCATGAGGAAATTAATAAGTCTGTGGAAAAAATAAATGTGATCATGTAATTAAGTGCGGAGGGAGGGAGGGAGGGGAAATTATGGTTGTGGAGGCAACCTTAATTATGGCGTTTCCTAACTTTTGAGTAATTGATTTTGCAGCCTTTTACGTGTGTAATATATAAAAACCAGGGGGGACTTTTATATGAGCTGGATTAGACTCCATACCGTTTTGCATGTTTTTACTAATCAGCTGCAATAAATCCTATATAAAGACCTCCTGAGGATCCTTCCAACACTAATATTTGATGTTGGACTTTCAAAGGGCAAATCTTTCCTGGGAAAGCAAAACAAAACAGATGCAAAAAAAAAAACCTCATCAAAATTCTACTTATGCCGGTATCCCCTGCTTTAAGAAGTAACTGTTGTTGCACATATCACCTAAAAAGGATTCACTATACATTGCACAGAGCCTTTTAATAATATTGTCTATTAAGATTAAAATACCAATGACATTGAGTGAAATGCTGGCCCACAATGAGTTCATGGGAGTTTTGCCCTTGACTTCAGTGCAGCCAGGTTTTCATCCATGGCATTTCAAGTAAAAATGTATTTTCACCCTTTATCCCAAACAGAGCTGGTTACCTGACCCTGTATGGCAATGAAGAAGAAAACTGCACTGATTCTTCCTGCCAGGATAAAGACCGGGCCCATTCAGCTGAAGTCTACAGTGAATTTTATAAATTAGACCAGCTGTTGACGAGAGCTGCCCGCTCCATGCTAACTACAAGTCAGTGCCTTTGGGCCAGAAAAAAGCCATCCACACAGACATAGGGCCACATATTTAAGCATGTTAGGCATGCAGTTATACACCTAATTTTGTAGCTGCAGTTCATGCAATTGCACATGCCAATCAAATCATACAATATCGCATTTGCATGCACCTCAGATGCTTTGGCCAGTGCCGAATGCAGCTGGCCTTTTGTACTATGCCTGTACTCCCTGATCTGCACAAGCTTGCAGTTCATTTCCAGGTGCAAATTAAAAGTGCTGGCTTTAACCTATAAAGTCATGAATGGTTTAGACCCTCAGTACCCCAAGGACCTGCCCCTCTTTCCCATGAGATACCAAAGCACTTGAGGTCATCTGAGGCCCTCCCTGCATTGCAAGACTCGGCCCAGGTGAAGTGGCCATTGTGTTTGCTTTGTGTGCCACCTGGAGAAGTCTGCACTGATGCTGCATAGTCTGGTGTGGAAAGTGGTGACGGGGCAGGCAAGCGAAACAGCCTCCAGATCCACATAACAAGCCATAGTGTGGCAGGAGTAGCAGCCAGATGGGGTTGTACTGCAGCTTCTTGGCCCCTGCAATGGGCCTGGGGTTAAACTTTCCCAGCTCCCATAGAACCCAGTTACCTGGACTTTCTGCTGGTAAAATGAATGTCCATCTCATCGGTGTCAGCATGTCCACATGGAACAGTCTGGGGTGTAAGGGTTTGTCTAGAAATGGATTAGCTGGGCATGCTCAATCCCAAGCTTCCAAGTAGCTAACATGTTTTTAAACATGGCTGTCCATCTACACATGGGGCTAAGCGGGGTTTAGCAGAATGCTAATCAACACATTTTCTAACACAACTCAGTTCCCAATGCAGACAAGGGATGAGAAGAGCATTTCTGGCAGGGAGCTCTGGGACGTTGAATACCCCACGGTGGAGAGGCATAACTGTTCCTCATTCCCAGCCTTCTTATAGATTTGCTTTTAATCTCTCCTTCCTCCCAAACCTTCCTCGCTCCAGCACGTGTGATTAGAGTCTCAGGGTCTGAGTTGCTGAGAGCGCACAGGAAAGGACCATTGCTTTGGAAACCACATGGAAATTAAGACGCAGAGGTTGTAAGTGATTTCTGGGCAGGGCCCTCTGTTTACACAGGAGCTGCTTTAGAAGAGCAATTATGGGCAGTAGATGGCACCATTGTGAAAGCTTTAAGCTCCTTCTTTCCATGTCATTTACACCGTAAACTAGAACAGGTCAGCAGCAGTGTCTCTTAATGTTTATATTAGTAAGGAAATCTCTACCATTGTTTTATGTGCAGCGGAAAAGAAGGAAGCTGCCAGCATCAAGGGGAATCTCTGGAAGCTGCTATCTGTAAAAAGACTGAATTCCAAAGCCAACAAAAGCTCTTGGCTAGAGAGCTACAAGCAGCACCTAGAGGAGATGGGAGTGGATGAGGATATGCAAGCCAGAGCCATGCTGCTGCAGCTCTGGGCCACACAGGTAAAACCATTTCAGCCCTTTCAGGGAGATGGTAAAATGGAAATTGCGCAGAGCTCCCTGAGGACTAACAATTATAATACCGATTCCTCTCGAGAGGTTGTGATGCCACTGGAAAATAACACATAGCCACATGGAGAAAACGCCAAAGAAGTAAAACACACACATCGATGTAAGGTAATATTGTGACAAAGCTGGGACCAAGCTGGGAACTTCCTCGTGGTTGCTCTGCACATCAAGACAACAACGGGGACAGAATATTGAGCTTCCTTTTCCAAAAGCACAGATCTATAACACTCGAGTGAAAGAAGAATCATATGCTTGTTAGCAGTGTAGGATTTATGACACATAGTAGAGCCATTCTAATTCCATCCATTTGAGGGCAGTGCGGGTGAACATACGCACTAGGTCTAGTCTGTTCATTACAGAATTTAGTTTGTTAAAGGCATAAACGCAGGTCCCACTCCTGCAATGCAAGGGAATTAGCTCTGTCCTTAATGTATCCAGAGTGGCAAATTTCAACTGCAGATCAACAGAGTGTTTCTGGACAGTGAGTGATCATGAATCCACCACCATATCAATTGCAAAGCAGGCATGCCATCTTAAATTCACTGTGTGTGTGATCATCCATTGCTCTCAAGCCCTTTTACAGAGGCCTTATCATGAATTATACTTGCCATGAAAATTTAGTCTTGAATTTCCTTGATTTTTACAGAATTATGCCTGAGTCTTTTTGGATATGATCACTTGTGTGCACTGAGACAAGTGGCATGAATCAAGCATAAATCAGTCCTGTGCATGTAAATTCTATGGAGCAAATCCTCAACTATCCTCCACTGCTAGAAATTGTCATAGCTCCATTGATTTCATTGAACTGTGAGGATTTACACCAGCTGATGAGATGTTTCTATCTGTGTGTAAGTGCTAGGGTGCAAAGGTGTGTGCAAAGAACCCTCTAGGTGTAAGTGTTAGGGTGCAAAAAGCCCATTACGCACACAGTTCCTCTCATTGATATCAATGGGACTACTTCTGTAAGCAGCTCAGTATTGCCCACCCAAAGATTCACAAGTCAGGGCCCCCGAAATCATGAGATTGGCTTAAAAATCATGATTTTACAAATAATAAATGTTAGGTGCTTTTGATTTTCCATCTGAATTTGAGGGTTTGCTTTTTCATATTTTTCTCTGCAACTATGAGGGCTGGATACTTAAAAAAAAAAAGAATGAAAGGCCAGATTCTCATGTAATAAAATAAATTCAGGAGCTGGAACTTTAAGAAATCCCTCAAATTCTATGAGACATACAATAAAATCATGAGAGTTGTCCCACTGCTCACGGATGTGAGTTCGGAGTTCACAATTTAGCCCTCTATGTGCACATTTCCTCATGCACCTGCTGGACAGGTACATAAAGTAAATCACCACTAGGGGATGGTGTGTGACTTACTTTAAGACATGTCCGTGTCCTTGGCCAAGGTGCTGCTTTCCCAGGAGAAGTATTGAATACTCTCTGGCACGGATCGCAGATGACAGTCTTCCTCAGGCTTTTTCAGTTCACATTTGAACACATCTGACTTCCTGAGCAAGGACCTTTTTTAAGCAGCTGTAGTTTCTGGCCCGCTAAAAAGACAGTTTCTCCTGTCTGTGACCTAACCATTCGAGGGAGCAATTTGACATCTCAAATCCAGAGATTTTACTGGAGACACTCAGACAGACAGCACTTCAGATCATCATGCAGCTGGTAAAAACCAGTGTAACTATAGAATCCTAACAAGGACAGGAAAAAAATACCAATATTGGGGGGTCTTGTTTCTTCGTGACATGTGGGAGTGTTATACAGCAAACCTTACCAGGGATTTAGCCCAGAATTTACAGAAGTGAGTATGTGATGCTAGTCAGCTAAATTTATATGCAGGCACCTGACCAAAGATTTCTTTAAGCTGGACACCCAAAAATCAGAGGCTACTTTTGAAAACAGTGACATCACTGGAGTTGCACTAGTGTAGGATCAACCTGCCAATTGTCTATAGACAGTGTGGCCAAGTGGTCAGTGCACAGGACTGGCACTTAGGAGACCAATGTTGTGTTCCCAGCTGTGCCACTGGCCTGTTGGATGACTTTGGGCAAGCCACTTTACCTTTCTGAGCCTCATTTTCCCCATCTGTAAAATGGGGACAGTGGTACTGACCTCCTTGGTAAAGCAGTAAGAGCTAGGTATTAATATTATGTCATGGGATGTGTCCATTCCTGATAATGATCTCAGTTTATCAAAATGGTTTATTATTTATTGGCCTAATGATGTTAACGGAAAGTCCCCTTAGAGCAGACCTTATTTCTGTATCTTAGGTGGGATATAGCTTCAAAAACCCCTTATAAGACTGATTTCCCTTAATTCGGTTTTCTGCAGTGTTATTTCTGTGGGGATTTTTTTCCTAGAAAAAAGTTAGCCTTGCTTCACAAACCGTGTGGTGTATTTGAGTGAAAAAGTAGGACTCGGTTTTTAATAAAAATAAAATTTATGGGGAGAGAGATTCAAAGGCCCAACTGGCAGTAGAGGATCTTAGTCGACAGGTAATATCCCATAAGTAGCCTCTAGTTTGTGTAATAAGGGTTCCTTGCTTTGTAACATTCAGTTCTGTTATTCTCTACACTGATTATATTGCACTTATTTAGGGCCTTATCCAAACCTCATGGCAGCCAATGGAAAGATTCTCAGTGACTTCAATTGGCTTTGGATCAGGCCGACCAGTGTGCATTTCGCCTGCAGTCTTACAGAAGAAAGCTAGATAGGCAAAGTGTGTGAGATAATATTTTTTATTGGACCAACTTCTGTGGGTGAGAGAGACCAGCTTTCATGCTTACACATGTCTAGGACTTGACCTGAAGGAGAGCTCTGTGTAAGCTTGAAAGCTTATCTCTCTCACTAACAGAAATTGGTTCAATAAAAATATTACCTCACCCATCTTGTCTCTCTAATATCCTGGGACCAACATGGCTACAACAACTTGGGGAACTAGGAAAAAAAGTGCTACTTCCAACCTCATTGAAATATCTGAACTCCTGTTATCTGTTCGGTAATATGCATAATTGCTGGGAAGACATTTTCCTTAAGACAGTCATTGAAATAGATTCAGGATTGACTTTGACTTTTCCTTGCTTTGTTCTTTTTTTGGTTTGATCTCAGCAAACAGATCTTCCGCCAATGACATTGCACTGTGCAGTGGGCTAAAACTTTCTTCAATCACAAGGAGAACTCACTCAGCTCATGCAGTTTTCTGGAATGTAATCTCCAGGAAGGGGAAAGATACTTTATTCTTTCTAACGCATGACTAAATCTCTTCCCTTGTAACACAAATAATTAAATGGTCATATGCATGTATAAATTCCTGTATTTTAATTAAAAAGTAACTGCCTTGCTTGAAAATTAGGCAAGATAAAATGTCATTGCACTTACCAAAACAGAATGAATTATTTATGTTATGCACTCCTCTCTTTAAATTACTTAGATTTAATGTGCTGTATATGCAGTACGTATTGACAGCGATGCTGCTTTGCTTTTCACTTAATCATCACAATTGTTTTATAAACAAGAATGAAAATATACAGTGCTGGCCCATCAAGTAGTTCTCTTTGCTGGTTTGACATGGGGGCATATTTCCTCTTACACTCTGGAACAACTACATCACTCTAGCTGAGCTGTCACTTAATTCTGGCTTTCATTATTATTAATATTTATTATTTGTATTGTGGTAGCACCTAGGGACCCAGGTCGAAGACCAGAACTCCAGTGTGCTAGGTGCTGTATAAACACAGGTAAAAAAGACAATCCCTGCCCTGAGGATCTTACAATCTACACTTCAGGGGGCCTAAAGACAGAATCACCAAACACAAGCATTCAAAACTTATGAATCAAAATTAGAGAGACAAGGTGGGTGAGGTAATATCTTTTATTGGACCAATGCCTGTTGATGAGAAAGACAGGTTTTCAAGCTTATGCATAGCTCTTCTTTAGGTCCTGACCTGAAGAAGAGCTCTGTGTAAGCACAGCTACAACTATACTGCATGAATCAGAACGGTGAGATTAACTTAAAAATAATGAGATTTTAATAAAATTGGCTCTCTATTTTATTTCCTTTAGCATTTTCAATCTTTTCTGTGCAACCATGAGAACTAGAAACTTACTTTTTGTTTTAAGTGAGCACTGACAGTCTTACATAATCACATGACTCCAAGAGCTCAGGCTTTAAGAAAAACACCACCAAATATCATGATAAAATTGTGAGATTTGGCAAAGCTGGAAAGGATTGTGTGTTTGGCTTGTGGCAGCATTTATATACAATACTATTTTAAGGGATGGGCAAATAAGAAAATGGTAATGTTGACCAAATCATGGTACTTTTGTCTTGCAAATCTTTTATTGAATCTGATAGATTTATATCCAGTATATTTTAGTGAGCGATGCTGACCACAGATGAAATGGAACCGAACCCAGTGAAATAGGGTTATGTGGGACTTGGTGCATAAGGTTTGTGCACGCTCTCTGAAATCACACTCTGTTTATATTACATCCCACCCACCACAATACAATAGGTGGGACATAATCCCTAGTATAGATTTCCCCTTGCTGGATGTAAAAGGGAGTGAGGATATTTATCTCATGGGCATAAAAATAGTGGATAATTTTCTATACAGTAACTGAAACATTAATAATTAAATCTTGGACTTTTACTTACTTTGTAAAACTCTCCTATTGACGTCAGAGAATCTTATTAAAATTGGTACAGGATTCTTACAGTGGGTTACATTTTATGCCTTAACTTTCTGCTGTTGTCATACACTGGGATGCCTAGATGACTGTAGGATACTTGACCAGCTCCTTTGGTTGTCCTCTTTTTTTAAATGGCAGAATTGTGAGATTTTTTTCACGTTTCTGAGGCAGCCATTTCATTCGGGGATGCGATCAGTAATAACGCACAAGAGCTTGAACTATATTGATCATCCTTTGAAATCAGTCCTTCAAGAATTGTTTTATGTTCATTTCCAAGTATTGCCAACATGCTCCTTACATGTATTGCCTAAAAAGATTTTGCTTGTAATGAACATTGAATTGCTTATATTTTCCTTTTATGATGTAATGGAAAGTTCTAAAGCAAAATCTAAAAAGATTTTGCTTGTAATGAACATTGAATTGCTTATGTTTTCCTTTTATGATGTAATGGAAAGTTCTGCTTGTTCAAATTAATCTGCTTACAATTTTGATAACTCTGATTCCTTTTGGGTGTTTTATTTTTAGGGTAATGCAGGTCCTGCAGTTTTTTGGCTTCTCCTGTTTCTTCTCAAGCATCCTGCAGCCATGGCCGCAGTTCAAGGTGAATTAGAAAAAGTAATTAGAAACAGAGAACAAACAATGAAACAGATGCAAGGTATTAGTCAAGAGATGCTGGACAGAACTCCTGTTTTTGGTTAGTACATCTCTTTTGGGGACATCTGTGTACCGTTTGATTTAGATTCTCTTTGTCAACTTAGCAATTTTCAAGGAGTTTAGCCTGAAATTGTATGCACAAAATGTGCATGCAATCATGGACCTAATTTGCATATGCACGTTAACGTGCTTGCTTATGCAAATCAAAGAAATTCTGCAGACAGCTTTGTCTAGCTGCTGCAGAAGAAATTCCAAGTAAATGAATGTCAAAATATAGGCATACAACTGGTATTCCCACCTTGCCCTCACAATTGTGCCCCTTAAAGATGTAAAAACCTGGCCCATAGTCTGCTAAGTACTATTCAAGGTTTGACAAGTTTTAGATTAACTAGATTGTTAACTGCAAAGTAAAAAGGTTTAATTATACACATATTCTTCAGTGACAAAGCTAGACACAATATGTAAGCCATAGAAGCTGGGTTTTAAACAGTTTTGGGGAAATGTAAATCTTATTTTCTCCATACTTTGGGAAACACCTCTTCACCTTGGTTGTTTCTTGTTATCTAGTGTGTGCATTGCTCACCTCTTTTCTGGTTTTCTATTCCATAAAATGCATCTACATGGGACATTCTGATCTTTAATCTACTCTCTGCATAGCGAGAATAAGTGATGCTGGTGGGACCCGTCAACCCAGTTTTAATAGCAGTACTGAACAGATTTAATGAGAACTTCTTTCCAGAAGTGTTATTGGAGATATAGGAGTCATTGTGCTAGTATATGACATATAATCTCTTACATTTGAGTTAATGACTTGAAATATTGGCAGCAGTGAGAAGGTAATCTGAATCTATTATAATACTCAGTCCTGGTTTTGATGAATGCAGAACATTCTTAGTAGAGCTGAGAAGGAAACAATTTTCCTCAATTTTCAAGATTTTGAAACATTTTCCTGTTCTGAATTGGGGCAAAAAGTTGAAGCCATAGGACAAAAAGAGGTTGTTAGTGGATTACAGATTGTTGTAATAAACCATAAATCCAGTGTCTCTGTTCTATCCTGATTTTTGGCATCTAGCAGAGTAATATTAATGGGCCGCTCTACCTTGAATGGCTCCTTACACCTAGGTAACTAGTTATGCTACATAATCTGTTCCACCTTGCATTTTACTGTGATGCTGGGAGTTCCTTTTCCAGACCTGAAGAACAGCCTTCCATTGGGAGCAGTGGAGCCAAGAAATCTATCTGGCTTCAAGACTGATCTTGATAAATTTATGGAAGGGATGGTATGATGGGCTAGCCTAATTTGGCAGTTGACTGATCTTCGATTACTAGCAGTAAATATGCCCAATGGCCTGTGAAGGGATGTTGGATGGGGCGGGTTCTGAGTTACTACAGAGAATTTTTTTCTGGGTGTCTGGCTGGTGAGTCTTGCCCACATTGTCAGGGTTTAACTAATCACTATATTTGGAGTTGGAAAGGAATTTTCCCCCAGGACAGATTGGCAAAGGCCCTGGGGATTTTTCACCTTCCTCTGTAGCATGGAGGTCACTTGCTGCTGGATTCTCTGTATCTTGAAGTCTCTAAATCATTATCTGAGGACTTCAAAATCTCAGTCTATTACAGGAGTGGGTGGGTGAGGTTCTGTGGCCTGCGATGTGCAGGTCAGACTAGATGATCATATTGGTCCCTTCTGTCCTTATAGTCTATGAGTCTATGAGCTCTGTGTGGTTCGAAAGCTTATCTCTCTCACCAGTATAAGTTGATCCAATAAAAGATATGACCTCAGACACCTTATCTCTCTAATATCCTGGGACTGATACAGTTACAACTATACTGCAAATATTAATAACAAAAGCAGTTTAATCTTGTCACTGAAACACAGAGAGACAGAGGGAGCAATTCACTGCTACAAAACCTCATGATCCTTCTTTTTTCATAAAAGAGGCCAGAGTGGAGCCCATTTCTGTATCTAGGTTTATGGGTGGGGGAATCAGATTTAAAGAGAGTGAAAGCCTTTCTTACCAATTAGAAAACAGTTCAATTCAACTTAAACATTTTTCTGGCTAGACAAGACACCGCAAAAATGATTCTACGTAAACAAAGACTTCAGAGAAAGACTTATTAGATACATATATTGAATGCTGTTGAGAATACACAGAGACAAGGTGAGTGTAGTAATATCTTTTACTGGACCAACTTCTGATGGTGAAAGAAATAAGCTTTTGAGCATACACAGAGCTTCTTCAGGTCTGGGAACATGTGGCATTTAGCCCCAGATTTTCAAATACTTAAAGTGTTTAATTGTGTGCATGAAATGCATACATATTATTATGCCTAATTTGCATCTGCCCTTAATTTGGCTGTGTGCATATCAAGCATTTTCACATGCATGTGTTCATTGTGCATACAATCACCTGATATGTAGGTGCAGTCCTTGGGATGTATAGTTGTGTGTCTAAAGTTTTAAAAAATTTAGCCCCTCACTTTATCCAGCTCTACTGAATGTAGAGGTCTCTATTAGAACATATTGCCTTAGAAAAGTGAAACATCATTTTTACAGAGGAGGAAGGCAAGAGTCAGTTGTGGCATGATATTCATCAGTATTTATCAAATGGTATTGCCATGCACCACCATTTAAATAGGCTGAACATCCTACATGGTCAAACATGGATTTTAGATGAGAGAGGGATTTCTCCTTGGTTTGGACCATATATATGTTAACTGCACAAGCCACTCTGTAATCAGAGAGCTGCACACATTATTCAGTAACAAACAATTATCTCCTGAGTGACTGAGATGCAGGAAATACTTGGATTCACCTTTTTTTCAGGAGAAGTGCAGAGAAAGTCCTTGAAGACATGGCTAGTGTTTCTATGCTCTCTCCTTTATGTCTAGTTCAGTTTCCCAGGGAATGCAATAGATATAATCCCTCTAAGGCATCTCTGCCATTTGGTAGAATATTATGTGGTGGAACTTCATTAAACAATTTGGTTTTTTGGAGGTGTGCAATTCCACACATTATGCATATATGTAAAGCAAGCAGCCTGCAGTAAGCTCACTCCTCTTTACGGGATGCAGTAATTCTCTCTCACTTTGGTTTTCCTCTTGTGCAGACAGTGCATTGAATGAAACACTACGTTTGACAGCAGCCCCTTTTATCAGCAGAGAAATCCTTGCAGACATGCAACTGAGACTGGCAGATGGCAGGGAGTTCAGCCTGAGAAAAGAAGACAGGCTCTGTCTCTTTCCGTATTTAAGCCCACAGATGGACTCCGAAATCTATGAGGACCCAGAGGTAACTTTGTGTCATTCTGAATCTTAATTCTTGTGACAGTATTCTGCACTCTTCCCTCTCAATGTCCCAGCTTTAGAGGCTTATATGAAACGATTGAGTCAAACATAATACGGCAGGCTGCATTGTTGAACCTGAATTTGGCATCTTTCATGTGCCAGTTTGAATAGATGCCCTTTTGGGTTAACTATTTCATTCTCAAAATAAGCACTAGATCTTCAAGGAGTTTAAGCATACATTTGCGTGCCAAATGTGCACGCACACTTATTGTGATCATGTGTACACTGGCTTAGTGAACTGGTTCATGCCTCCCTCTAGTGGCTGGATGAAGCAAAGAATCTACTATTTTTTGATAGCTGGCAAAGTTGCTCTTTTAGCTGAAGTAATGGGGTCTTGTGCACCTGGCGCTGAAGGTCTCGGGGTTGATCCTCACAGTGACTGTGGCCAACTGGTGCACAGGCAAATGAGACAACAACATGGGAGAAGGACCAATTCTGCTCATTTATACGTACAATTACCTGAGCTGTGCATGCAATTCTGCACCTGAACTCTGGAAACGTGGTCCTAAATGGCTAGTATTTAAATATCCCGGACCTTATTTGGCCCTGATTGAAATTAAATTTCAGAAACCCTTCATCTGATTCATTTAATGTTAACACAATCTAGTGTATGAGGGGTGGATCTTGGCGCAGTTCCTAGGGTGGTTGTGTGCTAATTGCACACGTGTCTGCAGGGAGCTGTGTCTTCTCCACATGCTGAAAAGCTGTACTGCTTATCCTCCTGAGCTGCAGTTTGTGCTGTCAAATGAGTGTGAAGTACGTGCATCCCTTTGAAATGGAATGTACGGTACTGTATATAGGAGCTACAGCGACCAGAGAGGGCAGAATGATGTGTAACTGTTATATGTAACCAGATCGGGAGAACAGTTTTAATACAATCTCATTACGTAGGAATGCATAGCGGGATCTCTTTCCCTGTCACTTATGGAATGCAAAGGGTTCCTCATAGTGGTTAGCACTGCATGGGAGAGAGAAAGGGCTCTTCTACAGTTCAGTCTCAGTAATTGCTACAGACTAGATGGCGGTCCTTTCATGGACCGTTTCCCATTCCCACCCAGAATGTGCAGAGATTGGATAGCTCACAAAGGAATATTAGCACAGTCCTAACATTTACATCTGGAGTCTGATCAGACGCCCTAGATGGGCTTTTAATGTCTTCAGAAATGGCTAGCATTGTAACTACTGCTGGTTGTTTTCTCTCCCATTTGGGTGAATCCTGTTCAGTGTTTTCCAGCGTGGGTGAATGATGTTAGCCTTCTAGACATATAACAACCGCCTGCTGCTTTAGCGACACATCACAAAGGATCTGATGGCTGCTGCTCCAATTGTGTGGCTTCACACTCTCACCTTCACTTTCATCTGGAAAATCTGTCACTCAGTTATTCTGTGTGAAGTGGCAGAGTGCTTGAGCATCAGAGTTACTATTCCAATAGCAACACCAGAACATTTATTATTTATTTATTTGTGTGTTTATTTATTTCTTGTTTTGGCTAGCATCACCAGGTGGTGCTGTTACACACAGTCTTCCAAGGTGTTTTTGTTTGTTTGTTTGTTTGTTTTTTGAGTTCATGAGCAATTTTTCACTCTTGGAAAGACATGCCGTGGTGTTGTTAGCTTAGGTTTATGTGAGGCTTTTTGTACAGTCAGCTTGGGGAAGAGAGGATGCTCTGCAAGCTGCAGCACAGATTGCTCTCTGCCTTGGGCTCTGATTAGAGTTAAGTCCTGAAGCAGAGTTGCTCCTTGGAAACCAGGACTGAAAGTCCTGGAGGATGGGACTGCCCCACCGGCTGTTTCGATTATCTCATTTCAGGACTGGGGTATATGTGTAGATAAAACACATTACACTTTGAGTATACCAGACTCTGTGTGACCTAGACTTCTCTACTGCGAAGCTGACTTAGAAGGTTCTGGACATCTGCTGCTACTGCTGCAGAGCGGGAATGGTGGTGGCAGAAAATGGGGTAACACTATGTGTAGCATGCCCAGAACGTGAGGCACTTTTGAGAACTAAAACCAAGAATTCAGTAAGAACTAAAAGCAAGAATCTGTGTGAAGAGTCCCATTAACTTACAATTGCAAGTCAGAGCCTTGGACATTTGATCTAGTTTCTACAGCACAAAATGTAGTCAGAAGTTAAACTGGAATGAAGTTTCTTTCTGCCGGGATGGTAGCTAGTATCTTAATATGGGCAGCACAATAGTGATGTTTCTTTTAGGTGTCTTGTTATGCTTTATAGGTATTCTTTCAATGCTTAGGTGAGATTTGGCCTGAGACCCCTATATATAGATTTGGATACTATATAGACGAGGACCCTAAAAGTACACAGCTACGTAGAGAGACCAAAGTCCTTTCTCCTTCAGCCAAACAGAACAGATACAACATGGGCCACAGTAGTGCTGACTTTCTCCTACCATGCTGCGAGCGTGCCACCAATGGGCATAAAGAGGAGTTCATTCCACATGGACTGTTCAGGCAGTAGCTTCTCTGTTGTTTCTGCTAATGGGTACAACTACTAGTGGTCCTCTGTGCAGCTGGAGCCAAGTTGGAATGGACCATGCAAGAATGAACACCAGATGCTAACATTTGGTTGCCATCAACTGGATCTGGATCCTAGTGCTCCAGTATCTTGGACGGTTCAAAGATTTCTGCAATTGACTTTTGTTTTAATAAATGTTGTTTAGCTTTATGAGCATTTTTTATCATGTTCCTTTAATCTGCTTCTCATCTGAAGTGGAAAAGCTTGCCTTGAAAAAGATCAAATTAGTTGCTTTTCTCTTTAGGATTCAGGGTTATGGGAAAGGCTGGTAAGTTATGTAAACTTGAGCTCTAAAAATGAAATGGTGGAAACAATGGTATGTGAGGAGTAATGCTGACTTGTTATGGTTACTGGAATTCCACTATCCAGTTGCCATAACAACTTAATGCAATCTTTAAATATAGAAACTTGTGTTACTTCCCCCCACCTTTCAAGTCCCCTGCTAATTTTCTATTTGGTAACAAAGAAACAAGCTGTTTTTACTTCCTCTACATAAAAACTGCCGTGGGCCAAAATGTCAGAAATGATGTCAGCATTACAGCGATGTAAATGCCATTAGATACAGCTTGTGAGGTCAAGAGACCTCTCATAACTGGTTAAGTTCTGTGTTCCATTCAGAGACAGAGTGTCCGGATCCCAAATATTAGCTGAACACAACAAAACCCTATGACAGGTTGCTTTAAAAGAAAAAAGATCTTCAAGCAAGAATGGAGCAAATTGACTCACTCTTTTCTCAACAGCAAGAGCAGCTCATTAGCTTTTGTCGCATTTGGCTCTTTGGCAGGTTGTATCGTTTTTAATGCTATAGCGATACAGCTGGAAGAGAGTCCAAGTTGGGGATGTGCAGGGGCAGCTGCATCTTGGCAGCTCGGCTATCGTTTGAAGTTGAGCTTATTTCATGCAAAGGCATACAGGGACCTGATGACATTTTTCCACTGAAGGATACCGTGGAAAATACCAAGGGAACAGGTTTGTTTTTTTGGTAGTGACTTGCTCCCAAAGCCTGCAGATGAATCACATTTAAGGATTCCAGTGAATTAAGTCTCTCTCTCCCTAGAGGCAGGCCCTACAGCTTAGAGTTGAGGTGCATTGATAGGGTAACGTGGGGTAATCTCGCACCATTGTTGCACGTGCAGCTCCTGGTTAGTGGGTAAACTCAGGACTTCAGTCTCCAATGCTGTCAATTCATCTCTTTCCACCAGCATTACATTGAAGCTGTTAGTAGATTTTCTGTCTATGCCCATTAACCTGGGGGAATTTGTAACTTCCTTTTCCTCCTAGCATAAAATGTGTTTCTCCAATTATGATGCTGAGTTGCTGAGACATTTCCCAGGCTACAAAAATATTTTTGTTCCTTTACACTTGTCAAGAACATGACCAGGATGTGGGCTGTTGGGCCTAAAGGACCGAGCCATAGCGGTAGCCAGGCCTGGAGGTTAGAATGGAGCTGAGATGGAGTCAAGGTTCAGGGCCATAGGCAACTTGGGGTTATAATTGAGAACAGAGCTGAGGGTCAGAGTCAGGGACCAGAAGCTGAATGCCAGATCCCGTGGATGAGCCGGAGATCGGGATGTCAAGGACGGAGAAGGGCAGGGACTGAAGTGGGCACAAGAGCAGGCAGGGAAGTAGCAGGTGCAGGAAGCAGGAGCTGTGGGTAGGGAACACTTTGAGCTGGATTAAATAGTAGCTAGCTCCATCTCTCCACCAATCAGGAAGTGAAGTCAATCATGCAGCCGCTGTTAAGGTCACCTGTGTCCAGAGTGTTGCTAGGAGACTGCCGCTGCTGCAGCTGGCTCCCTGACAATATTTGATCACAGTACCTACACAGGAAAGAGATGTCTGACAGTAAACAGCTCTTTAATGGAGGAGAAAAAGGCAGAATTAGATGAAGCATAATGAGATCTTGCTGAAACTAGACAAATTCAGATGAGAAATGAAGTGAAGATTTTTAACAGAGGTTAATTAGTCCATGGAACGACTTACCTAAGGGTGTGGTGGCTCCTCCATCACCCAAAGTTTTTAAAATCCACACGGGACATCTTTCTGAAAGACATGCTATGACTCGCCCACAAGCTATGGGCACAGATTGGCATAAATTGTCATAGCTCTGGAAAGAAACAGTGCCTACATATCATATTTGGGGTCGGGAAGGAATTTTCCTCCGGGGCGGATTGGCAGG
>ML675625.1:13683530-13715683 GCA_007922155.1 Mesoclemmys tuberculata | reverse complement strand
CTTCTACCTCTTTGCCCCCCGATCCCATGGACATCGTCCGGAGCAAAGCCTGCTCCCGCCGGGTCAAACTCAACGTGGGGGGCCTGGCGCACGAGGTGCTGTGGAGGACCCTGGACAGGCTGCCGCGCACCAGGCTGGGGAAGCTGAGAGATTGCAACGCTCACGACTCCCTGATGGAGATCTGCGACGACTACAGCCTGGAGGAGAACGAGTATTTCTTCGACAGGCACCCGGGGGCATTTACCTCCATCCTGAACTTCTACCGCACGGGCAAGCTGCACATGATGGAGGAGATGTGCGCCTTGTCTTTCAGCCAGGAGCTGGACTACTGGGGGATAGACGAGATCTATCTGGAGTCCTGCTGCCAGGCCAGGTACCACCAGAAGAAAGAGCAGATGAACGAGGAGCTGAAGAGAGAAGCCGAGACCCTGCGGGAAAGGGAAGGGGAGGAATTTGATAACACCTGCTGCGCGGACAAGAGGAAAAAGCTCTGGGATCTTCTGGAGAAGCCCAACTCTTCAGTCGCCGCCAAGGTAACTTCTCTGATCACTGCTGGGTATATTGCTTGTCTGGCCACCTACCGTAAGAAAACAGGGGGACATGGCTTAGATGTATGTGCCTTTAGAGTTTTGGACTGCTGCCCATCACCCCAGTGTCTGGGCGCCATTCATTTAACCTGGATTAACAAAAGCGAAGTCCCTAGTGGACTTCATGGAATTTCTGTCTCTTCTGCTTTTCTGGGTAAGGTTTTTTGTGGGGGGGAGGTGGGGCTGGGAGAGTGGGAGGGACTGAGGAATGTCACTCTGCCTCCCACACAATTCAACCCTGCTCATGCAAAACGGGGCCAGGATTTCATATTTATTATCATCTGTGGGTCGATGAAAGAGTTGAGGAAAGGGAAATAAACATCGGAAGCCATTCAGTCCTTAGAGGCCAGTTGGAACAGCTGCACAATTACAATTGGGAAGTGTAACTTTATTGGTTGATCTAAAGCATGGGCTGTTTTGCTGTACTTTGGCAAGTTCTTTGAGAAGCATTTAGGGTTTATTTACTGCTTGTCCTATGTCTTGTTTTGATGCACTGTCACAGTAGATGTCCAGTTGTGGTCCAAAAACTGTAAAAATCTATATAAAGTTTCCTATGAGTTTTACTAGCTTGAATTTAACTAGTAGAAATATTATAGTGTGTATTACTTAGCATAAGGCAATTTCTAGCTACCTAGTAGCAAGCAAGGAAGGCTACTAATAAACGTTGCCTTTCAAGGCTTATTTTAACTTTTCATGGTAAAATATAAGCACTCTGAGGGAGTCACATGCACTTTGTCTTCGGTTTAATTAAGGACAATGTTTAAATCTGTTTACTTGCTTCCAGCGCATTTTAATTTCCCCCTCTATTCAATGCTACTGAAGTTCCATGGCAGGTAATAAATGATTATGTGCTGCTTGGTTTGAAGTTGTTAAACTTGAATTCAGCAGTTCTATTTTAATATAATTTTGAAAGATAGTGGTAGTTCTGAGAAATTAGTGTCATAGTTGACAGCTAATTAGCTGCTCCACATTAGTGAATGTCCTTGCAGCTGCACATTTTCATTAGTGATGAAACATCTGCAAACAGGGCAATTCAGTAACAGTGGAGATAGAGGTTGAAATGCCCTATTAAGCATTAGAAAATACAACAGACTGAACATTAAGGATTGAAAATTTAAAATTTCTAGTGCTTCTGCAATACTGCTATAAACCAAATGAAAGTAGAGCTATTTTTCTCAGTGTCATCTTCTTGCTGTACATTTCTATATACAAATTGGATCCTTGCCCTGTAGCAAGGGGGTTATGTTTTGTTTTGTTTTTTTTCTGATTTTGAAAAAAATAGGCTTTGTTTCTACTGCAGGATTGCAGGTCTGAATGAAAGTGTCTTTAAAGTTCTGGGGAGATAGTTTGAAAAGAGTGTGTGTGTGGGATAAGTGATTTATGCTAGCACGGAAAAGGAAAGGTGTGTTGCTTTGATGAACTGGTTATCACTTTTTAATGACAGACAGAGCCACAGAATGTCTGTTTTATTTCCAGTGGCATGGATGACATGCTGAAGATGTTAATTATTTATAAGCATATTTTGGCACAGTTATGGAATCTTGAAACACAGGCTTCGGGGCTTAGCTGTCTGCGGCACTGATTCAGAATCCATTAGGGACTGGTGATGGTCATGATTTATTGCATATGAGCAAGGGTCATTCTTGCCAAATAAATGTCTTTTGTGATTCATAGGTGAAATACATACACTCCAGGTTTTTCTTCAGAGAAAATTCTCAGTGTAAGTGCGTTGGGCACCGCAGGCTTTGGACTAATCCAGAATGAATTACAAATGCATTATTGTCCTTCCCATGCTAAGCTGCCACTTTGAGGTTTCATTATTATGATTTAAGTGGTGCTGTCATTTGTCAGTCTTAAAATATTCCAGCAGTTCCCAAATACAGATTCCAGTCATTTTAACTGCAGCAAGGAAAATAGATATGATTAATGATTAGATTAGGCAGAAAAAGGGCACTAGGCCCACTGAAACCTTTGCCTCCTTGCTTGTGGTTCCCACTCACTGCTCTTGGGCTTGTGCACCGTGTTTTCTTTGCTTTGATAACTTCCCCTGAAAACTCATCCATGTATTTATTGGGCCGAATCCTGAAGTCCTGACACAGGCCACAGTCTGACTGAAGTCACTGGGCAGCTGACCATTGAAAGGACTGAATAAAAATTTGGGAGTCTGACCCTTTATTATTGGAATTCAACAGTTGTGCCCAGTGATCATCATTTTGACTGCATTTTCTGGATCTGGGCCCACTGCCTCACCTCATCCAGCTACTGCATCAATATAAATCCTTCTAATAGAGCAGCTGACCTACAAGTAATTCTTCTGCAAGCTTCACCCTTTTCCACATTTCCCCTTAACATGAGAATATTTCTGCTTTGCCAGCATAGTGCCCTCTCCAGGGCTTTCAAACCTTCCCCATGGAAAGGGGGAAAGTAAACTTCCAGTAATTATCAGTAAAGTGTCCTTCAGCTGGTGCAAACCAGCATCTCCTGTCTCCCCCCCCCCCCCATTCCCCAATTTACAGTTGGACTAGACTGAAATACTTAGACAACCTTTTTCCAGTTCTCTCCTCTCAACCCCCAATCTCCTCCTGAGTCAGTAGAATTTTCCTCTGTTCTGTTTACTCTCTCCTGTCTCTGGATTTGTTGCTTCTCGGTAGAAGGGTCTTTCCAGTTAAATATGTCACATAGACGAGCTGCTTGTTTAAGCAATTTTAAAAATAATTCAACCAACTATTGTACTTTCTGCACCCTGAACCTTTGTATAAGGCTAAGCCAATGCTTGAGTTCAACAAAGTGTTGATCCTTCTCCTCACGCCCACATGCATTGCCTTTGTCAGCTTTGCCCTGTCTCTCAGGTGATAACTGATAAGGAACAAGTCCTAATCAGATTAAGGTTTTCAAGGTGGGCTCCCTAACTAAGTCACTCCTTGTTGTTTCTATTCTAATAGCTTCTGTACAACACTTAACCTGACAACTCCATAACTTTCGGCAGTGTATCTGATAGACGTGTTGGGCCCAGTTTTGCCCTGGTCCCACCATTAAAGGAAGAGGTAGGTACATCAGGGCAGAAGTGGGCTCTTTAAATTAACAAAAGAGAGAGAGAGAGAGAGTATCACTGCATGAATGAGCAAAAACAAACGTATTAAATTAACATCTCCTGTGTGTTTCTCCATACATCTTGTTGAATCTTTGATTGGCTTTTATATTGTAACCTCCTCAGGACGAGGAATGTCTTGTGCAATGCGGAGCATATTAGTGCCTAAATAAAATACGAATAATATTGTTAGATTTCCTAATATCCAGTCCCCCTGAGAGCCTCCAAATAGCAGACATGGTATCAGAGAGTCACAGCAGTTTGTCTCACTAACTGTTGATGCCATTTTCTTTAAGATTTGAGAAATGCGTACTACCTCTTCTTAACATGTTGTCTGCCTCAAGAGGAGCTGTTTTCCTCCCCAAAGCACCCAGGTTCTCTAACGATGGGTGCTCTCGAGATGTATATAGAACACTTCCACTCTTCCATGCACATTACACTGCACCCCCACAGTACTGTGATACAACTGCAGTACTGGGCCCTGGTCCTGCAAAGAACTGCACAGGTATTTAAGTTTTTATGCATGAGTAGTTCCAAGGAGTTTAGTCCAATTGTGTTTAAAGGGACTAGTCACATGCATAAAGTTAAACCCATTTATAAGTGTTCACAAGGTCAGAGCCTTAGACTACTCTCCAGTCCATAGCAAACCTTTATAACAAAGTCTTCTATTTTTTTCTTTGTCACTTGCTTCTAATTCCTACTCGTTCCTTTAATAGATCAGTTTCTTCTGACTGTTATGACTATACTTTCAGCGTCCTTTACTGTTAGCTGAAATATTCACTGTAATTTTAGTCAGTGTTTCCTTCTGCTCCTCTGATTATCCTTGTAGCTTACACCAGCTTATTTTTACAGATCTCTCAATCCTCCTTACCAGTTTGTTTATATATATTTTTTAAAAGCCTTCTACTTATACATTGGACTGCCCACTATAGCCTTATTTAACCACTTTGGCCTATGTTGCACTCGCTTCTGTTTGGATTTAACATGGATGAAACTGACTTGCAGATTCTAGATAGCTCTTCCTTTTTCTAAAGGGTAGTAGTTGTAGTTTTCTAAAAAGCAGCCTTCCAATAGTCAAATGGGAATATTGCTTTTCCTGGACTTGATCCTCATGAGCATGTCAGATGTTGGCATCCTTGCTGGTGGTGCTGAGGTCCCTGGGTTTAAATCTCAGCTAATCCATTCACTCACTCAGTGACCTCTGCCCAATATTCACTCTCTTGGGATCTCAGTCAAGCTATAAAACCAACTAGACACCAGGACTTTCCTGGAAACCAGAGACTGCATTTGGTCCAAGACTGTCTGTATAAATAAATTACAAAACAAACCAGCTACATTTTAATTAGGATACTTGGTTAATTTACTAGAGATTAGGTCCTGAAAATCCTTTGACCATGTAGATCTTTCAAACAACTCTATAAGAAACAGTCTTCCTGCCTCTTGAGAAAAATAGTCTTTTCTTCTTTTAATTTTCACAAACTGATCAATATCAGAGCAATTAGCATTGGAAAAAAATAAACCAAAAACCCTCTGATTTTTATATAGACTTTCCTTCCTGGTTTTATCTGTTTTTTTTTTTTTTTTTTTTTTATTGTCCTACAGGTCTAGAGCACCATGTCAGTCACCCAAGTTCCCCTAACTATAAAAAGCTTCTCGGCATATTGTCATATTAAGTGGAACCTCCATATCCTCTTTGTCATCTAAGTATACTCCTCTCCCCTTCCCTTATGCTGCCCTTCCCTTTTGCTTTATTAGTGGTATAAATTTTTCCATTCTGGTGTGCTAAATTTCCATGTATTTCCCAGTTTCAATAATGTTTTTGCTGTTGCAATAATATCATATTTATCCTTGAAAACAGGCAGCTCCAATTCAGTAATTGTATTACGCGTGCCTCTAGCATGTGTACAGCAGCTTTTCTCTCTCAGCTGCCCATTGCTCTATACTGTTAATCTCAGGATGTGTTACACTGGGATTACAGAGGTTCCTCCATAAATTCTCTTCTTTCCTTATGACGATTATTCTAATAGTAACAAAAATAATAATTAAAAAACCCTGAGATGCTACTTCTGTAGCATTCTGCTTCTCCATATAACTAGTTATAAATGTCTTCAAATTTCCAAACCTCCCATTTGACATTAGTTTTTCATTCATCTCTAACATTTTATGTAGGAATTCACCATCTCTACCAGCAACTAGCAGTATATTACGCTGTCCCCTCCCCACTCCCATAATTTGATTATCTCCTGTCTCTCCAGGTTGCCATGTGATACGTCCATTAAAGCAAGGCTGTCTTTAAGTTTTGCTCTGCTGAAGGCTTGTAGCTGTGGTTTTCTTTCTTCATTTGTCCAATGTGGCTTCTGTCTTTGTTCCCCTCCTCTGTGTAGGTTAATTTAGCTCTTCATTAAACCAGAGTAAATGTCTCCCCTTCCATGGTAAATAACATCAGTCCAAAGCCTTCGCCCCTTGGTGCACAGATTCACCTCCTTTGGGTCAGAGCACACAAACAGTCTTGCAAGTAGGTTTCTTCCATAGCAATTTGATGAAGACACACAAGCAGCTGCCACTCTCTCCTAGTCTCCTTCCAGTTGACAGTTATTCTAGCCCCAAACATCACCCCTTTCTCAGGTACATTTCCCAGCCCTTCAATTGTATCTCTAGAACTCTTCCGAGGCTGCTCTTAAACCCCAATTAGACCCTTTGTCTGGAGAGAACCAACAATATGCCCTGTTCCCTTTAGTGTTCTCTGCTGCTTATTTCCCCCTGGCAACCTTCCCAGAATGCCTTGCTGTACCTAAAGTTCCCAGAGTTTCCTCTGAACCACAATCCCCAGAACTGAGCTGGTCAAACATTTTTCCATGACACTTTTTGGGTTGAAAACTGCTAATTTGTGAAAAGCAAAAGTGTTTTGAAAGAGGGTCAGTGAAGTTGTCAACATGTTTTGTTTTGACATTATTTGTAACAAAACATTCTGGATTTTTCATTTGAAACATCATCTTGTTTTGAAATTTAAGCTAATTAGACTTTTTTTTAAAAAGATTGAAATCAAAACATAATATTTCTGTTGACACGCACCAAAATGTTCCCTGTCACCTCACTAGAGTCCTCTGTCTGGACATGCCTGCTATTAACTGTCTTTTTCACATTAAAAGCCACTTTTTGTCAGGATAAGCATGCAACTGCATGCCTAATTTGGTTGTGAAATTACTGCAATTGCACATGCAAATATATCAAATTAGTTATTTGTATGTGTAACTACTCGATGTGCATATGTAACTATACCAGCAAATTAAGTGCACAATTGTGCATCTAATATGTTTGAAACCGTAGCCACCAAATGCTCCCTATTCTCCCTTTTAGGGTTACCACAACCCTAATATAACCTCTCATGATACTAGCTAATGAACACCAGTCAATAAATGACTTATTCCAAGTCCCACACATAGCACCTCCTCTCCCCTTCTGTTTAAGGTATCATAATCTACAATCACAGTCCAGTGTATAAATGAGTGCAGGCAGACTTATTTATTGTATGTCATGCAGTGGATCTGGCAATTCCCCTTTAAAAATGTTTTAGGATCAGCTGTGGTTGGTTTAAAATAAAATTACACACATTTGGAGTCTAAATTAAGAACTTTAATATGAACACGCTAACAAATAGGTGAAGTCTTATGCCTAGCAATCCTCTTGATGTTTTTCTTATATAGTATATCTCAGTAGGCGTATCCCATGATTTTAATGTAACAGTTCGACAATAGTCTTAACTTTCTTCTAAGAGACTAATCACTGCCATTTAGCTGTATCTGCAGAAAGAAATTATCTATAAAGTATACTTTGGCATGACTGCTAGCTGTCTTTCTCTTCTCCTTTTGCTCCAGACCTTCCTCACTAGTGCTGATCAGCGCAATCTCTGAATCCTACATGATTGCAGGCAAAACTTCTCTTGTTCAATGGGAGTGTGGTTAGCTGGTAGAGCAGGGGAATGGAAAGCAAGACTCCTTGGTTCTACTGCTTGCTGAGCAAGTCACTTAACTTCTGTGACTTCTGTTCACATCTGTATGATAATGTCTATCTCAGGAGGGGATTGTGAAGATTATTTGCTAATGCTGAGTTCCTTAGATGACAGGGCTACAGAAATGCAAAATATTCAAGGATGAAATTTTCAGATCATGAAGGGCAGTTAGGCACCATGTCCCATTTGTGCCTTTGAAAATCTCTCCCATAAATGTTGTTTCATTCTCTACGACATTCAGCTTTCCCCCTTCCTTATCCATCTTCTCATTTGCCCAGTCATCATTTGCTATATTTTACTGTGTCTCCTGTGCTTCCAACAGCCCCATTTAGAAACTCACTCGGCTGGTTCTCAGACTCTGGTTTCATTCCTTGAGCAGCTTGGAACCCCTCTAATTTATTGATCTTCCTGAAAATCTCCTGCCTGACCTTAGTGCCAGAGCCAAGTAGCCATGTTCATACAAATGGGATTTTTATTTAAATTAACTAACTTATTGTTATAAGCCAATAAGGTGCTCAGTGTGGAGCAAGACACGCCCCCTCCCAAAGGTCTGTTTCCTGCTGTGAGGAGTTTACAACCTTCTGTTGCAAGCATATTTTATACCCAGTGAGCCAAATTCAACCCTGGTGCAACTTTAGTGACTTCAGGGGAATTATGCCCTTTCCATCAGGGTTGTATTTGAATGAATATTTCACTCTTTGGCATAAGTGAAAGTGACTGCAGAAAGAGTTGGAAGAATTTTCATTAGAATGATTTTCTGGCAGAAAATGCAGTTTCTGTTCAATAAAAATTTTCTGTGGGGAAAATCTTAATTTTGATGGAAATTTAAAAAAAACAAAACCAATAAGAAAATCAAAATTAAATATTTTGGTTTTGGGTCAATTTGATCTGAATTAGAACATATTATTTTGTTGAACTGATTTGAAATGTGTCATAGTGGAACATTTCAGTAAAATATTAAATTGCATTTCCCGATCAGTGCATTGCTTTATCGCAGCTCCATTCTCTCCTATGGGCTGAGCTCTCTAGAGGAGGCTGCATTCCCATGCTGATGTAATTAATGCAGGTTTCCTGCTGACCAAGTCCTGTGTGGTGCATCATGGAGTTATGTGACACTCCAGCAAAGGAATATGGCCCATTGAGAAGAATGGAGATATCCAGTTCCCGAGCTACAGCTCCAATAAGGCAATGCACCACCATGGAAAAGTGCAGTTTACTGTGTAACTGACTCAAAATGAAGCATTTTGGGTTAGTTCAACAAACTAAAACATTTTTGATTTTGGGAATGTCAAAATATTCTGATTTAAAATATCAACATGAAGCCATCTGACATTTCCAAATCAAAATTTTTCAGAATTTCCATTCCATGAAAAAATTTTAATTTTAATGTTAATGTTAGAATTTTCTGGGCGATGGAAATTCCAAATTTTGCTCAGCAATAACTGCAGATGGTTATTATTGATCATGAGAAGAACTGTGGACTAAATTTTAAAATAATGTAGGCATGCAGTTGTGCATGCAATCAGAGGAAGTGCAAATCAGATAACTGCATGCAGTGATTGCCAGTTCTGATCAGCAGACCGTATGATTTCTTGATTTGTGTATGCACGTATTTTAGCTACAAGCCAATTGGGGTATGCAACTGAACTCTTAAACTGTGTGCAAATCAGTTCCTTTAAATTAATAAAACAACTTTAATTTAATTCAGTTTATCTGGTGGGATGCATGTCCCCATCATTAGTTTTTAGGAATAAACTTGGCATCTAATTATCAACTCCTTTTTATTGTCCATTCCTTTGAATCAGGGTGGCCAAAGTTCCCTTTAGGTTTCCTTTAACCTGTAAAGTAGAATAATCCAATGCTACTTTCACAATTAGAAGAGTATTGCTATTTGTCATTACTAATGGCAAAATATTTATGTCAGTGAAAGTTCACAGCTGATCATTTAGTTCTTATAATAAACATAGTCAATATGATTTACTCTATGGAGGTACCTGGCAATAGCAGAAGAGGCAAATGTGGCCAATGAGCATGGTTAACATATTAATCTTAGTCCTGTCTAAAGAAGCGGCTATCTCTTGCTCCTATAAATTCAGTGGATAAAGATTTGGATTCATACCATGGGAGATGGGAAACATACCTCTTTCAGCACAGGCCTACTACATGACCTAATAGGTCTTTTCTATTTGAAGTATCTAGGTATCTGATATCTCTAACTTTTGTACCCTGTCAATGGGCTGAGTCCTGGCTTTGTCCCTAAGGCAGCACACAGCTTTGAAGTAGTGTCCAAACTCCCTCTTTCCCTGAGGGTTTCCCTTTATTGGTAAGTCAGTACAATAATACAACATAAATCTCAGCCTAAGCTTCTTCCCCAAGCTTGGCCATTCCCGTGGTTTCCCTCCAGGTCCTCCTGTGTCCTAGGTTTCTCTGTCCACTTTAAAACCTGGCTGGAGCTTACTGGAGATATCTACCAACATGACTCAGCTGTAGTCATCTGAATTTTAATGCAGGGATTTCGCACCAGAGCATGAAGAGACTCCACAGAAGAGCCAGACATTCCTATGCAGGGCCTGTGAGTTTGCTTCTGTATTATATACTCACAAGAAACGCTAATATAGAAATAATCAAAGCATGACAGTTCCCTGTCTCACTTGGTATCAATCAAGGGTCCAACCCCTTGAAGATAAAACTCCCATTGAGTTTAACTGGAGCAGTTCCTCCTTGCTATAATACCTGCACTTATCAACCAAAGCTCTGAAAGTGCTTTGAAAAGATTGAATCTTTACACCTTGAAACATAGCTGTGGTATACAATTATTTCATTTTATACATATGTAAAGTGACACGAAAGGTTAGGTGGCTTGCCAAAGGTCATAGGGCAAATCAGTGGCAGAGCGTGGATGAGAACCCAGGAATTCTGCCATGCAGTTCCCTGTTGTAACCATTAGACTACAGTGCCCACTGCATGATTTTGTTGTCAGTATAGAAAAGTTTTCCAAGTACCAAATCTTGCCTAATCTATGTTCTGCAATACTAAAACATCATTTGATGTACCAAAGATGGAATTATAGCTGGCTACCTTCTGAATATCCTTACTCTGGGAAGGCAGTTTAAACCCATCTTTGTCTTCATGTAGCTATTCCTAGTTTAAGGATTCCAGCCCTTACGGCAAAGTCTTGTATAATTTAAAAGGGAATAAAAAGTTGTATAGAAATGTAATAAAGTTGTACAGAAGTTACTCTCAAAGCCTATTACAGTTGCACTGTATGTGGCTTGATAATCTGGTCGCTCAGCTTCAGCCTGTTTCACTCAGAAGTCTGTGGAGTTGCATCCAGTCACACACAGGTTGACTTTGATTCCTCATCCCAGACAGAACTGATACAGACAGTGTAGGAAAATAAATATTACTGTTGGAGATGTAAGAGCTGGTTGGTTATTCATTGTGTAATATATTTGTTGTGAATTAACTCTTTTTTTCCCATTCACAAACTGTCACTGATTATTGTACATGTCCGTCATTTGCCAGTCTTCACCAGATTGTTTGCATAATCTCCAGTCTATGAATTGTTTGTGAACTTTGCACTTCAAATATTAGCTCTTCAGACCATGTGAACATGTGATGGGTTACCTAAATTACATGTTACTGTGTCTGCTCCCTGATTGGATGGTGAAACCAGAGAGAATAACAGCAAAGAACAAATAACAGATAAACATGTTCATGCACAAATATAAAGTTGAAAAATCTCATGTGAAGAGCAACCATCCATTCCAATACAAAACAGAAATGTTTGCAGATATCAAAGTGGTGTGAACATGGTCAAATCAAACAGGAATTTGGAGTTAATAAGAAAATTCATAAACACTCTTTTGTAGCATATAAGCAACTTATTATGAAATGAACTTATTCAAACCTTAATGTTTGGATTGGGATCCACATTCACTTTCTAGCAAAAGTCCAAAACAGTCTTATTTTATCTGAATCTATTTGCCATCCCTCATTTACTAATAAATTGGATTTCTAAGCATCATTTGTGTTATGTAAATAGAATAAATGCCAAATATACTCTCTGATTGGCAATGATTAGTGAAACTGTTTCAAAGGCATAACACTGGTATGAAGATCAGTGTCTATAATTAAGATACCTTGTGGCTACATTTTTTAAACTAATCATTCTGCTAAAAGAGTAAATTGAATAATTTATCAAAGATTTACCTGTCTGTGTGTCTCTACAAAGGCTTTTGAAACCCAGACATTAGATTATAGGGTGAGCTTTAGAACTTCTATTGAACATTTCATGACATGTGAAGTCTCACATGCACGGTTCACTTTATTGGTAACTGATTACAAAACTCCCAAACTTTATCATTTCTGACTCCGGCTCCGGCCTCTGTCTAAGCTTCTGTGAGTGCCAAGCTGGATTCCAGAAATGTTCTCACATTTTCTCTGACTTCTCAACATCTTAAGATCAAGAAAATAATAAGCAAAAATCTAGGCTTACAAATCTTCCACATATCTGGGGAGTTATTTGTTTCTTGTAAATAAATTCGGCCAGATCCTCAGCTGGTATAAATCAGCATAGCTCCATTGAAGTAACATAGTCACTCACAATTTTTTTTTTAAATCAGTAATGGAAACACAGAGAAGTGGGTGTATTTGGGTTTTGGCTCTTGAAACAACCAGTTAAATATGGCAGTATAGGGTCTGATCCTATTTTATGCATTATATGGCCCCCATCACCATAGTAGCTTCTAAATCCCTGGCTAGGACCCTAATCACTGGAACATCCTTCCTCTCCAGTGATGCCGGATCCTACCATAATGCTTAATAAGCACTCCAGAGGTAGATTTGCCTATAAAAGAGAGCTCAGCATTTCTATAAAATTGCATGAGAATCCAGTACAGACTGACTATTTTCAGACCTCTCAAAATATCTTGTTCATATGAAGCATGCTCATGGTTTAAACATAGTGACTCATACTTTTTTAATGTTCCTGTTTGTATGAAAGCATCCATCCACTGCTTTGAGCACTTTGTTTTTCTGACACTGTATGGTTTTTAACCTTACTGATCATGCATTTAATAAGCTCTGTTTACAACTTTTCAGAGTAGTTATATTCGCCCACCCAATGACAGAAAGCATAATAACTCCCCTTGTACTTTGTCATCTTCCACTCTATGTATTCCTCAAACACCTGGAAAACAAATAGCATGACAATGTGCCTTACATGGTGGTGGTTCTAGATTCTATTATCAGAAGAGCCTACAATCTATTGTGGAATAAAGATCTCCCTTGTTTTGTTTACTTACTTTTTCAATTTTGTTTGAATTCTGTCTTTCATATCAAAAGTAAGAACTTTTGGGGGACAAAAGTCTCTCTTCTTCTATTAATGTGCCAGAGGTTTATTAATAATACATAATAATTATACTGTGCACTTCTTAGCTTCTTTCATCGAAGAATCTTAAAGTGCTTGCATGCATTAATTAAGTGAGCCTCACAACTGCCTGATGATGTAGGCATCTATTATTACCAGTCTTCATTTAAAAAAGGCAATTCAGAGGAAATAGTAACTAGAAAAATCCTTCTCAGGATTCAGACAAGCAATAGCAAAGTTGGCCTAAAAATCAGTATAGGCTGGTCTGGAATATTTCTCCTATAATTTTGCAGTTGTATTTCATTTAAAGTTTGTCTGCTTAATCTGCCTATCACTATACTGTCTAGGGGCTAACGTGCTTGGGTATGACTCAATTCAGACAAAGGCCAGAGATGAAATCTGTGTTATATTTTTCTAGACTCAGGAAAGATTATCACTGCTGGCATGAGGGAAAATTGCAATCGGCAGCAGAACTCAGTCTAGCAGCTCCTTGATTTAAAAGGAAAGAGGCTGGCAGCAGAGGGGTTTCTGTAAAGGATGCTCAACTCTGGAATTTACGATTCCTTGCTCCAAAAGATTTGTTATCCCGTTAGGGCGCACTGCAAAGGGTGGGTGGGTGAAGGGTTGTTATTATCTTCACTAAGTCTCAGTTCAGGGTGGGCTGGTTCTTGACTAGGCATTTCTTCCTGTATAGTTTAGGTTTTTTATGCTGTTTTTTGTTATCAGAAAACAACAGAGAGAAATAAAGAAACAAAAAATACCAAATACGATTCTGGTAGCAAATGTCCCCATATACTTGCCATTTTAGAGTTCCCCTTCACACAGGTTGCCAGGGAGCTGAATTAAATTTAGGTCATTTAGTACAGAGCTATTCTTAACCTCTAATCTGTCTCTCATAAACTTCTGATTGATCTCAGCAGGTGCTGCAGCATTTAACTGCTAAGAGTCCTGTCTGTAGAATATGGCACTGTTACCTGTTGGGAAGGAATGCCGACACCGTTTCTTCTCTTGTAGACTGTACTAAGTATTTCTGTCTGCTTTTGCAATGTATCAAGGTGGATTATATTGATGCCGTGGGAGGGGACTGAAGGTCTGAGATCAGGTCCTATGTATGCTTTTTACTGTTGAGAAGAGGGTGCCAAATGGCATATCTGACGATTTACTTATTATTTTGACAATGAACTCTTCAACTCAATAACTGACTAAAATTACGTTGGATTTTATATTTTTTATCTTGGTTTTCAAATGCGAAATTTAAATCAGGTGGGTTACTCCTATAGGGCCCAATCCTGCAGTCCATACTTAATTTTTAGTCACTCCTGTGATTAAACCCCCATTGATTTGGGGTCTAAAACGATGGACCTTGTCGAAGCAGAGCTCCCCTTGATCTCTCAAGGGCTGCAGGATCGCTCTCCCTAGGTGTCAACAGCTCCAGTAGCTGCTCTACCTCTTTTGAACCATCCATGCATCCAAGCCACCCTGCATGGTTCAGGGTAGCTGTATCCTCACCTTGCTGTCAAGGTACGAAGATATTTACCCAACCATGCTGCCTTTCAAATCAATTGAAGTGTAATGGAGCTCCTTTTGTTGATTGACATGTACAGTGTATTCCTTATCTATGTTTACACATAGAAGGTTTTTTTATAATAGTAATTTAAGATTCCCACCAATGTCAGTGAATGCACTGGCCAATGGCAACTTTAGGACATTCAATTCACCTAGTGAAATATAAGACTTTTATCATGCCAGGTAAACACATCTGGTCTCTCAGTCAAGTGACAACTGACTCCAGTTCAGTCTTAGCTGATCACCAGAGCATGTATAATTCCGTATTTCTGCATGCTCATTAAACTGCAGAACTAACAGGGATTTTTGACTTCTGGGTAGTGAACAGATGCATCTCCTTGATTTACTGAATGATTGTCTTGTAGGATTCTACATTGGGTTCAAATGTCTATTAGTCCACACTATTCTTTGGAATGGGAAACTTGTTACACATTTATAGATAACTTGGGCATGGAAATCACCTCTTGCAGAAGTTATACAACAGTTTACTTAGGTTGCAAGATCTCTGTGGCAGGGATCATCTTTTTTTTCTGTATGTGTACAGCACATAACACAGAGGAGTCCTCGTTCTGGGTTATGAGGTGCTATTGCAATGCAAATGATAATAAATAGATATTTTAAAAAACATTCTGTTGAAAAGATAATTAGATTCTTTTAAGCATAAACCAACTTAAAGCCCATATCAAGTTGGTCTCTTTCTCTGAAGTTTATCTAGTAGATACATACAAATCCTACCTGTTCTTTCATACAGCACCCCATTATTTTGAATGAAGAACTTGTATCAGCAGGTTCTGTATCATGGCAATGGTGAAAATACTAGAGCGCTGGAAGGCCTGATCTACACACAAAGTTGTACTGGTTTAAGTAGAGGTGTGGGCAGAGTGTTTTAAAACCACTGAGTTCTACTGATACAAACCCATGTGTGGCTTCTTGTTTCTCACATATTGATTTAGTTTCATTCAGTAAGGAATTGGTTTAAACTACATTGATGTAATCCAGGTTTAAATCAATTTAAGAGCATCAACACAGTTTTAACTAATTTGGTTTGTAACTGCTACTTTTTGTGTAGACAAAACCTAGGTCTGTCATTTGTGATGAGTTACTTGTGCGCAGAAAGAAATGAATGAATAATTTGTACACACAATTACTGTGATTTAGCATGCAAATCAAGTAATGGAATATGCAGATATACCAGGCAGTTTACATAAGAAATTACCAAATTTGCATGTGGAAAAACAGGATAATTGTGTGTGCAAAGTAAATGTGTAATTGTGCAGTTGTGTATCTGAATGGTCAGAGAAAGTGGCCCTTTGTCAATAACTAATCATGTTGTATCCTAACAGAAATAAGTCCCTTTTATTAGACTTATTCAGTCTTCTTTTCTTTTGTATCAAGGTTTTACATAACTCTGTCCCTGCCTACATCTGTGTTCATTTCCCTTCTAGGGGCTAGTCTACACTTGATTCGCTATAGCAGTGCAGCTGTGCTGCTGTAGCATGTCTAGTGAAGACGCTCAATACCGATGGGAGAGAGGTCTCCTATCAGCATAATAAAACCATCGCTGTGAGAGGTGGTAGCGCTGTCCACATCGGCACTTAGGTCATTCAGGGGGGTGGTTTATTTATACCATTTGGCGACACAAGTTCTACTGTCATAACCTGTAGTGTTGACAAGTCCTACCGAGCCCTACTTCTACCTACTTGTTTCTTTCATACAATTGGCTACACTCTTTCTTCGATTCTGTGCCTTAAACCTGGTACTTCCCTCCCCCCAATGGGGAAAGTGACCTTCCTGTAGATGAAAACCACTTCTTCAAATTCCTCTTTGAAACCCACTCCTTTCAATAAGAGCCGTTCAGTGCTGGTCTCCTTGCTGCTTCCCTTCACAGTTAGTGTTTTCTGGTGTGTCATTTACATCTGAATTAAACTGTAAATTCTAGGGGTCAGAGCCATTTGACCAAATTCTGCCCTGATTTATATGTCCTATACAATCCCCATTCAGATCAAGGAAGTGTTGAGAGCAAGGATGGCCTTATGGTTAAGGTATTCAACAGATAAAGGTTCAGGTCCCAACTCTGACACTGACTTCCTGCGTGACCTTGGGCAAGTCATTTCATTTTTCTGCCTCTGTTCCCAAACTCTAAAATGGGGATAATACTTCCTTTCTCCCACCCTTTGTATGTCTTGTCTACTTAGATGGCCTCTTGTTAGGTGTATGTACAGCACCTAATGAATTGGAGCCCTGATCTCAGTTCAGAGCTCCCTGGTGCTACTGTAAAAACAAATAATGATGTTGCCCTTTTACTTTTCTGTTTGTGCAGCACCAGATACATCAGCATTGTTAAAAATAATGTGTATAAACTTTAGCTGGGTTAAATACCCTATTGGGAACTTAGAGACAACAGTCCTTGATGACCCATCGCTAAGGATTAATTTCAAGTTCCACCCACTTTCCTGTCTGAGTGGCTCCTTAAACTGCTCTCAGGTTTCAATAGATAGAGTAAAATAATGACAAGGTATTCCAAAGTACAAAGAACAAATGTACCAAAGTTCCAGCCATGATATCTGTTTTGATTTTGGTTTTTTTTAAGTGTCGTACAATTTGTTTTCTTCATTTGATGCCTGCTAGATTCTGGTATGTGATGGATTAAAAACTCTAATGAATATGGATTATTTGAAATGTCTTCTAAAGAAACTGTATACAATGGAGATGTTAGAGCCGTGAGATTTTCACATGAGAACAAAGATTGCTGGATTATTATATTTTATCTTTTCTCAAAAAGTGCAAATATCAAAGCAGATTGGTATAACTGATCAGATCTTTATGCCCAAAGTGTATACAATGCTCAGATTCTGCCTGACCCTCTGAATGATTCTATCCCTCTTGATGAAATTAACAGCCCTCTAATATCTAATTCAGCAAAGCACTCTAGCATAGTTTAACTATAAACATGTGAGTAGTCCAGTTGAAATCCATAAGATTGTAAGTACCTGCTTAAAGTTAAGCAGGTACTTAAGTGTTTTGATGAATTAGGACATTAATAGATTGTTCATTTAATCAAGAGTGCTAAGAGCATCCAGTCTCTAAATTACTATTGAAGATAAGAAATTCTCCCTTCTTAAATTAAGATTCTTGAAAAATGCTTGAGGGTACTTTGTCATCTGTAGCACCCAAAAGGCCTGGAGAGATCTCTTGCCTGAACATCTGCTCCAGACATGGGTTCGGGGTTGTTATAAATGTGTATGGGTAGGGTTTTGTGGCCTGCCTTGTGCAAGAGGTCAGACTAGATGATCATATTGGTCCCTTCTGACCTATGAGTCTATGAGTCTATTACCTTTTTGATTCAGACACTTGTTGCTACTTGCAGAATTCTAGTCCATTAGAACGGAAAAATACACAAACTAGTGGAGCACTGCGATATATCGACTCTTAATAACAGTAGCAACATTTATGGGGTAGATTTTCATCAGTAGACCTCGAAGCACTTTACACATCATCCTTGTTTTACAAATGGGAAAACTGAGGCACAGAGAGGGGCAGTGACTTGCCCAAGGTGACCCAGCGGGGCAGTGGGCATAGTGGGGAAAAGAACTCAGCTCTCTTAAGGCCAGGCCATAGCTTTAACCACAAGACAACACTCCCTTCTAAAAAAAGCCTCATACCAAATAGCTGCCATATAGGAGACCTTACATGGCATATAGGGATCTGACTGCTCTTTTAGGGTCACAATATGCTAGCCCCAGTGAAAGCAATGGGACTATTCATATGGGTAAAGTGATTACAGGTTTGTCCTTAGTCTGCTATGAGAACAATGCATGAAAAATAACTCCTACTAATAGCTGTAATTAAGCTAGAGGTTCATTTTCTGGCAGAAAGTGACTCTAATTGTTTTACTTCATGACAACAGTCTTATCCAATCACCTCATATAAGATACTTGTCTTCGGAAGGAAGTTTTCTATCCTTCCTTCCAGCTCCTGCTGATGTCAATGGGAAAGCCCACACTAACTTACTTGGGACAAGACTGAACCTGAGAACTTTGAAGTGTTCAGTAAAGAAGTTCAGTTCACTTCTTTACTCAGCTGATCAGCTTTCTAATGAGCATTCAAGTCAGAGCCTTTCAGTTTGCTGATAAAAACAGTATTTTGTTTACCTCTCTTAATGCTGCAGAATCAGATATGGTAGAGTGCTGCAAAACAGAGAGAGGGTTTTTCAGTTTGAAGTGAAGGCATTTGGATCTCATTTGGAAGTGTGCTCCTAATCGGAACTGCAGAAAACCACAAAGCTGCTCTGTAGGGGCCAAGTTCCATACTGGTGTAAAAAGTGCAACTTCATGGAGTTTTGACTAGCTTGGTGAAGCATTTAGACCCAGGAAGCCAGAGCCTCAGCTGGTGTAAATCAGTGTACATACATTGATTTCAATGAATTGTATCAATTTACATTAATTGAGGTCCTGACTACTGCCATTGTATATATCACTAAAGCTGTTTAAAAATCAATTTCTTATATCCTTATCAAGAAGCCATTGTAGATCCTCTTATTAGTTACTATTATTACTATTTGTATTGCCATAGAGCCTAGGAGCTGATCTGCAGAAGTGTTTTATACCTATTGGAGCCTTCTCGATTTTCTTGGGAAAACCACAGAGTAAAGCCTACAGCGTGCAGACTAGAACTGAGAAACCTGCTTTAGCAGTGCTCATGTTTAACTTTGTTTTCTTACATTACACAATGAAGCTCTATCCACAACTTTTATCTGTTGGTTCTTGTGGATATACATCCTCACCTCCCTGAACAGTTATAGGACGATAATAATACCAAGCTCTTTTACAACACTCTTCATCCCTAGATCTCAAAGTGCTTTACAAAGGAAATGAATATTATTATCCCATCTTAGGGTAGATGGTTTGAAAACTGCAAGAATTCTGTGTGCTAACAGAGCTGTCAAAAGACAGAATAATTTCCCAAGTGCATACATATGCAATGCATTTTTTTAACACGGTCAACAGGGTCAGTTAGAGCAATGATCCTGGAGAATAAAAATTTGTAACAGAGAGCTGGTAAAAAAAAAATGTTTACTTTTGAAACTTCTCAATGGGGGGGGGGGGAAAAAGGATAAATCTTCTGTGAAAAATTGTTCCCATTTTTCAACCAACCCTAGTAATGGGCCCTCCATACTGGTAACAGATGAGTCAACCATTCCCTTTATTTTAACCAATTACTTAGGAGGAAGTCTGGTAACATCTATGTCAGACAGTCAGAATATTCCGGCTAGCCAACAGGAAGTAAATACAGTCCCTCGCTGGCAGAGGGAGCCTCTAAGGCAATTTTATATCTAATGATTAATCTCAATCATTAACTGGCTACACGGTGACACTATTCCTCTGCAGGTGAAGCATCACATGGTCATAAAGTTCTGTAATACAAATAAGGGAGACATGCTCAGAATCTTATTTGGACAGATTTATCACTTGATTATGGAGCAGCAATCTTGTCTGGGCTGTATGCCACAAGAGATTAATATGCAACTCATGCTCTGTTTTCTCTCTGGATAATGTACCCTTGTGTGCTTTCCCATTATAATGTAAGGTGAAGATCTGCTGTCTTCATAGAAATAGACTATTGTGTTATAGACCCCTAGATACAATACTGAAGATTACACAGGCAAGCTGCTGCCCAGCGGGTTGCAAATAGTTGGGAGATACAGAATGGCCAGAATCTCCAGTTAATCTGTGCACCGTGGTTATCGTTTAAAATGTCAGTATTTGCCAGACATCACTGCACTCGAATGTGGTTTCTCCTTGGGTCTGGTCTACATTATAAAGTTTTACTGGCATAGTTCTGTCACTTAGGAGTGTGAAAAATCGTTGCTGACCAACGAGCACTAATAACAGCCCTAGCCTAGTCGCAGTTATACCGGCAAAAAAAGTCCTTTAGTCAGTATAGCTTATTCCATTCAGATATACACTGTACTGGCAAACAAACTCCTTTTTCAGCTGTAAATTGCCTCTCCAAGCAGGGATTTTGCCATCATAATTCTGCCAGTAAAGCTATACTGGCAAACGCTTACTAGTGTGGACACAGCCTTTGAGGAGGGACTACCACAGTAACTGTGATATCTGTCAACATTTAACAGTGACCTCTGTCTGTCTGTCTGAGCTGTAAAATTTTAAAGGGTCACAGCTGCCCTTTCTAGGTATAAATATATAATTATTTCTATTTAAAAGCAAAATGAAGCAATTTCTCTTCCACTAACCTCTTCCAGACTCCTGTTCAGGAAAGCACTTAAGCACATGCTTGACTTTAAGCATTTGCATAAACCCTATTGAAATCAACAGTACTTAAGCAGGTGCTTGAGCGCTTCCCTGAATCAGCCCCCAGTCATCAATACACAGGGATAGATTCAGGCAGTCTGGGGCCCTAGGAACATCATGACACACATCAGAATGGTTCCATTGCCACGGCACCACCCAATGCTATTGTCTTATACTTGCTCTCCTTCTCCTCCCCTCCCCCCACCCCCCCCACACAGAGAGCTGGAGTGGCAGGGGCTCTCCTCCTCTCCCAGAGATTCAGGGATGGCTGGGGATCTTCTTACCTCCATATAACAGGCTCCCCTTGACTTGGTAGTATCCCAAAGAGGCAGGCATAACAGCAGAGGGTGCCTCAGTGCTTGCCTCAGCGGTTACCGTGTACGTGCTGTGCCAGCCCATTTAACTCCTTTCCCCCTGCTACACACGGTGTTCTTTGTTGCAATGGTATTGGTAGCCCCCTAGCTCAGTAGGTTTCCATATTCACACTACTCAAGAGGAACGGGGCAGGTCACACCTCTTAGAGCCACGGGTTCAATCTGTCTGCAGACCCAGGCAGACCTGGCTGCATCAGTTACACACGGGTCATGTTTTCAAGCTTTTCTTTGCAACTGCTTGGGCTAGAAATTTTAAAAAGAAAACTGGGATCATGTGATCATCATGTGAATCAAGTAGCTGGGGCCTTAACCACTGCTCTGTCTATGCATTAATCTGGCCCTGACCATACCCTTACTGTAAATCCATTTCTTACCCAACAACCCCTCTCCCAGAAACTGCTTCCCTTCCAAAAACAAAGCCTTTCTCTTCTCTGTCACATGAGGAATATTATTCTCTCTTTCCAAGACCATCCCCTTCACTCCTCCCAATATATTCAGCTGCAGCATTCGTCTACATTTCTATATGTGAACTTGGCGCCTTGCCTTTCCCCTTAAGGGAAAATATGCATCCTTCTGTAGCAGTAAAATGTGTCTGACTATATAATTTTGCAATGAATGATTGTCAAGTTGGAGGACATGTACAGTGCACATAAAAATCCCAGTATATCAACTTCAATATTTTTAATGTGAAATGAATGCTGCTGTTTTGATGAATTCTTTGCTATTTTGGTAACCCGATACCTCCATATTTTTTCTATTTCTGTACAGTTTGAAAAACATATTTCAGTAGTCCAGTGATTGTAGGAAGATCGGACTTAACAACAAAATCAATACTGTTGGATTAGATTTAAATGCTTTGGTTTAATTATGTATTTTTCTAAACAGCAAGTGTTCATATTATATCAGGCACGCAGCATGTTAGCAAAGGACTGGTTAGCTAATCACTTGTCAGTGTACTTATGTTGAAAATGAGATACAGCTCCTCCCTCCCACAACTGCCAATCCAGTGCCTTTCACAAGCATTTAATTTACTCAGTCACAGTGCAACATAAAAGACATAAATTACATAGGAAGCGGGTAAAAAGAATGTAGAGGTTTAAAAAAAAAAGTCAGCTCCTGTAGTATATGACCACAGCATCCTAATATCAGTGCAATTACTCATAGACTTTAAGGTCAGAAGAGACCAATATGATCATCTAGTTTGATCTCCTGCACAACACGGGCCAGAGCATCTCACCTGCCCACTCCTGTAATAGAACCCTAACCTATAACAATTATTGAAGTCTTCGAATCATGGTTTAAAGACTTCAAAGTACAGAGAATCCACCAGCAAGTGAACTGTGCCCCATGCTACAGAGGAAGGCAAAAAACCCCAGGGCCTCTACCAATCTGCCTGAGGGAAAATTCCTTCCTGACCCCAAATATGGTGATTAGCTAAACCCTGAACATGTGGGCAAGACTCACTAGCCAGACACCCAAGAAAGAATTCTCTGTAGTAACTCAGAACCCATTCCATCAAGTATCTCATCACAGGCCATTGGGCATATTTACCTCTAGTACTCGAAGATCAGTTAATTGCCAAATTAGGTTGTATTGGTTAGGGTAAGGATATTTTTTACTTAGAGTGGATATTCTGCTGAGATAGAAATTTGAGAGGGATGAATATAAACCCCAAAATTCAGATCTAATGTAAAAAAGCCTTCAAGTTTGGGGGTGTTTGGATCTAGAGATTCTGGTTCCATGCCTTACAGAAAAAGGTTCCCCAGGACAATTTGGCTTTGAGTTTGTATTTCAAACACCTCCGCTCCCCAAAATTCGATAGGGTTCTGATGTCAGTTGTTGGTTTCATCCCATCTTTAGTTTTCAAAGGTTCTCAGATGTTTTGAAGGTTCTCAGATGTTGAGGTACCTTTTCCCATTATTTTTCTGTCTAGAATCAGAACCAGAAATGCAGAAACACTGCAAGAGAAGTGTTTTTCCTGGTGCTTGTACTTTGATAGATAGCAGGAAATGCCATAAATTTTAAGCAAAAGCTTGTTACATGATTTTTAGCAAATTTTTGCAGATTGAAGATTTGGTTGGTTCAGTTAAGGTTTAGGAAAATATACACATTTTATCCAAACCAAATCTCAACTCTAGGCCTCTTTTAGATTTCCCTATCTCTTGTTATACATTTTGGACCCTGTTAGGCCAAACAGTGAAGTACAGATTCAATAGTATGTCATTCTGGTTTTCAGAGTAATGTACTGAAGGTAAATTGAACAAATGGATGTTAGAATCTGAAAGATGGCTGCCATTGAATAGCTAATGTCGCCAGCCAAAGTATTCCTAGGATAGGGTCAGAAGTAGAGTCGGGCAAATAGGTGATATTTCTGTTCTCTCGGTTCTGAAAATTTTTTTAAAATATTAAAAATTCAGTTTGAACTGAATCCAGAAATTCCCGAATATTTCATCAAATTGAAAAGGTCCATGTTCAGATTTGTAAATGTATTCAGACTGCTGCTCCAAAGTGCTAATTCAAGCCTGGGACTCCAACATTATAAGTGGCTCAAACCTTGCCTTCAGCTGTTTTGTGAATGTATAATAAATAAATAAATAAATCTTCTGTCAAAAACTATCTAGCAAACTTTTGGCAAATTCACAAATAGTTTTGGGTTGACCAAACTGCATTTTTTGACAACTCAACTCTTTGTCTGAAAAGTTTTGCCTAGATCTTGTTATAAATTGCTGTAACAAGGGTTAAGGATTAAATCATAGGTTTTGGTGGTGTTTGTTTCCCCTGTAACTTTGCAGTGATCTGCGGTGGTTTACAAGATTTAATGTTAGATGATGAAAGGAAAGAATCCAACAGGAGGGGACACAATGAAGTGATGCCAAGTGTCATTTTGTATGACTGTAAAAGCACTCAGTGACAGAAGATGAGAGCTCTGCACTCATTGCAGGCTTTGCGAGCAGTCACCCACAGGACTGCTGTTACCCACCACCTAGGCCGCCTGTCTTGAATTTCAACAAGATTTGATTAAATCCTTTAATACTGGGCTCCATGTTGAGAAAGAAGTGACAAAATCAATCTTTTTCTTTCACTTGTGGGATAGCTAATTAAATCTGGGCTGAGCTAAGGACCAGGTACACTGCATGATGATTTAACTGGCATCAGAGCTGCACACTACAATGTTGCAGAGCACATCAAGAACTGAACATGTGTGTTTCCAACCCTTTGGGAAGGTGCACAAAGTGTAGGTGTTACGGCAAGGTATTTGTTATTTGAAGTGAATAACATACATTGCATTAACAGTGACCTAATTGATCTAATTATAGAACTAACATCTGTGCTATAATTGAGGTTTCCAAGCTAATACCGAACCACTGCGGGGGGAATGGTGGCAAACTTATCAGTTTTGCTCCATTTTAATTTGTGTTATGAGACAAGAAGCTTTCCAAGAAGCAATGTATTCACATCAGTCACCTGCAATAATTGTCAAGTTCACACACAACATTTATATGCTGTAAACTGGGTAATGGGACTTTTAGAAATAGAGCTGATAAACTGAGCTCCTTTAAGCAGGCCTGCATCTGTTGTTCACATACTCCTTAGTTCTACCAAACAACAGAAATAATAAAATCCACATATAGCACCTTTCATCTCATGAACACAAAACACTTTGCAAACATCACTTAAACTCAAAACACTTTTAATTAACTAAGTCTCTCAACCATCCATGGGGTAGGTAGGTATTATGAACATTTTAGAGTTGGATGAACTTAGAAACAGGTACAGTTATTTACCAAAAGCCTCCAGAAATTGGGTGGTAGTGCTAGAAGTGTTTATTTTTCCAATTTATACCATGCACCTACCAGCCCCTTTCTAAGTGTCTGGAACAATCAACAATAATTTTAAATTACACAACAATGATCTAGGTCAACAGGCCATCAAAACTGACACTGAATGAACTTCATCAACCAAGGGAAACCTCCTTGTTTTGCTAGCAATAAGTGATGTGGGAGCCAGAGAGAGTTATAGGAAAGAGACATTTCTGAGCATGCAGAGAGGCCAATGTTTATATACTGGCAGACTGGCCACCAGCTTGCATGCCTAACGTGTGGTGGCACCCCAAACAGGGTCCCTCCTAAAACCTGATCTTCTTTCTCCAGTTCCACTCATCATATTACATTTTCCACTCAACTAAATGCTTAGAAAAAAAGCTGAGTAAACATATAGGCCCTCAAGCTTATCCAAAATAACAGCATATTTCATTGGAATATTTCCATTGATTTTGGTAGGCTTTGGATCAGGTCCTAAAACAGGAAACTAATTCTGGAGTTAAAGGATTTCCAGTGGGCTCACTGTGTCTCCAGCCATACAAATGTAGGGCTGTTGGATTGAGGATCCCATTCCCAGTGGATGCCATTTTTAGACTAAAATGATGGGTGGTCTCTTGGATACTCCTAGCTCAAATCATAAAAGGCTTCGTAGAATAAAATCACTACATTACAGGGGCATGATGATCATCCTAAACCACTGTTATATGATTAGGAAATTTCTTCTTCATTGTTTGTGGATAAAAATGTGATGATTTGTTCATTTATTTGTGTGTCATGTGGTTGTTGGTCTCGTGAACAAGAGAATATCATTAATATTGCAGACAATTTTCCCCCTTATGTTATAGATTTGGAATCATGGAATCATATAGGTGAGAAGGACCGTTAGTGGTTCATCAGATATCACCCTCCCGAATTGACTGCATTATCCTTAACCCATTGATCGGTGTCCAGTCATTGAGTTATAACAAATAAAGTCTTGGCTTGAGTATCTCCAGTCATGGCAATTCCACAAACTTCCTTGGCAGCTTGTTCTATTGAGCAATTCTCTCATAGGTCCAGGTCTTGCAAAAACAAAACAAAGACATACAGGCAGGCCCTGCTCCTGCCAGAGCTCCATGCACTTCAGTGAGAGTCCAGGCCAGTGTATGGGTCTGCCCATGCTATTTTTTTCCAGGATGGGAGCCTCAGTTTAAGGGATAAACTCTGCCCTCAGATATGCAGACAGCCTCCACTAAAGTGAATGAGACTATCTACTCTACGTTTTCTCTGGTGCAATAATACACAGAGGTACAGCAGCAGACGAGCTGAAGTGAAAAAAAAGGTTGAGCAGTTTAAACATCTTTGAGTCTGTGTAGACATCTCTGACCCTTAAGTTCTGGCATTTGGAGAAGCCAAACAAAGGCTTCAAAGGGAAGAAACATGTTTGGAGAGGCAGAAGAAGGTGACTTCAGTTGTTGTGTTTGGGACACACTGGAGAGGGTTGTGTGGAGAATGAATACAGCAGTTAAGTCAAGAGTACTCCAGTGCATGTACTGGGGTGTAATCTTGGCCCCAAGTCAATGGTAGAACTCCCAATGACTTTAATGGGATTGGAATTTCACCCTAGTATTTCAGGAGAAAAGGGCCATGATCTGCAAACTTGAAGTATTAACTTGCGATTCTATAATGGCTTTAAAGAAAATAGATTGACTGTTAAAAGTCCCAGTACAATTGGGATAAATAACTACATGTTTTATGATATGTATATTATATCTGGGAGTTTTATAGGCCCTAGCCAACATTGATTGAAGTCAATGGAGTCTTGGATGGTTTGGACGTGAAAAATCCTGCATCTTGGCAGGGGGTAAGATTACCTGATCATTGCAGTCCCTTCTAGCCCTATGTTCTATGATTCTGTGCTTTCCCATTGATTTCAGGATGTGCTAAATCAGACCTTTCTATACAAGCTAGCAAATAATTCATAAATGTGTACTGAAAACAAGAGATTTGCTCTGTTTAGTATGTCAGCCACACACCTCTGATTGAATTGAATTGCTTATTCTTTCATTTAAACTGTGCACTTGCTCTGACAGGATGACTAGTAGTTTATTTTTGATTACTAAGCTTACTACGAGCCTGATAGCAAGTTAGTCACACAGAAGACAAGCAATTTTCCTGGTAATCTAGAATTCAGTAGAGTGTGATTTACACCCTCTGTCAGATATCTAAAAATGGCTTCTTTGTTTCTTTGCTGTGAAACTTTCAGTGGCTCTTTGAAAGGCATGTGCATACATTATGGCAAAACTGAAGTTAGAGAGAGAAAAACTCTCAAATCTGAAACCTACTGACAGATTATGGAGATTGGAAAGTCTGAGTCATGAGATAGCTATTTCATTTAGATTTAGCTAACACTGCTTCAGGCACAAGGTGGAAAAGTCTTCTAGAGGAAAATGTGTTCTTTTACTTTATTTAAAATAGACCATTTCTATACTTGCAAACCCAGTCAGAGTTTTAGAAAAGTCAGTGAGAATTTTGTAGTGTGGGTTATTATTTTTATTTTAAATCTCTGCACAAAGTACTTTTTTGTTGCTTGTTTCCAAACAAATTAATCTTACAAGAGATTTTTAAAAGTATTTGAAGCAGGTTCTCAGCTGGTGTAAATATGTATACCTCCACCGAAGTCAACGGAACCACACAGATTTACTCCAGATGAAGATTTGGCCCTTTAAGTATGTAGCTGCACTTGCAAACTTGGGACCCAGTTGATCAGGCAGAGTTCCAAAAAATGTAGCCCTCATCAAATTCTTTGTTTGCACCAATTACAGTCTTTATGGACCAATCCTACAAAGCCTTATCCATAAAAAGAGACTGCATCTGAATAACCTCATTGACTTCAAACACACAGGTGTAAGAACTACTTGCATGGGTAAGGAACATGGGGTTAGTACTGTTTTATGTGCTTAATATTCATCCTGTTGTAAAACGCTGTACAAATACAGAGCCGTATAAATATTAACTAACAAAATGTGCCATAAAGGCTCAAAGTCAGCCTCCTGTAAATCTCTCAACATGTTGGAACAATATATGACTGTGCTTACGTTCTTCCTTCAGTGGAAGGGAAGCTTGTTTTTAAACCACACGCATGCGTGCACACACCTATGCACCCATACATACCCGCTGTGCAGAGTGGTTAAAGCTCTGGGTAATTGGTGGGAAATTTCTCCAGGAAATTTTGCTCCACATTTATGCTCTCCTGAAGTTTTGATTTCCAGTACATTTCAGCAAACAAGCCCTTTTTTACACTGGAAATATTTCCCATTCAGTCATACAGAATTTTGAACTTGAAAAGCTGCCTTTTGCTCAGAATGTGACTGTTTCCATTGGAAATAGGATTGTGTTCACCAGAGCTGGGCCTGGGTGTGAACCCAGCCCCAGTCCTCACCTTGTGAACAGGGAGGATGTTCGTATTCTGGATACACATCTGAAGTTCACAGCTTGTACCCGTTGTTAATTTGCATCGGAAAGGGGATAAAGCAGGAGCTTCATTATTAATAGAAGCAGATGACTAAGGTGAATGTTTTGGCAAAACAGGCACATTTTTGTCTTGGTAATGAACTGTGAAAATGCTTTTTTCAGTAGCTTTCCCTTCATGGAAAATATTTCCTAGGCTCACATACAATTGTGTATAGGACAGCATACTTATTCGACAGTGTTCTTTCAAACACTGTATTTTGACCAAGGTGATGTAGCATGTGACCTCTTTGACACATATGACTTTCTCATCTGCACTTTGGTATTCATCAGACTTTCTTTTTAAGGACTAGTCTGAGCAAGCAATGATGCATAAAAAGGTGCCACCCCAAAAGTCACCCCACAAGGCATTGTGCTTCAGAGATACCCTTGTCTTCTCTATGCTCCCCTCTTGCACTACAGAGATAGGAGAATATTCATAGATTCCAAGACCAGAAGGGACCATTATAATCATCTAGTAATTCTAGTCTGACCTCCTGTATAACACAGGCCATAGAATTTCCCCAAAATAATTCCTAGAGCAAATCTTTTAGAAAAACATCCATTCTTGATTTTAAAATTCAGTGATGGAGAATCTACCATGACCCTTGGATGGTTAATTACTCTCACTTAAAAATGTATGCCTTATTTCCAGTCTGAATTTGTCTAGCTTCAACTTCCAGCCATTGGTTTTACCTTCCTTTGCTAGAAGGAGAGCCCATTATTTAATATTTGTTCCCCATGTGGGTACTTATAGACTGTAACCAAGTCACCCCTTAACCTTCTCTTTGTTAATCTAAGTAGGTTGGTCTCCTTGAGACTATCACTATAAGGCATATTTTCTAATCCTTTAATCATTGTACATGTTGTATTTCTTTTTATAAGATGTAGCATGCTCCTCCCCTCACACTTGCCATGGCTCCACCTACTTCTTGCCAACTTCCTTTTCATAGGGGGGAGAGTATTGGGTACAAAATCCTTGCAATCCTTTCTCACCTCCCATGCCCATGGCCATAATCAGGACAGCCATGACATGGCCACCAGGGCAGGCACAAGGGAACTCCTTCCTCCTTTGCTGGCTGCATTAAGTTTAGGAACAGTCTCTAGTATCTCACGAAAAAAGGCCAGTTAGTAAATACAGGGACTTTACAAATGAAGTTGAAGAGGCTTGTTCACTTGATCCCCTAGTGAATCTCTGGTGAGCAAGCCCTTGCTTTCTTCCTGTAGATTTCCTGAGACACTGTTGACATTATCAACCATCTCATTGTGGATCTTTGTACAGAAAACAATATATTTAAAAAATTCCAGTTTCCAAAGGAGACCTGGCTATGGCTGGCTAGATCTTACTCTGAACTTCACAGAAGGGATTAACGCATGACTGACAAGGACAGATTTTTCCAGAGGAATAATGGAGCTGAACAAAATTGGGGAATACATCATTCCTAATTAATCCCCAAAATATAACACGTACCTAGAAGCATGTAATTTTTCTGTTAAGTTTATACCACTTTATTTGTTTCATTAATTCCCCTTGGTTCACTTGTCACAATAAGAACCTTATTAGAGAGAAAAACACAACAGCTTGTCTTCCTGTGTTTTATTTTGTCTCTCAGAGAACAAAAGTATTTAGGTTTTCCTAGCAAAAGGTTCTGAAGCGATAGCTGAAATATCCAGCATAATGAGAGCAAGTGGTGTCTGCGTGTGTGCAGTCAGCAATCCGTTTGGGATTACTCTAAATGAAGGGTGATGCATTTTGAATTGTTACAATACTATCCAAAGCCTACAATGATACAGTGAAATCAATTCCAGTCCAATGCTTTATTTATTTTTTTTCCATCCCATTGAATTTGTAGCTGGTGATGATGCTGCATAAAGATAGTAGGCCCTTCTAGGAAATATACTCTGCTTTTTGCACTGAATCGTTTGACCTGATCTGATTAGAAGTATTTGGGTGCTGGTTACCTCGAATCCATGTGGCTTTGATGTATTAAATTGCCTTCTAATGTGTGATGATAGTGCAGGGAAATTAGCTAACAATCTCCACTGACAACTCCACTAACCTTCCTGTCTCACAGGCTCGTCATCTCAATGTTCTCTTTGACTCCTCTATACTCCGCATCCACTAGTCCCACATCCTGCCTCGAGCTAAGCCCAGTTGTTTTGTTCTCTTTACTAACACCAAGAGCTGCTCTTTCCTACTGTGTCCAGTGCAAAAATTCTTGTCCATCTGTTGGTTATTTCTCCCCTTGATTTCAATAGCTGTGTCCCATCCGGTTTCCCTGCCTCCCAATGCCCCCTTCTTCAGCCTTTCAAAATGCTGCTGCTGAAGTTGCGCTCCTCTCCAGTGCTCCCACCATGTCCTTTTCTTCTTTGAGTCCTTCCAGTGGTTTCTCATCTCTTACTGTGTAAAATACAAACAACACAGATTTACTCACATTGAATTTTGTTTTGTTTTTCTCTCTCAGGTAAGTGTCTGCTCCCTTGAAACAAGGGAAGCTTTGCCTGCTGCCTTGTGTTGTGTGAATGTCTGTAACAAGCTGCGCCTCTCTAGTGCCCACTGGGGGAGAGGGCTGCAGAGACGGGGCAGCTGCCCTTTTGATAACTGCTCAGGATGTCTGCCCCCTTACAGGGGGAATTAAAGTAGTCCACACAGGGTCATTGGGCTTCCGCAGCCCACAGAAAGCAGAGTCCTAGGCCTTCAGGAAGCCAAAAAGAAAAGGGAAAAATACCCATCCTTCTCCTTTCTGGAAGGGCCTGGGCGGCCAAGGCTCTCAAGCCATTTCCCTGGTCAGCAACCCTGCTTCCAGGTGCTGGGGAGCACTGAGTTGAAGTCCTGCACCTTCAGAGTGTCACCCTGCACTGAGTAGGGATCCTCCTTTTTAAGGACCCACCCATCTCCAGGCATTGCATGTTTTTTTTTATAGGTGCCCCGGAGTGAGGTAGATTGTGCCCAGAGGGGCTCCTTAACTTCTTCCTGACAGAGTTGGGAATCTGCCTCATCATGAGGTCACATAACCAGTAGCATGTTTTAGAATAATTTGAAGCATCCTTTAAGGAAAAGTGTGCAGTTCTATGGCATTTAAAGCTGAACTGGGCTGATGTAGAGAGAGAGGTGTTTAAAGTTCCATTACATTAAATACGATGTGTAGTTCAAGTAACAAGATCAGCAATTTTGTGTGTATGTTTGAGGGCCTCAAGCCTTAAAATTTAAATTTCCTTCCATTTTACCCCCCTTCCCAGACGTCCCTGTACCTCAGTGTCTTTCCCTCCTGCTGGTTGACACTTGAGCCTTTCGCTCCAGACAGCAGGCGTTCCCTCTTTACGGGAAATTGGGTTCACTCCCTTTTGCAGTGGTCCCAGGCCCTGCCCCCTCATAGGCATGAGCCTGGTAGTGAGACATGAACTTGGATGCCTGACACGGAGGAGCGTAATGCTGTCTCTAAATTAATGGGCTGGTCATGCAGTTTCTCTATAATTAAGAATGGTCTCTCTCTCTCTCTCTCTCTCTCTCTCTCTCTCTCTCTCTCTCTCTCTCTC
>ML675625.1:13378342-13683520 GCA_007922155.1 Mesoclemmys tuberculata | reverse complement strand
CTCTCTCTCTCTCTCTCTCTCTCTCTCTCTCTCTCTCTCTCTCTCTCATTTTAGTGAAGCAAAGACTCTTGTAAAGAAAAAATGAGTTTGGTAGTTTTCACTTTTAAAAACAAGGAATTATTGCTTAAATATCAGGAATTGTCGTACTGGATCAGACCAGTGGTTAATCTAATCCAGTATCCTACATTGGCCAGAGACAGATGTTTCAGAGGAGGGTGTAGCTGGCTGAAAGTGGCAATTATGGAATAACTTGCCCAGAGGGAGAGTCTTTCCCTAATTCTAAATATTTTCTGTTGAATAAAATAAACTCAAATGTGAAGCGGCCACGATAATTAAGTCTCAAAAATGTGCTCTATGAACAAATGCCCAGCGGATGCTTCTTCTCAGGGTATTTTTGTGATCGAGTTTATTTTATTTTCTAATGGCCCTCACCGTAGTTCTTGAGGTGATAACAGCTGAGTACCTCTTCATACAAAGAATGTTGAAAACCAGAACGAAGTGAAATGCAACACTCGTTGGCAGCTCACGGAGACGATGTCAAAACATGGCTAATGTCTGTTCATGGAGATGATGTTACAAAGTGAAGGAAGACAAAACAATGTCAATGGAAGTCTATGGAGATGATGTTACAGTTGGAGATATGATCTGGGGGAAAGCAAAGTGATACTGCCACTTAAAAACAAAAACCGAGGGATATTCTGTAGTTAACATTGGTGATGGGCCCAAATCAAAGAGCTGCATGTAAACGCAAATTTAGGGGAAGCTTGGATATGAATTTGCAGCATGCAGTCTGTAATTAAAATGATAGGGAGCTTCCCACTTATTGGAACTTAAAGGTGGAACAGCCCCTACATTTTATTCTCCTTCGCCCCACAAAAAAAACAAACAAAAAAAAACCTGGGGGATGCATGGTATTTTTGGGATACTGAAAGGCTGGGAGCATGTCTGTAAAGTGGAACAGGAGTTATTAACCTTTTCCACCAACTCATGATGTGACGTGAACTCAGTAACAGTGCTTCTGATTGCAATGGCAGAAATACAGCAATGAACTACAGTTCCCGGCAACCTTTGGTGAGTGTTCATTAAGCCTACAATGCTGTTGACTGCCAGGAAGTAGGGTGCTCTGCCTGACTTCCAGCTCGCCCATAGCTGGAAAATGCAGTGAAGCGTTCCACAAGCTCAACAAGGAGTTGAAGGCCTATGAAACAGGGAGGTGGGAGACAGGTACGTTTTTAGAAAAGGGGGAGGAAACATGGCAGCAATTGATTGGGCAGACTCTTCCAAGCTTAAGTGAGGGTAGCCAGGCAGGAGTGGCTGATGGAGGTGGATCTTAGTTTGGTCCCCTCTGTAATAAGGAGAAAAGCTTGAATGGAGCAGAATGAGATGTGGGAAAAGAAGGTTTGGTGGCCCAGTGCTGGGCACTCTGTACTGCCACGTGGCAAACACAATTCAGTTGCTATTCCTGAATGTCACATCTCTGCCACCCCACAACCAGCACATGCATGTACCTGACATGAGATGGGCTGGACAGTTTTATGTTAAAGCAGGATCTTTCTCCATTTCATTTTCTCTTCCCATAGATTTTTAGTCCTGCAAATCTTATCTGGATTTCAATAGTCTCATTAATAAATCTTGCTTATGAATCCACAAACATTGGCATGGTACTGTTGCAATTAATATTTCCATTGCCTAAGGGGCACCCTTAGAAAAACTGTAGACAGTGCTGCAACGGCTCATTAAGCAAGCAGCTGTACAATCAGAAAGGCTGTGCGAGCTACCGTATACTCTGTGTCCAGCATAACCACATTGTGACAGCACAGATAAGGGGCAAGGAAAACAAAGGTAGCATCCCCTTTGATACACATATCCACTCGGGTTCCACTGATGGCAAAGCTCACTCCTTCAAGCCATCATTATCTTAGTATTGGCCTAAAGTTCCCATCTGATTTTCTTTTACAAGCCATTGTGTGGGATGACTTTAGTGATGAGTCATTTATCCAGTTTTCTCACAACTGCCTGTTTGCTGTCCTCCCCTTTGCATGGGACATCCTTGCTGAGTTGGTCAGCAAAGTTATTACCCTCTCCTCATTCAAATCTCCTTAAAGAACTTCTGGGGTGCCTATGAGAAACTAGCTCACTAATAAGCCTCAGCTGATATAAATAGGTCTACTTGCATTTGAGTCAATGGAGCTACACTGATTTATACCAGATACAAATTGGGTCCAATGTCTTCAGGTTTTTTATTGTGTAGACTACACTATAGTATCAGTCATTTTGATAGGAAAAATTTAGGCTATTTTAATGGGAAAAAGCTAATGTGGCAAGATTGACTTTATTATGAATAATAATGCTGTCCTGGGAAATGTTATCGAATCAAATGTTATTTTAGTTATGTAGCATCCAGAGATTCACCTAGTGTAAACTGGCCTAGCTGTATTGTGTTCAATGGAACTATGCCGATTTATACCAGCTGAGGATCTAGAAATAAACTTATCTGGTATTATTTTCCATGACAAAGGCAAGTAGTTCAAGGTTATGGATAAAAATAATTTTCTGCCAGCACTTAGAATCAATCAAGAGTTACTAAAATTGTTCTTTGTAGCAACTGAAATGATTCTTCCCACGGCAACTAATTTAATTATGTATAATCCAATTTCTTACGCTCATGCGGTGCTGTACTCACTGAATAGTCTCATGGGATGACTCACATGTCTAAATCACACACACAAATGTTTGCAGCATCAATGGCCAAACTCAACATTATTATTTATTGTGTTGTGGTAGTGCCTGGGGGCCCCAGTGATTGACCAGGACCCTATAGTGGTAGGTGCTGTACAAACACAAAACAAAAAGATGGTCCCTGGCCCAAACTGCTTACAGTCTAAGGATACGGAAAGAGACAATAGGTGGATACAAGCAGACAGGGAAAACACTAGGAAACAATGAGACAATACTAGTCAACATGATAGGCAGTGAATTCAGGACACTATTTGCCTAACTGTTGTCAAGGTGTTTGTAGGCATGACTGCAAAGAAGAGTTCTAAATTATAACATATCGAGCTAGGTGACTGGAAGTCTCCAGGGACAATCAAGGATCTATGTGCCTGACAACCATTGTCATCTGATGATTGTTTGGTAGCAGAAATAACAAGGGTTGGTGGGTTTTAGGCTAGTTTCTAATGTACAGATGTTCAACACAAAACTTGTCACTTCAACTGGCACTAGCTAATTTCCTTACTGGCAATCTCAGAAGAGAGGCTAATGGATGAATGGACAATTGTGACATACCAGGGTATAGTCTAGGCCATTGGGGGGCTGTGTCACCCCTGCCCTGCAACATTGGGTGCCTCACAATGCCTTGCTGAAGTAGCTCCTACCTGGGCTGCTCACAAACAGCCATCCAGCATGCAAGCCACACCCTGAGTGACTGTGTATAACTGCAGTCTGCCAGCCACATTTGGGTTACCGGACATAGCTATACTGCAGGGTGACCCCAACACCCCCCCCAGTCTGAAATTTCCCCTCAGAAATGTAAATCCTGTACTGCCCACCCCTCTCCTAGACAGTACAAATGTTTTAAGTCCATTATTTCTTTAAGGGAATAATATGCCAGTGTATTATCTCATTCAAACAGTTGCATTTCAACATACTGGATTAGATAAAACAGTAAAACAAGTTTATTAACAACAGAGAGATTGACTTTGAGTGAGTACAAGGAATGAGGCCTAAAAGTCAGAAGTGGTTACAAGAAAAATAAAGATAAAATGTTTGGTAATGCCTAACTTAACAAACTATATCAGACTGAAGCAAAGTTTCTCACCACATGCTTTCAGAAGTTTTACTGACCAAATTCTGATTCAGGACCTCTCCCTTCCCCCAGAATCCAATGCCTGCTTCCTTTTTCTCTTCAGGTACAGTGAATACAATAGGCAGGGGGAAAGAGAGGGGTGCCTTGGGGTGTTTGTCTCTCCTTTTTATAGTTTCAGTACCCCTTTTGAAAAACTTTTCCAACTGGGGCACTGGGAGACAGAGTCTCTGTGGAAAGATGTTCCTTGCTGGCTTTCTCTCACCTGTTTGAGCTTCCTTTGTTTCTCTCCCTTTTTGATGACTCTGTTTATTGCTTAAATGCAAATTAAGGCAAGCACACATTCCTTTGTCTAGGACAGATCTGTTTGCCGACTTCTGTTTGGGCAGGGCTGCGGGGTTTGGAACGTGCTGTTAACATCATACAGGGAAATCTTATCACTTTATTTACAGTTTTGCCACACATATTTTAACAGGACGATACCAACTAGCAAATTATGAGTTTTCAAATTATATCTTACAAGACATGCCTTGTACAAAAATTATTGCAATAATGTGCAGGGTGTAAACGGAGGGGTATATTCTGTCACAACAATGGAGGCTTTACCCTAAAGTTGATCCTTTCAGGTTAGAAGTGAGGGACAGACTGAGAGGGCAAAGTTGGGAAACTTGCAGCACCTCTTTTTCTGTTCTCCTTTTTCTGGGGAAAAACAGAGGAATTAGTGTGGCTATCACTACAGCTACCGGTATCAAGGAGCACCATTAGCTCAGAACAAAATTCACTTGGGGGAAAAAAATTCTGATTTAGGGAGGAAAAATCCCTCAAATAATAAGGCTAAATAATTCAAATCATGACTATTTAAATCAATTTACCTCCAAACAAAATGAGCACGCATTTTATATTCTGTTTTTCTATAAAGATGGATTTATGTTGTGCACACAACCTGCTGCAAATAATGTGTACCATAGTTCTCCAGAAAGTTGTTAAAGTCAGAGCAGATTAGCATGATATGAGTACAGCTCATTCTCCTTTTCTACAGACATAGGACAAAACTTTTCGCTAATAACCCAGATTCTTTATTAGCAAAAAGATAAATGCCCCAGCATTGGAGGATTTATGCAATATCCTCTTGATTAATTGCTACAAAAGACTGCCCTTCTAAAGAGAGGGTCAGATGCAGGACAAATCCATAGCTCTCAGCCATATTCATGTGTGATACCCTCATTCATATACCCTTCCTGTTTAATAGCCTGTAATATTCTCTGCTTTGTTGATTGGTATTTGTTTGTTTGTTTATTTTGCATGTCATTTTAGCTGTCTACATAAATTTGCTGGATCTACAGGCAACTATTTGTTCTTTGCGCTGGAATCTATTTATTTTCTAATTGATTAACTGGATGAATATGTTCTTAGCCCGGCAGTCATGTTAAGCTAAAGCACGAGAATGCTGGTCAATGGCAGGATGCTGGATTACTAAACCTTTTTACATAAATAGGCAAGAAAAGTAACACGCAGAAAAGAAAACAGCAAGATTTCAATAATGTTACACCAGGAATGAACTTGGCCTGACGTGCTAATTTCAAAGGGGCTCTCACCACCTTTTTGAAATAATAAAAAGTGTAATTGACAGTGTATGCCCATCTTTTCCTTGTTTGCTTTTTCTTTGCACGCCTGATCATAGCTTTGAAATGTTAATTACAAACTTTATGCCATCCGTCAGTCTGAGCGTGAGCTATTTTGATGTATTTTTACTGCACTTTTGAGTTTCACTATAGGAATATGAGGTTCTGCTTATGGAAGCGAGAAACATCCCCACTCAAATATAGCAGCTAGAGATAAGGGAGGAAATGGATTGAAACAATGCACGATAAAAAGTTAATAGCTCATGCAATATTATAATAATAAATGGTGTCAACTGTGCATTGAGGAGCCATTGATTCCAATCACATGAAGAGGTCCAATTATTTATATAAGGAAGCTATGTGGGTTAGGCGGGTATTTTATGATATCTGCGATTGCCTTCTTGGCTGTAACTTGCAAGGGGGCAGATGATGATATGGTTAAGTGGATGGATCACTAGACACAGATGACATGGCTTCTTTCTACTCCTGGCTGTGCCACTGACCTGCTAGGTGACCTTGGGCAAAGCACCTCCTCACTCTGTGCCTCTGTCTTCCCTCTTTTAAAAAAAGTCTTTGTCTGTTTATCCTGTATGCTTTCCAGGACAGACTGTCTTTTATAGTGTGTCTGTATTGCACAGTCAGTTGGGCCTTTCAGACACTACTGTAAGACATGTAAATAGTAACAGTAATTTAGTGAGCGACAGAATCTGGGGTATATTGAAAGGAAATATATCAGGAATTTTAAGGTATCAGGAGAAAAAATAACCTCTGCTAAATAATCCAGTCTCTCTCTCGACTTTAGCAGACTGCCACCACAGTGGAAGGACTCTTTCCTAATACTTTCCTGAAGTATCAGAGAAATTAGCAATTGAAAAAAACCTATCAGGTTTGTTTGTCCAAACCTAGCCAAGTCAGACTGAATGTTCTTCAGCATTCTGGCTAGGATCCCATTACTCCTAGTTACAGCAGTGTGTCTAGCTATATAGCAGCTTGATGATTACAGGACAAATTGCACACCATTCTCCAGGTCTGAGGAAGATCCTGCTCTCAGCAAAGTGGGGTGGGAGAGAACGTGCAGCACTGCAGAGTATGTTCAAGGCATGCACACTTCTTGTGCTCAGTGGAACCCACCTTCTCCAGTGTGGCAGGAACTTGGCAACAGGGCAGGCATGGAACAAGAGCCAGTGGATCCAGGACTACCCAGATTAATCAGCAAGTAAATGCACATGCCTTGGAGTTGCAATAATATCCATAGAGTGGTTTTACAGCTGCTCTGAGGCTATGGGGAAGGATTCCTTCCCCCCCAACCTCCAAGGAAAATCCCTGAACATAGCTCAGCTTCTCAGACTGAGCTTCACAATTTGGGCTGAATAGAGCAGATTTTCCTTCATCTTTGTATGTAACATCTTTCTTTTGACACTTCAGTTCTCTGCCTGATTTTGAGAACAATTTGGTGTCTCCCTGACAGAAAACATCCATTGAGTTCACACCTACTTAATAGCATAACAGGAAATAGGGAGCGATTATACACACGTAGGAGATATAGCTCCTCGCTACCCCATATAACAGAAAGGCTGCATCTCACGTGTACCCTCAGAACTGCTGCAACCTAATAAGAGGAAAAGGGAGATAAAATATTCATTACGGGATTCTCTAAAATGGAGAGTACATAATTGTTACTCGTTAATGGAGAGTTAGGCAGAGATTAGTTGTGGCCATGAGTTCTGTAAATGGAGAGAGAATCTTGGGGTTGAAATGGTGCTGTGTAAATTGGTAATATTTATAGAATCTCTTTCTAGAATTCCTTTTTATGACTGGGCAACAGAATGGCAGATGAAATTCAAAGTTGATAAATGCTAAGTAATTCATACTGGAAAATATAATCCCTACTATACATACAGAATGATGGGATCTAAATTAGCTGTTGCCACTCAAGAAAGAGATTTTGCAGTCATTATGGAGAGTTCTCTGAAAACATCCACTCAATGAGCAGTGGAGTCAAAAAAGCTAACAGAATGTTCGGAACCATTAGGAAATGGAAGATAAGACAAAAATATCATAATTCTACTATATAAACCCATGTTACTCCCACACCTTGAGTACATCATGCAGTTCTGGTTGCCCCATCTCAAAAAAGATACATTAGAATTAGAAAAGGTACAGAGAAGGGCAATAAAAATTATTAAGAGCATGGAACAGCTTTTATATGAAGAAAGACTAAAAAGACTGGGGCTTTTCAGCTTGGAAAAGAGACACCTAAGTGGCGGTATGATAGAGGTCTGTAAAATAATGAATGGTGTGGAGAAAGTGAATAAGGAAGTGTTGTTTACTCCTTCACATAACAGAAGAACCACGAATCACTCAATTATATTAATAGCCAGCAGATTTAAAACAAACAAAAGGAAGTGCAGTACTTCTTCATACAACGCACAGTCTATCTGTGGAACTCATTGTCAGTGGATGTTGTGAAGGCCAAAAGTATAACTGGATTCAAAAAAGAATTAGATAAGCTCATGGAGGATAGGTCCATTGATGGCTATTAGCCAAGATGGTCAGGGATGCAACCCCATGTTTTAGGTGCCCCTCGCCTCTGACCTCCAGAAGCTGGGAGTGGATGACGGGATGGATCACTCTATGATTGCGTGTTCTGTTTATTCCCTCTGAAGTACCTGGCATTGGCCACTGTTGGAAGATAGAATGCTGGGGTAGATGGACCATTGTTCTGACCCACTATGGCCATTCTTATGTTCTTTTCAATTGAACCAAAGAAACAGAACAAGTCTCATAATGTAAGCATTATTCTGCATTGTCAGTGAGATAGACTGGACAATTTAAATGGTCTTCTTCCATTTTTATAGTTCCTTTCATGTTGGCAATAAACTGATTCAGCAGTTATTTCTATTGCATCCTCTCCAGTGGCCTGCTGGAAACACTATTGTAGTTTCAGCTAGGGCAGTACAAAACATTTCTATTGAAACTCTTTTCTATCTCAAAATTGGATTTTCAACTAAATTAATTTTTTCTTAAATGTTAAGTATCCTGGGTGCCTACTCAGGTTGCTAAGTCCATGCTACCACGTCTACACTGCTAATGTTACTTGCGCTAACTAGATTCAATCTATCATAGGTATTTCTGACCATGCTAGTCATACCTTCCTTTGCTGTATAGATATTCCCTCCTCTTAACCATTGTTATTCATGCTAGCTGGATTGAGGTAGAAGAGCTATGCCTACCCACACTTAATCACACCTTGGTTTGCTGCATAGCCAAATCCACAGTCAGGAAAATTTGGAAAGAAATGACATTCTGATAAATGTATAGATTTCAAATATTAGGGCTTTAGGGCCAGATGAGATCTCGGCTCTGATTTAGTCACCTAAGTGATTTTTCAAAGGTGCTCTGCATGAAGTAGCTCCTATTGCTGTCTGTAGAACCTTTGGTAAGTCACATGTTCTCTCTGCATCTAAACATACCCCGTGTGTGTTCCAAAGTACACTTCACCTACAGAGACTCTAAGCAATAGATGCTTGCAGAGAGACTGAACAATTGGACAGTCTGATTTGTTATCAAAGTAGTATATAAATTTGTGGGCAAAGGATTTTGAAGATGGTGTGTTAACAACTAAAAAGCCTTTTTTTCTGCCTGGTGCACTGCTGATTTGAATAAATTCCAGCTGTACTGGACCAGAGGGGAAATCTCACACTTCATAAAAGACAATGGGAAAGTTAAACTCCAAGCACATCACTTCTCTTCAGTAAAATCTTTTGCTTGGCTTTATTAAAGCAGCAATTTAGAAAATATTTAGATGGTTTCAAATAGCCATAAATCTGAGAACAGCTTAAGCAGTTTTGTTTTTCAGTTAGATTAGAAGCTTTAACTTCGGTTGCACTTACAACAAAGATTTGAATTCCAAAGCCCATTAATGAATGGCTCCATCTCTTTCTCCCACTTAGAGCAGAATCTCTTCAAATAAGCAAAAGGCTCAAACTTTTCACTACCGCATGATTTCTTAGACATTTCTCTTTGTTCCGAGAGAAGTGCCAGCTCTGTAGCTATAGCACCTTTCAGACCTTCAAAAGCCTCTTGCTGCCACCCACATCAAACTGTATCTGAAACCCAGTTAGGACTCGTCAGCATAAATTATTAGACGGTGCTGAATGGCAAGCGAGCAAGATAACGAGGATGGGCAGAAGTATGGTTGCTTGAAGAAGCTTGGTAGCGACTGGTATACCCAAGTCTGCATATTCCACAGCATATTCAAATTCTGACATATTAGTAGCTGGTTTATTTTGAATCATTAGAGATTTGTAAATAGTCTAGTTGAGCAACTGTCCATGGAAAATGAGCATGAAGTTGCACATTGTATCTGTAAACACATTTACCACAATGTTGTTAATTTATAAGTGTTCCTATGCTACCCATCACCATGGCATCTGAGTACCATGGAATCTGAATTGTGCATGCAAAGTGGGTAACTGAGTGTACAAACGAAAGTGTGCTGTTCCACCAAATTTTTATGCACTATTGTTGTAAGGATGTGTGCAGATTAGGCGCACAATTGTGCACCTCAAATATTTTTAAAAATCAGGGTCTTAAATATATTATAGCTGTCACTGTACATTGACAGGTGGGTATTTGGAAATATCACTGATGCTTGTGTTGTGTTCCAGTGTTGGTTGGTGCACACCATATGCTGATACATATATTTGGCTGAATGCATAAACGGGAATGATCAGCATAGTTGATGCTGTAGTTCTTAAAAAAAAAAATGACATCACTTGAGATGGAAGTTGATTTAAAAAAAAATTCATTTAGTAGAGAAGAGGCCCATAGAATCCTCTCAGATTTCTCCAAAGACTTGGTTTCCACTGGGAGGAAGGTCTGACCTCTCTGATCTGTCTGACTCTGTACTCTTTCACGAAAGGGTTCTGCTTTTCTTCAGATTCTAGCATTTTATATACTCCTCCTCTGCTCTCTTGTGTCAGCAGGAGACTCCCTCCCTCACACACAGTTCTGACTCCTCTTTTATGCAACATCAGATGGAGTGATTTAGGGAGAAAATATCTTTGCTTCTCTTTCAGCTGGAAATCTCAAATTAGTAAAAATAAACAATCTTTTAAGGTCTTTCCAGCGGTGAAATCTTGTCTATTCCTCCACCAATGAAACGTTATTGTCAATACTTTTATTTTTGGAAGTTGGCAAGTAGAGAAATATATCCTTTAAGTTTAAGCAGTTTGCGGGGTTATTAGGTTCAAGATGAGTCTGTATGAGATGTATGGCTCAACAAAGACAAGAGGGGGAAAATGCAATTCAGAGCTTTTAAATAACAACCAAAGTTTGACACTTCCTGTTTACAGGCAAGAATCTTCAAGAGACACTCAGAGCCTGATTTTCAGAAATTTTCAGAAAAATTGTGTTCCTAATTTGCACACACTACATACCTTGTTTGTACATTCAAACTGGGTAACTGCATGCAGACATGGCTAATTGATTAGGTAATTGCATATAAATAGCATTTGTGCTTGCAATCACTGTGATTATGCACCCAAGCTTGGGCAAGGTTTTGTTGTAGGCTTTTTTCTTATCCCTGTTTTAGAGATGGGGAAATTTAGGGGCAGAGGTGATATGTTACACAATAGATGTAGTGATAGAATCAGGAACAAGAACCAGATCTCCTGACTTCTGGTGTTTTGCTCCAACCCGTAAAATATGCTATCCCTCCCCTACATATATCTATTATATGCATCTATCACCCTGGCACTTGAGTAAATTAATGAGAATGCATAGATTTTCCACTTCTCTGCATCACTGAGCCATAGGGTGGGTTTTGTGAACCTGGTAGAATTGAGCTAAGCATTTGGAAAGAGTATGATAGAGCCATGCTTTCAGCTGTGGTTATTTTATATGTTGGACATATTGTACAGTATTTTGATTAAGATATTACCCATTTCTGGTGTTTTCCTAGCAATTAGATGCTAATTGCATGCAAGGACTCTTCTGTATAGACAAATTAAGTGTTGCTATCTTACAACAAGAGACCATCTCTGATTGACAGCCAAAGGGTTTTGCAACAACAAAAAATGGTAGGAGCTGTGCAATTTAAGTCTATAAATGGCATCTTGCTGAATGGTAGATAATTTGAAATGATTAAAGACAGATTAGCCAAGTACAAGTGAAGAAAGCAGCAGATGACAAGGATGTATCTAGAATTGATTAATTGTTGCCATACAACAGTTCCTTGCAATGGTCAGGGATGAATTGTTTAAATATTTGTATCACATACCTGGGGAAATAACAAAAATTATACAAATCATGAGCTCTTTAGAAAATCTGTCTCCAAATCCCCTCTTCCGTGCCTATGTTGCACACCTCGCCACCCCCTTAATGTACTCTTTCTATTCGTGTGCCTTCATCCATTTGTCTTCATTGACTGGTTCCCCCTCCTCCGACTCTCACCTCTCCTTCACTTCCATCCATCCATAGAACAAACTTTTCTTAGGTGGCTTGTAAAACTCTGCCCTTCTTTTCAAGCCAGTGTGAACTGAACAGATGGCAAAAATGTCTTGGAGCCTCCCAAGCATAACTAAATTAAAGAAACCTACAGCTAACATTAAGGTGTATGGTAAACATCATCACTTACCAACCCCAAATGTTCACAAACCGCCAGTTAGGCTCACCAAAAACCACAAGATTGCCTTTAAAGTCATGAGATTGTGTAAAATTAATAGATTTTTATTAGCTCGCTTTTTGAGCCTTTAGGGTGCACTGGGGTCATATTTTGAAGCTTTCTCCTGAGACACAAGGGCGAGAAACTTACTTTTTCTTTAAGAATGAAGGCTGAAATCATCACATCTCCATGTGACTCCAGGAGCTGGGACTTTAAGGAAAGCAATAATTATCAGGAGATTCATGACTAAATCATGAGAGTTGGCAACACTAGTCTTGTGTTTTGGTGTCCCATCACCCATCACTGTGCTGTGTAGTTAGCGTGTTAGTTCCTTGGACGTGGACCTTGGCTTCATTCTTGGCTGGGAAGTACTAGTGCTAGAGCTGAGTGAAATTTTTCAGGTGAAACTTTTTTCGCCCAAAAAGGCAGATTCAGGTTGACCAAAACATTTTGTGAATTCATGCCAATTTTTGGCAGTTTCAGCAACAATTTTAAAAAGTAAAAAACCCAGACGTGTCCAAATGAGTTGTTCTGACATTATTGAAACATTGAGTCACCCAAAAGGGTGGTTGCTGGATACCCAATAACCCAGTGGTTAAAGCACTCACTGGGGATGTGAAACCCAGCCTTCAATCTGCACTCTGGAGCTGGGACAGGAATCCTCTCCCTCCCAGGTGATAACTCCCATTGATTCGAAGAGCATTTAGGCACTTAACCTGCTTAGGCACTTTTGAAAATCCCACTAGATGTCTGCCTGCATCTTTAATCACCTGAACACGTTGGAAACCCTGCCCCTGAGAGACAAATTATGCCTTTGAATGGGGTAGGATGGAAGATACTTTCAGTGCTGACCCCTTCAGGGTGGAATGGACAGGGTGCTCACTACATGTTCTGACAGATCTATGCTACCACCAGCACTTGAGCTTTTAAAGGCTTAAAGGTCTCCTCCCCCCCTACCCCCCCGGTATTGGAACTCAGCCTCTTAGGAGGCATGATTTAACCTCTAATCTCTCTCTCAGTGACTTGGTTTATCCATATGTATAATATTTGCCTTCCTCACCTGAGGGTCCTGAGGCTTAATGAAGGTTGTAAAGTGCTTTGTGATGCTCTAATGAAAGAGGCTACACAGTGTGACATTACTGTTATTTTAAATATCCATATACCTGCTCTATATTTTTTTCCTTTATATGCTTGATAATAGTAATAGCACCGTTCCTGGAAATACCCTGCTCTTTGGTTGTTTTTGCTTAATGGAATCCTGTTAACCCAATGCAGGATTAAAATATAATGGTGTAAACCTGTATTTCTGGATGCTTATGCTTTTGTTTCCATCACCATTTGTGATTGATTCGCTTCACAATAGGTTTCTAAACCATTTATCTTAATATTGCAGCCAGGCAAAGAATTCCACAGTGACCAGGAGGGGTAATTTCAGAGGCGTATTCCTTGCTGAGCTGCTAGGAGATGATCTTCAACTCTGTTTTAGGAAGTAACTATGAGAAAAGGGCACTTGCAAGTTTCCATGGCAGCTGATTCCCAGTCTGGGAACTGAGAGCTGTAACTAGGGATAATTAAAACAATGAAAGGAAAAATACAAATATCCCTCATGTTTGTATACTGCTAATCCCACATGATAGCGGACCCCAATTTGTTTTCAGCTCTCTTCCTGCTTCTGATTACAGATCTGAAATGACCAGCCAGTCTCTGCCTGAATTTTTATCCAGTTCAAAAGGGGAAAGGTTCATAGTGCAGACAGAGAATTTCTCACTGCCATCACTCTGCACTTAGGCAGGGAACATTGTTCCTTGAAAGGAACATGTCACTTGCCAGAATCTACAGCCAGGGGAAATGCTTAACAGTCTTTTAAGTGAAAAGGGGGTTTGAAAGGATCTCATTGAGCAGCCCATGTAAAGTCATATCTAGAGAAAGCTCTGTAGTTCTAAGTGCTGCTAAATTATTAACTAATTATTACATGGGTGGCATACATTCCATATGTAATTTGCATTGGATGATTTAAGGCAAGTCCTCAGTTCAGCTGACATCCAGTGATTAACGGAGTTTACATTGAAGCACTGAATGTGAAGAGGCAATGAATTACTGGGGTCATTGGGGAATCTTTAGTCACTTATTATTTAGTAAACCAGCCCGTTGAGCAAATACATTCTGTGCAGTGAGTAAACTTCAGATTTCTTCTTCTTCATGGTGTTTCTGCAACATAAAGAAACCTTGATTGTTGGTCATCATACAGCGAACAACCAACTCAGAGCCCCACTGGACATAGGGAATCTGCAATTCACCGCATCAGCTGCCTGGCAGGTGGGAAGTGAAAGAGCCCTCTTGAGGTCTTTATAGGGAATGGGCCAAATTAGTTGCTGGTGCAACTTCCCTGATTTCAGTAGCTTGCTACTGTTAACACGAGCAGTGAGTTTACTCAATGAGAGTAACCCTGTTACTTCCGTGCCATCTGTCTCACCGAGTGGTGGTTACGTCAGACATGCAGAGATGTTATTGCTGTTAAATGTTAGTGACGTGTACAGTGTTGTACAGGATGTAAGTCCTTGAAACCTTAAGAAAATGCAGCTGTACTGGGTTGTATTGACCTGCCATTTGCCAATAGCAGGGAGAGAATGTATTTAATGGTATTGCATAATCATGGTATTTGCACTCACGGGTCCATCCGTGGTGGGAAAGAAGGCAGTTACCTGACTCAGCCTGACGCAGGGTCCCTAATCCAACAGAGGGCCCAGCACTAGGCAATTTCCTCACATGATTCTGACTCTTCCAAACATGATTGTGCTAGTCACGGTCTCCTTATGCACCAGGCAGGGCTGCCTGCACTGGGAATGAGAATTATGTGCATTTCAGGTTGAAAATAGATCTTCTGGTTTCCTTTTTCTCTCTCTCGTGTTTTTTGTCTCTCACATACCCCCATGCGTGTAGATGTCAGCACGTAGCTACTGTAGAAGAAACTGGGAATTATTTGTTTCCCAAAGTCTGAAGTTGATCAGTTAACTTCACTCATTGTCTTCCCCCTCTGTTCCCAGAGCTGGCAGTTTTCAGCCTGAGTTACAGTATTCCTCTGGCAAGAGGCAGTGCTGTGTCCTTTTGACCAAATTCTAAAAAGGAATTATTTATGTCTCATGCATATTTCTGGGCTTGACTGCCAAAAATGGCAAGCAGCACTGGGACACGCTGATAGCACCAACCATGGAGGAAGGGATTCGTGGCTTGTGACAGGCAAACAAACAACCAACACACAAGATAACTACAGTGTGAAACCTTTTATTGGGAGAGGGTGCTGTGGGGTGGGGGGGAGACAGGTGATGGGGGTGGTGTCCAAGGTTGTGGCTAGAGGGGCTCGGTTGTTAGAAATTCCACAAAAATTACAAAAAGATTCATCCAGTTTATCCTGTTGCCTCAAATCCCTTAAAAATCATCTCTTTTTTAGATCTCTGTAATGAATAAAAATAGTGTGTTGTAAGAGAGACAGAACTTTGCATTGTCCAAACATTCAGTACCTGAGTTTTCATCCTGGTAAATGCTTAGGCTTGGCAGAATTTGATTTTTTTAAAAATAATTTCAACAGATGTTATCAATGTTTATTTTTAAGCATTTTTTTCACTTTTTAATTAATTTACATTTTCACAGTTGTGGGAATTTTTTTAGGGGGTCAGACAATAACTACTTGATGACAGTAGAGGTTGAGATTCAAAAAGCTACTGGTTTTGTAATTGTTAAAACACAAATTGTCAATCTATTATACAAAGTAAATATCCTTAAACCAGATTCTAATAAGCTGTCAAGCAGCGTTTTTCTTTCTTTGCCTCTCTGTACATTTTGATGATTATTGATGGAAATATTTTTTCATCTGTTTGTGTGTGTACAATGAAATCGACATTTACTGACATTTACCAACAAAAAATCTAGTCCTTCCAAGCCTATATATACTACTGCAACCTCTCCCTGTCATATGCAATCATATTAAACCATTTGAGGGAGGTTTTCGAAGGCACCTAAGGGAGTTAGTGGTACAAGTCCTGCTGAAAGGGAAAGAGAAAAAATTCTGGAGGAAAGGAGAATAATGTTTATTTGAAAAAACTGTATGAGCTTTCAGTGTTTTTATCCTAAACAGGCAAGAAGGAGAGGGCTGCTTTCTGTGAGGTCAATAAAAATTAGAGATTAAATTTAGGAGATAGTTTAAACCAAACACTCCTGAACTTTATGTATTGGGCTCATCTCTTATAGATGTGTTTTGACCTATAGAACCACATTTTAACAGGGATCTCAACACAGTCAAGATCAGAGCTGGTCGAAAAACTTTCAACAGAATTGTTTTTCATTTGAAAATGCGGTTTTGTCTAAATAAAAACACTTTGTGGGAATGTGACGGTTTACTACGGGAAAAAGTCAAAATGAATCTTTTCAAGTTTCTTGTTTTAATTTCATGTTGACTTTTATGCTATATTAAACCACTAACGTTACCACTATCATATATAACAATATTAATATACTATAGATATACTATAGATTAATATACTATAGATCTGCATATTTACTATATCTATACTATATTTAAAATTTGTTTTATTGCAATGTTTCAACATTATCAAAACAAAATATTTCAAGGGTTCCAAACTGAATTTTTTTTCATGACTTTCATTCTGCAGGAAATTTTGGCTTTTCATTCTGATTTGGAAAGGAAAAAATAAAAATTTCAGTATTTTCTACCACACAGAAATTCTGGTTTCTGGCTAGCCACATACATGTACAAATCAGGGCATTACGTGCATATAGCACACACGTATTGCCATGTATGTGCAGACAAATGGTTTGCACCCTTGTATCCAGACATATATATGTAAACTAGGCACACATCTGCACACCCTGAGTTTTATTTTATCTGAGTGAATAAAAGCAGGTTACCAGCTGCTTACTTTGCTTGTGCAATTGCAGGTTATGCGCACACAAAATCAAATTTATATGAGCACAAAAAAAATGCATGGGGGGAAAATGTCATAAAAAAAACAGAGCCTACTTTTTTAAGGGTGGGTCTTAGTCTTTCCCTTCAATGTAAGCTAATGTTGGAAATAGTGCCTCTCAAAATACTGCAGTCAGGTTGCGCATCTGTAGATGGAATTGCTAATAAAATTCTAATTCAGGGGAAATGACATTACCCCTTCTTTGGCAGGTGCTTTCTTTTGTATAATATAATCCTGCCATATAGCCTGCCACTTTGCAGTCTAACTTAAAGGGAGACTCATCTGATAAATTTCATTATCGATGCTGGTGTGTCAGCATCTATAATTTCTGATGTATTATACTGAAGGGTTTCAGTGCTGAAATGTTACATGAGATGTACCACTCCAGCACCTGTCCCAAACAGTGGTGCTATGGGACTTTTAAAATATAGGCTGGAGTCCACAGCATGGCACAGTTTGCGTACCTGGCCAGGTGAATCTGCATAAGCTATTGTGGGATTTTCAGAAGCACTCAGTGTTGGCCTAACTCTGCTTCCATTGAAGTCAGTGGTAAAAATCCCCATTAACGTCAATGGAGTTAGGCCAATGCTGAGCACTTTGGATGCTCCCTCCATAGAGCTTTGCCATAGGGACCAAAAATAATTTGCAAAGTTCCATGAAAAAAAAAAATCTCCATTTCAGGCCATATTCTCAGAGGTGCTGAGCACCTGCAGCTCCCATTGAAAACAATGGGCGAAGAATGTACTGAAGACCACCCAGGACTTGGTCATGACCTCACTTGTTCAGACCCTTAGTTCCAGGTCATTTTGCTAACAGAATCTTCATAATTCATGACATTTTCATGAAAAAAATGAGAAGCTAGACATTTCTTGTGTGCTTGATGCAAACTGACTTTTAGTTAGAAGGAAATCTGGATTGATAGAGATTCTGCTGAGCAATCCCTGGTGGAGTCCTACGGGGTGTTGGTTCATAAATACTTGTTGGCCTTGTGGAAGTGCCTGTTCCCTAATATGGAGGAAAGTGAGACTCAAGTTTTCTCATCTGAACCTAACCAACATATTAGCTGAGCATCTTGCAGTCATTAATTGCATTTATCCTCACAAGTACTATCACCTCCATTTTACGGATGGGAACTGAGGCACAATGAGACTTGCTCAGGGTCACATAGGAAGTCTGTGGCAGAGCAGGCAATGGATCCAGGTCTCCCAATCAAGTCCTAGAGCCCTAATCATTGCACCAGCCTTCCCGTCATCTCTTCCACCTATCACCTGAGACGGTAGGAGCTTCTTGAAAAAAAATGAACAGAACGGTTTTCTGTTGGAAAACACAGTTTCATCAGAATGGATACGTTTCTTGGGAACAGATCTATTTCATTGAAATTTTTAGCAGGAAAGTACCAAAACAAATCATTTAAGCTTTCTTGTGTTTGTTTTGATAACATTGAAATGTTTCAATAGATAAATATGTTTTTTAGTTTGACTTATGCTTTTGATTCATTTTGTTTAGACTTTTGTTATATTGAAATATTAATTTTACTATATTTGTGTACCTATAGTTGATATGTTATCATATGTTGTATTTACGTAATCAAAAAGAAATATTTTTACCGTATCATAACAAAACATTCTGATGTTTCTGAATCTAAACTTTTTGGAATTTCTATTCCATGGTATATTTCAAAATTTCAGGTTTTTTCTTCCTGCTTGGAACCACAACAAATTTTGAAATATCAGAATTTCCCATGGAATAGACATTCCATGTCTTGACCAGCTCCACTGTTTACACAGTTTCATATGTCTGAAAAAAGAAAAAGACTGATCTTAACCCTTTGTTCCCCTGATGGCTGCCTGTCCATCTAATTTTTCATTGGTTCACCACAGCTTCTGGGCATGAAGAACTCAGAGGCGTCACCCCCCACTTTTGCCCTAATTTTGCAAACTGAGTTTTCCAAAGTGATCCAATCCTTCTAAAGTTTGGGTTGAGCATGGGGAGAATTTTAAAAAGAAACTAGTGTCTAGGACAAAATCAGCTGGAGAAGTTTGTGTGTGTTTCTTAGGCAGCGGTGCACAGTTAATTGTTATGCTTTGTTGAGATGTATGAATGAAAATAGCCACAGTGGTTCAAAACTATTTTGAGATCAAAGTCTGAATATCTATAAAGCCATCCTTCTGAAGCAGGTCATGGGAGAACAGAGCAGAATAGCTGCTTTGTAAGACCTACACTTTCTATGTGTGAGATTTGGATTTGAAAGGGGATTTTTTATTTGAAATGAGCTATGCTCATTCCTTGTACTTTTTATTTGAGAAATGGCCTGATTGTTGTTAGACAAAAGAAACATCACATTGGGCAGCCTCAGTGCCATGACAAAAGCCTGGGCCTCAAACAGTAAGAAAATCAATCCTCATTGATTTCCTTTCCACTCCAGGAAGACCAAGGGATTAGCCTATTAAGAGTTATTTTGTACCACGTCCCTCAGCTCATTTGCGAACTGTATGGTAAACACCCTTTGTTGCCTGTACAGGATGACGGAACAAATATCCAGTTATGCTGGCTAGGATGCACAGTGTCATGCATGAAAGCTTCCTCCTTTCCAAGAGCGCAAGAGGAGGAACAAGTCACCAAGACAATTCATTTTCAGAGCTTGGGCCTGATTCTCATTTAAAGCCCCTTTGCACTTCTCTGGCAGTGTAAAGGGGCTGTGATATAAATGAGAATCAAGCACTTTGTGCTTATTGCCTTCTATATTACTCCTAGGGAAATTCTGCCCCTCAAAATGAAAAAATTCTGTGCACAATATTTTAAAATTCTGCAAAATTCTGCATATTTTATTTGTCAAAATAACACAGTACAATCATGCCAATTTCAATTATTTTGATAATTTATTTAAAAATACCTGTCAGCAAGTATGTCTGTAGCAATGCAGACAAGATTCAGAGAATGGTTTTTGACAAATAGATTCTGTATAGGCATTTTAATACAGACCTTTGAGTAATAATTCACGTAAACTACAATACAGAAACCTATTTCCTGCATGCCTTAGAAGCAGTGCAAAGACTTGGGGGAGACAGGGGTAAGGGAAGAGCTAAGGAGAGGAAGTAATTGAACCTGGAGGGTTGCTGGGTGTTGGTGAGAGAAATATGGACCATTTTTTAGGGAAGGGAGGGAGGAATTGTTAGGGAGGTGAGGAGCCTCCTCCATGCAGACCCTGGCTGACCTCTAGCCTTTCCCCTTCAGTCAGACACCTCTGCCCCTGTGTCTCCCTGCACTCCTACTCCCCATTCAGCCAGACATAGCTGCTCCTGTCCCCAGGAGGCCCTGCACCGCCACTCCCATTCAGCCCCTGGCTCAATGTTTTCACCCCAGCTCCTGTGTCCCTGCCCCAGTCTGTTCCCCCTCACTAGCTCTTCTGAACACCAGTCTGTGTGACTCCCGTAGTAGCACTGTGTGCCTTGCTCTGTCCATCCCCACATAGCCTGCCTCTCCCCACCAGGCCCTGCAGATAGGGCAGGGTGAGGAAGGCAGCCTCTGCCCCCTCCCTCTCCATGGCTGGCTGCTCTGGCCCAGGAGCCAGCAGCCTCTCTTCTGGCACCATATCAGCCTCAGGTGGGGAAAATGTGTAATTACAGCTTCCTTTTGCCTCCCTGTCGGAATCAATTATTCTGCTGGGAAAAAAATCTCGGGGGGACATTAATTCTGCACTTGCGCAGCGGTGTGGAATTTCCCCAGGACTACTACGTATAAATGGTGAAGTAGCTACCCTAATAGCTTCTCTCTCTCTCTCTCTCTCACACACACACATTCTCAATCCTGCCATTTAGTAGCTGACTCTAGCTTTGTTTTGAATGGAGCTTTTAATTTTTTAAAAACCTTATGTGGATGATGATGGTGGTTTATTTGATGTTCAGTTTTAGCTTGCAGTCTGTATTGTGGATTTCTGACATTATGTCTCCAGTTACATGCTTATTGCTCGGTATTTTTTACTGTCATGGTTCAGATTTCTGACTGTTACTGTTTAGAACAAAACCCAGCAGATGCATGCTTCCCTGCTAGAGGGGCCGAAAATTGCCCTATGACTTTAATTGACAGAACAATGGTAGAGCATGTTTGGATCAGGGTTTTTTTGTTTATTTCATTCTGGAGAACTCAGTTTTAACCTCTGCTAACAGAAAAGGTCAATTACCTATATAAGCCATTTAGAGCTTCTCTATCTGCAATGCCTGTGGCTGTAGTATCTAGGCACTAGACAGTTACATACAAAACATATGCTGTTCATCTCTCCCTTTGCTTGTTGTGAATTAACTTGGAACAAGAAGAACCACTACAATGTGATCCAGTTCAAACAGCTGAGGCAGCATTTCTTTATGAGCAAGTGTCTTGGCTGCAAAGTTCAATGTCCTCTCACTTCCATGGGGGGACGACCATGATGCAAATCAGAATCAAGTCTGTGGGTGCCACTGAGAAGCAGATGTGTTCCACACTGCTATGTAGGGAGAGTACAGTCAGAACTGGTGTCATATGCTCTCTCCCCAACCCTGAATTGGGCACAACTGGCTTGAGCAGATCACTCATTTGCTCCAGCAAATCAACCTTTTTCTCTGACATTTGGTAGCCCTTATAAAGGAGCAGCTGAGGGAGGAGTTAGTTTTCCTTTTCAGAGTGTCTCCCATCAGTCCATACACCCAGATCAGATCAAATAAGCATTATCCCTAGCAGGCAAGAAGTAATTTAATTTACTTGAGATACAGCGTGATCTTGTGGTTTGAGGGCCAGGAATCTTAAAAGCTACTCTGTCTTGACTTTTAATAGAACCAAGGCATATTTGTCTCAATTAGGCACTTCCTTGGCCACTCTCTACTGTTTCCATAGTACAACTGGGTGGGAAACAGTGTCTCCTCCATGCATATCTTCTTCGTGCACATTGTGGTCCAGGTTTTCATAACTGCATGTGCAAAACTAGCCCATGTGTTCAGCCATCACTTGAAGTAAATCCCAAAATTAATGTTTTTGAGTGACAGGGTAGGTAAGATAATACCTTTTGTTGGACCAACTTCTTCTGGGTGAGAGACACAAGTTTTTGAGTTACGCAGAGTGTCAGGAAAAGTCTGTCTACTTTTGTGACTATTTGTTGGTTAAGTGGCCCCTGCCATTTCCATTCCACAAAGAAATTGGAAATTCCAGGGTGGAGAAGGTCTCTGTTATAAAGTGCTGAAATACTATGAGAGGATGTTTTTGTTGCTGTTTGTGGCCCAGACAGAAGCAGGAAATCAGTACTAGAAATCTTGAGACAATAACCTGTTCTCATGAGATTTCTTGCTTTGTTTTGTCGACCAAAGGAGACAGTACAGATATTTGAATTTCTGGGCTACTGATTAATTTTGAATCTCCAGGCACCCTAATATCTGGCTAATGATATTATTTATCCAAAGTGAAAGCAGCAATAGAAGTAACACATTGGTCAAATTCTCTGTCACTGTAAATGGGTGCAGCTGCATTGACTTCAATGGATTTGGCTTCGGATTACACCATGATGCTTGAGCAGTCAAAGTTTCATGGAAAGTTAACCTGAAAGGGTTGCAAAAACAAGCAACTTGATATTCTCTTTCAAGTCCCAGTGAATAGTTGTTTGCGTGATTCACCTAACTCTACTGTAAATGCAACAAACAAGAAGATGTAAATAGGAAAGGTAGGTAGGAATCCTATCCAGACATAACCATGACAGACAAGTAAGTAGCAGCAATTGGACTTTATTTCCATGCTGATCAAGTCAGTCCTGCTTTGTCAGCCACGTTATCTGGATTGAAGGAGGCTATAAATACACTGTAGCAAAAAGAAGCTGTGGAGAAGGGCACATCTAATTCTAGTGCATTATCATCAGTAATAGCAAGGTTATGCACTGTGTGCAACAATTGATAAAGAGATTTTGCCTAATGCGTAAGTGACAGTGCATGGAGGCCATACCCGGGCAAGGTGTCCCTTGCAGTTTGCTAAGTGTCAGTAGTGTTGTTTTTTTCTGAAAGAACATGGTGTATTTTCTTTAGACTCAAGCAGGAGCTTTCTGATGTAGTTAGCACTTCCACAAGAAACTGTGGCATGTTCTAGCACTTAACAATGAAACAAGTTGTGTTAGTGCAGCCCATCATTTTAGGGTATTGCTCAGTTGTATAATATGGTTTGATGTATTGCAGTAGCCAAAATTACCAAGAGAATACATTTATTTGTTTGTATTGAATGGAGCTGGATAGAAAATGGAAATCCATTCCTCCTCTGAAAAAGTTGGTGTTTTTGAGAATTTTTCCATTGCAAATCAGGATGAAAAGTCAAAAATGCAAAGATTTTTGTGGGAAGGGATTTGTGGAAAAAAACTGTTTTGGAAGAACTGACATAGGCAGCTGGGCAAGCCAAAAAATTCTATCTGGAAAGCTCTTGGCAGTTTCACCTTTTGCTGGTGAGCTGTCATATTCTTTTTTCCGAACAGAAAATTGAAATTTTCGTTAAGACAATTTCAATTTTGTGAAAAGAGCATTTCCCATTGGAAAATTATTCTGATGGAATATTTCCATATCGAAGTAGCTCTTGTTGATTTAGTGGAATAGACATCTGGCGTGAAATCCTCGCCTCATTTAAATCCTTGGAAATTTTGCCTGTGATTTAAATGGAGTCAGAATTGCACTCTTGATCTAGAGCAGTTTACCAGTTTATAGAAGCAGCAACAATTTATCAAAGAGTCTAATGTGTGAATACTGCAGTAACATATCTTTTAGGCTATTTGGCAAATCTTCAGTGACATTCTGCATTGGTCTGAATAAATAAAAGAAAGGAAAACAACTCCACTGTTTTCTCTGAGTAAATGAGGAGTAATTTATTGCTTAGGCTTCCTGTGATAACCATTTAGTGTGTGGTTTAATCTGTATTTTACTTGCTATAGATACATTGGTGCTTTACAGCTGTAGAGAAACCTACCGGATTATGACAAAAATAACTCTTTGAACTATAGGGAAACCTGCACATGATGCACTCGTGATTTTCTTCGTAAGTCTCATGGTATTGTGCTTTTTCTTAAAGCCAGCTCCTGCAGTCATGTAGACAAGCCCTTGGTCTCTAGTCCTCATGGCTACAGAGGAAAGCTTGAAAATGTAAAATCTAAAGGTTAAAAAAAAGAGAAGGCAAATAAAAAGAATAATTGAAAGTATCTTTTTATGCCACCCTTGTGATTTTTGAATGTTTAGAGTTGGCAATACGGCTATCCTTATTTGGCATCATCCCGCAGACCCTGAATCATCATGGCACTGTGTACTTTTTCATAATAGTACCTAGTTTTTATACAGTATTTTCCATCTATATATCTCAAAGTGCTTTGCAAAGGAGGTCAATATCACTAGCCCTATTTCACAGATAGGGAAACAGAGGCACACAATGGGACCTGATTTACCCAAAGTCACCCAGCAAAACAATGGCAGAGCTGGGAATTGAATCCAGACCTCCTGAGTGCCAATCCAGTCCAACTGGCTCCCCACTTGGCTACACTTCCTGCCCTCACACAACTACTCCCATTGATGTTCATGTGACTAATCTCATGCTTAAAGTTATATACATGCTTAAGAGTCTTGATGAGTCAGGGCCATGCTTAGAAAGACAATCAGGTTCAGAGCACTTTCTTCCATGGTGGTTTTGCTAATTTAAGTTGCTTTTCAATCTGTGCTTGTGAAATCCTGTTTTCTCATCTCTGCCCTTACTCTTATAACATTCATTGTGGAAAAACAAAACTAATCATCCTCTTCTCTGGATCTTTTGTTCAAAAGACTCAACTTCCTCTCAATATAATAAACATCCTCTGATCCTCTCTGTCTGCTACAGCCCATCTGCACTCTTAAAAAGAGAGCTTTTCTTTAGCTGTTCTCAATAAAAATAGGTCAGTTGTAAGTAATTTATTACGTGATGATTTTACAATGTTTTATCAGTCAGAAAAAAAAATAAGACGTTGTGGCAAATTCTAGATTGAAGCAAGTAATGGTTCTAATCCAGCTATTATATAGTCTTAAATAATTTGCGCATGAATATTTTTCATAGATCTGATAAGAATAAAGAAATGGCCACACTGGGTCAGACCAATGATCCATCTAGCCCAACATGCTGTCTTCTGATAGCAGCCAGTGCCAGATGCCACAGAGAGAATGAAGAGAACAGGGTAATTTATCGAGTGATCCATCCTCTGTTGTCCAGTCCCAGCTTCTGACAGCATAGCTTTGCATCCCTGACCATCTTGGCTAATAGCCATTGATGGACCTATCCTCCATGAACTCATCTAATTTTTTTTTAACCCAGTTATACTTTTGGCCTTCACAACATCCCCTGGCAACAAGTTCCACAGGTTGACTGTGTATTATGTGAAGAAATACTTCCTTATGTTTATCTTAAATATGCTGCCTATTATTTTATTTGGGTGACCCCTGGTTTTTGTAGTATACAAAAGGGTAAATAGCCCTTCCTTATTCATTTTCTCCACACCATTCATGATTTTATCTATCATCTCTCCTCTTAGTTATTTCTAAACTGAACAGTCCCTGTCTTTTTAATCTCTTCTTATATGGAAGCTGCTCCCTATCCCTAATCATTTTTGTTGCCCTTCTCTGTACATTTCCCAATTCTAATATATGTTTTTGAGATGGGCCAACAAGAACTGCTTGCAATATTCAACATGTGGGTGTACCATGGACTTATGTTATGGCATTATGACATTTTCTGTGTTATCTATTCTTTTCCTAATGGCTCTTAACATTGATAGCTTTTTGACTGCCACTGTGCGCTGAGCAGGTTTTTTCAGAGAACTGTCCACAGTGACTCCACGATCTCTTTCCTGAGTGGTCACAGCGAATTTGAACCCCACCACATTATATGTGTAGTTGGGATTATGATTGTCAATGTGCATTACTTTGCATTTATCAACATTGAATTTCATCTGCCATTTTGCTGCCCATTGCCCAGTTTATTGAGATCCCTTTGTAACTCTCCACAGTCTGCTTTGGACTTAACTATCTTGAGTAACTCCATATCCTCTGCAAACTTTGCCACCTCACTGGTTACCCCTTTTTCCAAATAATTTATGAATCTGTTGAACAGCACTGGTCCCACACAGATCCTTGTGGGACCCTGCTATTTATCTCTCTCTACCGTGAACACTGACCACTTATAACTACCCTTTGTTTCCTGCCTTTAACCTGTTACTGATGTTTGGGCTTGAGTTGGAGCCCAGGCTCTGAGACTCTCCCCACCTGATGGGTTTCAGAGTCTGGGCTCCAGCCTGAACCTGAAAGTCTACACATATTTCTTCCCTAGACAGCTGTACAATTGAGCACATTATCAGACACTCGTTAGATTTTTGAGGTTTGTTCTCTATGTCTAGCAACGATCACTGGCAAATGAGGTTATAATCCTTGTTGGGCTACCAGTAAATTTTTAAATTTACCTTAAGCATTTTGTCGTGCGTTCTTCTCTGGGATTGCTTTTATTCTTCTGAGTACCTCATTTCCTGGGTGGAGAGCTGATCTGTGCCTTATGTACAATGCGTACATTGGCAGCAAAGCTTGGGGATGTAAAGTCAGTAAAACTGTGGTGGTAAAGTGTGCACCATGCACAAGTATTTTAGTAACCAGAGTATTGGGAGAGTTCTGTGTTTTAATGGTATGAAGAAGGTGGCTGGAATTACAGCTGGTTTTTTATCTCTTCCTTTCACCCCATAGCAAATAATCTTGTAACACAATATCTGCACTTTATTGTAATAGTTTATGGTCCACCCTTGTAGCTAATAAAGGGTACTTAAAAATTCCTGGAGAGCTGGAAGTTTTAGTTTTTTAGTCTATATTTAAATTATAACTGATAAACTCCTAAAGAACTATATTTTATTGTTACATGGCAGAAAAATATAGCAGATACATCCATTGTGACTGAATGAGCCATGTCCCAGTACAGCTTAATGGCCCGTCTGTTTACCTAAGTGGCATAGCATGGTCAGATGTTCCTGGAATACAGGCTGCCCTTGCTCCAGCAAAGGGATCATACAACATCTGGGTTTAGTTGGAGTCTAATAAGGACAGATGAAGGATGCTGTGCCTTGACTTGGATGTGCCTGCATTGTAGTTTTTGTATGATGTTAAAGCCCCACATTCAGTGCTGACTGCCACAGAGTAGCTAGGAACTCACGATTTCTCCTGGGAATGTTGTTTGTTTCACTTGAATGCCTGGATCTCTTGATTCCCTGGAACTCTTTTGACTGTCAATTACAGTCTAAATAATTGCTGCATGCTCTGGCTGTTGGCTTATGTAACAAAGCCCACAGGAGTCTTTTCATCACCTCTCTTTTTGGTTAAATTATGATCTTTTGCCCTATCTGAAGTTTATTGAGCAAATCAGGGTGCAAGGTACATGGAAAAGTCAGGAGGAAGGATACTTGTGGCTAAGATATTGGCCTGCTAGAAAAGAAATTCAGGATTTAGTCCACAGACTTCATAAGTGACTTTGTGTAAGCCACTTCACTGCTCTGTACTTTGATTTCTCCATCTGTATAATTGGGATAATAGCACTGTATTTCACCTGGCCTTTAATCACCTGAACTGAAAGACCCCCAACTGACTTTGGATCAGGCCCAAGTAACGTCAACTGCAAAATGCCAAGGCTGAAGGACTGGTGCAATCCCCTGTGTTGGTATTTCCTTCTCTCAAAAAAAAAGCAGTGTGTTTGTTTTTAAAATCCGTTTTAGAATATATGTATTTTTTAAACATGAAAATTTTAACAGTCAAGTTACGTGTGCACAGCAGTGTCTGTGTTTCAAAACATGCTGAGAAACATCATGCTTGTGGGCAAGAACAACAACTGAGAGCTGACTTCAGACCTACTGATGAGCTTGAAAAAATCAGGGAACTTTTCTTTGTTCATATGCAATGTTGGGATGCTTGTCCAAAGGGGCTGACTGCCTTCAGGTCCTTGACTTCAATTGGACAGGATCAAAGTTCACCCCCAAGGCTTCCAAAGACACCCCTTCCCCAGACAGACTTCCAAAGGAACTTACAAAATTGCACTTGGAAACATTTCATATCCATTTTTGCCTGGGCACAAATTTTGCCGGGGCACCCTCGAGAGCTCAGAAGGGGTAACTGCCCACAAAAATGTGTGTACAAATGGGGACACATGCAGACACCACAGGTGTCATTTAGGCGGTTCTTGGATGCAGTCAAGTTAGCATTGGGGTGGATAAGATTCTGGTAGAGTAGAAAGGCAAGACTCAGATCCAAGAGGTTTTTGGCTGCTAATCAAGTCTCTTCTGCCAGTCTCTGAATTATGATAATAATATAACAATAGTAATAAGCTGTGAACATCTGCAGGGGAAAGTTAACCATTTATCCACTATATTTATTGGTTCTTGCCACTGCAAATAAATCACTGTGGTAAGAAAATTCAGAAACGTTCCCAGTCCATTAATTCCACGTGGAGATCATCATTCACTGCTGTGTTTTTTGAAGGCAGTTTTCTGCCCAGACTATAGGAACGGCAGTGTGTGTTTTCATTAAGCATCAAAGAAAGCTGCTAAAGTACAAGCTTTAAGCTAGAGAGATGATAAAGGGTCAACCAAGATATGACATGCTCTAGTGTTGAGGCTCCATTAGAGGTTTCCAATTCATTGAGGCTAAAACAACGTACATTAAGTGCTAGATTGTGCCTCTTTACCCAGTGGAGTAGAAAGAGGGGAACGGGAGGAGTAAGCCCAGATCAGGACTGTGCATAGATATGAAAACGTATCCAGTTGCTCTGATAAGCTGTATGTGTGGCCCTACATAAACCCCATTGTACTTAAGCATCCCCTTCTGACATATAATTGAATCACAGCCCCCCTGTCAGATAGGGAAACATTATTCCCATTTTACAAATGAGGGACTGAGGCAGAGAGAGGTTAAATGACTTGAACCCAGAATTCTTGAGCCTCTGTCCAATAAACTAGCCACAAGGCCATCCTTCTTCCTGATACGTGCCACTAATTATTTTCTTCTCCATTTCTGGAAGTTGGCAAAACCCGTAGCTGCTCAGTCAGGTATGCTGGTTCAATGACTTGGGGGGGGGGGCTTTCTTCCTATGGAGAACCTTCCAAGCCTCAAACAGACTCAAAAACAGGCAGGATTAAAATAACTGTCCTCAATTTATCATATTGTCTGACCCTGAGGCCCAGTCTGTGTGTTTCACATTATCTGTCAGCTGCTATAATTATTGTTGATTGGAGTTCAGAGCGCTAGTGTGCTGTTTTGGGCTCACACCCCATTATTAGGTATAGGTACATCGTGTCTGGTAAGAGGCTGGTGCCTATAGCATTACTGAAGTAGTAAATCAATTGCAAGGGGGATAGTGAAACTAGAACAAAGAAACCGGAAAGTCCATGGCTGTGATTCCCTTCTTCCCCAGTCTTTCTTTCTTGTGATAGGAAGAAATTAGGTCAGAGCCACCCTGAATGTTTTCATTTTTAAACAGGGCAGCAGGGTGAACCCATTTCCTCTCTGTGCAAGGGAAGTTATGGGAGTCGCTGGCACGTAGTTATTTCATAAGTACTATGAATAGAAATGGAAAATTCAGACTTGTTCTGACCCTGATTTAGGACTCCCGCAAACAGACTCAGGTTTCCATTTCTAGGCCAGAAAGTCAATGGAATTATTTGGTAAAACTCTCTGTGACTCCAAGGTTTTTCTAAAGAGTCTGCAGATTGTATTTGCTATTCTGACATCAAGAAGTGACTGTTTGCACCTTACTAGTTTACAGACTCAAGCACTTTGTAAGTGCTCTGAGTAGACATTTGCATGCTCAAGTGAGAGCGCCTGCAACTCCTTAAAACGAACTAATATTTTTGCTTTGAAGCTATTCTTTATGGCCTTGTTTTTCAGGATTATCTCTTGTGGGCTGTATAATGAGGTGCACGTATCTGTGTGAGTGCAAGGAGGATGTGCTGTAGTCTTGTCAAGTCAGACACTGGTGTGGAGGTCTGTGCGTTAAATCCCACGGTACCTTCTAGGAGTGCCTTCCTGAGCCTCGGTAACTAGAAAACGCCCTTTTTATCCATACCAGAGGTAATCAGGTCATTAGGTACCATACCTCTGCTGATGGATGGATGAATGCTGCTGAGTCTAGTGAAGCTCAGAGACTGTTCCTTTGTGAATCGGGATAAGAAAAGGGTTTGCTAACTAGAAGCCAAGACAAGGGGCTCTGGATCGATAATTGCGGCTCTGTTATACGACTTGTTTCAGGGATTTAAAGACCGTTTAACTACCTGATGGAAATGTGTCCAGGGACTTTGCTAACTTTTGTGGTATTTTGGCTTCACCAACGGGGGGAAATATCTGTAAATAAACCTGAGATGCCAGAGAGGAGATTTACTGTTTAACCTAAGACTCCTGTTGAGTTTATTCTGGCTGTGTGGAGCCGCAGGCTGATCTTTCGGAACAGCAGTTCAGGGTTTTACTGCAGTGTCTAAATGGCACCCTTACTACTCTTCTGATGTCCTGTGTCTGTGTAAAAGCTTTCCTCAAACTCCCAGGACTCCCAGCCATGTATGGTATTGGCCTACTCCAATTACATAGTTCTGTGGCAGCTTGTGTATACAGTTTGTAGCATCTTACAAGCAAACCTGATTTTAACTAGCTATGAAAGTGGAGCATAGAGGTAAAATTTACCTTAGTGCGTCACTCTCAGGGTGCTTTTTTTGCCAAGACAGAAAATATTTTGGGAGGGGCTGAGTGAGGGAAATATACTGCTTTCATTTTTAGAAGAAGAGAATGGAAAGATCATATAGTTCCCTGTCTCAGGAACACGGAACAAATCATACGAGCTCACCTCAAAGAATTCTTCTGGCGGGACTTCAGGCACAGATACTGAAATGTCAAGACAAGAATCTCTGCTCTGTGGAGACGTGCATGTCTAATTCTAAAATGGATAGAAATCGTGAAGGGCTTCAATTTTCAGCTTTACCCTTCCTCCTATTTGTGTCTGAGACAGACAGCTGGGAAGTAGCAAGAGGGTTTAGCTAAGCAGTGCCAAGCTTCTCACAAATGAATCGGCTGCAGTATACTTGATTGTCATGCCTGTGAGCAAAGGTGAAAATCCACAGAAGGGCCTGCCCACGCTCCTGGAATTTAGCACTCACCTCTAGCAAATCCTGGCTGGAACTGCCCACAAGGAAAGTAGCAAAACCCCCTTGGTATAAAGGTCTGATGCATGTAGAGCAGTGGTTCTCAACCTTTTCAGGCTACTGTACCCCTTTGAGAAGTCTTTATTTATCTTGTGTACCCCAGGTTTCACCTCACTGAGAAACTAGTTGCTTACAAAATAAGACATAAAAATACAAAAGTGTCACAGCACGCTACTGAAAAATTGCTCATTTTTAGCATATAATTATAAAATAAATCAATTGGAATATAAATATTGTACTTACATTTCTGCATACAGTTTATAGAGCAGTATAAAGTCATTGTCTGTATGAAATTTTAGTTCATACTGACTTCGCTAGTGCTTTTTATGTAACCTGATATAAAACATGGCAAATATCTAGATGAGTTGATGTACCCCCTGGAAGATCTCTGTGTACCCCCAGGGGTACATGTACCCCTGGTTGAGAACCACTGATGTAGAGGGACCAGATAGCAAGTGTGAAAAATCAGGATGGGGTTGGGGGCAATAGGCGCCTATAGAAGACAAAGCCCTGAATATGCAGGACTGTCCATATAAAATCAGGACATCTGGTCACCCTAGATGCATGGGCCAGCATGGCAACTTGGTGGCACCATCTTTGGAGACAGCCATGATCTAAGGACATCAGGGATCCCTTCTCTTTTGGCTAGTCGCGTTCTAGAGGATGATGTAACGCACACTGCTATTTTCCGTTCCCACTGCTCCAGTAACATAGGGCTTGATCCAAAGCCCATTCAAGTGACTGGAAAGACACTCACTGGCTTCAGTGGGCTTTGGATCAGGCCCACATAGCAGGAAAGGCATAGACTGAATTTGTGCAAGAATGTCTGTGGTTTTAGAAAACCCCACACTGCATTTCTAGCGAATTGACTGCTGGCAAAAGTTTCCAGATTGATAGGCCCGAGTCTCTCCTTCACACATGTGGGACAGCACAGGCTGTGGCAGTGCAAGTTCCCTCCCATCAATATTCCTCACTTTGTACCCACTGCATAGGGGTGAGCGTAGGTGATTCCAATCCAGAATCAATCTCTGGCCTCTCTGTTGCGACTAATCTCGAGGGACTGGAAGCTGTTGTGATTTAGACAACTACAGTGCGGTCATCAGCTCATTCCACATAGGCCACCAAACTGCCATCAAGTTAATGCCTTTTCAGGTCTTTCTTAAAGGAATATTGTGGAGTGCTAGATAAAATGGAGCTGTATCCCCAGAATGAATTCAGGCCAAAAATATCTGCTGTCAAACTTTCTGTTTTAATACAGCCCACCAGACAAGAGATATTAGTCTGCATGGGCAAAGACAAGCCACACAGAACCTCATCCTGAAATCATCCATCTCCAAGAGCAACCTAATCAAAATAATAATCCCAGCAGAGGGTCATTTCCATAAATCAACACATTGCATGTGCAGGATTCTCCCAGTTGCTGCAGAGAGATCTGAGGAGGAGACTGCTGCAGAGGAGAGGGAGAGAGAACAAGTTGTCATTCATTCTGTGGAAGAAGCTATAGCTTTCTGTGGATTGCCATCTGCACCTCTGCTCTGGAATTTTCAAAGGCACCTAAGGGAGTTAGGTACCCAGCTCCCATTGCAATCCCATCCCTAATATTCAGATTCCCTTTCCCCCTGTTCATTTAACACAACAGAGCAAATGAAAACACACCTCATGCTCTGAACACTTTCTTTTTATGATCTTAATTTGTGGGGCCTGGAGGTCCCAGCCAACATCAGGGTTCCTTTGTGCTAGGCACTGCACAGATGCATAGCAAGAGATAAGACTCTCTCTGAAAGATCTTGCAGTCTGAATAGACAAGACAAAGGATGGGAGAAAGGAAGTGGTGGCGTCCTCTAGTTGAAGACAGGGAACTGATGCACAAAGATTAAATGATTTACCCAAGGTCACACAGGAAGTCTGTGGCAGAGCAAGGCATTGGACCTAGGTTGCATGAGTCTCAGCCACAACCTTAACCTCAAGACCTTCCTTTCTCTTCCTTATAGTTGCTGCCCTGGATAATTTTGGAGTCGCTCACGCTCCATGTTGGGCCAGTAGTTCTCTACTGCAGGATAACAACAGACCAAGTTTTAAAGTCAGCAGCCATTCTTATAAACCAACCTTTAAAAGTGTTTAAATTCCATGGTTAGGAGAGCAAAGCACAAGGAGAAGCGGGCCAGACTGTAGCCCTGGCATCTTTAGAGTTTCTTTTACAGCTTTGTCTCACTGTAGGTACCTAAATGACCCCATCATAATAATATCTGAGTTCCTGCCAGCGATTGCGAAGTTTTCTCCACACACCATACTGCAGAAGTAGGGAAGCATTATTACCTACTCTCCAGATGGGGAGCAGACGCGCAGGCCAGCCCTGTGCTCAGTAAATTTTACACTCTCATTGGCTCCTGTGATTCTGCTCCTGTCTCACTTACTTGAGAGATCCCGGTTGTCTAGCTAGCTCAGTTTCTATCCCACTGACCTTGTCAAACCTCAGTCTGTCTCTTCAAAAAGTTGCCTTCGCCTTTGCTCCATCACAGTTCTTCTCCTCTCTCCTACTGCTTCTTTGGTGTCCTATCCCATCCCTTGTAAACCACAACAAGGCCTTCCTCATTTCCTCTCACTTCCCATCTTGTTCTGTACAAAGAGGAGTCGTGTGTCTGTCTCCCACTGCCACCACCTCACACTGCTCCCTTTAAAACCCAATCCACCACATAACTTAACCCCTTATGCATAGTTAAGATTGTGTTAAGGTTGTGTTGAGCTCCATGTGTGAATGAATGCATATATCATAGGGAAGTGGCAGCAATTAGTACATTTAAGGTTGCACACACATATAGGTGCATTGTGTATATTACATGTATATTTCAGATATATTAAAATAATATTAGGACCAAATGCATCAAATTGCCTGGTCTGGGGCATACAGAACAATCCCTGCTGTAAGCTTGGAGGTGGCATCAGGGCAGTGATTCACCTCCATTCACAAACTCTTTGTCATCTCAAATGCTAGGCCCCAGAAATGCCAGTCCTAGCCTTCAAACCCTAACATCCACTTAGATGATGCATGACTTAACATTTCTAAATGACCTGTCCGTGACACATCACCAGGGAGCATGATAAGGACTTGTTCAGATTCTTACAAGTATATTTGCACGTGTCCTTCCTTTGCTGATGAGCCATTGGTACGAAATCCCTATAAAAAGTGTGCTATAAGCACCTCAGCCTAAACACCTCCTGAAGCCTGTGTGAAATATACATTATACCCTGGCTCTACAAGATAATGAAGGAGGTTAGTATGCACCTCTAAGCCTCTTCAGGAAAAGGTGCATGAGGAGAAGATACCCTTAAGTAATGTTAGAGCAAGGCTTTTAGTCTACTACTCTTTTCCCCACATTCAGCAAGTCCTGTCTTGCGGCTTCCAAACCAAGAGCAGGTTGCAAAAGTTCAGAGGGCAAAAGATTCTCACCTCTTAGTGTTCTAATCCCTCTCTGTGTGGACTTTGTAGTATTTAAAATGAAAAATATAAACCCTTCCCTTCCCTGATTACATGTTATGCACTGGCTTCCAGTTCATTTTCCAGGAGCAATTCAAGGCATTGAGTTTTAACCTGTGAGCCTTGTGACCCAGCCATGTTTCTTCTTGTTTGAGATCTTGGCAGTGGAGGTCAGCTGAGTTGCTCAAGTTGACAGTCCCAGAGTTTCAAAGAAAGGGAGCAGCTGGCAGGGCTTTCCCACTGAGGGAGCCCGCCCTGATCCTGGAACACATTTTCCTTCCCCCTCTAACAGAAGTGCAGTCTGCCCACATTCTAGGCACACTATCTGTTCTCCTGGGCTTTTGAGGAGGGAAGGGGGAGGTGAATCTCTTCATTCTGAATGACTGATTGTTTTTACTGTACATGTGCCTGGGGCCTTGCCTGCAGGCAGTGTTTTAAAATTGAAATGAATAGGTAAAGAAGCAAAATCGTTTGACTTCTAACCATCTGAACAGCAGTCTGGGTGGTGAACACATGCAAGCGTATAAAGCCCTAGGTGTGAGTGTGGCCACCAGTTTTTGTTGGGGCGGCATTGCTGTGCATTGGCGAGACAAGAACTAAGAGATTCAACAGTGCTTCTCTGCTGCCTTAGCTGGGTCTATTCCTTTATAACATAGCACAAAAGTCTTGAGACAGGAGCTCTGTAAGCACCCAGAAAATGTATGCTTTGAATTTAGGAGAGGAGATTCCATTCCTGACAATTGCTCAGTGCACTGTTCACACTGATAGCTCAGCCTTTGACTACTTGATGCTCTTCAGCTTGGCTTAGCTCGCACGCAGCTCCTCCTTCCTCCCCCCCTTTATATTGGAAAGTAATGGCAAAGTTACCTTTTAGGAAGAAAGCCCGGACCCACTATACCACAAAAAATGAAGGGGTGACCTTTTATGTCGCCGGAACTAGACCACCAGTCTCAAATGACTGGTGTGGCATGAACTCTCACAGCAGGAGTTTCTTGGATGAGCTAGAAACAGCAGCAGTAGCATTTACATGCTTCTCAGCTTTGCTGTAGATGACAAGCAGTGAAACCACTTTGTAGCACCACGGAGCACTTGGTGCGGAATCACAGGAGATGAGCGGCAGATTTCTATGATACAGGGTAGATTTTAGGGCTTTTTAATTGTTCTGTATGTGCACAGCTAATCTAAAGCCCAACAGAAAAGATTGTCCTCCCTCATGTTTTCTTGTATCAGCAGGGCTGGGTAGCTACACTGAGACCCTTTTCTGGAGCAAACAAACGAGGCTTAGTTAGGTTCTCACTGAGCGCCTAATTCTGTAACCAGCAAGGGCAATGGGAATACTTGTGTGAGGAAGCACAGGCAGGGTAAGGAAGGGTGGCAGAACTGGGCCTGTAAACATTAAACAAAGGCAAGTAATATGCACAGCAAGAAAGGGAGGAGAGAATGTGCATAGGGATGGAACGGCCTTCTCCATCACGGTGGAAGAGAGAACGCCAGTTGTGCGGCTATGAGTCAAGTGCTCTGTTCTCCCCAAGAGCCTGAGAGCGCCTCTCTATGTAGTTAAGGCTTGGTGCACATAGGGGTTCTCAGGCCACCATGGAAGAAGCTGGAAGCAACCACTCCATGTGGCATGCTCCACCAGCACCCCAGCAGAAGTGCTGCCAGGCATGCCAGCAGAAATGAACATCATTCAGATCCTGGCAGCAATAACGTCTGCACTGCACTGTCTGCCTCCTTAGCAAAACCCAGGCAGAGTTCCCTCACCTCAAACATAGCAACAGAAATAGCAAGTGACTGTCGCCAAACTTCCGGCGTAAGCAGAGCTTTTGACTTGCACTTCTGTCTCCACGCTTTGTCTCTGGAACCCAAGCCACTTCCCGAACTCCCAGCTTTTCCTGTTGTGAGCATGGAGGCTGCTTAGCTAGGCTGCAAACACACAGCAGAGCTGAGGGAGCCCACCGCAGGCCCTTTGGCTTCAATTCTTAGTGGACAAGATCAGGACTCCAAAGTTGTCATAAAAATACTGTGTTGGCTAAAAACTTCCCCGTCCCCCAGCTTTTCCCTTGCACTAAAAATGAGAAAAATTCTCCAGGTCCTTGAGGAGACCTTTGTACATCAAGAGCCATACGTTCACCATGCTTCACTTCCTGGTTATTTGCTGTTTGTTTGTATTTATTTATTTATTCAGTCCCATAAATATGCCTGGCACTTCAAAGATAAATAAGATGCAAATGCCTGCTCCAAAGAACTGACAGTTGAAGGCTCTAGTACTGCAAATCCTGCCATGAGTAGTGAACAGGAGTTCTCTCTGAGTCCAGCAGTGAGTGTTTGCCATTGTTTAGAATGACAGAGTGGTGACAACAATGAAGTGGGTAGTCGGAGGGTGAAGTTTACAGGAACATGGTCATCATGAGGATGCCCTGGGTTCTTAGTTACACATGCCCATGATTCTACTATCCTCATGCATCTGAGATTTTCCATGGTTCTTTGGTATGGTGCAATGAATATTGGTTGTCTTGCCTGAAAGATGGTCATCCCTGCATAGACCCAGAGACCTTTCCTGAGAGCTGTAGAGCAGTGGTTCTCAACCAGGGGTATGTGTATCCCTGGGGGTGCACAGAGGTCTTCGGGGGCGGAGGGGTAGATCAACTACATTGACTCATCTAGATATTTGCTTAGTTTTACAACAGGCTACATAAAAAGCACTAGTGAAGTCAGTACAAACTAAAATTTCATACAACAAATTGTTTATATTGCTTTATATACTATACACTGAAATATAAGTACAATATTTATATTCCAGCTGATTTTTTTGGTAAATATATAGTAAAAATGAGAAAGTGAGCAATTTTTTCGATAATAGTGTTCTGTGACAATTTTGTATTTTCATGACTGATTTTGTAAGCAAGTAGTTTTTAAATGAGGTGAACTTTTGGGTGCACAAAACAAATCAGGCTCCTGAAAGGAGTACAGCCATTTGGAAAGGCTGAGAGCCACTGCTGTAGAGTCTTGCCTCCTGGATTTAGGAATCAGTTGATTATATCAATGGTTTGAGGTAGCATGTTTCAGGCAGGCTGTCTTCTTACAACTGTGTCTAAGATTTGAGCAGCATTGTATAATGTGTCAGCTGTCCAAGAAGAGAAACCAAGATCACACAGCTAATTAGTAGAGGGAAAAATATACAATGGGCTTGATTCTAATTAAATTGTTAGCACAGGACATGTCTGTACAGCACCCAGCATAATGGGACTGCAAACCAGATTGATGCTTTAATACGAACAGTCAAATAACAATAATTCCCCTCTCACCTACAGAAGGTTTACATCTGGCTTCAACACAGTTGCTCCTGATTTTGCACCCCCTGTACTTGAGAGAAGAGCCAAGCCTATTATCGCTTCCAGCTTTCCATTTAAAACTAGTGCTAAACAGCAAGAGAAGCTACCTTGGCAATAGAGACAGTAATAAGTTCTAGTGGTATATTATTTACAGCATTTTGGCTCTGAAGCAGCAGTGAGTATAATGTGAAATACTTAGGCAATAACTAGTCTCTGCTGAAATGCTACTGGTAATGACAGTTGCTGGTTAAGGCAGAAACAGACAATGTGCAACAAATAAGCAAGGAAAATAATTATACTACGTAGAAAAAATAAATGTTCTCAACCTCCTCCAGGGATTTAATCATAACAAATGCATTCTTTCTGTTTGAGATTAACAGCATTATTTGGGATAATTTTTCTGGATGTTTCTCTCCCTCTTTTTGAGTTTACTCAAAGGAAGAATAAAAGTCTTTATCCTTGTGAGAATGTTTGTTTTTTATTTAATTTTGGCTTTTCCAGATATTACGTTCCCCTCCGCCCCCGTCACGGTTCATATTTCATCAGATGAAATCATGATACTAGTGGGGGCTGTTTTGTAGCAATGCTTTAGGGCAGGATTCTGACCTCACTTCACACCCATTTTACACCATTGCCATTCTGGTGAGTTCAGTGGAATCACTCCTGTTTTAGGGTTGTGCAGGTGATAGCAGGCTCACTTAGGGCTTGATCCAAAACCCATGGTTGTCAAGAGAATTCTTTCCACTGTCTTTAATGGGCTTTGGATCAGGCCCTAAGTCAGTTCCAATATCTCCATGCTGCTCAGAACCTCCGTTCTGAAAAACATTCAGCAGATGTTTCTCAGAAGCTTGTCCGAGCTCATCTCTTGGAACTGGGATTCTTGTAAGGTTTTTCCCACGAGATTTCCAGTGTTCCTATTTTGTTAAAGGCAGGTTAGAAAAGCTGTGAGAACAGCATGTATTAACGATGGCAGATCAGGAAGTTTGACAGCATGGGCAAATTAAATCCAAAAATGAATCAAACATTTCCAAACCTCAGCAACATTTTGGGTTTGGTTGGCGTGTTAAATGAATGAATCACTTTGCAACCCAATTATTTCCACTGCCCCTAAAGAAAGGGAACAGGGCCCAGTGAAAAGGGCACTTGACTGGGGAACTTGACTGACCTGCTGTGTGACCCTGGGCAAGTCACCCTCCATTATCAGTCACCTCATCTGTAAAACGGGGTTAATGATACTCGTTTGTGTTTGGATTTCTTTGAAATGTATAGATGAAAGGTGCTAAATAAGAACTAAGCTTTGCTTGGGCAGGAGGAATTCACAGGAAACACAGAGCTAGAGGTTGGTTATTTGGGGCCTGAGGCTGAATAGGTGGAAGATGCAGAAAGCAATTTCTGCACTCCTGTCAGTAGTTATTTGAACAGTTATGTTTAGTACTTGTACACTTCTGGAGTGGACAGAGCTGAATGACGCTTCCTTACAGTGATCTGTCTGTCTAGAACAGTCGTCCCTAAAATATTTTGTCCACACACGCACGTGCGCGCACACACACACACACACACGAGCTGGGGGCAGGCCCGGGGCCATGGCCGGGAGTGTGGCCATGGCTGGGGCTGGGAGCATGACTGCATCCAGAGCTGGAAGAGGGGCCTTACTCAGGGCCAGGAGCTGGGGGCCAAGGCTGGGACCAGAAGTGGGGGTGCAGAGCAGAGCTGGGTGGAGCTCCCTTCCTGCCCTACATAGAGGCTGGCTCATCCCCCGTTCCTGCCCCCCAATATTCCTCTGTGCCACTGTTTGGGCAACACTGATCCAGAACAAAATGTTTTCAGAGCGTTGCTAGTGTCTATCCTGATACATTTTACTGTTGACATCTCCATAAATTGTGTTACAGAGGCTATTGAGTGACTTCTCAAAGGGTATGAACTTTATTGAGCAAATGATGGATCAGCCCTTCTCCTCAGCTGTCCCATTGGGAGGGAAAGGGGCCTGTGAAATGCATGAGCCAAGTTTCAAGGTCTGGATCAGCATGTTTTGTTTCTGAGTGCACCCTATGGGATTTGTACTGCATTCTTCCCATGTGATGAGAATTTCCATGTGTGAACTGCATTTCTATGTGAGAGCTGGTCTTCATCTTTTAAAACTAGATTTGTTTTGATGATGGTGCCAAATCTATTTTTAAAGAACCCGTATAGGTATTGTTTTGTCAGATGGTTTCGTAGCTGTAGATTATCAATTATTAATAGCCATGGTCTGTTACGTCTGTCTTATTGTCTCATATGTCACATCAAACAAACAGCTTGGTAATATTGGTATATAACTATGGAGTTAATGTATGAATCAAATAACTATTTTTTGACAAACAATAGGCCAGCTGTTTTGCTGATGTAAATCAGTCTAACTCCATTGATGTGAATTGAGCTAGACCAATTTACACCAGCTGATGACCTAATCCTATACATGTATACACATGGTGTAGACCTGGCTTTTCTCCCTCCCTTTAGGAGTGGGAGTCTGTGCATTAATACGATTAACATTAATGTAATGTAATGCTGCATATGTCCCTTGTGTATTAATGGGAGAGTCGGTGTAACCCACTGCTGAGGTATGTTGCATGTCCCCTTCAGTGCCCACTCTGCAAAGGATGAGAGTCTGTTACAGACCCAGTTAGCCCTTGGCTCTTTAACTCAAGCTCTTGCAGCTCATTCTTTAGATCTCCAGTTCAGTCCCCAGCATGGTGGCCATCACATTGACCCCAGACTTGGTGGTAGTTGGCTTTATGTGAACTAATAACATGGACAGATTAGATATCATGGGCCACTCACTTCTGCACATGCCTAGCTTAGACAGGCCAGTTGTTGTTATTGTTATTTTATTGTTATTATTATAGTAGCACCTATTGGTGCCATTCAAGATGAAGGCTCCACTGTGCTAGGCATTGCATGTACATCTACATCTAGTAAGAGGGTCTAAATAGACAAGAAGGACAGTAGGTCGGAGAAAGGAAGTATCTTTATCTTTACCCTCGTACAGATGAGGAACTGAGCTACACCTGCTAGGGGCCCCATCCAAAACCAAATACTTTCCATTGACTACCTTGGATGAGGTATTAAGGGCCAGATTTTTAATTGCTCAACACTTACAGTTGAGGCCCGATTTTCCAAATGGCTCAGGACCCAATGTGCTAGACTCTACTGACAGCCTGATTCCTTGTGACTTTGCTCAAGGTCACACAGGATACAGCTTAGAATCTCCTCCTCAGTCCGAAGCCTGCCCCTTAGCCACAAGACCATCCTTCCTATCCAGCAAATACTTGGTATGGAGAGTGTGCATCAATCAGGGTGCGAGTGCAGGACATTTTTACATGCCTCTTTGAAAATTAGGCCCCGTATTCCTGTCAGGACTTAAAAACACTCTTTAATGCAAACATGCAGTTTTGCTTCATATTTGTGTAGGCTTCTGTGAATGAGAAAGAAAGTCTTTTCTCTTTCATCTCTACATTATATTTCACCTACTCATTTAAAAAGTACATTGGATATTCTGCCCTCTTAGAGCCTCACATCTCTTCATGGCCTGCTGAGTCGTGAGGTTGCAGCACTGTAACGAGTGTAGAATCTTGCAAAGATATTGCCTATTGTTAGAATTTACCCAAAAGTTTTTTCTACATCTGTCATTTAAACCAGCAAACAGAAGTTAAATGAGCAGAAAACAAAGCTCAAACTCAGAATGAAATTTTTTAAAAAGCAACAGCTTTCAAATTTCACCTGCAGTAACTGTGGGAAGAATTGGAAAAATCAGCCCCTTCACTTTTCTCTGTAGGAATGCCCAGTACTGCGTGGGGAGTTGGTGGGAACTCACAGAATGCTGGCTGGTCACATGGTGCTCTCGTCCTATTTTTTCAGCTCTTAAATTGCATTAAAAGAAGCAAGAAATACATCCAGTTCTTTCCTAATATTACTTCCCCATGTAAGCTATTGCTGTAGCTGCCAAGGAGTTTTTATGTGAACTCCAGTAGCAGGGTTAAGTCACCCATGCTATCACGACTGAGACATTGACTTCACTGTAAAAAGCTGTGTTTTTACATTGATAGAATTAACTCAGGAGTAGAGAAATTTTTTGGTGAACAGTAAATTTGCCAAAAAAATTTTATTTTTCCGGACACACACACACACACACGTTTTTGAAAATGTCACTTCAAAATGACAAAATTTTAAAGCTAGACTAAACTCTCTGTATCACCTTGCACCCCGCAGAAGTGGTAAAATTATGTTTACATTCATTAGGAAAACCATTGAATGTTCCCTGTGGGTATGTCTACACGGCTGCTGGGAAGTGTAATTCCCAGCTCAGATAGATGTACGTGCAAGCTCTGCTTGAGCTAGCACATAAACATAAACAGTGTGGCCCCCACCGCAGCATGAGTGGCACCGCAGGCTAACTGCCTCAGTACAGTCCTGGCTGACTCCCTGACTAGACACTTCCAGCACTAGCCAGAGCTGCTGCTTGTATTGCTGCAGCAACATTAGTATTTTTAGGCACTAGATCAAGCAGAGCTAATGTATGTGTCTCCTTGAGCTGGGAATTACACTTCCTGGCTGCTGTGTATATGAAGCCTGTGTGAGAACTATCACTATTAGGTCTTTCTAGATACATGACAACAGATCACAGTGCACAGTTTGTTTATCTGATGGACTCTAGGCTCATCCATCCATCCATCCATCCATCCATCCATCCATCCATCCATCCATCCATCCATCCAAGAAGAGATGGATTTCTTTAGACATTTTCCAGGTTTCAAATCCAACAGTGCCATATTTGTGTAATATCATTTTAGTAGTATCTTGATAAAAACAAAAAGACCCATTTACACTAGCTATATACTGTAATACAATAAAGAAAGCAAAACCTTAAACAGAATAGCAGAAAAGAAATCCAAGATGGCAGGTGCAATGAATTAGCAGGTGAGGCTAACAAGCTGAAATAAACTAAACTAAACAAAAGCAGGAGCATTCTCCAGGCTTCAACACACTGCATAGGTGCTCAACTGGGCGTTGTGCAATCTGTGTTGAATTCTTGACTATGCTACTGGTCTGCTGTGTGACCTTTAGCAAGTCATCTCACCTTTCTGTCTCAATTTTCCTTCTGTAAAATGGGCATAAGGAAACTTACCTTCCTTTGCAAAGTGCTGTGAAAACTACAGATGAAAAGTAAGAGCTATGTAAGAGCTAAATATTATTATTACACAAATCCCACCTTTTGGGTGTTCAGAATACTTCGGCCTGGTGCCTTAACTTCACCTAAGGTGAACCATGGTTATAGTAATGTACACCCTGTTGTTCTCTGTTGCAATACTTACACAAGATACTGATATGAATACAGATGATTTAGTTGGACTATGCTCTGCTCAGGTATTTGCTAATATCCATATAGTATGCCTTTGTGTCTATTGAACACCTAATCTAACTGTGGAGCCCAGGATATGCCTGGGCTTGTGTGACAGAATTGTTTTCAAGAGGGTGAATTGGATAGAAGGGATTTAGCAAATCACTTTTAGTTCAGCTGTTTTTCATTGTCTAGATAAGTGAACAGAAAGGCCCCAGAGCAAGAAGAGAAGTAGTTTCCAGTAGCACAGGTAGGGAAGAAGCTTAACTGAATCACAGATGCTATATTTGTTTTGATGTTTAAATAATTGCTTGGTGCAGACACTGCTTTATAAGCAGGTGGGAAACACATGCTCTCTGAAATTGAAACATAAAAATTAGGAGTTACAATCTTTCCTCCCGAGAATATTGAAGGACAAAGCTGGAAATATCAAATTTTCAATATTTTGGAATAACATCCTTTGCCTTTACAATGACTTTTAAAATGAATACCTGATGTTATTCCAGTGACACTGGGAAAACTATATGTAAAAATATTCAGGCACTTAGCAGATTCCATTAGGAGTTACATGTGTATGTTTGCTAATTTGCTCTAGTTAAAATATGTTTCCTGTTCCAAATGACTCACTTGAAAAATATAGCGTACTTTTCACCCCAGCAGTCTCATGTGGAAAGGGCTATAGAATGTAACAAAGAATAATACGCTTCCTGAAACCAGCCTGTAGAGTTATGTAGCTGAGATATGATTCTCTATTGAATCCTTGAAGATTGTTTAAAAATTTTGTATAACTATTAAAATCTACAGGTTTGTAGAATAATTGCTACAGAACCCAAATTACACTCTACCTGTTTCAGCCCTATTCACTTGTGAGGGAGATCTCCACAAGGGGTATATGGAATATAGTGTTGAGTTCTTGATTCAGATTACTACTCACAGGATCCAGACTTAGAAGATGCTAGGCATTCTCATCTGCCCTTGAACTAATGCTCAGTAACATGCAGAACCTAAGAATACACAGGCAGCTTGTGCATCAAAATACCTTGTAAACAGAACATGTCAGGTTTTGAGCCACCAATCCCAACAATGTATGGAACTCTGCCTGGAGCTGTCACTCAAAGCACCACCTCATGGGTAATCATTTTATGGAGGCCAAAGCCAACAGCCATGTATGTCACACTAGCTTTAACCTAGAGCATGTGTGGACTACGCACATGCACCTCTCTGGTGTGATTGACATGGACCCCTGGGGAAATATTTAAGGGTTTTCAGAATCAACGCAAGTGTCGGGGTAAAATATAGGAGTTTCCAAAGCAATACAGGATTTTCTTCTTGCTTGCAAAATCTGGAAAGCAGATTCATTTTGCAAAGAGTGCCAATCAAGGTACCATTGTCCAACAAACCACCTGATAGCAAACAGCCATCTGATGGCTATATAGAGCCAAAAGTTTTAGCATGAACCAGATGGGGAGATGATTAACGCTATTTCTGTTACACTTCATTGCCTCCCTGCACTCTCTTGGTTAGTTCTCTCACCACAGAAACACAGGCCAGGAAATACCCTAGCCTCTGAAATCAGCTAGGTTTCTGCAGCACAATTAAGTTTCAGTTCTATCATTCTGCTGTGTGCAGATCTTCCTGAAAAGGAAAAGCAGAGCTCATTTTGTGTATTAGACCATTGATTATATTATATAATATAGAACCACACTGTGATTTCCATGTAGTTATACAGAGAACAGTTTAGATCCTGAAAACCTGAATACTAGGGCTGGTTGAAATTTTTTTGGCACAGTCTCCTTCTGAAATCGCACTTTTATCAGAATCAAAAAGTTTTGTGTGAATGTGTTGATTTCAGGAAAATCGTCAACAAGTGAGAAGTCGAATCATTTAGACTTTTGTGTTCTGTTTTGATAATGTTGAAACATTTGTTTTTATAAAGTAAAACGTTTTGTTCCTACTTTACCATTTTGTTTGAATATGTGTAATCTTTTATATTATAGTGAAAATATTAATTTTAAAATTATATTTTATATATTTTCTAATTTCTATTATTTTGTTTTGACATTACCAAAATGAGTCACGATTATTGAAACATTTTGATGGTTCCAAATAAAAATTTTTTTGGAATTGCCATTCCTTGAAAAATGATGACATTTCAGTGTTTGTTTAGATTCAGAATGTAACCAAATTTTGAAATGGCAGAATTCCTCACAAAATGGGGATTCCATTTTCCGGCAGGTTCTACTGAGTTCCGCATAACTATGTCAGGTACTGCAACTGAGTATGGAATATTGACTGTCTTCTGCTGTGCATAACATTGCTTATTATATGAGGGTGCAGTTATAAGCATGAAGCAATAAATGCATGGCTGGGTTTGATGCTTTGGGGGTTGTGTTTTGCATTCTGTCACGGGATGGTATCTGGTTCCAAATTAACTAAATTACGGCATCCTTTCCACCCAGTACAAGCTGTATCTTTCCCCAGGGCTTTCCAAAGCTGCAGCACCTTTCTCTTAATAAATTCCACTGCCATTGCTTGATTTCACATCTTCACACCTCATATCCACATTGTCCAAGAAAGATGCTGATTGACTTTTCTGTCACACTCTCATGGTTCTACTTACTGAAATCAGAGGAGATGATGATTGCCTCTCTGTGAGTGGAACATATAGAGCTCTATGAGATTTGTGTAACGTGGGGAGGTACAAACCACTGAAACTGCTTGTTCAGTGGAAAATGGAGCAAAAATAATCATACTAGAAATGTGGACCAGGAAACAGGCCCATTAGATTCTGTGTGTATGCTTTTGTGTAGCATCAGGATGGCATGACAGCTGATGATCAATTGTTTGCCCATGCTGAGTTCTCTGCCCTGCGGCAATGTGTTCAGAATTATAGGCAGTCACCCACATTTCAGTCAGGGGATGGGATTGTCTTTCTCATGCCAATACAGTATTTGGAAATATTAAGAGCCCTTGTGAAGACCTACTGCTCTCTGCAGTAATTGAGGTCGCTGTTGGGGCTTCAAAATGCAAACAAAGAAATTAATTAAAAAGTTGGACAGTCGGATCTCAGTTACATGGGTTTAAGTATGACTCCAGTGGACGTGCCCCAGATTTGCCTCCTGTAAGTGAAGTGAGAGAGCTCCACATCTTTACTTACAACATGATGATTTGTCACAGTGTGTTATGCGTGGCTTTTGATAGCATTCTATACAGATTTCGCATTTTTCCTTTTGTGCTGCCGTTAGCCTTATGGAATAATTAGTAATTTTATTGGTAATACTACCTTGGATTAGTTGTCCAAATTCACCCAAGCAGCAGTTGGTGGCTGGGGGCAGGGAACAGGCGCTCTCCACCATGTCATTCTAGGGTTGCGTGGGTCTGAACCAAGTCGTTTTCAAGTTACAGCAGCCCTGAATTTATTCATTGCTGGATAACAGCCATGCTGCCAGCGAGGATCCCTGGAGTACCTAATGGTCTGAACAAATCCCTCTTGTACTCTACATATTGCAACCCGCCCAGAATGCCCTCTATACCAGGGGTCCCAGGCTTCACATAGTACCTTAAGGCAATTTTAACCAGTGCAAAGAGGATTGAAGGAGGGCTAAGGATTCTGGCCCCTAGAATGCTCAGGGCATTAACCATTCAGCAAATCTGGATTTATTTGATTACAAGGTTAACAAAGCAATTAAATATCCTACCCAATAGCATTTGTGCTTTAATCATAATTTGAGTTTTCTGCTAGTTTTCAACTGGTTGATAGCTGGTGACTCTCAGGTTAATCCTGAAGTGTGCATTTTATTTTATGGCCAACAGAGATGATAAATAAATGAGCCAAAAATAAAATAAAATTCAGAGTTACATTTTTTGTGTCCCCACATTCTTTTATTCTCACCTCTAGGCCATTGACTCTTATCTAAACAAAGCATCTGAGCTGTCATAGCAACCATGTATATTTACACTCTGGATGTCTTTTTTTGGTTACTTCATTTTCCAGCTCAGCTTGTATCACTTTAGAAAAGGCATGTCCAGCCCGCGGGCCGCATGCGGCCCAGGTCTGTTATGAATGCGGCCCAACAAAAAATCGTAAACTTACAAACTTTATAAAATTGCGACTACAAATACAATTTTAACATGCTATTGATTTATAAGTGAAGAATTTTTGGATTTAACACGTTCTTTAGCAATAAGAGATTCATAAAATCATTCTCAAATAATTTTATTTATTTAAAATTGCCCCCCGTGCGGCCCAAATTGCCGTCCGTGCGGCCCAAAACAACTCGTCTTTTTCCAGTGTGGCCCAGGAAATCTAAAAGATTGGACACCCCTGCTTTAGAACATAAGTTGCTACAAAAGAAGGCAATACTATCATGGCAACCAATCAAAACTATTCATTTAATAGTTTGTTCTTCAAGGAAATTTGCAATTCTCTAGCTCTCTGGGGAAAATTTAGGGCCATATTTTCAGCAAATAACTTTTCAACATGTACATGGCGGGGCTACAAGCATGCAAATGGGACATACACGAGTGCGCATCTGGAAATCCCACATGAACTCTATAGCAACCAAGGAATTGCAAACAGCAATATAGGCCCTGAATCTGCACTGGGATCCACTTGTGCAGAGTCCTATCAGAGTCAATGTGACTCTGCAACATTGCCGGGGTCTATGCTAGCAGATCCCCAGGCAGAATCAGAGCCTTCGTGTATGTCTTTTTATCTAAAAATAAGTATCAATTTATTATATCATATGTGGTGAAGAGCCACTGATTGTAAAATTATTATTCATGTATATACTGTGCTTCTTTTTTATAATAATAGTGCAAGCGTTGTTATGGTAGTACCTCTGTACCTCCAGAGAGGAACTGGGAAAACCACAGTGAGTTCCTCTAACCTTGTAGAAATTCATTGCACTGGACCTGATTTATCTAGGACAGGTATATTATTGTTTCCACAAAGATCGCAGAATGGTTTTAGCAGGTGCAAGCAGTGAGAGCGTGTCCATTTTGGGTGAACTCACGCTGTTAGGCACTGCTGCTGAAACAACTGCTTTCTACTGTTTGCACAATGCTAATTATAGTCAACATTTTGGGAATCCTATTAACTGGAGTGATTCCATTTTATCTCCTGATTATAAGCATAACTGAACACAGCTGAGTGGCCTAACCAGCTGAGGCTGAAATGGACGTGCATAAAGGGAACCTGCTGGAGAAGACCAGGCTGCTGGCAGAAGTCAAATATAGTCCTGGGAATAACTCCCATTCCATGCAAGGCTTGTCGACTGATGCATAGCAGGAGGTCACCAAGAGTTTCTATCAATAAAGCATGAGTAACAGCAGAGAGACTCCGATGGGGAAACAGATGGCAACTGCCAGAGCAGAGCAGCAGCATAAAGCAGTGTTGCAGAAGAGGAGCGAAGTACCAGAAAGGACTGTCCAAATACTGAGGCCTCCTACTGATGTGCTTCCAGCCCTGCTAGTCAGGGAGAGGGAGGTAATGAAAGCCCCCTCTCCTATGCATACAAAGGCCCAGACCAAAACTCTGGACCCAAATGCTCATTGGTTACGGGGTTGTTCAGATCTGGATCTGGATTCTAAATTTACAGGTTGAACTCATGCATGCTTTAGTATTATCATCCTCAGACCTCAGGGCTGGACACACTTAATCCATTGCCTAGAGATAATGTCTGTTTTAGTGCACAGGCTGAGTCAGTCAGCTCCTCAGCAGCTATGTGGTTTTCTAGGGTCCATATCCTCCTTACTTCATCCTAAAGTATGAAGATTGGGAGATCTTACCTCCAAAGGCCTATAGATTTTGGCCCCTCTTCAATCTGCTGCACCATCTCCCTCTAGTAAAGGGGGCTTGAAGTCATAAGGAGCAGGCAGCTAGAATGGCCCAATTGGACCAGCATAGGCTTGGCTAAAGCACAGTATTGGAGGTCAGGAGATCTGGGCTCTAGTCCTGGCTCTGCCACACAGTCACGCTGGGACCTTGGGCAAGTCACCACACCTCTCTGGACCTCTGTTTCCCTAGCTGTAAATGGGGTATAGTGACCTACTTACATCATCTGCCTCATAGCAGAGCTTACATTTACTCATGTGTCTCATAGACCCAGATTTTGCCATCCTAACTAACACTGAGTCAATGTGACCACTCAAACAGTAAAGTACTGCTCAGCCTGATAAAAGTGGCAGAGTTGGGGCCTAAATTGTGAGTGCTTTGGAGCAGGGACATTGTCTTTCACTTCTCTATAAAGCAGCCATGCCCCTTTAGAGAGCCAAAGAAATAAATGTTAACAACAACAAAGCATCTCGAACCCTGTGAAGAAATGCACAGAATGTTAAGTAGTGTGGGGACTGAGGACTAGTAGACCTTCCCTTTAGATCTTCTGATTTCATGATGTTTATCCCCCTCTCCTTCCCTGCAGCACAGCTAGTACAGTTGCCATGCTCCCGTTGGTTACCCGCTATAAGCACATGCCTGCTTTCCAGTTGTGCATCGAGCAGGGGTAATGGGCAGCCACAACATGGACACACTTTTATGTAGGTGCCTTACCAGTCCAGGTAGCTCATCTGCTCGGTTTATCCTAGCATTTCCACAGCTTTCCTTCCTTCCACACATCACAGAGGAGCCTGATGATGTTACATTGCTGTGATTTAAAACAAAAGAAATACATACATTTATCTATGTGCTTTATATATATTAACATAAAGATGCTGTAATTAGAACAGGGAGCTGGAGAGATGAAAAATGAGTCTGCCACTTCAGCATCTTTTATAGCAATAGTCACAGCCAGATAGTTACCTTCGTGTGGTTAGAATTTTTATTAGCCCAGCTTGTTGGCCCTTGGGGTGCAGTGCATGGATGCAGTTCTCTAGGCATTTTGCGCAAAATATAGATGAACTAGACACCCAGTATGTTGCACAGAGGTGATGCCTGTATTATGCACTGTAAATGGGTCCCTCATCAGTTACCTGGTTTTCTACGGCCCATATGCTCATCCTCTCCATGATAAAGCATGTAAATGGGGAGGTCTTATCTTGAAAGACCCATAGCCTTTGGCTCCTTTTCAGTGTACTATAACATCCCCTTCTGGTGGACAAGGCCTGAAGTCCTATGGAGCAGCTAGGGTTACAGCCAGGATGGTTTTGTAGCTGAAGCCGTGGCCCCAGGGAGTCAGGAGATCTGGGGTCTAGCCCTGGCTATGCTAGGGAGTGAAGCCTGCAAGCCGTCTGCACACACAACTCCCATTTATTTCAATGGGACTTAAACATGCACTGAAAACTGTGTATTTAAATGCTTTACGGAACTGGAGGACTTGCCAGAAGGAGATCAGCGTGTGCGGGCGGATGGTGGTGAGTTGTGGGTGGAGGAAACCAGAGAAAGAGAGCAGATCATTTCTGCTGCCCTGCACATGTCATGATTAGGCACCCTATCATAAGCAAAAGCCCTTGTATAACATACATATCTACGATCTATGGCGCTCTCGCCGGGTCAGTCTACACTTTGAGCTGGAGGTACAAATTCCAGCTGGGGGAGACATACCCATGCTAGCTGTCATTGAACTAGCAGGTGAGAAACAGGAGTGCAGCCACCACAGCGTGAGCAGCAGGAGGGGCCAGCCCTTCTCCGCCCCTCAGATATGAGCCCACCCAAGATGCTAGTTACATACTCAGGCAGCTAGCCACTTGCATCACCATGACTACACTTCTATCTTCTAGCCCGCTAGCTCAATCAGCACGAGCATGGGTATGTCTTCTCAGGCAGGAAATGATTAAATTATGCTTTCTAATTAAACAGTAGGTCCTTTTTTTTTTTCCTTAAATTGGTTTAAAAACTCTTTTGTGCTTTCTCTCCCTTTTGATGCTTAAGAGAGAAATTGGGATGATTTAGCTGAGGTTGGTCCTGCTTTGAGCAGGGGGTTGGACTAGATGACCTCCTGAGGTCCCTTCCAACCCTAATCTTCTATGATTCTATGAAATCACCTTGCCAGGTCAACCTGTTGATGCATCCTTAGTCTTAACACTAGAGATGGGCCTGACCCCAAAGCCTGGATCTAACATTGCCCTCTGCCCCCAAACTTTGGGACAGTCCTAGTTCAGAGCTACATCACTGCTTTGCTTCTCAGGCCTATCCCTTGCTACTGACCTCTGTAATTGACCTGATTCATTCACATGCTCTGAGGCATATCCAGAGCAGTCTGCTATTCCCTGTTGCTTCGTGGCAATAAGGCCGCTTCATTCCCTAGGATAAACTGCATCTGTGTCCGCAGAGATACTGTGCATGGCCCTGGAGGGCTGGTTACAGTGGGGAGGGGTTTTATAAATGGATTTAAAGAGGTTCGGGCTAAAGGAAATACCTTTTTTAACCAGAACAGGAGCTGATCATTATTAAAAATGTCACCTCACGTCTTTGCAAGATGCTTAGTTTGGGACAGCTCTGTATGATTCCTGTTATCATTAAGAACAATCCCATTCATTTCTTTTGATTGTATTAGAGTAAGCAAACCTAGCAGAGGGTCTGACGTGGTTGTAGCAGCCTCACAAAGAGCAGAGTGGAATATATTTTGCTTTGACAGCTTCAGTAAGGCAAAAAAAAAGTGTACAGTGTGGGGCAAAACCAGCTTTTACTTGTTTAAATCCAGTTCTCAAGCAGCCCTACGCATGTTGTTTTACAGGAACTTCTGGCTACTGCAGTTAAGTTTTGGTTTTTTGGGGTTTTTTTTGTTTTTTGCATGTGGGGCTCAGTTTTTGAAAGGCTCAGTTTTGCCCACATGCAACTTTTAATACACATACAAAAATATGGACATAACTGTTAGTTTGTAGAATTTTGCACATTTATATCCGCTTTGAGGTTTCTAAGTATAGCAAAGTCCCATACTAAGTTATAACAATGTGCCCAAAATACGGATGCAGTCTCAGGTCGTGGTTACAATATTTCTCATGGAAGTGGTTCCAATTGTATCCAATTGAATTGGGTTGCAGCATTAAAAATAACAATTTTATGATTAATTGTGTTGTTAAGTCCATGGAGGACTCCTTAATGTTGGAACAAATGTTGTTTATTAATTTCATAATTAAGGTAATGGATTATATCTTTTGGAGAAGGATGCTGTTCTGGAATACTTGGTTCTATGCAGTGCCTGCAATCCACAAGAGAAGCTTAAATATATGCAAGACTTAAAATGTCAATTAGGTCTGGAATATTGTTCCAAATAAGAGTATAATGTCCAGGAACCATCTCTATTCCCTCTAGATCCCTGACCAGAATTTTGGAACCACCCCAGAGAATCCACCACGTTGCAGGCTGGAAGTGTAGTCAGTGCTGTGTAGATGCCCCGTGCATTACAGACAAGGGGTAACATTTTCAAAAGTTCCTGAATGACTTAGAAGTTTAAGAGCAATTGAAAGTCAATGGAATTTAGGTTCTTAAGTGCCTACGTCAATTCTGAGAGTGGGACTTAAGTGAAGTATACCCAAGCTCAATATACTTCCTGTTTATGTGTGTTGTAATGGGTAAAGCAGTGGAGTGGGATGTGGGAAATCTCATTTCTATTCCTGGCTTGGGCAAATCACTTTACCGCTGTGCCTCAGTTTCCCCATATTTGGGTAATAATACTGACCTCATTTATAAAGCACTTTGAGAGCTATAGATAAAAAGCACACTCTAAGATCTGGGTCTTATTATTCTTAGGTACCTGCCTACCAAATGTTTTCAGTTAAGGAGCTCCTAGAACCCGGAAGCCAGGTTAGTTTGGCATAGGCAGAAAGCTCCCTAAGCGAGGGCTCCTGTGCTTCTTTCTGACTGTCACAATCTGATGTGAAGCCTTGATTATTATAACTGGGTGAGTTGGGTGACATTTTTAACGCTGCAAAGGAATCATCCCTCAGATGTTCCCTTTCCTCGTAAAGGGATGTTGGTATGAGACAATGAAGGACCAACCAGCTAGAACCAGTGAGGTTCTCGCCATGTGCCAGTCAAACAAGATTAAACTGAACATGCAGAATTGCTATTTGTAATTCCAAACAGCCCTCAATTTTTCTTTAAAAGCCCCCTAACATGTAGTGTTATTTTCTGCAACTCTTTCAGTCCCGTTACCCCAACTGCTGGCAAACTGCTGGGTTTGAGTTGCCATGGATACAGTCTGCTGTGATTCACATGAAATACATCACTGCTTTATACCCAGAGTGGTGAAAGCCTTTCACAGCTGATAATTTTTAAGAGGATGACTCATCGTTAAATATATCATGGCAGCTCCACATTGTTTGCTCTTCCTCAGAAGCATAATCTGGAAATAAACAGTATGGCCCAGAAGTCAGGTAGCAACACTTTTATCGAGACATTTGTAGTAGAGAAAGGTGATACTTGATTTATCGTCTCTTTTTTTTTCTCTAGTGAAGCAAGTTTTGTACTTGACTCAGCCCAAGTGAACAAGGCAGACACCATTTGTGTATAACTAAATCTCTTCCATTATTATTTATTACTTCTATTGTGGTAGCATGCAGAGGTCCCAATCAAGATCAGGGCCTCATTGTGCCAGGTGCTGTACAAATATAGTGAGGGACAGCCCTTGTCCCAAATAGCTAATGATCTAAATTGACAAGACAGGCAGAGTGTTGAAGGGCAAACAGAGGCACAAAGTCGCATAGCAAGCCACTGGCAGAGTCAGGAATAGGACCTAGGTTTCCTAACCCATCATGTAGTATTCTATCCACTAGATCACACTGCTAGTATTTTTTAGGCTGGGTCTACAATGACAGCGGCAAATTTGCCGCCGTCACATCGATTGCTCTGGATCGACTGAGCGGTCTGTGTAGATGCGCTCAGTCGATCCAGGAAGCAGTGCAGGAAAGCCACCCCCTTAAGCGGAATAGTATGGACACCGCGCGGAGGAGACGCTGTAAAGTCGACGGGAGATATGCAAGTGATTTACGTCACTTGCGTATCTCCTGTCGACTGCCGCAGAATCGCCAAGGTAAGTGTAGACCAGGCCTTAGTCTTTTTTCCAGAGCCTAGTGAGAAAGGGATCAGAGATGGGAAACTGTCAAGTCAACTTGTTATAACTCATCCAGGGGCAGGTTCTGAAAACTTATTCACATTGGATAGTTAGTTCCTCCTCCACAAATGGTCCCACTGAAGCCAAGGGAAGTCATCAAGCACTACTCCACATGAATATGGGCATCAGAATCTGGCTGCATGGCTGCAGGACCTAGAGGTTATATGAGCTGTTATGATTTTCCACACACAGATAGCACCCACATACTTTCAATCTGAATGACTCTTATTTCAGATTCAGAGGAAACAACAAACCAAGAATAAAAGTGAGGTCTCTGTGGGAGAGTACGGCATCTGTCCTTTGTAAAATGTTCCATTCCATCTGCCTCACAAAAAGGCAGCTGCCTTCTGCTGACAGCAGGCTGCTAGAAATGTAAAGGTGCAATCCACCAAAAGCAAACTCATAGCAAATGCACAGTTGCGTACACCGCAGGGGAGCTTCCCTGCCGAGGACTCTCAGCTACATAAACCACTTCCACGTCACATTGCAGTACCGTTATAATGCATTATGGACGAAAAGCCCTTTGGGATGAGCGTTCAGTGAGCGTTCTTTCTTCTGTCCTACAAGCATCACTGGGGAACAGAAAGGGGCCAAAGTCCCCAGTTCCTGATCTCCATTCCATTCCAAGAATCCAAAAATTCAGGATTTAGGAAAATATTTCTGAGGGTCACCCCAGTACAGTCAGAGTTTGGTCAACATGTTATTAGGAGAATTTTCTGTGTGTGGAGACGGCAAGACAGGCAAGATTTCTTATCTATTGGTTTAAGAAAACAACAGAAGTAAAATGGGGACAGAGAGAATGGACAGAGTAGGTATCTGACTTGGTAAAAATACAAGAATGGGGTCAGGATTCCTGGAGATCACCCAGGATTATCCTTGGTTAGGGTGTGATCTGGGTTTGCAAACGAGATGATTCCTTATAACGTTTTTTGTGTCTGAGAACCAAGAACCAGCTGCCTGAAGATTTTTTCTGCTCTTTCTGGATATCTGCAAACTCTTTGAGGCAGCTGATCAGAAGCACATTTAACCCATGTTCACCGGGTAAAGTCACAAATCTCAATGTATGGTCAGTAGCCTCACACTTCCATTTCCAATTTAGCAGTGGACACATACAATATTCATGAATCCATCAAACTGCAGTCTTGTCTGTTCAAGAAGATCCAAGGTCCAACCATTAGAAAGTAGGGTTCAGAAGAATAACTCAGCATTAAAGAAGGTTCCAAAATGGCTGGGCCTGTTCTTCAAGCAGAAATTGTGCATGCAATGGCACATCTGCTGTGTGCAGCTCCTCTGCACGTGCCTTTGCAGGCTGGCACTTCACAAACATGCGTGCTAGTCTGCATGTGCACTGTAGGTGCACGGAAAACCAGCGGTAACAATTTCAAAAGTTCTTAAGTGACTTAGGAGCCTAATTCCAGTTTTCAAAAGTGACCTAAGCATTTAGAGCCAGATTTTTAAAGATGTTTAGGTACCTTAAGACACAGATAATGCCTAGTGGAATTTTCTAAAGTGCCTAGGAAACACCTATACACAGAGAATGAAGTAGATTTTCTCTTTTTGGAAAGCACGTAGGGAGAATTTGGCAGGAACACACCAGCATTCTCTTTTTGTATGAAACTGGCCCAAATCAAACCACTTCTTGCATTTAAAAAGTAACCCAAAACAAACTGAAACAAAAATAGGGCTGCAGATTCTTGACTCAAGGCCAAAATAAATATCAGTGACTCCTAAGATGGGCCTGTTTCCGCCATCCCTAAAAGCCCAAGATATACATTTCATGCATAATTAAAGCGAGTTTTTAGCATATATCAGAATCTACAATTGTACAAAGTACAAATGGAAATTTCCAAACAAGGCTTTTGATTACCAAAGCCATTTCAAGTGAAGGAGATAATAGCACTTTGGAGACCTCTAAGCCATCAGTGAGGAATATTGGTAGTGACTGATTGCTTTGGCTGCATCATGCTTCAGTTCAGTTTGGCACTATCTATCAGGTGTATTGTAGCATTTGAGGCCCCGTTTTCAAGGGGGTCTGCAAATGTACAGTGAAGATGTGACCCTTCCGTGCTTAGGGTAGCCACCTGAAAATGCCAAGGTCAGGGCAGGCTGTAAAAGGAGAGCAGATTCTCCCAGCACTGGTGGGTGACACTGAAGTCAAGCTTCCCAACCAGCCACAAAAGTGCTTCTGATTCCCCCACACTGGTTATCAAGAAGCCAATATACAAATACACACAGCCCCCTTTACTGCATTTCAGTCTCTGGCTCCCACTCAGCCACTAGGTCCAGTAAGAGACCAGTTATTTAAACTCTCTGCTCTCTACCAAAACTCTATGCTCTCCTGACCCCAAAGGGTCAGCCACAGTACCAGATCAATACAATTTAGATCTTACCCAAAATACCACGCTATCAGCCAATCCTTTAGTAACTTAAACTAAAGGTTTATTATATATTATATATATATATATATAAAAAAAGAAACAAACTATAAGAGAAATGTTAAAGGATTAAAGCAACCAGCTACATATAAATGATTTGAAAGTCCATATACAACAGGTTTCTAGAAGAATTGTGGAGTTTGCAGGCTTGTATAGTCCCTCTGGTATACATCCAGTACCTGGATGGGTCTCAGTCCTCTGTTTCACAGCTTCAGTTCAGTTGTAGATGAATTGATCCAGAGGTAGATAGGTGGCTGAAAGCTGAACATGGCTGAAGACAAAATGGATCCCAGGGCCTTTGCCTTTTATGTCCTCTGGCCCTTGCCATGCTGCTTATGGAATTTCACAGGAACCAAAATGGAGTCCAGAGTCACACGAGCAAGTCCTGTGACTCATCAGGTATATCCCTGGCTGCTTCGCCTGGGCCCCTTGCACCTGTGAATGTCTTAATGGGCCATTAAGCAGGCTATTATTATAGCCATCCTGTCTGAGGAGTGGCCTAGAAACAGCCCAATTTGAAATAAAGCTATATCAACCATATCCATAACTTCCATTACACACACAACACATAGGCATAAACATTATCATCTTACTCAGCACATCATAGCCTTTCTAACAGTACCTGACATGGCATATCTCACATGGATTACTATGATTTTGGCATACTGATGTCAAACAATATAATAAATGCCCTCCTCCACCCCCGAATCCAGCCAGCATGACAGAAGACATCCAACCTAGCTCTCCCTTGATACAGAGGGAGGCAGATGCCAGGTGAGGGACACTTGATTCTGAAATGGGGAAGAAGATGGGATGGAGGATGGATGAGCGGGGAGCAGTAGTTAATTGCAAGAGAATGAAGTGGAGTATGGGAATGAATTATGGTTGTATAGGTAGTCTACCATGGAATTTGGTGCACTGAAATTGTTTTATATGCTGGAATGGACCTGCGGAGCATGGGATGAGTGCATCTAGTATGAATGTTTAAAAATCAGAATAGAAACTGTGTTGTTGGGAACTTTACTGCACTAGCAGAGAGATGGGTTAGATGACCTGATGGGGGTTTTCCATCACTACTTGCTATCGTTTAGTTATTGTGGGCATGCAAGTAGGGGGAGGGTTGCATGAAAAGCAGCGGAGGTATTGAAGATGCTTAGTAAGAAGGCCTTGGAAAATTTGGCCCCAAAGGAAGAGGTCTTACAAATGAGTCAGTGGCACTCCCTTCAGAGTCTTCTGTGCCATCAGATCTACAAAATGGAGGTGAGAATGCTTGATCTCTAAATAGAGTGTCTTGCCTTCCAATCAACTGCTGGTGCAGCTTCTAGAGATGGTGGCATATAGAGAAAAAGTAGCTACTTTGTATGAATAATACTTAAAACTTACTTAGCACTTTTCATGCTTGCATCTCAATGCACTTTACAAAAGTGGGTATCATTATCCCCATGTTACAGACAGGAAAACTGAGGCATAAATAAATCAAGTGATTTGCCCAGAGTTACACAGCGAGTCAGTTGGAGACCCAGAACAGAACCCTAGTCTCTTGGCTCCTGGTAATGTAACCCTATCCTTTGGGCCATGCTGCTGAAAAGAGTAAGATTCCTTTTGCCATGGCTTGTGTTCAGTTCCTGTACTGTAACCATGGCTGACGAAAGAACAAAGGTGCTCAGCTGTTCATAGCCACCAGCGGAGTGACATGAAATGTATCCCTTTTTGTCACAGGCAGCCACAGCACCACTGTAGTGCTTCTCAAGCTGCAAACTGCTGACCTCATGGAGTCGGGAGGCATTCCTCAGTGGAGAATTAGAACTAACTTTTAAAGTCATTCTAAGGGGGAGCTACTGTTGTGTTTGATTTAGCTGGGCTGATCCCATGCCCCTCACACATGCAGTACTCCCACGAGGATGTCCTTGCTTGGGAGCAGATGACTGGGCCCTGAGTGTGTGCAATACAATTAATGTTAATTTTTAAAAATCCAGTTCCTGCCAAAATTATAGAAGGAGATGTGTCTGAAGAGCTGAGGGAAGAAACATGGGAGAAGACAGAAATGGCCAGGGCACAAAACCTAGGAATTTGCCATCAGTTGATCTGTTTGGAATTCTTTTATTCTCTCTTGAACTCAGTCTTTGCAACTTGGAGAATTACTGCCTCCCTGTAGGAAATATCATCCAAAGCACATCCCCTGGGCCTGGCCTCAGTTACCCACAGTGCTGGAAGTAATAGGAGAGGGAGCTTTTCTGCTGTTTGAACCAAACTGTTCTAGTCTCCAGACTGTGTCTGTATTTGTGCGGGGCAGGCTGTAAACATGCACTTGGGGTTGAGCACTGTGGGGAGGTGGCTAAGTGGCAGCCACGCACCCAGCGACTGCAGCAGGAGGGGGAAAGAGCTGGGAGAAGACAAGCTTTACGTGGCGTGTTCCGTTTTCAAGGCGGGGCCTCCGTCCACATGCAGATGGGTTTGCACTGTTGCCCCAAGCAGCCGTTATACCCTTCCTGGCCCCCTTCCCTCCCCCTGCACCAAGCAGAGAGTATAAACCTGAGGCTGGCAAGAGGCCACCAGTTGCTGCAAGGCACCTTTGTGAGCCATGCCTACATTGTCATGCGGGAAGGGGCAAGGAGCAGCATGAGGAACCCTCTGTGGCTGAGATCCCTGGGGGTCTCCTTTTCCCTGGTGTTCTCGCTGTCCTATGCTGGATATGTCGGCCCAGCTCCCACGCTGCAGAGAGCCTTCCAGATGCCAGCGGGCGATGCAGTGAACCTCTCATTTTCCCAGGGAAGCGCCTTTCAGGAGTGCAGTGCTCCCTGTAAGCATGTGTTTATACGGGCGAGGAAGCACCCGTCTCAGGGTGCCTGCCTGTTCTCCTGGACTTGCTTACCATCCTCTTTTCCGGGTGCATTTCACAGGTTCCCTCCCCACCTCTGCCTGGCTGAGCGGTGCGGATGGAATCCCCCTTTGACGTCCCCTGTCCTGCTGACAGTGCTTTGTCCTTTGCCCTCACTCTCCGGCTCAGACTTGCCCATGTTGGCTTCCAGCCATGTAACAGTCAGAATGAACATTGACTTTAGCGCTAATCCCCAGTGAGTTTTCAATCCTGTAATCCTCGCTCTTCTGCTCCTTCGAGAGCAGCCATGAATGGATGAGAAGAAGGACAACACGCTTTGTACTAATGCCTGACTAACACCATGGCTGTAGCTATGTTCCCGCTACTGAGGTCTGTGGAGGTCAGTCAGCTCTCACTGGGGGACTTTAGTGGCACTGGTTCTGCCATTAGGAAGTACCTCTGAGCCGCAGTCAGGGGCCAAGACCACATTATGCTAAGCTCTGTGCAAATCCTTTCTACCTTAGCATTATCTTGTGAAGCCCTATAGGTCCAATGTGATCTGCCCTGGAGTTAGCCCAGACACTGGTGCTGCCCAAGAGTTTCCCACCATACAGTTTCCCAATGGGATTTTTCTAGGTTGTTTTCAGTTCGGCAACTACTCCACTGGGTGTGATGGATCCAAATGTTCCTGGGCCTCCTGTCCCTGCAGGGAAGGGACAGTAGCCTGTGGGTTGCAAAGGTATTGCTTTTGCAAAAAGGCAGGAGCCAGGCAGCCAAAAAGGGGGTGCTATATATGTGTCCCCAGAGTATTGAATTTCACCCCAAAAAACACAATCACAAGTAAATCATACAGGAAGAAAGTTCTGGTAAAACCATGGGGCCTTGAAGTCTCAATGAAAACATGTTGGAAAGGTTAGAATGAGAACCCAGCGCTCTCGTGATGGGGGAAGGTACATACCAAACCCATCAGAACCTTTTCATGCCCTGGCCTTGGTGTTCAGAGCCACTCAGCTTAGTCACCTGTTTACCTGCAAGGAGTGATTTCTTTTTAAATGTTTTTGACAGGTGAGTAAAATACCCTCTCTTTTCTTGTGTTACTCTCATGATGCTGAGAGATGGAGAGCCTTGCATCCGAGTTTTGCAAGGCTAGAATAACAGTGCCCTTGTCTGAATGCCTCTCTAATCAAGATTGTGATTAATTGTGCATCAGCCCTCCGTTAGCCTATGTTTTCTACTATGTCCAGACTGGCCCTCCACTGCCCCTCCTGCCCCCCCATGCAAACTGGCATTTCACTGTATCAGTGTTTTTCCTTCCTTCTATCCAGGCGGATCCCAATCCCTTATTAAAGGTTTGCTTCAGATCAGAGTACTGAGAAAACACAATCTCCTTTCTCCATTTTTGTTCCCCCTAAATGACACAGTCCCCTTCTGAATGTAAACTGCCCCACTGCACGTCTGGTTCCATTCCTGACACTCAGCTGTCCCTCCCCCAAAGCCAGCTCCCACCCTGAGCTGACCTCTCTCTCCTTTCAGACTCAAATCTAACTCCAAACCCCTAGCTGTGATAAAAATCCAGCTGTCCTCCTCTAATCCCATGGCCTTGAACCAGCCTGGTGAACCCAAGGTCAGACAATAAAGCACTGCATTCTGGGATATCCTATGAAGAGACAAACTTTCAGTACAGAAATATAACAGTGACTCATATCAGAACAGTATGGGTTTGGGGTTATTATAGAAATACAATTCTTGTTATAGAGCCAGATTCATGCTGCGTCTTCACTGGCTTCCAGTGGGATGGGCATTACTGTAGACTTTGTAGCAACAGAAAGCGAGGCAACCAGTAACAGCCTGAAAGTGGGCAGGGATGGACTGAGCAGGTACAAGGCTCTGAGAGCAGGAGGTGGCTGAATAGCCCTACTGCAGTCTCTGCGAGTCCTACAGAGCCACCAGAACTCAGTCCTGTAGAGGTAAGCCTGGCCTTTTATGTTTCAGTCAGAATACTTTATGGATCTCCTGCCTGGGAGATCAATGGAAAAGGATATTAAGATGGAAGGTTCTGATGCAACCTGTTTACTCCAAAATGTAGCAAAGAGCAAACAGGTGGGAGAACTGGGCAGGACTGGGGAACTCACAATAAATGAAAATTGTAGTCATCTTGTATTCTTCTGTTTCTTGAGATTAAGAACATAAGATCCATGATTTTCAGTTGGAATCTCCATTTGACATTGATCCATATTTTTAATGCTCATACTTTGATCTAATTCCCATCTCTACCCAGCAAGAATGTGAAGTGCTGGAGTGTGTTGTGCCTAATCAGTTCTGGTATTAATAATTGATTTGTGGAGGAGAGAGTTGACAGACACAGTGCTTAGAAGAATAAGTCATCATTGAGGGGAAAAAAGGAAGAAAAATTTGGGTTTCCTTCTCTTGTGCTGAGAATGATTAGCATCAAAGCGCTTTCTAAAGCTTGCATAAACTGGTGGCACAAAGTAGGTCACAATTAAATTCTCGGTTTCAAAAGGAAGCATTTTGGTATGATACGTAAATGCATGTGTTTGTACTGAACATTGTCTGAGCTGCAGAGCAATTCATCTCAAAAAGCACAGGGGATGTAATTTTTTTTAAGTGCTAGATTCACAGCCCTAAGGACTAAATACCCTGGCAATAGCAATGCAAGCTTTCCCACATCTTCCCCTGCTAACTTGCCTCAGCCCTTGAGGGTATGTCTACACTGTGGTTGGAAGTAGACAGACTTGTGTTAGTAAGGCTCGCACTAACATGCTAAAAATAACTGTGTGGACATTGCTGCACCAGCAAAGATTTGCACTAGCCACCTGAGCTTGATCCTACGGGTAGGGGGGGATCCAAGTTTGGGTGGTTAGCTCAAGCCTACCCAGGTTCAAAGGCTCGCTCCCAGCTGCAGTGTAGACACACCCTGACCTTTTTGGGGTGAGAGGGAAGTTCAGTTTGTATGGTCTGCGCCTTCTATGGCCTCTGCTGACACTGGCAGCAAGTGGGGAGCAATTAGAGCCAACTTTGATAGTGGTTTGTATGCTATAGACAGCTGTCCACGAGGAGCCAGACTGAAACCACCACTTTATTTCATATGGGCATTTCACCAAGCAGCCCTTGGGGCCAATTACCTAGAGGTAAAAGGTTGTCTATACTATCACTGCTCCCCTGAGCCAGTCAACCCCATATCAGGTAAAACAGGGTGGTTGACACAAATATATAGGCCTGTTTCTTTCCTAATATCTCTCAAAATGAAAACCTAAGTGGTTTTGCCTTCAAGGTCCTTCAGGGGGCTCAGAAACCTTATCTTTGGTTGACTTCAGCAGTCAAAGTCAATGGGAACTGAAAGCACTCATCACCCTGGAGGCCTGGGCCCCAAAACCTAACCTGAAATCTTATTTCAGGACTGTACATTAGTGATCCACCTGTAGGGATTGTCTTAGCAGATGTTTGACTGATTTCCTATTTAGTAAAACAGGAAAATCAAAGGTCTTTGGAAAGGCAGAACTAAAGCATCCTGTGTTTCTAGCAGTTTAGTGCTAGTTCTCATGTTCCCTGGATTTGTCAAAGCAATGTCAAGTCACAACTACTGAATGCTGTGGTGCTAGCAAAACATTCCAGAGTGACCTGTAATGTGTGTGAATAAACCAGGCTCCATTTCACTTGGGGAATTGTTGTAAATGATAAAAAGACCCAGGAGTGTCAGATCCCCACCTTGTAGAAATCTGTTGACTTCAAAGGAGATATGTAGATCTGGTCCCTATGTTCACAATTTTTAACTTTAATAACAAAGAATAGACATTGCCTGAAAACTAATCTCAACCCACCTATCAGTCTGGCCCTGGGAGAAGAGATGGGCCTTTCTCTGCACCCTAACAGTAAGTTTGTACTGCAGTTGGAGCGCATGTAGACATGCCCAAAATAGAGTTAATCCAGCTTCCTCAGGTACCAGTAGCAGTGAAGCCCCGACAACACGGGCTTCAGCAAGGGCTGTACAAACCAGAACCCATATACTGAGGAGGCTAGCTTGTGCTGAAGAAAGTGCATGCTGCCACAGCTTCATAACCCAAGCCAGCTAGATTAAAGCTAGTTCGGGTATGTCCACACGTCGCAGTAATTGCAGAGAGTCAAGACTCAGCAAAAAAGGCTCTGTGGGGGGTAGTGAATTCTAGCGCCAAGGGGGGGTACAACATCATTACAACCCCAGACAGTCTCTCTCTCATGCACATACCCATATGGCATCTGCAGAGCAACGTTCTGTACGTGCCATTGTAGGTCCATAAGTAATTCTCAGGTTGCCTTTGTGATGATGTGGATATCATCCAGTTCATCTTTGAATCTATATTTGGGGCACTGCGTTATGATGTGTTCGGTGGTGTGGATGTTCTCATTGCAGTCACACGAAAGGGAAGTCTTTGATTTTCCACTTGTGCATCAAGTAGCTGGATCTTCCATGGTTAGTTTGGATGCAGTTCAGTGTGGTCCAAAGTCTGCATGACAGGTGGAAACCGGGAGGGTGGCTTGTTGGGTCAGTAATACTGTGCTTGTTTGGAACGGTAGACACTTTGCCATTTCCTGGCTGGATCCAGAGACAGGAGGTAGTCAGGAGTGATCCATAGTGATCAGGTGATTGCTGGGGTATGTTTTGCATAACCTGCCAGATGGGAAATTCTGGGTCGTCTTCGGGACGTTTCAGTTTTCGTGCAGTGGCTATAGCTTGGCAGATAGCTGGAGATTTGATCTTCGTTAATGCAGAAAGCCATGGCAGAGGTGTTGATTTTAAAGTTGCCATGATGTTTCACATGGCCTGATTCAGCTGCTTATCTACAAGTTAGGTATGGCAGCTTCGGGGCCACACCAATGCACTGTGCTTTGCAACTGAGTACAGGGCCAAGGCTGATCGATGTTTGTAGCACCGAGGCAGTTGATCCCCAGCTTGTTCCTGCTAACTTCTGAATAACATTGATGCTTTAGAGGCTCTTTTCTTGAAATGTAGGAACCCTTAGTTCAAACAGTCTCTCTGATTTCAGCTGTGATGCTGTGCTTTGGCAGGGGAGGAAGTTTCTCAAACTGATGGTGCATTAGAGGTTCCCTGTGAAATCATTACACCAAGGCATTGTGGGGAGGGTGACCCATGCGTCTATTAACCCGCCATTAACCTGCCTCTATACAGTTCTTTGTGTGGTTTTCCTTTTCCAGGCACTGAAAGGTCCTTACTGCTGCAATTCAGCTAGACCAGCCAAACCCTAATTTCTCCCTGATTAGAAAGTAGCAAGTGAGAAATCTGAGCAGCAAGTAACCTGAACTACAAAGAGAAGCTCCGTTCACTGTGTTGATTAAGGGCAAGATTTCCATGCCCTTGCCACAATCCCTGAGAGCACTTCAGTGCTATGCCTCTGAGAAGCACAGCTTAGAAGGCACAGCACAGGAGCTTGGGAACAGAGTGGCACTCCCAAGACAAGTTAGAGCAACCTTGAGAGTACTGTAATTTATGGTAGCCTCTGAGGTCCACCTCCACAGCACTGAATCTCTGTAGCAACATGCACTGTGGATATAGTCCGCCTGCCTCCTACACATCTCCTTCTGGAATGGAGTGGCATTCAGAGGGTGGGATGTGGGGAAGGAGAAACGCTCCATTTCCAAAAGTTTAATTTTGTACACATACATACATAGAGCTGCAATGAACTGTAGGTGCAGAAATTAGTATTACGCATGGAGTGTCATGACTTGGCTGCAAATCAGATAATTATTTGGGCACCTGAACTCTTCGGATTTTACCTACAATTAACAGCATGTCCAAACATACAGGTGTAAGTAATGTATTTCAGAGGGCAGACTAGGTTCTCAAAAAACAGAAGAAAGCACTTGAATTCCTATGCGTTAAAAACACTACAATGTATAAGAAATACACCATCCATCTACTCAATTCAACAAGGAGCTGAGGGATACCCTCTAGTAAGATATTTGCTTATTTACTGTTAAGAGATTGGGGTCTGATTTTGCAACCCTTTACTTCACATAACTAACTGACAGATCAAGCCCTGGCTCAGTTAATTTTCAGTTTAGCAGAATGAGATGCTCTACCTGCTGAATAAATTAATGCTGAAACATTTCTTCCTTGACAAATTCAGTAAGCAGTACGCTGACCTGTTTTCTAGTACATCTTGCTGTGTACCAGCACTGTGCTGGCAGTATTATTGGATGATACGAATATAGATCTGAAACACTTCCATGCATACAATGTAATAACATGCTTCAGAAGTTGAGGTGTAATGTAATACTTATTGACTCCACCATTATTACTGGTGAGGGAACTGGGGAACTCTGGAAACAAAGGACAGATATATTAACTGATTGCAAACTGACCTGAGCTAGTGCGGACAGCTGCTTTCCCCCTCACTGGAGTCTTTTCTAGTGCAGGCTAGTAATAAACTATATTGCATTGCCAGAAGCAGAAGTTTTTGAAGTGGTGGCTACCTATTTTGTAAAAATGGTTCTGGTCACTGCATCTTATGCCAAAAAGTCTACAGGGTCTTTGTTGGATTCCAAGCTTCTAGGATCTGAGTTTTAAAGTACAGCACTACACAACTGAGCTCTTACTGAAGTTGTATGTCCAAATGGCCATAACTAGCCAGGACAATACAGGAAAAGTTGTCTGGGCAGGACACTGCATTTTTAATGAAGATGCTCTGTAGAATTATGCTGACTGCGGAACAGTACATTGCAACAGAACTTCAAGCAGGGTTCATGTGTCTTGAGAAGGAAACAGCACTTTTTAAGGATTGTGGCTGCTATTCACTAGACAATTAATAATTGTTGGACAAAACATTTTTCTATCATAAAAAAGGTTTAATTGAAATCAAAACTTTCTGTGGGAATGCATCAATTTCAATGAAGTTTTGTTTAGAAAACATAGAAAAATATCATTTTGATAAGGTAAAAATGGAGCACTTAACTTTTTCGTTTTGAAATGACTTTTTGTTTCTAAATTATTTTATTTTATATTATAAATTATAATGTAATATAAAAATTTTTAAAAATCAAAATCAGTACAAAACATTTCTATTTTATTGAAGCAGAACATTTTGATTAACCCCATCATTTTGATAAAATTTAAATGTTTTTACTTTAAAAACATTCTATAATACATTATAATTTTATTTTTCAGGAAATTTCTAAATGTTTTGGTTTTGTTCTGGTTTGGAATGATTTTGAAATGTCAGAATTTCTTGTCAAATGTAAATTCCAAGTTTGGACTAGCTCTAATTTTAGCCAGGAGATGAGTCAAAAACCTCAGCTATAGTCCAGAAAAAACTTGTCCACTTCATTGCTCACAGAAGAATTGTATATAACTATACAGCATTATTATACAGAGTGACCTTCAGTAATATTATCTAAGCTGCTTATTCCAACAGAAATATACATTAATCTTCTTATTCTTACTGAGAAACATGAACAAGACAGCACTATGAAAGGGTCACTTATTTCTGGCTGTAACAAGGTTACTATACAAGCAGGTATTAATTTTATATGAAGCATCCTGGAGTTGACATTTAAAGTTGTTTTAATCAGTTTTTTCTTAAATAAGTGAAAAATAGAAAGTCCCTTTAGAAGCTTCATATGAGTGACCATCTCTCTAGTGGAAAGAGATGGAAAAGGATCGACCACTTGAGCCAGCCCCTTTAGGCCCCAGCACTGTAATGTAGGCCTGAGCCAGAGCCGGCCCAGACCACAGATACGTATTTGAAGTTTAAGAGTTAATTCTCCCACTAAAAAAAAAGAAAACTAGGCATTATAAATAGGGATGTTCCAGACACATTGATTGTTTGTTCATGCTACCCCAGGCTGCACTATAATAACTGACTGCTTGAACATATGAGTGGGAACATCCTGCTTAAACATTTTGTAATTTAACATTTCTGACACACTGGGGCCCTGTTTGTAAAAATCTATGTATGAATGTTTGGGAACATTCTAAAATCTACTTATAATAATTCACAAATAAAGTAATCCGCCCAATGTGTATCAAGAACGTGGCTGATGTGTAAATTATAAAGCAATAAAAAGACAAAATTCCTTTTTTTTTTTTTTGTAAAATTAGTATTAATAAAATTGGTGTAAGTGTAAGGATTTTATTATGTTAGTAAGTAAATATCAAATAATGTACCACTGTAATAAAATAAAAAATGTAGTAATTTTTAGTATATATAAATAAGAAGTAAATGCAGTTTAAGTCTGCTAAAAGAAAACAGTAAGAAAGTAATTGCTGAGGTAGTGGTTCTCAGCCTCCAAGGGCAAGAGAGGGAAAAATGTTTTTGTTTAAAGAACTTTTACAACCCAAATGTCCGAAAATCAAAATAACCCCCCAAAACAGGGGTGTTAACACCCAAAAACTAAAACAAAACAAAATGTAAAACAAAAATTTAAAAAAAAGCTGTCACATTTGCAATGTCAAACGTAATTAACAATTACATAAAACAAAAAAACTATCTAACATAACAAAATCCATAAACCCAAATAAAAATAAATAAGTATAAAAATAAAATAAAAAAACCCCAAAACTTTAGGCTCATTCTGCAAATCCCAAGGAGCATCGTATCGCAACTGAGCACGTGGCTCCATCCTTATGTCTGAGTCACCTGGCCAGTGATTTCAGGTCTCTCTCTCTCTCTCTCTCTGTGTGTGTGTGTGTGTGTTTTAGGGAATTGCTTTTTCAAATACCTTTTCTATTCATAATAAAACGTGGCATACTGCCTTATCCCCTAAATAAAATCCTGCTGTTTATTTCATAAGCGTAACTCCCCTTCTGCATATGGTGACATGAAGGCAACATGCTTTTTTAGGCCCTGATTCATCAAGGTCCCTAAGCATGTGAGTAGTCCCGTCGTCTGCTCACATGCTTAAAGTTAGGCATATGGCTCAAGTGTCTTGTTCAGTCAGGTGATAACATGCACTAAAACAAGTTTTACAGCAGTAGGCATACAGTATAATATTAATGGGGCATCCTATTAAATAATGGGGTATACAGGTTATAACTTAAGCTGGATGGAAAATAGTTTTTTTCACATGGAAAATGTTGACTTGTTGGTGAAAATATAAAAACCAAATATTTTTGGTTCAAAACTTTAGGTTGAAAACCTCAAATGTTTGATTTGGAAATGCCCCTATAGAGCTTCATGGGAGCTGTGGGTCAGGTGACTCACTCTCCTATTCTTCTCCATGGATGAGGCTGCATGTTTACATGTCCAAACTACGTGTTTCATAATTCCCCAGTGTCTCCCCTCTTGCTGAGCTAGTGTGGTGCATCATGAGAGCTGTAGTCCAGCCACTAATGGAGAATTGGGAGCAGGAGGCAGTCAACTACAACTCTCATGTGTTATTGGGACAACATTTCTAAATCAAAATTTTGGTTTTCAGCACAAAAGTTCCATTATTTTTTTCAATGAAAAGTCGAAATTTTCTGACTCTTCCTGTGTTTAGTTTAGTCCAAAACCCTGTTTTTCTATAACAAATTTTTGACCAGTCCTAGTAATCAGAGCAGTTGTCAAAAGGAATTCTATGGAGAGTCTTTCCTTCTGATCTGCAGAATGAAACATTTTGAGACCACTCATTGGGAGATTAAGAGGCTGGAAGAATTGGCAGAGTAGAGACCACATGGGCCAGTTAGTGCACGACGTGCTAGTGCGTGGTAGAATTTATACTCATCTAGCGCAGATTAGCACCCCATGAAAAGACAAGCCCTTATAAAGTGGCCGACCAAGTTAGAAGTCCAAGACTTTAAGTACACCGAGTTCCTGATTAGATCATTGTGGTAAAAACCCTGTCTTAAAATCAGTGTGGAGGTGAGTAGTGCTGCAGCTTGCACTTAAAACACACTCTTAGGGTCAGTCCCGAATACAGAAAATAAAGGACAGTAAAGAGGAGGAGAGTTTTATTTTTTTGTTCGCTTATTTCTGCCTGTTTTCTTCTCAGTCCGAGTTTTCTTTGATTGATTATCAGCCCTATTGGTCCTGCTACTAAGAGTCAAATCAGTGCACCTAAAATAATCATCAGGGATTCAAAGATTTTTAAATGGGCATCTGGACATGGTGCCTGTGCAATAGAAAGAAGAGAAATCCGATGTGCCAGGAGCACAAATACTTAGGTACTATGTTGATATTTAAATGGCTGAGTATCTCTAGCCAGTGGACCAAACCACCGCAATGTTTTCATTAGGATTTTTACTAAGGGATGATCAGGGCCAAGATGGCTTGAACAGCTCAAGATCTAATTCCAGGCTGACGAATATTCTGCCCTATTAAATCAATATCTCTTGTTATAAACTTTTTCCCCAATGTATACAGTAGAGCAACAAAACAATTCCTCCACACACACATACGCTGGTGGGGCCCAACTCTGTCCACAAATCTGAGTAACTCCGAATGACTTCACTAAGAGACACTTGCATTCTGTAGTGGGAGGATCCAGCCCTGGATTCCTTAAAAACAACTGGTCAGACAGCAAAATCTTTTTTGGGTGCTGGCTGGTGAGTCTTGCCCACATGCTCAGGGTTTAGCTGATCGCCATATTTGGGGTCGGGAAGGAATTTTCCTCCGGGGCGGATTGGCAGGGGCCACGGAGGTTTTTCGCCTTCCTCTGCAGCATGGGGCATGGGTCGCTTGCTGGTGGATTCCCTGCAGCTTGAGGTCTTCAAATCTCACTTTTGAGGATTTCAATAACTCAGTCATGGGTTCGGGGTTGTTATAAATGTGTATGGGTAGGGTTTTGTGGCCTGCCTTGTGCGGGAGGTCAGACTAGATGATCATATTGGTCCCTTCTGACCTATGAGTCTATGAGTCTATGAGTCTAAAAGAATGGAGAAAGAGGGAGCCCCAAAGCAGCCAGGGTTCACAGAGTCACTGGCTGGACTCATTGGAGTCCAAAAGACACATCATTCTTTGCCTTGTCCCTGTTGGGCTGAGTATGTTATCAGTGCATGTTCTGCCAAGAGGCACCTCATTCTGATTAGCCACATCCCCCATGCGCTTTGACCAGGAGACCCTGTTCTCCCTATCTCATAATACAAGAACAAAGGATTATTCAATGAACGTGAAATACAGAACATTTAAAGCAGATAAAAGGAAATACAGGTGGTTAGACTGTGGAACTCATTGCCACAGAATGTCACTGAGGCTCAGAATTTAGCAAGGTTCCAAGGCTATATCTACGCTGATGGCTGCATGTAGAGTACAGGCACTATATATTTGTAGCTACATACTGCAGTGAAAGGCTCCGTCACTACGGAGGCAACGGGGAAAGGTTCTAGCAGGGAGAGAGGTGCTAGGGCTGCTGAGACTGCCTTTGCCCGGTGTCTCCCTGCTACCAGAGCCTTTCACCATGGGGGGCAAGGCTCCAGCAGCAGGAATGCAGTGGGACACTACACTGCTGAAAATAGCTGACCTGGGAGGCGCTGCTTGAGCAAGTAGCAAGCCCATGTAAGGTATGTACCCAGGGAATTCAGGCTGGTAGGTCACTCTGCTCTGCTGTAATGACCCAAGCTGTGCCTCACTATCTATACTGCTGTTATACCCACGCTAGCTGGACGTACAATGTCTACTCACCACTGTAAGTGTAGACATACCCAAAGAGGGACAGAATATTTATATGGGTAACTAGAGTCTCCAGATTTAAAAGAATTCATATTTCTAAGAGAGTTTTGGAAAGGATATAAAATCTTTAGGGCTGAAACCAGTGTCTATTAGTTGTTAGGATGAGACCTTCATGAAGTGTAGATTTCATCTTTCTTTTCAGGAGTCTCTTGTATCTTCCTGTGAAGCACCAGGTACTGGTGACCATTGGAAACAGGGTGATGAACTAGATGGGCCATTAGTTTGATCTGGTATGGTAATTCCCTATGTTCCTAAGATTGACAGCTTCGTGGTATATACTATACTGAACTGCACATAGAATCAAATCTAGAAGTCCTGAGAAAGACACCATGAAGTCAATTAAAAGTTTCCCTATGTCCAGACTTCAGGTTTTGTCTCCACATTGCATATATTGCAATTAATGCATTGTACTGTTCTGTATGTACTGCAGACACTGCACAGTCCAGGCATATGCTATCCACTGCATATACTGTATTGAACTGCATATGCTCAATGCACTGTCATAAATTGTAGTGTACTATCTATGTTCTATCACTGGCATTGCTCTGTTATGCACAATACAGTGGAGCCTACTCTTCAGATGCTGGTCTGTGGTAGATGAAATGATGACAGAATATCTATTGTGTTCAGAAGAAAAAAAAATCTATCTTCTTTGCCCATTGGCAAATGACTTGAGCTTCTTCACCCCATTTCCCTGGGACACTCAATTTGTGAACAGTGTCAACTGTCATTTACTAAAAGCTCATGCTGCTCTTAGTGCTTTTAGAAACATCTGCTGTCATGGCAACAAGGTTATTTTTTGCTTAATGGGCATCTACTTTTGAAAAAATGTGGCCATAGTTGCTAAGTGAAGCCTGGGTCAGGGAAGTGAAAACATCAGCCTTTCTAGAGCACTTTTCATTTGATGGTTGGAACGCCATTTACAAACAATATTGAAGCCTTACAAACCTCCTCCCCGTTAGACAGGGAAGTATCATTAATCCCATTTTCCTGAAGGTAAACCGAGGCTCAGAGAAGTGACTTGCCCAATGATAAGATCACATTCAGCGGCAAGAGGCAGGAGTGGAACCCAGGAATCCTGACGCATAGTCTTTTAGTCTCATCACTAGGTCACATGCTTTCCTGGTCAGTAACAACCATCCATTCCTGGGCTCAATACACATCTGTCCTGGAGCAGCACTTGGTGCTACTGGGGTGGGGCACTGGAAGGCACAAAGGCGGGTTTATGCCCCCTTTCTACTACCACCACCCTCTTCCTGGGCACTGGTTTGGCTCCCTGCCCAGATTAAAGCAGTATAGCGTCTATTTTGTCATGTTATTTTCTTTGTTGTTCTTGCACAGTGGATGTTGATTTACCATAAAACAACTGTATTTAAAAACAATCACTGGCAAACTGGTGCCTGGCCAAGCTTCTTTGTGCTTCCTAAATGGACTCAGAATGATTTTTCGATTTGACAAGATCAAGTGCTAATATAAAATTGTCAAAATGTAATTAAAAGGTGCTAGCATCCCTTTCATTCTGAGCTGGAACCCACTGATATCAAACCAAAGCAGACCCTGGCACTAATCAAATTTACATTCACCACACTCTCTGCTTTCATCTAAACCATATTTCAACCAATTTGCATTGTAATGCATGGTTGATCAATAATGCTGTTCAATTATTTAATAGCTGTACCAGCAAGGAAACATTAGTATCCCTCTCATCAAAGTCAGGCTGATGAACCAGGTTCTACATCTAAAATTTCAATTTAGTTAAATTCTTCTTTAAACTGTGTCTGTTTTTCATCTGTCCATTTCCCATGGCAACCAGCAAGGGCCAGAGTTCAGAGAGCCGGATTTCACTTATACAAGATGAGTTTACGTTAGCCATCAGAGGCCTTAGAAGCAGTCTCTCTCTCAAGGATTTTATGTGATGTGGGATTCACCCTATGAGAGAGATCTAATATCTCTTTGTGCATGATCCACAAACTTTCTTCTACTGATTCTGCCACTTCTACTCCCCATTACTGGATGAGGCCTCTCAGGAGATGACTCTTTTCTATTTACATTTAATATTTAGTGCAAAGAGTGGAGAAATCCTCAGCAGAAAGACTGGTGTAAGCTACTGTATGTCACTCAGCATCAGATAATGATCCTGTTGTCTACACAAACAGAAGTTCTCCCTTTACTGTGTACACACAGCGCTTAAGTCAGCCCCAAGGATGTTCACAGTGACCTTTCCTGAATAAAATCTGTTGATTATTAGGGCTCAGAAATCTTAGTTCTCATATTATAATAATACTAACACAGCAGTTGTCGTCATGATAATAATAGTGTTAACACTGAAGCATTTTCCATCTGCATTGCACTTTTCAAATGTTAGCTGGTAACTTCCAGAATACCCCAGTTACAGATAGGGATAGTGATTAAAGGCCAGGCAATTCTGTACTCAGTCTTGGAAGTCCTAAATCAGTGGTTCTCAACCAGGAGTATGCATACTCCTGGGGGTACGCAGGGGTCTTTCGGGGGTACATCAACTCATCTAGATATTTGTCTAATTTTACAACAGGCTACATAAAAAGCACTAACAGAGTCAGTACAAAGTAAAATTTCATACAGACAATGACTTGTTTATACTGCTCTATATATTATGCACTGAAATGTAAGTACAATATTTATATTCCAATCAATTTATTTTATAATTATATGGTAAAAAATTAGAAAGTGAGCAATTTTTCAGTAATAGTGTGCTGTGACACTTTTTTATTTTTATGTCTGATTTTGTAAGCAAAGTATTTTTAAGTGAGGTGAAACTAGGGGGTACACAAGACAAATCAGACTCCTGAAAGGGGCACAGTTGTCTGGAAAGGTTGAGAGCCACTGACTTCGATGGCTAAGTTCCGTTTTCCAAAGTGACTTAGGATCCTAAATCCCATTGACTTTCAATGAGTCTTAGGCTCCAAAAGCTCAGATTTTTAACAGTATTTAGTTGCCTGTCTGCCTCTTTAGGTGCCTATGGGTATGTCTAAAATTCAAGTTCGGGATGTGATTCCCAGCTCAAGGAAACATACTCAAGCTAACTGCCATCAAGCCACGGTGAAATAGAATGCAGCTATGGCAGTGCAATCAGCAGGAGGGAATAGCATCTCTGATGGGCATGCGCTAAGGATGGCTAGCCCTTCCCGCCCTGCGTGCTGCTGCAGCTACAGTCTGTTTTTAGCGCAGGAGCTGAATCTAAGCTAGCACGGGTATGTCTCCTTGAGGTGGGAATTGGATCCCAAGCCCAATGTGTGGGCGTGTGCTAAGTCCTCCATTTAGGCTTCATGGCTATTTTTAGAGCTGCTGCTGGACCCCTCTAGGTGTGTAAGGGTCTGTCTACACAGTAGCTAAATGCCCCTGGCTGCTCAGCTGTTTAATTGCTGTGCAGATAGCCAGGCCTCAGGACTCTGCAAGGTGGGAGGGTACGAGAGCTCAGGCCCCAGCCATGAAACAGCCCCACAGCCTGAGCCCCACAAGCCCAAGTCAGACAGACTCTTAGTCCCCCTTGGTTGCCAGATTTTCACGGGTTGGCATTTGCAAAGCTGCCTAAAAGTGCTGCTGCCATCCCACAGCGAACAAGCTGCTTGGACCCCTAAACAAGCCAAAGCCCCTGGAGGTCCCCGGGGCAGGAATTTTAGCCTAGGCAGGGCCTGATCCTGTAGGAGGGCTCTAAGCATACCTCAGACATGATCTCTGTCAGACCCCACCACAAGAGGGCCTGAGGCAGACCACTGCTAGGTGAGGCGTGGCACTGCGCTCACAAAAAAGACAGCTGGGAGCACCGGGAAACGTAAGGTGAGTGTGAAAAAGGTATCCAGCAAGGGCAGGAGGCACCCTCTGTCTGCTGAGCTGGGCTGAGGGGAGGAAGCTTGTTTGTGCTAGTGCCTCTGGCCCAGGAATGGGTACTGCTGTGGGCTGCTGCTGTCCTGAAGAAGCGTTCAGGCTTGGCTGACACACTCGCTCAGGCACACGCACACACCGTCTCCCTCACACACAGTCCCTCACTACACATTTGCTCTCTTACAAACACAGTCTCCCTCACACACGCGTGCGCGCGCGCACACACACGTGCACACACTTGTGCTATTATTGTTGCTGTTGTGACTTCTTGGTATTTCCTGTCATAGTACACACATATTCTCTGTAATTTTATTCTCTCAAAGTTCATTAAGGATTACAGTACTGTTATTTTAGTTTTTGACTGGTCTGTGCCTTTCATAATTTTATTTCTCTCCTATGCTTAAGTTTAATTCTTTGAATAGTGGGTTTTAAAATGCCTAACCTGTCCTGGCTGGAGTAATTGTCATTATTACTTTTATTACCATATTGTGCTTGTCATTAATGGTACAATCAAATAATAGTATCCTAGAATGTAAATTTAGCTTGTACTCACCTTAGCAGGGTCAGTTTAAAAAAAATTAGCTCAACAGGTAACTTTCGATAATGTACAGATGAAAGTCGCTTATTTTCAAATGGTATTTTCAGTTATATCTGTAGAATAATTTAAAATTCATATGAAAATAAATGTGGTTCCCAGTCTGTTACTAATAGTAATGATGGAGTCAAATGCTAGTGAGCCACATACATGATTGTGATGGTAAACATAAATGCCAAAATAAATAGAAAAATAAATTCCCATTCTTAATAAAAGAGAAAAAAAAAACTGTCACATATGTTCAGATTAAGTAAATAGGTTTTTAGTGGAGTGAAAAACAATTGACTAAAATAGAGCAGATAATGTCAGTAACACAGAGTATGCTGTTAGTGAAAGTAAGCAGATTTTAAGCAGATTTTATTTATTTTTATTTATCTCTGCAAACTTGTGTTTCTGGTATCTGTGTTAAGGCTCCGAAACTAATACCTCAGGATTTGGGATTGGGAATATCTTGCTGTATTATCTATTATCTCCTGATTGTTCTAAATTTACATATACAGTTAAAATATGGCTTTAATTGATGTTTGTATATATATTTTTTCTTTTTTATACAGGAATTAGATACTGTGCTCCTGTCAGCTAATTTTTAAGTTATCTGCAGAAAAAAGTACAATGTTCAGGTGCCTAAGTAGCCTCTAGAATCATGCTTAAAGTTGCCCCTCACCCTCCAAATCTGATATGGCACCCCTGGGGTTCACAGCTGAGGATTCTGAGCAGAAGAGGTGCCTATCTCTGGCCTGTTACCCAGGACACACCTAGTCAGCTGCTTAGGCACCAACACCCCTCTCCTTAGCATATCACTCTTGACGAGCTTAGGCAGCCTCATGCATAGCTTGCTAGCTTCTGAAAATCCCGTCCGTAGGCACCTAACTCTCCCTATTCATTGTTTGGTGAGCCTGGGAACCATGTTTGGGACTGAAAATTCCCAGGCTGCCTACGGGTTAGGTGTTGCAATGCTAAGTAAGAAGAATCTGGCCTGAGGTGTTAAGGATTAGGGCAATTCTTCCCATTTGACAGATGGGCAATTTAGCAGAGAGGTTAGGTGACATCACAGAGAAAGTAAATGTCCAGAGTCCAGACCAGGATCAGAACTCCTGTCTCCTAGGCCTGTCCTCAGATCTCTTGACTGTGTCTGCCTCCCTGATGCTTTCAGTAAGATTTCAAGTAGAAATCGTCAAGAGCTGGCACCAGTCCCTGCCAAAATTTTTTTCTCAGGTTGGAAGGTATTTGGATTTGGGGTTTCAGACCTGTTTCTGACTCCTGCCTAGCATGGCTCATAAGGATGCTGTCTTTCATCAACAGTTGTAAATACCTCACCAGACACGCTGAAAAAATCATTTCCGGTTGGTTTTGTTTTTCTATTCGGGTGGGTCAGAGAAGGAGGCAAGAACTTAATTTGTGTGAAAATGATCATGAATTGCCTTTTGTGTACAAAAAAGGTGGACTACTCTTGCCAAGAGGGATTCAGCACTGAGAAAACAAGTTATTTCTGATTGCAGTGTCATAGTTTGGAGAGGAGAGATTCCAGGGATACCTACATGATGGGAGCAAAGAGCCTTTTCTTCACTGTTAAAAAAGTGCTTTTTTTTTTTTAACCTTGGGGTGACTAAAGCACCTGAGCTACCCCTTGGTAAAACACAATGAAGACCAGGCACTTTCGTTTTACCACAAGACAAAATGGCCCCCCAACAGTTGATCTCAGTGAGTTGACCTCATTTTAAAATTAAAGTGCCTGGTCTTCACTGTGTTTTTAACTTCAGGATAGCTCATGTGTGTTAGTTACCCTGAAGTAAAAATACATCTTTTTAGCAATGAAACAAGGCCTTAGAAATACCTCAGATGGGTGCTATGTTCACAGCTACTGAAAATTCTGGCCTCAAGACCATGGTGTAAGCTTGCCTTACTAAACAACACTTTGGCTGCCTCGTCAACATTTCAGCAAAGTGTAAGCTCTTTGATGGAGATGTTCATCAGGATACATTATCTACTGAAATCCTTTCAGGAAGGTGAAGAGTTACAATGGTTGCTTAAAATTCAGATAATTGAGCATCCCAAGGAATTGGTGAAATGTGCGCCAGGAGAAATGAGTGTAAATTCAGGAATAATAATATTTTGAACGTATGTAGCACCTTTCACTTAAACTGTGGCTGGTTAGGCATTTGTGACCCTGGTGAGTAAAGGACGGATTTGTGTATTTATTTTGATTTTAATATCATAATGTCTGTGGGCTCATGTATAAATAATCAAAGTCAATGCAAAATTAGTAGGCTGGCATCAAACTACATGCAAAGAGACTTAGCCTCAAAATTAGCTGCATGCAGGGGTTGAGCGGCAAACACTACATTTGAGAGACCTGAGCAAATAGTAGGAAATATTTCCTATTGATAACGGTACAAATCACAACTCGTCTGTATTTGCCACTGTATCCAATGGCTTTCTGTAAACATTCAAACATTTGAGGGCCACTACCAGGAATCTTTGTGGAAACAGAATGTCAAGCCTGAATGTTCAAATAGCCACCAGAAGCAAATTTCAAACTGTACATTTGAAATTAAAATGCTCACTTCACACTGGCCTTGGTTAGTTATCTAAATCATTCACTTGGAGAACAAAAACAGTTCCATGTGGTTTAATTAACTAACCAGTACAGCAAGATGTGTTAACAAACTGTTTCATTGCAGCTATTCAATCCGCAGGCCAAGAATTATTCACTGACCAAGTTCACAGATAATTCTGAATAATGAACAAATTTGGGGATATTCTGATCTGCCCATAGGCAGTTTGCAAACAGAAAAAAAGGCAACATGTGTCAGATAAATTATTTGCTATGAATAAACACTTAGCCCTGCTCTGAATTGTATAAGGTTACTTACATAAATAATGGCTATTTATGTGAGTAGGATTGTGTCCTTAATGGTACTTGGAGAATGGGAATTTCATTAGCTGACAGCACTGATTACAAATTAAAGGGAGGAGGGGGAAATCAAGTAATAATTAGTAAGTTAAATTTTATCATGCATAGAGCAACTGATTTCAAACAAATCCAAATAAAAGGGAAGTGCTTCTTTCTTATTAGGTTAGTCTCCTTTGGCCTTTTAAAGATTTATTAAGTAATGTCAATAAATTATAACCCTTGGGACTCAGCCTATAAAAACCACATAGAAATACAATATCAGACAAGTGAGTAAGACTGTCACACTGGAACAGAAGTTAAATGAATATTTATTAAGGGAGGCATATACTAAGTCTTCGTTAACCTCTTTAGTCTAAACTCTCCCTTGCCTTGACACCTGTTGTTCTTGATACTGTATCTGACTTCAGTTCTATTGCTAAAGTCAGACCAGATTTGATCACTGATAGTCTTAATTGCATTGCTAAAGAACTTCTTGTAAAACTAAGCAATCTGAATTAATTATAGCACTGCTAAATTATGTAGCATATGTGTAAAGACCCATTTGGAATTTACCTTCATTTATATTCTAGCATGGCATTTGGATATTCTTGAATACATTTTTTGTGGTGCTACCATTGAAGCAATTTTGTAGAAAAAGAAAAAGTATGTGATTAATGAGTCTATTTATCCAAAGCAGTGTTTTTGAAAAGCAGATAAAAGGAAAGTAGTCAGTGTTTGCTGCAATATGGTGAATGCAGAAATACCAATTCCGCTTCCAGTATCTTATTCTGAAGGAAGTATCAACAATATGCTTGGAACTGTACAAGACAGGGTCATGAAGACCGTTGCTTGGAAAGTTCACACATTACAAGAAGTCCAGATGAGTGAGGCGTGACGCATTGGGAGACTCAGAGGGAGGTGTGACCTTAAAGAATTTTAAACATTTCTTTGTTTATTAATTTATTCTAGTTTGGGGAAGTCAGGGAAGGAGTCTTCAGGGTGGATTTAAGTGAGCCAAGGATGATGAAGTTGGTGTCTATCTATCTGAGGTACTAATCTTGGCCCTCATCACGTAGTATCTGAGTACCTCGCATTCTTTACTGTACTTGCCTGACTCACAACACCCTGTTCGGTAGGAAAGCACTATATCCCTATTTTGCAGATGGGGAGTTGAGGCACAGAGTATGGGGAGGGAGGAGGGTGTTCAAAGGCACAATTAGAACTAGCCACCCATTTCCCAGAGGCTTTCCAAACCTAAGGCCTGGTCTACACTACAGAGCTAGGTCGATACAAGGCAGCTTACATTAACCTAACTACAGAAGTGCCTACACTAAAAAGTTGCTCCTGCCAGTGTAACTGCCCCGCTACACTGACTTAATAATTCCACCTCCACGAGAGGCGTAGCGTCAATGTCGATGTTGTTAGGTTGAGGCAGCATCATTGTAGAAACTGTGTGGCTTACATCAACTATTACTGGCTTTCAGAAGCCGTTCCACAATACCTCACACCGACAGTACAATCGACACAAGTGCTCCTGGTAAGGACGCGCGTCACCAACACAAGGACACATTACCTTTGCCAGGCCTTATTCCCCAAACCTCTAATTCTGTAGAATCTCTCCTGTTCCAGATGTAATTGCTCTTCATCTTTTCTTTTTGCTGTTTGGAACCACACTCATTGTCCTTCCATGTCTCGTTATCTTATTTAAACAAAGGCAAATCAAGGGCCTGTTTTAGAACCTGCCATCACCTGGCACCGTTTCTTTAGCTCAATATATGTGAAATCACATTAGGCCAAATCCTGAGAAATGCTCAGCCCCACAACTCCCAGTGACTTTAATGACAGCTTTGTCTGCGTAAGGACTGAATGGAAAATTTAAGCAAGGAACTCAGGCTTTGCCTCATTGTCCCAGTCTTTTCCACAACAGTCCAGTTCCTTCACGCTCTCTCTGGGATCCCTGTGTGAACAGTTCAGGTAATTATATCTCTGTATTGCAAACTTTTGAATCTAGTATTGGCTCTAACCCTCTCATCCCTCATTATAACAATAATTGTTCTATTTGCCTTAACTGCATTTATAGTCCCCAAGCTGCTAGTGTCAGGTTGGCCATAACGAGTAAGTTATGTTTTAAAGCTGACAGATTCTCTGCAATGAACACGATAGGGCTATTGGTGGACTAGATTGCAACGAGTCACTGCACTGTTGTGTGCAGTGTTGTAGCTGCGTGGGTTCCAGGATAGCGGAGAGACAAGGTGGGTGAGGTAATATCTTGTGTTAGACCAACTTCTGTTGGTGAGAGAGACAAACTTTTGAGCTTACACAGAGCTCTTCTTCAGGTCAGGGAAACTTCCCCAAGCATGGTCTACACTAGAAAGTGGTGTCTACGCAAGTTACAGCAATGATCAAAAAGCCCTGTAACTACAACACTTGTGCCGTCCACACAGCACTTATTATGTCACCGGAGTGCATCCACAGTTGGTGCTCTAGCATCGATGGTGAGAGCAGCTATCCCGCTGTGTAGCTCGCCACTTCGTGCCGCTGGGAGTTGTGGGGAGGCAGAGAGGATCACAGTACATCATGGATACAGGCTCAGCGTCCCATGATGCAGTGACTTCGGCCCCTCATTCCATGGGTTTCCAACTAAGGTTTGTGGTGTTTTTCAATGCCCCAAGTTCCCTGTGTGCCTGTCATCTCTATCTGAAAGGATGGATCCTGCACTGCTCTCCAGTGTTGTCAGTGCTCTAAACATATTGCGGCTGGTCAGTCCCTATATCATGAGCTCCCAATCGAACAGGAATCTGAGGCATCTGACTTGCTGTGTGTCATGCAAACAAATAGTGCTGGATTACTGTTTGCATTCACATAGCATCTGCACGCAGTGCACCGCAGCTTTTGAGCTGCTTTTTGTAGCCATTCACTGGAAGGCCATTTACATCTTCAAAGCAATGTCCAGTTAACAGAATAACTCTCATCACCTACTGAGTTAATATTACTACCATTCTCATTTTACCCGTGAGGAAACAAAGAGTTTAAGTGACTTGCCTCACTTAAGGCCATGTAGCAAATCAGTGACATAGCTGGGATGAGAACTAGGAGCTCCTGGCTCCTCGCCTCAACCCACATTGCCTCACATGTTCGCTACAGACTTACGGTACGATGCACATGTTGACATTGTTTTAAGTGTAAAGGTTGAACAAATAAATGTTGTGGAATTCCATATTGGAGCCCGAAATGCATTTTTTTTTCAGTTCAGTCTATTCTTTTCATGTTAGGGAAGGAGAGAGAGATGGAGAAAAGAGCTAACGGTTGAGATTTTTCAGAGCTATCTAAGGGCTGTGTCTGTCCAGTTCTCATTAATATTAATAGCACTGGGTCTCTGCATTCCCTGGGCAACTCAAACGCTCTCTTGGGGTGGCAGAGTTCCTTGTCTTGTGTCCGATATTTCAGTGGGGGGGAAACGACACCAAAGATCATGTGGAGATGAGCTATACATATCCAAATGCATTCAAAGAGTCTAGACTGCAGTCCCTCAGTGACATACCCAAGCTAACCTTAATCTCCCGGGTCCTAGAGCAGTGAAAGCATGGCAGCATCACAGTTCAGCTCAGGCTAGTGCCATGAGGAATGACACAGGATTCTAGGTGGGCTTGTGCAGCCCTCACCTATTGAGATTAAAGCTGCAATTGTGCCCAGTGACTGCAGTCTAGACATACCCTTACTGTGGAAGGAGTGTGCTCAGTACCAAGAGGAGCAAGCTGGGAATCAGATACCATATATCTGGACACTACATTCATGGGCACCTTCTACAAACTCTGTCACTGCCTTGCTGTGTGTGTTTGAACCAGCGATTAATCAGCTGCTCATCTGTACATGTCAGTGGTACAAAGGTTTTCTGAGGCTCACTTCCCCAAATAAAAGTGCAAAGTATTGGTAATAAACAGCCTGTATCCTGCTATGTGCTGCATCAGTAAGAGGTTACTCTCAATTACATATAATAATACCCAGCTCTAATGTAGCACTTTGCATCTCTGCATCTCAGTGTGTTATACAATGGGAGGCAAGTAGTATCATTATCTCCGTTTTCAGATGGGGAAACTGAGGCACAGTTAGATAGGACTTGTCCAAGATCACACGGCAGGTCAGTGGCATAACAAGTAACAAAATCCAAGTCTCCTGTTACCTAGTCCCTTTACTTCATCTTCTCTTTTCAATGAAGCTTTGTAGTAACATCCCACAGAGATAAACTGATGGGCTAGTCAGAAAATGGGGAATTCAGAAAGCTGACAGCTTTTCTGTTCACATGATTGGTTGCCTTTATGTCTCAGTTTTAGATCTTACTACTGAGATCTCTAGATAAGCTGCTGCTGCTGCATCTTTTCTAGGCTAGCCAGCAGCATGCAAATATGTCCAACAGTATTAACATGCCAGCCACATACCTATAGTGAATGACAGTAAAAGTAATTACACACACCTTTTCTTAAATTTGGCAGCATTTCCTTTCATTGCCTGAGGGAAATTCACACTGGGAACAGTTTGAATTACATAAAAATAAAACCAAGGCCTAACCTGGAACTCCAGCGAGAGAGCAGAGCAGGGAATTTTAGCTCAGAAGAACATGCATGTGGTATTATATATACACTGAGGCTGGGTCCACACTGACGGCGGCAAATTAATTCTGCTACATTCAGAGATGTACCTTTAACACCATTTTTCGGAAAGACAGTTGCTGGTGGCTCACGAATGGTGATTTTCATTTACTCTGCACATGGTTTTGTATCCATCTGATATTATTATATTGGTATGGTAGCACCCTGGCTTAGATTCACAAAGGTTATTGAGGGAGGGGGGGAAAAAAAGCATTTTGGATAGGTTTGATCTTGTAATATTTACAATAAAAGTAATTTTTAAAATATCCCACGTTTGGTCCTACTTTATAAACGCTAGGCGTTAGCTGAACAAAGCAGGCAGCATTTGCTTGGACCAGGCATATGCAGCAGGTTACATTTTTAAATGAACAAGCCACCTGGACCGACTAATGAGATTCCAATTAATAGGGAAACTTTCTCTTGATGGCTGATCCCACACTATTACTTTTGACTGTTTTCACGCGGCTAGCTGAGAACAAAACTTTCTCAGTGAAGACAAATCAATGGGGGAAGCCTAAGAGGATGTTTTGAAAAAGAAAATCAGTCTTTTGCTTTTTCAGTCACAGCAGCCCAAAGTAGATACTGAAAGCTGACCGTGATGTCACGTCTACGGCTGATAGAAAACGTTCAAATTTCAGTTTTTTGGATGAAACACGGTCAACTTCTGAGCTTCTGAAGTGGAGCACTTTATGGCATCGCTTCCAATACTTCAAGGCTCCTAACATCATGCAAGGGTGAGTTCAAGGAGTGCAATATATCCCTTATTGTAGTCATAAGGTTAAATATTGGTGCTATAAAGTTCCTTCTCTGTTGCCAGGTTCCATATTCTCCTCTGTATTTCAATCCTAGTAAAGGAAGTTAAAATAACTGAAGCAGTAGCATTTTGGGGATTCTGCAAATTCAATGGCAAATATAGGCCCCACTTCAAGGGAAGCACTTACTCTCGTACTTAACCACGTGCTTGAAGTTAAGTCCTATAGACATCAATGGGATGTAAGCAGTCCTGTCCTAAATAGGGACAGGAATCAGGACTCCAGTACTCAAAAAAACTCACAAGAAGGAGATGTTTTTCCCAAGGCAAACAACTTCGGACCCTAGCTTTATGATCAAATGAAGATTTTGGCTGTTACATGGTTTTGCCTCAAAACTCTCAGGAAAGTGTGAGAGGGGCAGTCCCAGGGTAAAACATTTTTTTTTTTTTTTTACAAAGTAAAAAAAATCCTTTCCTCACTGCCACTTTTTTCTAGTCACTACAGAAAAACAGCAACATTAGCAAAACTGATGGCTGCTAAATGGCTTTCTTTCCAACAACGAGCTGCATTTAATAATGAATTAAATATCATTAACTGGGGAATTATTTTTTTTAATACTTCTCTAATAACATTGTGCAGTAATTGTCATTAGGGTGAATAGTTGGGCTGTGCCCAGCCTTATCATCGTCCATTATTCAAAGGCACATTAGAATCACTCCCATCTGCGGAGGCTTATTACAGTAAGTGATATTGAATGAAGTGTAGTGAGGGACGTGCTCACATTGCAAACCAGTGTAAATAAGACACTTTTCCCTCAGGCCACCTTGCCTCTGCATCTAGATGTTCTAACAAAACTGGCTCTGTTTCCTCAAACAATAAAAGCCTTTCCTGGTATAATCAAAACTCTCAGGCATATGAAGTCTGTTATTAGAAATGGATACATATGATTAAACCCTGCTAAAAAGATTCTAATGGGAATAATGACGCTACTGGTACTTTGTATCATACAGTGCAATTCCACAGTAATCGGACCTTCAATAATTGTTCTTCGTGTCTATTTATAAGGTCCTCTTCCTATTGTTTGGCCCTTTTCCAAATATTCCTATTCTAAATATTCCTTCTCTTAAAATAACAGGACCTTTTATTTTTGTAACTGTTTGCAAGATTTACTTTTGAGCTTCCTGACTTCTCCTTTACCTGCATGAGTGGAGTCTTCTCTGTTTGTATGTAAGGTTTGCTCGATTTTGACAGTGCAGTTAGCAGACCAAAGATGCAGCCCTAGCTGCGACTTAAAAATGAAAGAAAGAAAGATGGAAAAATAGGGGATGGAATGCACAAATGACTTTAGCCTGTGGATATGCCTGTAATTTATGTCCCATCACATTAAGCAAACTTTCCACCTGCATTTACTCTGCTGCTCAGTAAAAGAAGAGCATATATTTTATGGCTATCCCTCCATCGGACAATAAAATGTGGTTACTGATCACATAATTGTAATGTCTCTTGCAGGTGAGAGACAAGACATAGTTGTCATGACTTACTGAAGCTGCTGGCCATAGACAGATCCTGTGGTTCTGTTTCTCTAACTCTCAAACTACATCACCACACAGGGTCTCTCTGAAACCTGACATAGGCAGAGCAGTCATGGGGACAGACTGTTGACCATATGACAATAAGCAGACCATTCCCCAAGCACTGGGTATGTGTCTCATACTCACGGTCCTAGCTTCAGATCTCTTTGCCACTTCTTGATTTTGGCAGTCAGAGCTGGTGAAATAAAGGAAAGAAATTCTGTCTACTTTTTTAGGGCCTTTCCTCTCATCTCTGTAAGACCCTTGCTCCTTTGATACCCAGCGCCAGTTACAATACACAGCATGACAATGCAAGCAACTACAGATTTTTATTTCCACACCCTGTCCATTACTTAGCAATGATGAAGACTAAGTGATAAACAATCCCAATCATATGCTAACAGCCAAATCATCATAGAGTAAATTAACAGGGGCGCCTGAAGTTAGGTGCCAAAATCCAAATGTAGGCACCTGAATAAAAGTGGCCTGATTCATATTCAGAGATGCTTAGCACCCACACTTCATACAGACAAGACCCAAGTGTGTTATTCCACGCTCAGGTTTCACATGAATCCATTACTGCAGTAGTTTTGGTAATGTACATGGATCTCCACCCAGACTGTTGAGCCCATTCCCTGGACTTAAGTGGAAAAAAAGGGGCTATGCTTCAAAAACAGACGTGTAAGGTGACCTATAAAATATAACCATGCAAGTACAAAGAGCAGGTGTGCACTGGGATCCAGAGCACATCAAAACATGTTTTGTGTGTACAATTACCTGCTTTGTGCCTAGATTGGGTGGACATGACCTAGGCACCCATCCTTGAAAATGTATTCAAATTGAGCAAAGGTGCAAAGCGGGCAGAATTCTTTGTTAGAATTTGTCCCTTCTCTACAGTCTTTCTCTTTCTCTCTCTCCGATTGCACTTACACCAAAGAAACCATCTCCACAATTCTGGTTAAAACGCCTGCGCAGAGGGTCATCAGAGCATGACTCATTCTGCCTTAGCATTATCTGTTTGAGGATGTTCTTGCCAATGTTGTGATTCCTAAACCACTCAGGTCTTTGTGAAAACATCCATTTATTTCCTGCTGCCACTGGGACTGAGCATGGGCTGACTGACTCCTCACCCATTTCCTGTTTGACAATCAAAATATTTACAGCTCAGCCAATGTGGTTGGCAGCAGCTGCAAAACTTTGCTTTTGCTTGTAAATGTAACTAAAGGTAATACTGATGATGTGAACTACCCAAGTCACACCAGGGTGAGCTATTAATCATCCCTAATAACATCTATAATGGAAAACTCCTGAAATGTTATATATTCGTTTAAAGCACACACAACTCTTCTTGGGGGGGGGGGAACCACACCACACCACACCACACACACAGAGAAATCTAAGCAAGACGTGAAAAGTGTAACAATCCTGTTCCTTAGTGTATTGCAGTCAGAAATGATCTGCTGTCCATGCTGGCTCCCACACAGACTGGCTGCAATGAAATGGAGCAGTTACTTTATCATCCGCAATAAATAGTGCATAGAGAAATACTATGTAATATCATCTGGGACAGGTCACTTACTGCTTGTTGATCCTAGATATCTCAGTCACTTCATGGTGATTTCTGCATTTCAGGGTAGTGGAAAGTAGAACTGGCAGGGAGATGACAATCCCACTTCGTTACAGCTTTTGAGGTTTTGAAATTGGTTTTCATCCCGCATTGGAATGAAAACAAAACCTTTAAAATATTTTCACTACATGGAATCTGGGTCTGTCCTATCTCTCGTCAGAAGTGACCAGAGAGCCCTGGATGTCAGAAATTTTCCCATCAGAAACTTCATGGGAATTGATATGTCTCTGCAAAACATTTCACCTTCAACTAAGCAGCATATTTGGATGAAAATATCAGTTCAAGGGGAAAAAAAGCTCCGATGAGCAGAATTTGCAGTACATGACGTGGTGCTGCCTAGTGTAATGTGAATGAAATAGGTGCTGCATCAAGCAAATAATTTTAGCTTCTGAAAGTAGAAGATCTTGAGGGATCTACTTCCAGAGACTCTGGCATGCTAACATTACCCAAAGCAATGAGACACAATATAAAATTGCATAGCAGCATTTGAACATTTGAAGTTTGTCATTTAATCAGAGGAAAAGTTTTCTGACTGCTTGGGGCTGAATTCTGTTCTCAGAACAGAACATTTTCTTAGGTTTTCTGTTTTTTATTCCAGATTTGTTCTGGAGTAATTGATACCAGAATCTGGTCCTTCACACTTAGTTGACCTGCTATATCCTACAAGTGCTGTACAGACACTAACTGATTAATCCTGTTCTTCAGCTCTAGCCAAACAATTGTCCATGGGCTAAATACAGACGATGAGGTTCTGTGGTGGAATCCATGTTGCTCAGATCAAGAAGGAGCATTGTGTGGTAGGACCTGTAGCTTTAACATGCCAGGGATTAAAAATATGGACAGATACAGTCTGCTCCATTTCATGCAACTTGGCCCAGACCTCAACTCCTGGAAAGCTTCCAAAGTGGTTCTTGGAAGAGAAATGTTTGAATGTTGCTGCTATATATTCTCCCAGTGTAGAAATGATTTTCTGTGTAGCAGGGCTGGTCTAGCCTATTGCTATTATTCCTAATGCTTGGCTTGCAGAACAACACCATTTGTGTTGGTTTATCAAGAAAAAAAATGAAGGCAGCATTAGGTGAAATTATGGCTTGCCATCCACAACGGAAAGAATACACATTCTTCACCGCCTGGGCCTTTAAAGCTGTCAGATTTCGTATTGCGCTGCTTTACCTCAGGATAAAAGCAAACTAGAGGGAACTGAAGTAGAAACATGGTGTGATATGTAAATTATTAAGGTATTGTATTTATGGTCTGCAGACCTCTTCTGGCTAGCTTTGAACCTGGCGACCTGGCTATACCCTAATATCTGGCATCTCAGGTAAAGGGAGTAGTAATTATACATACTTTTGACTTCTGTGTCTTCCACCTGAAGATCTCCTAGCATTTCACAAGCATTAAGAGCCAAATTCTGTCTTGACTTGCACTTCTTGCAACTTCATTAAAGCCAATAAAAGCCAAAATCCCCTGTGCAGTAGCTATTATCCTGTTTGTACAGATGGAAAAACGTAGCCATCAGGAAAGCAAGTGGTCACAGAGTGAGTCCATGGTGGCAGTCAGGAGATCTGGGTCCTTTTCCTAACTCCGTGTTCTTTAGCCACAAGATCATGCTTCTGTCCCTAAATTGAGATTTACTTCTCCCCCTGAACTCCTGAGTCTCTCACTCACAGCACTCCTTGCCCTGACTCCCCTGCTCTGTATCTGTTTTATTTCCTATTTTCCAACTTAGCAGTACTATATTACGCATACAGCCCGTCTGTCTTGCTTTAGCTCCGTATCTGGCAAACCAACATTTGTATATTTGATTGTTTATGGGCCTACTGCATCCAGAGTGCCTGTTTATATTAATTTGCCCTCAGTTTCATTTTGCTAAACTAACTACTGAAAAGAGCACAATTTCTTAATCTTGCATAACTGTAGGCTGGGTGTGGACTGTTTGTTCTTTAAAGGAGTGGGATTGATTATTTCATCCACCCAAATGCTGGCTAAAATGAATTCATTCTATGGATGCACTGGAATCTTTCAATCTCGTGTTCCGTTCAGCTGCCTGATCAATATAGGAGCTAGTCCTGATTATTCTGATGACCTTGGACCAATCCCTTTTATCTGTAATCGAGATTGAAAGTGTCAAAGGGAGATAAGGCATCAAAATAGCCATCACTGGGCTCTGACTTAATTTTAACTCCCTGTTGTATTAATTAGAAAAGGCTAGTCCCATGAAAGCATGAATTATATATACTGCTAAGGTTTGAGGATAAATGCATCACATTATCAGGAAGCATTCTTTAGCAGGAAATAAAACATATTAACAAAGTACAGAAGTTCTCCTTGATCCTTTTCTCTGTAGCAAACATACACATGAATTAATGTGCAAGACATGCAGCAGCCTGTTTAATTCCTGGAATGGGGACAGAGTCCACCAGGACAACAAAAGGCCTGACCCGAGTCACAGAGCGCAGGAGTCAGTGAAGCACTGGGAATAACAAATGAAAAAGCCAGGGACGGGGTGAAGGTCATAGGTACAAAATGTAAAACTTCCAGAAGGAGCGCCTGCAAGACAGAACTCACGTGAACAATGCACACAATCAGAAAGCTGCATGGGGCAGAATTCAGACTCACAGTACATGGTTGGAGCTTGGGTTCAATGACAGCAGCATGTCACCTTGTCAGATACTTTTGAAGTTATGCAGACTCTGTTTCTCCACAGAACAGCCACAGCACAGGTGGGGACAGTATGAGTTTCCTCCCATCCTAAGTGAAAGGGAAATTCTGTCTGCCTGGCTTATACAATGCTCGGCCTAACTGCTGAGACAATCTAGACCCACTGCAAGCGGGAACAGATGACACAGGGCTAAAAACACGCGTGCACAGTCTGCGCTAGCATTCCAGCCATTGCCGGCTCTGGTAGAAGTGCGTAGGTGCTGTCCCAACGAAGGGAGAATTTCTGAACGTTCCGTGCAGAGGCAGCCTTAGCACTACGCATTGTAGTGGAGATGCCCAGCTGGTGCTGTTGAGTCCTGTAGGACAACGCAGGTTCTTATTGTCTGTGTAGTGCAATGCACCATCATGGAGACCTCCTGCAGGGAATGCAGTCCAGGCTGCGTATGCATGCCTTTGCATCTTCATGGAGGATACTTGGATGGACTGTGCCAAAGCAGCAGTCTCCTTCCTTTAAGTGGCTATCAACACGCTGCTGCATGGTGGTAGTCACACTATCTGCTAAGGGCCCAGATCCTCAAAGGTCTTTAGCCCCATGGCTTCCATTGATTTCAGTGGGAATTAGGCACCTAATAGCTTTCAGGATCTAGAGCTGGTGAGATTGGGAGGGGAGGGGGGACGAGTAACAAATTTCATGAATATTTTGTTGATTTTTTCCTATTTTTCAAAAACATTATTAATTGAAAATTTTCTACAGATTTTTTGTTTGTTTGTTTGTTTTTTGTGCAAATTTTGGGGGGAAGGAATTCACTGAAATTTGAATTTTTTAAGAATATTTTCATCCAAAAAACTGAAATTTGAACGTTTTCTACCAGCCATAGACATGACATCATGGTCAGCTTTCAGTATATACTTTGGGTTCATGTGACTGGAAAAGTAAGAGACTGATTTTCTTTTTCAAAATATCCTCTTAGGCTTCCCCCATTGATTTGTCTTCACTGAGAAAGTTTTGTTCTCACTAGCCGCATGAAAACAGTCAAAAGTAATAGTGTGGGATCAGCCATCAAGAGAAAGTTTCCCTATTAATTGGAATCTCATTAGTCGGTCCAGGTGGCTTGTTCATTTAAAAATGTAACCTGCTGCATATGCCTGGTCCAAGCAAATGCTGCCTGCTTTGTTCAGCTCACTCCTAGCATTTATAAAGTAGGACCAAATGTGGGATTTTTTAAAAATTACTTTTATTGTAAATATTACAAGATCAAATCTATCCAAAATGCTTTTTTTTTCCCCACCCTCAATAACCTATTTGAATCTAAGCCAGGGTGCTACCATACCACTATCAGATGGATACAAAACCAGGTGTAGAGTAAATGAAAATCACCATTCGTGAGCCACCAGCAACTGTCTTTCTGAAAAATGGTGTTAAAGATGAAATTCAGAGGTGAGGTAAACATTGGTGTAAGTTCCATAATGAGAAGGCACAAGACAAAGTGTAGCAGGAATTTTTTTGAAAGTGGAAGTGAGGTAAAAGCACTAGGATAAAGTAGGGGGTCCTATATATACGTGGTAACTGTAGCCATTCACATGACAACATTCAGTATCCACTAATTCTAGGGGCTACTGCTGCATAGATCACCTCTGAATTTGGCGTCATTTGAAGTGGGAAGCCCAATGTTGAGCAGTATTTCCAACTTCATGATGTCTTGCATTGCTGCTGTTTGTTTGTTTTCCTTCAAGTCCCAGCTTCTGGAGTCATGTGATTACTTAAAAAGTAAGTTTCTAGCCCTCGTGGACCATGGTTGCAGAGAAAAGCTTGAAAATGTGAACCCTAAATACCAGAAGGCAAATAAAAAGAATCCAGAATTTATTGTTTTTTAAAATTTATTATTTTTAAGCTCATCTTGTGTTGGGGAGGTCTGACTCATGGATTTTCTTTTACCTTTTTTAGATGCAATACTTTTTCATGCTGTAAATATTTCCTCCTTTTGATTTAAGTCTCATTAAAGAAGAGAGAGGGCAAATGAGAGAGAGTGCTTAAAATCAGTATTTAAAAATTAAAGATTTTAATGAAATATTAACCTGGCAGTATTTCTTCTCTTCCACCAGTATTAAAGCAGGGTGCAAAATTATTTACAATCATGTTTTGTTCTGAGCTTCCTCACTTCCAGGGTCACAAATAATATCTTTCAGCAAGGCAGCTGCCTCCAACTTAAACGTTTAAAAGGCCAAACGTACAGTGTGACAAACTTTACTTTCAAACCCATTTTGCAGTTTACAGTCAGTAAAAGGCATTCATAGATTCTAAGGCCAACATGATCCAGTCTGACCAGACAACACTGGCCACAGGACTTCCCTGAATTACTCCAGCCCAGTGGACATTCAGACTCATGGCATAGCAAAATAGGTGGGATATTTCCTTTAAATTGCAAGATCAAGTGTATAAGTCACACAAAACCCAATGGAAATCTTCAGGGATGACAAGCTTTCTCCACTGCTTTTGAGAACCATCTGTATACACTTTAGGAATAATTATGACATCTTGAGAGCTGACAAAAAATTGTATGAACAGCTGGTGAAATTTTGCACCCTCCCAGTGCCCTTAATAGACTTTAAACAAATCTGCCTCGTTTAACCATACACAAGGTGGCTGGGAGATCAACTCATAGTCCGATGTATGTAGTTTAATATCTTATTATTCAAATCCCAAATAATATTAATATACAGCTTCTAAGAAAAAACTGGGGGTAAACAACCTAATACTTCTCAGGCTTTGATGAAGTCTTAGAAGGTTCTGCAACTTTCTTGGAAAACAGTAAAGAAAAGAACAGTGCGTCACAAAAATGCCTCATCTTTGAATCCAGTTAATGAAATCTGGGCAGCAAGAGAATTCATTCTGCAGATGAAGTGCAATCTGTGAGTTTCTAGTATACCCTAACTGCATTGTTAGACAGCAGAAATAATCAAGCCTTGTTTTTTTATTAGTGCACTGAGGTTTCCATCTTTTATCTTTTGCTCTATTTAAACAATAATAACTGAAGCTCAAGGCATTCCTTAAGGATTAACAGCTTGCTGACAGATTGACTGTCCTGAAATACGGCCCAGGGACCCTACAGCCAGTCATTCATCCCGAGGAAAATTCCCTGTTGCTATTCTCGTTAAAAATTAAAATTCCAGTCCAGAAGTGGTAAAGCAATCCATAGCCAAGGATACATGGCCTTGAAAGCAGAGCAGGAAAAGTCTAGCTGAAAGGTGCTATAGAATCATTATGAGTTGTTATGAGATACTGACACCTTACCGAGAGGGAGCATGAAATTATCTTGCACAGGTGGTAATTGCGAATTTCCAAGCATCAATCCCACAGGTATCCAATACATGTAGATCTGAGGGAAAGGTCAAGTCCACAGCCAATGACTTTTCTTCAGTCTGGACATTGTGGTGCAATAGATTTAGATATAGATTGCAAGGTATTTTAACCGAGTTGAATAAAACAATGTAAAAGACAGGAACTCTTGTGTCCACTCTTCAACTCTTTATCTTCATGTGAATTTAAATTGTGTCTTCATGTGAATTTAAACTGCGCCTTTTTATTCAAGTGGTTATGACTCTTAGATTTATAAGTCACAGACTCTAAAGCAGTGGTCCCCAAACTGTTTTAGTCTGTACCCCCAGCCCCCTTAGCTGGTCCGCCATCTCCCCCACCACCCTCCAGGGCCAAAACTGCAATGGAAGCTGCAGCCAGAGCCAGGGCTGGGGATGCGGCCAGGAACGGGACCAGAGCCACATTTGAGGCCAGGAGGCATGGCCAAGAGTGGGGCTGAGGGCCGGGGGTGGGCCCAGAGCAGAGCTGGGGACAGAGCAGGGCTGGGCGGCGCTCCCTATCTACCCCACATGGGGGCTGGTCAGGGCCCTCACTGTGCCCCCCGTATGTTTTGCCACATACCCCCCGGGGGGCACACCCCACACTTTGGGGACCACTGCTCTAAAGCCCCTGTGATAATCTAGTCTGGCATCCTGTATAGTACAGGACATAGAACTCCCCCCAAATGCTTCCTAAAGCAGATGTTTTAGAAAAACATCCACTCCTGATATTAAAATGTCAGTGATGGAGAATCCGTGACTGGCACAGACAGGCAGCGTGTGGTATTTTTTTTGCACTTATTTTACTTATTATGTTAATTTTGACTTCTACTGACATATACAAAAATGCTCCGCTCCTGGGCTCCATGCATCCTTGCCAAAATGTAGAAATGCAAGTAAAAGAAGTAAAGCCAGTGTCTACTGTGCAGCTCTCAGGCAAACATAACCAGGCACAGTTGTCTCCTCTCCCCAACACAGACAGCTTCCATCATGCATGACCCTTCCTCCCCAAAAGCCGGGGTGGGTAGATAGTCCCATCCCCCCGCCCCAGAGCATGGTGTGAAGGTCACCACAGGAGCTAGCTGGAGGATGATGGTTCTGTTTCACTGCAACCTTTACGTTTTCAGAATTTGTTTTTGTTCTGCATTGGAACAAAACCTTCTGGACATTTTTTGTGAAAATGGGATTGTGTTGAAATGTCTGGTTTCAGATCAGAAGCTGAGCTTTCTGATCCGGAATGGGGAGGGAGGTGTTAGGTTTAGGGGGCTCCAGTCATTTTTGAGAAGCCCAAGATTGACTTATTCCCTATTGCCTGGTGCTTAGGATCCTGGCTTAGGATGTAGGAAACCTGGTTTGAACTCCCTGCTCTGTCTGGTTCAAAGCAGGATTTTTCATCCCAGATCACTTTGTGTTTGACAGAGCAGGGGTTTAAAGCACATCCCAGGCAAGTGCCGAAACACCAGGCTACAGAGCGTGAGTCTTTTTCACTAGAAGTGACCAGAGAGCCCTGTACCCACTGCCCATCCTCCACTTCCTGACCAAACAGGAGCTCAAGAGTGTGTTGAGCCATGGGTGTGGGAAGAATGGATGAAGTGAGACCCTGAAAGGAAAAACTGAAATCACCAGTTCTGGTGACATTCCCGAAGAAAGGTCATTCCAAAGTGGGTGCTTTTTCTTTTTTCGTTTGGCTGACAGCTGACAGCCACTGCTGTCTTGTGCCCAGTACAGTTCTCAATTGCAACTTCTTTCAAATCCATCATTGGTCAGGAATTAAGGGCACAATTAATTTGCATTCCCTAGCCAACATTTGTTTTCCTGTGATGACTGGTACCCCAAACTAACCTCCCCATCTTGGCTAGTGCAGCTTGTGTATTGTTATGGCACTTGTCACCAAGTGGCACTATTGTTTAGTCTTTCAACTCCCTTTTCTTAGCACGCAAGCAAGTTTTTAGTCTGTTGAAGAAATGTTTGTGGTGGTGGTAATTTGGGTTTCCACAGGTCCTTTGAGAGCATTTACTCTCTCCCTTACCTTCTTTAACAAGAGTGAATTCCTGGGGCAGAATAGCTTCCTGGGATCTGCGCACAGTTGCCTGGGCTGAGATTTCTGAAAGAAAGGACTTACTTCAAGCTGTTTGATCACCTATCTTCCCAGACTGGTGTATATATGTAAATAAAGTTACAGTGAGAGTACATCCAGCCACCACATCACTGATTTCTCCTCTTGTGAAAAGCTGGCCTGCAAGACCCTGGAATTTGGCTACTGTTCAGCAGAAAGGGGACACTGACGTCAGCCGTAAGTGGTGTCACTGCAAATTGAGCTTTCATGCTACTTGTGAAAAATGCAGAGCTATCAAATCTAAGGGGTTGTCCTGGTGAGGATTGTATATCCCGTAATAGCAAATCAGCTGTTAGGAAATCCTCTGTGGGATTTTACACAAGGTGAGGTAACATTAAATAGTTCTGCCTCTGCAGAGTAGCAATGACAGATGGCGAGACAGGCCCCAAAGAGCTGGACTGAGGCCACTTAAATCTGCTAGAATAAGAAGTGCAGTTTTATAATTATTTCAGGCTTTCCTTAGAGATCATTCATGGAAATTGACATAGGGCTGGCAGGTAAATGCCTAGATGTAGTCAAAGAAAGGAAGAAGGCAGCTAAATTCTATTGCTAGTTTGATTGACAGGGGAACACTTGGAAAACTGAGGAAAATCGGCATCTTTCTTATCTGTGCAGTAAAAAGCACTTTCAGTTTGACCATGACATAGACCTTTTAGGAATCCTACAATACATGTGATGCCAATGATACAGCAGTATAGCCAAAAGGCATCTCAGAATACAACATAACTGCCCTGGGTGCCAATGCAAAGAAGCTAAAGGGGAAAATATAAATCCCACTGACTTCAGCAGAACTTCTGAGTCTTCTCACAAGCTGCAAGTCATAACGTTGAGCCTTTCATCAGCAAATATAACAAACAGGGATACAGGTCTATCAACAGTTGCATGATACAGACAGAATCCACTGCAGATGAAATACAGTAGCTCTTTTCCCTCTGCTTCTAATTTTGGTGCTTTATCTCTAAACTTTTTTATCATTCGCACGTTGCCAATTACCAGCAGGGCAGAATTTTGTTGGTCTGGTTTGGCTTCCATATGTTCAGTACTAGGGAGGGCCTTGCTTTCCCTTGGACAGATTTCTGCTTTTGTTTAATATCTGTAGCTATAGACATAATCTTCAGGTGTTGACAGAGCTTCCAGACGGCTCCTGTGCATTACCTGAGGACAAAAAGAAACACATTCACTGTTAATATCACAACCCCACTGGGAAAAATACCTCTGGACTCTTGGACCAGTGGTTTCTTTTAATACACATGTTTGATTTTAAAAAGTAGATGTTGGCTTTGTGATCTCATGAAGATTTTAGGATTATCTCATGTAAAGAGAAGAGAGACAAATATAAGAGGGGTCTAAAATAAGTTTTCATGGTTCATGTGGGGGAACCATCATATCTTCACAGCAATCTCCGTCACTCTGCCTTGGACAGTTCACTGGATACTGGGCTCTTTAACAAGCGTATCATTAATATTTGAGCCCCTAAGAGTGTTTCTTGCATTCCCTGTCATAGATGTAAAACCCACTGATTTGGGAGTTTCCACTTTTTCCAGTGCAGATTCCCCATTTGGAATCATTTTGTGAGGCAAAATCAGATCGTCTTTGTCCACCGTAAGGGCTAAATTGTCCCTAGCCCTAACACAGCCACACGGGGGGAGGAGAGGGCCGTGAGAATTCCTTATAATTTTCAGGCTTCATGAGGGCTTCCCAGCTCATAGCTTGCTGGAGCTCACGGGGGCACAGGGCTGCACTCACGTGGACAGGGAGGTAGGTTGAGTAGGTTGAGCCCAATATCCCAGGTGCCTGCTGAGCAGAGCTGACTGGATGTATGCTGCACCCCAAAGAATACTTCCCTCAGCAGAACAGAGAAGCCCCAGGAGGAATTCTCTCTTTGAGGAGAACATGCTTTCCCAAGGCATCCCCTGCCCCACTCAAGCCCTACTCTATCATGGCAGTTTTAGATTCAGAACGGGGGGCTCTCAGATGTGCCACCCCATAGAAAACATGGAAATCTAGTGTCTGCTTAGCAGGACAGAGTCTGACTTGGCACCCGCTGAAGTCACTGGCAGGCATCCATTGTTAGGACTATGCCACAGGTCCCAAAATTGTGAGAAAATATGGAATCCATGGCATGATTTGATGTCATCCCTAAGGGTCTTTTTCTGCTCCTTCCTCACAGGATATTGGGACGGGGCCAGATTCTGCTACCTTTATTCTCCTTGAGTAGCACTTGACTCCAAAAGCAGACCCATTGCTGTTGATTGGGGCAATTCCTAGAATAAAGGGCTACTCGCCATAAGTAAGGTTATCAGAGTCTGGGTCTTTAAGGGAACTAGGAGTAAGGTATAACTCATCATGAGTAGGGCTGGCTGAACCTGGCCTGTAGAACAGCGTTGTACTGCTCAGCGTGAAGAAGGGTGTTTACATGTCTTCTACAAACAGAACAATCAAAGAGGAATTGAAAAAGCCCACTGATGCACATAAGAAAAGAACAGGTGAACAAGGTATAAAACATGAATATTTTAAAGTGTGCTGACTAGACTAAATATCTTAAGGCAATTAGAACTTCAGGTGCTCTTTTCATATGCAGATATGCCTGGATCGTTGAGATACATTTGAGAGCTGAATTGTACTCAAAGGAGATTATCTTTTTTTAATGTTTTCCTGTTTGTGGCAACATTGCCAACCTCATGCTTTCAAAATTCAGGAGTCAGGCCACAAAAATTTTAAAATTGGCTTAAAAATCATGAGATTAAGCAAATGTACATTTTGGGTTCATTTGGATTTTGAGCCTGTGGCATTTGTGTTTTCAAATTTTTCTCCACAACCATTTGATCTAGAAACTTACTTCTTTTTTTTTAAGGAAAGTCGATGTTTTCATGTAATCACATGACTCAAGGAGCTAGACCTTTAAGGAAAAACGCCAAATATCCTGTGAGTTGGTGACACTATAAAGTCAGAAATGCCTCCATTCCATGGCCACCTAGTTGCTCATTGCTGTATTTGCTTATTGATCAGTTTGCATGATATGGGGGATTTCTAATTTTGAATCAGTAGTTTCTTGATTGCTGTTAGGATATACTATAACTTTAAAACAAAATGTTGCTGTATTTTACACCCAGCAATTAGGGCCTAATTGCTGTTTTCTCAGGCCCATATATCTATTGGTATTCTGAGAGTGCCTGGAGGTCCAAGTCAGGTGCTGGGGATGCGGCCCCATTGTGCTAGGCACTGTACACACACAGAAAAGGAGCTTACAGTTGAAATACTTGCCAGTACTTCCCAGGAGAAGCCCAGCTATTACAAATGTTCTCTTGCAATCATGAGGCTATAAAATCTGGCCACTTTCCTAAAAGACTCTCAAAAGGCACAGCCTACAGCTGTGTCCTGACGCTGCCCTAAACTAGCATGAAATAAACTCTCCTTACATTTCCTCTCTCTAATTCCATTCTAATCCATTCTTCGAGACTCTTGCAGGGTCTCCCAGAATCTTCTTCTATTCTGTGCCTTGCTTGTTTGCTGCGGACCGTTGTCACTGATACAGCATCAAATTCATGTTCTGCTTCCAGAAGCCGAGAGTTACGCTGCATAGAACATTGAGAAAGGTGGCAAATTTGAAGCCTTGCTTTCAAATCAGCAGAACTGCCAGAGAGAGGAGTGGGAAGACCAAGAGGATAGGCAGGTTTAAGCAATTTTATATCCTTCTTTCTGCAGGGGCCAGAGCAGAAGGACCCCCAGTGCCTTTGAAGGCTTTTCCGACTTGTGTACCATAGGGCAAACACCTATAGGATGCAGAATTAATCACCGTTAGCACTTGTTTTGAGGATTTAAAATGCACCACACCATGGAAATATTAACTAATTAATCCTCATTGTTCAGAGGAGGGCGCTGAGGCATGGCCAAGTTGGGAGCTAGATTCTTAAAGGGATTTCAGCATTGCTTAGCTGAGAAGAGGAGAGCAATGCCAAACCCCTTTCCGGCTAGTGGAATTTCAGCCCTGAGTTAGGTGGGTCCATGTTGCTTAAGGTCTCTATAGGAAGCATGAGGAAAGTTAAATTTAAAAATCTGGCCCTGGGTGATTTGCCCAAGACCGCACCATTTGTAAATATCAGAGCTGGGGAACTCTTCCCCACCCCAAGATGGCATCTCATCATTTAGCCAATGTTTTTGTCATTCAGTAAAATGTTATTTTGTGTACTTGGCGTGAAAGCTTTGTCTCTGATGATTAAAGACTGTGAGACTTGACACAGGAGTTACAGTGGCTAGAACATTCATTTCCAGAGCTGAAAAGAAAAAGTTTCTGAGGGACAAAGGTTAAATTAGTCACTTCCCTCTTTACTTAACCTTGTTTCAGGTCTCTCTCAAAGGTAAGTATTGACTGCACTTTGCCTAGCAGAATGAATGATAACACAGCCAAGGCTCAGCCTGGGGCGTAAAATTAATATGCCTTCAATTATCTTACTGTTATCAGTGGGACTTTTATCAATGCTAAATACCTGTAGAGAAATTGGCGGCGGCGGCAGGATCTGCCTATTAAAGGAATTTCTACAAGCAAATAATGCTGTCTGCGAGGTGCTGACAGCAATGAGGACTGAGTTAGTGTCAGGTTTTGTTGTAGGATTAAGGGTTTTTTATTTATCCAGATGCTATCTTCCAGATATCAGAATAAAAGGAAAAGCTGTATGTATGCTGTCTTCCACTGGAGATAAATATCAGGTGGAGCAGTACAAAGGTGCCTGTGCGTATCATAAACTGGAAAAAATTAGAGAAAATGTAATGTTCTCTGAGGGCCTCTTTCATACAGAGTCAGGTTTTCTTGAAGGCTAAGAGTGCAGTTGCATAAACAATTGCATGACTAATGTGCATGTATAGTTACCGTGATTACATGTGCGAATTGGACAACTGCATGTACAAATCACTCGTTCTGATTAGATACAGGTGCACTCACCCAGTTTGAACATGAAATCGCTGTGATGGGTATGTGAATACAATTTACACTTAGTTTCTTCAAACATCAGTTGTACAGACTCTTCAAAACTTTTGCTTGCAGAAATGTTACTCTTTCAAACCCATTTCCAGAGTTTTTTGAGTATGCAAACCAATCAATATCTGAAGATATACACTGGGATTCCACCTGACTCTCAAAGTTAAATCTACTCTGAATAAAAATGACAACAAGGCTTCTGTCATATATTTGTCTATTGGAGGAGCCGGTTGAACCCACGGAAATATGGATAAAGCATATATCATTTGTGATGCATTTGGATAGTTAATTAATTCCTTCATGAACCAGTGATCACCCTTTTTAAAAATCAACCTTTCAATCATAACACTTAATGGGACAGATGCAGCCCTGGTACAGTTTTATTGAATTAAATGGGGTTATTGGGGGAAGAATTTATTCATAGTTATTATTGAATCATTAGTCATAATACTTACCATTTTTTCATCCCAAAGGCTCTCCGAATGCTATTCAGGCATTTATTAATGAAGCCATTCCTTTGAATTAGGTAAGAAGGGACACTGAAGTACAGAGCAGTTTTTGTGACTTTCCTAGTATCCCACTTTGATCTAAGGCTTGTCTACACAGCAAGTTATTGCATGGCAAGCTAGAGTGTGTATCTATAGTGCACCAACTTGCTGTGCAGTAACGTCCCATGTGGACACTGCTTCAGTGCACTGAAAGTCCTACAGTGCAGCTTGACGTGCTGCAACTTGTAACATCATAAGCCAAGCCATACTCTGGGACTTTTACTGCATTGCAGCAATGACCACATGGGCTGTTACTGTAGATTCACACCCTGGTTTGACGCACAATAACTTGCTATGTAGACAAGCCCTTAATGTCAGATTTGTGGGTAGAATCTGGAGTCCTGACTCCCGTTCTCCTGTTCTCACCTCTATATTAAATCTTCTTCAGTTTCTGATCAGTATTAAACTTCCAGATAAGCTACAGTGGCACCAATTATTACTATTTTTTACCATTAATTAATCTCAAATGTGTAGCAGCTATAATTAACTAAAAAAGTTATTTTTTAATAACAGTAAATGCACCAGACACACACAGCTTAAATGGTGATTATGCACAGGTCATTGCCGTAACACTGAAGATGCTGTGGATTGTGATGTGTCATTATAAATATACTGAGGTCTTTGGCTTACTGTCAGAATAGGTACCGCACTGGCATCGGCAGGGAAAGTGACGGCTGCCATCTTGGTTGACAGAACAGGGACTGAACTGGCAGCCTCCAGAGCTAAAACGTAGTTCTGTAGCTGGGGACCAGCAAAGAGGGCGACCGGTAACACACCCTCATCAATGGGTTACACAAGCTGCTCCACAGCCCCATAAATACGCCTCCACCCACAGCAGGAGGAGCCACTGTGAGGAGGGAGCTGGTTGATCAGTTTCCATTGCTCACTCCTTGGCCTCTCTGCCCTGCCTGATTGTCATCAAGGGGACCAGTTGGTGCCAGCTGCCGTGGTGGCGTGATATGGACACATGCCCACTAGGAACTGAAGTAAAGGCTTCCCGGGTCATTTTCACACAGGCTACCCAACATTGCAATTCTGAGATCAGGAGGCCAAGACCAACTTGTCAAGTGCCCAGCATCCACAAGAGGGGCCAGATTTCCCAAGGAGCACAGCTCCAATAAAAACACAGTATTACCATTACCAGAGGTTTAAAAATCATGAGTCTGTCCCCTCCAAAATTCATGAGTTTGGCTTAAAAAGTCATGAGGGTTTTAAAAAACATAATAAATGCTGTGTTCTTTTTATTGGCCTTTTGATTTCTAAGCTTGTGGGGGGCATATGCTTCATGCTAGATCATGGTGCCAGCATCTGGTTCTTAAGAAAAACACTAAAAAAGCATGAGAATTGGCACGTAAATATGAGCCTGATTTTCAGAAGTGCCTTGAGCCCAATATCTTTTATTGTGGCGCTTTGAGATGAATTTTCAGAAGAACTATTGGGGTGTATTTTGCTGCCAAAATGGAATCTGCACTCTTCTGAATATTGTTCTTTCTCTTCTTTATTTGTAAAGCACTTTAAAGATTTTGGGGACTGTATAAGTAATCCTAATTATTACTCTAAATCCTGTTTGTAGAGTCTTTTGCTGGCCTATGCAAACTGGAAAATGCCTGTGCCGCACAGCCCCATATTTATCAACACACTAAACAATTTGCTCAAGATTTGGCTGTCCCTTAGTGTTTTATTTTCCCAGATAGCGGCGCCTGTTCTGTTGGTATGGAGGAGCCAGCCCTGGGTAATCCCGGTATATCACTGCAAGTGTCAACATGAATAACCGTAGTCACCTACTACTTTTGACAGCTACAGTGATGTAAATAAGGCAACTAATGCAGAGGCTAATATTAATACAAATGACCCAGTTGTGCTTCACTAATAATATCTGGGGTAGCAGCAGGGCAAGGCAAGAATACAAAATATTTAGTTTGCCATAGTCTATTGCACCAAACGGCAGCCATCTAGATATATTTGTTTCTAGCAGGAAACCATGGAGCCATTCTCTGGTGATGAGGGAATGAGGCAGAGAAATACAAATGCATAACCTGCTGCTTAATATAAAAGGCAATGCCAAGACCTTCCTGCCCTGCCTCCCATCCCTTACCCCACCCTGGGCTACAACATCTAGGCAACTGAAGGTCTGTTTTGTTAACCACTGTCTGCAGCAACCTTGGGCAGAAAACATCGCCGTATTCTCGAGGCTGCTGCTTTCCCTTCCACAATGGTCTTATCTCAGTTTGATTTTGGTCCTTGTAAAAATGTTAACAAAACCAGTGTCTGTTGATGCTTAGGTGCTATTGGTCCTGGTACAGCTGCTGCTGACCATACACTAGGTAACATCAACTGTCTTGTGTTTTGCAGAGATAGTGACATAAGGTACAATCCTGCAAGGTGCTGAATGCACTCTGGAAAGTCTCTTTGCAATGGGAGTTGAAGGGATTTGGCATCTGCAGTATTGGGCCCATAATGCCCACGAGTCAGGTACCCCTGCTGCTAGCTGGTATCCGTATTCAGGTTCTCCTCTGGTTTCAGTGTAACAATTGGTGTCTGCTCTGTCTGGCTCAGCACATCTACAATGTCATGCTTGTGGAAGATAGGAGTGCGGCCCACCGCTGATAAGTGAATGAGGAGGACCTGCGGAGGAAAGCTTAGTAAGCCAGGGCTTGCCCAAGGTTTGAGGGAGAAGGTCTATAACAACATGTGCAAGGTTTCAGGGAGACATATATAACCCATGTACCACATCTGGGAGGCTCCAACATCTGGACAGGTCAGGGATGTTTATCATTACAGGAAGGCCTGAGGGTTCTAGTAACTGGGAGCGAATGATCAGAGCACATTATTAGTGGGAGAACCTGAAGGGGTTTTGTTAGCTCGGTAGGGAGGGCTTCAGCAATTGAGGAGGCTGGACCCTATTGTTCATCCCAAGGCTGTGGCAGTATCATAGGTGGAGAAAATGAATAATCAAAGGGGAAAGCAGCCCCTCCCTCCCATCAGCACAAAGTGTGCTCAGCACAGGCCTATGGCCAACTCTGGACTAGGCAAACCCATCCATGTATCTTCCTTGAAGATGTGTGTGCGTAATCCATGGTCATACTGATCAGTTCATGAGCATTTCAAAGTAGATGGCAAAGTCCGAGACAGTGGTGATAGTGCACACAGTATAAGTGTGAACAGCCCCATGGGTTAGCAGGCAAACACAGAGAGTCTATTTTCTGTGTCATGTAAAAATATGTAACAGTTGCTGTGCAGTGGGCTAAAGTCAGCCACCGCTGATGTGTACCTTTTGCGGTGATAATGGAGAGGTAGGGACCCAGAGGGACTGGAGAGGGACAGAGAAGAATGAGCATGGAGGATTGTGATCCAAGTGAAAACTCATTCAAGTTTTATTCATTTGGCCTCCAATCATTGCTACTCTGTCCTATAGGCAGAGCCTTCACCCACAAAAAATATAAATGGCTCCTGAGTAGCCAGGTCCCATGTTTTGTGCCTGGGAACTTAAACTGGACATATTTCTTTTTTAAAAGACATGTATAGTGATCAAACAGTCAGGAAATATGTGACTTTGTTCTTAAACTTGCACAATTGAAATTGAATGCCCGGGACATATGAATCTGTCTGTGACCTCCAGCAGCAAAGGTTGACACAGCTGTTCGCTTCTGCATACTACATTTGTGTTGAGAAGCTGATTCAGGCCAAAGCTCTGAAAATCATTTCATAGTAAAAGAGGAAACTGTGCTATGATTTATTACAACCTAACAGTTGATTTTGAAAATCTTTCTTTCACATGTGATGTGGACAAGGTCGTCTTTAAAGATTTTCAGGCCTAGGGAACGACTAGCTGATTATTAAGATTTATTTTCAGTAGCCAAAAGTGTATGAGACACTCTGCAGACATAAGTTGCCCCTGAAGAGTTTACAGTCTAACGGCCCGATACTGCAAACATGCCTGCATCTGAGTAATTTTACTGCTGTAATCTCAATTTAACTACTTACAAGAATAAAATTACCCACATGTGTAAGTGTGTGCAGAATTGGCCTTTCTTAATAAAGAAATAATAGGATGATCCTTCTTACGAAGGACTCTCCTTGCATAGATTAAAAACAAGCTGATGGAAGAGAATAAAGCATATACAGTGTGAATACGATGCAGGTATGTCAGTTATGTTTTCCAGGATAACATGATTGTACAGCTACAAAGATGTAGAACTATGCTTTTCATAACAGGCTTGATGGCTTAATTAAGCTTCTAGTGTTCTGTAAAGTTCATTTCACTGTTCGGTGGAGGACAGTTTAGGATCAGCATAATAGGATTACAGTTGCTATATACAGCTGTGTAAGCCAGGAAGTCCTCCTAATGGGCCTTTACCCAGCAGGAAAACCTTTTCAAAGGATGCTTTTGATTTATTGTACAGTTATGTATGCTATAAACATTTAGGGGGAAAATATTCTTCCTTAATGTATGATTTTCTGTAGCAACCCCTCCTTCCAAATCAAGAACCTATAAATAATGTATATTCCAGATCACAAACTGGTTTAAGATTTAACACTATTAGCCACATATTTTGCTTTCTATTTAATAGCTTCCCATGATCCTGAAATTGAAATCCATGACTACGCTATCTTCTTAGGATATGTTCATTGTCTTCCTTGTGATGAAATGTTAATTTCCAGCTAGCTGTGTACACAGCTGTGTACACTCTGGCTGCTCCCTTTTGAACATTAACCCATGTAGAACCACACCATATTCTAGACTGCCAGCCAAATCCAGCTGCTTAGGAACAGCTATGTTCCCGCCATCTGCAGGGGCTTCTGGGATTCACTCAACTTCAAAGCAAAAGTGGGTTTCTGTTATTTGATGAGTGGCTTGGCCAGGGTACATAGGAATGAATTGTGTCCTGTGCACACAGGTGAGCCATAGTGCTAGAATATATTGGAGCTAGTGTTTTGCAAATCCTGATCCTTCAAAGAAATAGTCTGTGAAAAAATAACATCAACACTCAGCTTCAAGTGTTCTTTTTGTTCTTAACCAGCAGCGACTACAGTATATTGTGAGAAATACTGGTGATGAATGGAAAAAGGAGAAGAGTCTCTGCGCCAAACTAGAGTAAAACAAAAAAGACGGGATTTTCAAAAGGACTCAACATTGACCTAACTCTCCACTGGGAGTTCTCCCACTTACTATAATGGCAGCACAGTTCAGCCAAGAGCTGAGCGGTTTTGAAAACCCCAGTGTAGAAGGCCAGACTAGCACCTTTGGCATGCGCCTCTTGCTCTTGTCTAGACTTGAGCAGCTAGAACCTAAAATAATTCACATCTTTGAAATGAAGGCAGGATGTGAGCTTTTGGCATTGTAGAAAATGGGAGGATGTATTCTGGGATGGTTAGAGTTAGGAACAGAACACCAGATCTCCTGGTTCTATTGCTGGCTCGTACTTCCTGTACAATGGTGGACAAGTCAGTTATCCTGTCTGTGCCTTGGTTGTCCTTTCTGTAAAATGGGGATAATAATATGTAACTCACAAGGGTGCTGACACATTTAATCTGTCATGTCTTTGTTTGAATGGAATAGAAGTGTAAAGTCTAATTATTACTATTTCTTTATTAATGGTTACGTGGCTTTCAGTTTGAATTTAGCTGGTGTTGTGGCTTTAGTGCTGTTCCTGAGCCCTCCTCACTATAATGACGTCACAGGGCTCAGTCTCCACTGAGAAAATGGCACATCAAGCAGGTTAAAAGGACACAGATCTCAACTGCGAGGGAATAATCCCACTAATGCGTCTTCCCAACAGGTAGATTCACAATGGTTTTCTTACCTCTGTTTTTTTTTTCCTGTACAGAAGTAGGAACTTCACTGATAGAACACTCAGGACATCTATACAAACCCCCATACACAAGCTGCTCTTAATCTTTACAACCCTCCTAATGTTCCTTATGTGTACAGTTTTGAATGATTAGTTTTAGTCCTATTTTACACACTATCTCAATTCAAAATGCCACTAATAACTAATGAGTTGGGGTTTTTTTTAATCCTTGGCTGAGCTGCTGTAGAACATAGAACTATAGTAAATCCATCAAAAGCATAGTGGTATTACAGTCACCTTGACGTCTGTTCTCCAGTAGCACTTGTGAAGTTATCCTTTGGATTATCTAAACCCTGAATTACACTAGACTATGGTAGAATTTAGCAAAACAATCGTAATCTGAGCTAGATTATAATAAATCATCTCTTTTCTGTTAATGTGATTTATTTTACATAACTCCCAGAAAATCAGGTAAAGGCAGGAGAGTAGCGAAAGACAATGCAGACTAACAGTAAAAAACAAAGGCACGTAGATTACCAATTTTTGCCTTGTGACTTTTTGCGTGCATCACCAGAAACTCTCACAAGAATCGAGCATTTGAGCCAGTGAGTAATTGTCCTGACTATGGGTGAACCTATAGAGCTTTTCCACCACAGCCATGATGAATTTTGGCATCCATGAACAAGATCATGAATTTCCCAATGCATGAAACATCCCTGTGCCTTCTGGTGATATGGGCTTTTCACATGGACTCAAACAGCTGTTACCAAATTTTTAGTGAATGGAAAATGCAATGTGATTCTTCAGATCAGTTTGGCTGATCTTGAGAGCTGTTTCAGATGGCCCTGTTGGTAAACATGACTCCATCTGTAATTTTAGGAACAGGTCTCTGTCAATAGCTCAGCTTCGGATGGAAAAAAGATACCAAGTGTTAGCAGACATTGACAAACCCAAGCTTTGCCACATGCTAGCTAGGTTCCAGTGTCTTGCAGTTGAAGCATTGCACCCAGACTCAGGAGATCTGGGTTCAACTCCCAGCTCAGCCACTGACATCCTGCAAGACCTTAAGCAAGACACTTAATTTCTCAGTGCCTCAGTTTCCCATCTGTAAATTGGGGGCAACAATATTTCCCTGCCTCACAGAGGCACTGTGAGGATAAGTTCATTAACAGTTAAATGGTACTCAGATACTACAGTGGGGGGCACCCTATAAATACCTAGAAAGAAATAGAATAATTGAACCAAACTGTAAACCCTGAATATAATGTAAACCACTTTGAGCCAGGGGTGTGATAGAACCCCCCTTACACCTCGTTCCAGCACCTATGTTTGGGGTTTCAGATCACCCCGTTAGTCCAACAGGCTCTTCATTCCTCCTACATCATAGTGTTTAAACCATTTGCCCAGATCATAAACAATGTGGTAGCAAGATTTCTGAGACTTCTGAGGGAGTGGGGGAAGGTTTTTTAGTTTTAAAGTGCAAGCTGGAAACTTCAGAATGAGCAGCACAAAAGTTATATATTTTCCAATGTACTTGTCACAAAGGACCAGCAACTAGAAACATAGAGCAGGAATGATTTTTTTTTTAAATAGCCTACTTAGAAAATAATGTCTAAAAACCTGACATGAGAACTGTGTTCTGTAATTTTTAAAAAGCATTTATTTTAAAAACTAGCAATCAGCCCGCAGATCTGTTTTACCAGCAACGCAGTTCAAAAGAATGTGTGCAAAATGTACATGATCAAATGGTGACCTTAAAATGCCAATTTGATAAGACCCTACAGTACTATTACAGTATCGCCTACTGATACTGCTGTAATTAGGGTTCTGTCAGCCTTCAGCATTTCCTTTTGCACACTATGATTTTCATGGGTGTATAATTTACCCAGAAGCACTTGCCCTGGCAGCACATTATTTCACAAGGTTTCTTAAAAATATGTTTGGACGTTTTAAAATTACAGACATGAAAAAACACCCCACACAGCTAGTGTTTCACTTTTTAGTGCAGGCCTCCAAAGTGCACTTGCAAAAGTTACCTGGGCTCCTGGTAGGTATTCAGATCTTGCATTTGCATGCACAAACAAATGTGTGCAACTACCCAGTTTGCACACTGAATGCTCCCCTGTGCATGTAAATGCAGGGACTGGGGGCACAATAATACTATTTGTGTTAGGCTCTTTTTGTGGGAAAACTTCATTTTACAGAGAAACGTCACAGGTCATTAGTGCACAATAAGGACTGGGCTTTTCTGGCATTGGGGAAAAATGTAGACTGGTCAATGGCCAGATTCAGTGAAGTAAAACCTGTCCAGTCTCTGTATGACTAATACCTGCAGAAGAGCAGAAATATGAAAGCTTCTGCTGCATTAAATCTGAACATTGGAGTCAAACCACATGTTATCAATAGTTGCAAACTAGCAATAACACAAGGGTTTGGGATCCACCAAATGAAATCTGTTCTTCCTCATTGTTGCGGGGAGGGATGGGGGCATTATTTGGGTCTCTTAATTGAGTGTGAGGCACTCTGGGGATTTTAACCTCATGCAGTGGACATGACATGAAGTAAGGCTCTTCAGGGGGAAATCAGGAAAGAATAAATCCTAAATAGCAGAATAAAGCCAGATTTTGTAATAGACCTGCTGGGACAGAATGGGCATTAAAAATCTCACCGATCCATAAGACTGTGATACTGCGAATGGAGTGGTATGGGCAAACCCTAGATTCACTGTGGAAACCTGGTGAAGAAAATGGAGTGCCACAGCGATGCATGGGCCCAACCAGAGGCGTGCAGGAAATCACCCGTGTGTATCCAATTGCAGGATTGGGGACCAGCATGCTAACGTTCCTATGACTGGAGACCCAGATAGCAAAACCAACATGGGAATATGCCCACCCTCCCACACTTTGCTTTTCAGAAGGTGTGGAATAGCCTATTGATAATACAGCTGACCTCATGATGAGACAGAACCCAGTCATCTGGAGTCCATCCATTGAGTGTTCACTGGACTATTATATTGGGAGAAAAAAGCCATCGTTGACTATTTTCTGCAGAATAATAAAATACAAAAACAGAAATGAAGCCAATAAACACCGAGACAGTGACAGCAAGAGTCAGACTGACATCCCCAAAAAAGAGCATCAGATATGGCACCAATTTGCAATGCAGGTTCATAGCAGAGCTCTGAGAAAGTTGGGGGGAAGAAGGAATTTGCAAAACAATTTGCTGTTTCTCTTTCTGCAACTCATATTTCATTTTTCTCTTACTTTGGAAGAAATTGTTATTTTCACATGGAGAAAATTTGAATTTTTTCCCGTTTTCTCTGGACAGCCACTTTGTCACGCATGGTCCAGTTCCTGTCTGACAAGTCTGAGTGCCCATCCTAATGCAGGATCTAGGATTCCTGTCGAAGGAGCCCAGGGTAGAAAATTGGACTCACAATTCTAGAGGACCATCTATCTTTGATTTGCACTCTTGGTCCTGAGTGTTGCAGCACTTATGACATGGTTTGCACCAACCAGAATTGCATCTTCGAAGCACCTAAACACAGCTCAGGTAAATCTTGCCTGGGTTCTGCAGCTGCAGTGGTTTCCTTGGCATGAGAATCAATGTGGTGCCATAATGGAAGGATGAGAAGGATTCCAAGAGGCTGGTGGGCTGAGAGAGAGATAGTCCAGGAGATCCACTGAGTGGGGTGAGGAGACCTTATAAAAGAGTAGCCTTCATGGAATGGCTTCATAATGCTACAGAGCCTGGGATGAGGAAAGCTGTGTATATTCAGCACCAGGAGCAGTTGCTTAGACTGATCACTGGGCAAAGGATCTGAGTTTCATTGCAGGAGGTCATCTATAACAAGCATGGCTTTTGGTGGTGCTGTGTGCTCTTTACACAACAAACATGAAATGAAGGGATCCAAATAACATGTTTAATAACTATATACAACATGCAGGGCTCGGCTACATATATACACTACTGCTCTGGCTGGAGTCTGCTGGCTTCAGAAACACAGAAGACAGGGAGAGTCATTAGAGAGCTCACAAACTATTTAAAGAAATACTTCCCAGTTGCTATACATTACAGGTCAACTTAAGCCAGAGCAACCTGTCCTTAATAAACCTTTTGCCAACCTGCCCTTAATAAATTGTATTACTGTATGGTCCAATTGCTACAACTTACAGTAGTGATATAATAATGCCTTTAGCCATTATTGTGAACATTGTGATATTCTGTTATTAATTTTAATCACATTTTTAAGAGCTCCCATTTCCTTTGGAGATTTTTTTTGGAGGAAGGAAAAGAGGGATAATGAGGTTTTGTTGTTGTTTAAATTTCTGAAAATTGTTCATTTAGTCAAGGCTCATCCTTTCACTGTGACTGACACACAGAGTTATTACTCCAACATATGTGACCACAATTCTTGATTTTGATCTCCCTTACATAATGATCCTTTGGGTGCCTAAAGGATTTGTTTCTTACTCTGACAGTCTATAATAATAACTCGTGTGTGTGAGAGAGACAGAGAGAGAGAGATCGCATCTGCTTTCATTGCAAACTCAGCCAAGAATCACTGAAAAGTTTGCAAACTTCCTAAATCAAATTCCCTAGGTGAGATTTATGGATAAATTCAAAATAATCCCTAAACCAGCGGCTTCATGTGGTTTTGATTCCAAACGAGGCATGTTTTGGTTGAATTTGGCTTCTGTTTGATTCTGAAATTCAAAGGGAAACTATGGAAGTGCGAATCCATGTGTGGAAGGTATGAACACATCCAAAACCAAAACCAAAGCAATCAATGTCCCGTGGGCAGTCACAACCAAGCTTTACACAGAGCTATTTCAGAAGAGAAGGAATTGTTTATATTTAAAGACATTTCGTCCAAAGCCAATCCCCTCCTCTAATGCTAGATTTTACTCCACAATCCCTTCAGACAGCTCAGGATAACACGGACCCCCCCAGTTACCGAGGAAGAGGTGAGTTTGTATGTGCAAAAGAGAAAGGGAGACCAACTTCCATCTACTCTGTGTATGTGTGAAAGAGGGAGAGAGACACTGTATTCCATCGAGAGAGAGAGGGAGAGAGAGTAAGAAAGAAAGAGGGTGGCAGAGAAAATGATGCAGTGCAGTAAAGCATAGAGGGCTTGATGCCACTCAGTGGCAAAGAGACCCCTGCTGGCATGTTGCTGGTTATGTTAATATTTTAGCAGTCTCTTTGGAATTTGAATGAGAGCATTTTAAAGCTCTCCTATTGCGCAGTGAAATAAGACCAGGAGCATATGTTTATTTACCAGTTTCGTTTCTTCATCTGTTCACTATCTCACCTCTTCCTTGGGAACTGGGGTCCGAGTTGTCCGAAGGAATGGCGGTGCCAAATCTAACAAGTTTTATTGTGTGTTGGCGAGTAGTATGAAAGAAAAGACCTGGGTAAAATACCATGAGATCAATGGGAATTTTGCCATTGATTTCAACAAGACCAGGTTTTTATGCCATATCTTCTATATTGATGGGTTTGCTTTTGAATGCTGGGATAGACACAAGAGCTGGGTGAAAGTTTGAGCACAGAAATTGTGGGAAATTTTGGGAGTTGTCTCCATTTCATGGGGTTTCAAACAGTCCCATTTTTCACTGTTTCAGAATTTTTCATGATGTTTTTTATTTGACATTTCAATCAAATTCTAAATCCATAAAGATTATTGAAATTCTCTTGAAACAATTATTGAATGTTTTCTCCAGAAAATGGATGTTCAGTAAAGGAAGCATTTCAAAAATAGTGTTGAGAAAAATGTTGATTAAGAGAGTAGTGAAAAAAATTGTTAAAAACTAATTTTTTGGAAAAAATCAACAGTTTATTGCAAAGTTCCCTGCCCCAAAGAGCTTACACTCTAGTAACCATTAGCTAAATCACTACACTGAAAGGTTACACAAGGGCTGGTAGTTTGCTAGGGTTCTTACCTCCTTCAAGCCTTTGCCAGTGAAACTCTCTATAGAGAGCAAGATGACCTTCTGGAATATTGGAGGAAGCAATAAATAAGATGCTAAATAAACTAAAAATTCATTTTCCCTATGGCAATGCCTCACTGTTTAACTCCATTTCAAACTCAGTTCGACTAATGTGATTTGATAGAATTCAGAATTGATAGAAGAAGAGATATTTGTGGGAAGTGTGACAGGGAGTGCCCTCCAATCCTCTCTTCATCTGTGCACACAGACTGCTTGGAGACTCTCTGCTTGTAAACACCACATGTGGTTTATTTACAGTGTTCCCCCATCAGCAGCGTGCAGCCTCTTCTCTTCAAGAACATACCATTCCTCAGCCCCTTAGAGAGTTCTCCCTCCAAGACCTCTCCTGGCTCTAGCTCTGAAAGCCTGTCTCACAGTCACTCTCCCCTCTTCCGCTTCTTTCCTGCGTTGTCTTCTATTTCCTGAGCTAATTAGTGCTTTAACTTTCCCCAGCCCATTCGAATCTGTCATTTAGGCACAGTTTTGCTCCTCAGGTTTACTCTGGGGTGATTTAATTGGTGGTACAGTGATTAAAGGCTGGTACAGCTGCTGTTGTCCAATGTCACAGGGAGCTAGCCCTTCCTTCTTTTACACCTGCCTTGGTTATCAGTTCATGCTTGGCCCTCCTCACCCCTCCTATGGTGTGAGTGGCCCCATTGTCAGTCCGGGTCCCTATGCACGCTGGTCTCACCTCTTATACACTGTGGATGACTCCATTATCACTCCAGGCAACCAAACATTTTGCTTCAGTTGCGCCTTCTCTGTGCTGCAGGCCTTCTCTGTGATATTTTGTATTTCTTCACACAGCACACAGTGAACCTGTGGAACTCCTTGCCAGAGGATATTGTGAAGACCAAGACTATAATAGGGTTTAAAAAAGAACTAGATAAATTCATGGAGAATAGGTCCATCAATGGTATTAGCCAGGACGGGCAGGATTGCTGTTTTCCAGAGGCTGGGAATAACCAGTGGGATGGATCACATGATAATTACCTGTTCTGTTAGTTCTCTCTGAAGCATCTGGCACTGGCCACTGTCGGAAGACAGGATACTGCTCTAAATGGCCCATTGCTCTGTCCCAGGATGGCCATTTTTATGTTCTTATGCCTTGCGCATGCTAAGAACTCAGCACACTCTAATGAGCAGTGTAAAGGCAAAGAGCATGAGGCTGATGCTCATCAATCATTGTTTAGTTTTAGTCATTTTACTTTCCCTTTCTGCTGCCCGATCTGCCAGTGGTGATGTGGAAACTTCCTAGTATTTCAGGGATTTCCAGTCCAAATGGAAAGTTATAGAAATCAGCGTGCCTGTAACATGAGCATCTGTGTTGGCAGCCCTATCTTATGCAAGTTACACAATGTCATCTTGCAATCAGCAAAATTATTGTTAATCCTCAGAAAATGGTGGGGTCAAAGCATTGCTGCCCTGCTCCAACACTCAAGAGGAGACTGGACTAAAGGCCCAGGAGTTAACCAGAGGAACAATTTGCCATGGGTCGTGGTGGATGCTCCATCACTGGCAATTTTTAAATCAAGATTGGATGTTTGTCTAAAAGATCTACCCTAGGAATTATTTGTGGGAAGTTCTATGGCCTTTGTTATGCAAGAGATCAGATTAGGTGATCATAGTGGGCCCTTCTGACCATAGAATCTATGAACCTATGAATCTGGGCCTTTCCCTGTAAACGACAATTTCACAGCTACCCCCCCCCAAACTCTGTAATATGCAGACCCAAAACCCCAAACTTGAGCATCTCCCAACCGCTGGAATGTTCAAAACATGGATGGGAATTTCGTGGTCCAGGCTGATCTCTGTGCAACATTTAAATAATCCCATCAGTTTGTGTAATGCCATTTTAAAGTACTTTTATAGTTATAAGTGCTTCCCAAAAGAGGCTCTGGAGCCAGCGCACTGAAAACAGGACGTTCTCGGGTCCTGCTTCACAGACACTTACTCCCGTGGGACTTAGAACTGACCTGCAATGGCAGTAATGGTCAGGTATATGAGGCAAGGCTTTAGGAACCAGAAAATTAGGCTTTTGAGGCCAATCGTACCCTCTAGCAGTGAGCATGTGGAAGAAGATACGCCCAGAGCGTGAGAGGGAGAAGTAAAGGCAGCTCCATAAAGCAGCCTTGGGGCACGTAGACTATGAACAGAAGCTCTTTGGCTTCCTCTATAGGTGAAGCGGGAGAATGGGGGGGTAGAGGGGAGCATTCCTACAGCTGGCAGGCTAATTTGTGTACACTGCTCTCCGGCTCCCCCTCTGAGTAAATGGGTGACACTGATAAAGCCTTTTCCTTTGCAAGAAGGAGAGGATACTAACAAACCCATTGCATTACTGGCCTCTCTGCTGGGAATGTCCACTCAGAACTGGATTGAGACCACCAACTCACTTCAGTCAGGGCCCAGAACAGCACTTGGAGTATAGTGACTTTCACATACTACTCCTCTGTGCTAGATTGGAACCAGTGAAGGCTTTTAGTCCCTTTGTCATTCTTCTAAACCCCAGTCCCTGGCTAGACTTGTTTTTTCATTGGGTCCTAATTTAGACTGAATCTGTTGTTTCTTATTTTGCTGCTTACTATGATTTTTCCCCCTGGTTATGCTTCTCCCCTTAGTCATAGTTTTTTTAATTCAGTAGGTGCCTAACAGCCAGACTGGCAAGAGTTCAGCATCCAGCAGCGCCCTATTTAGGCCCCTATGCCCAGATCTTCAAAGCTTAAAATCAAGGGAGTTAGGCACCTAAATACCTCTGAGGACCTGGGTGGGCCCTAAATGGTTTTCAAAAGTGCTCATTACCCTGCATCATTGTCAATGGAAGCTTCTGTGTGCAGAATACTTTTGAAACTCTCACTACTTCATTTCAGTACCTAAACGGGAGCAGAGCTCTTTTAAAAACCTGCCTCAAGAGCCAAATTTAGGCATGTAAATAAATGTCCTCCTTTTCAGAGATGCTGGGCACCCTCAAGTCACTCTGATTAGCATCCTGAGTAATCAGCACCTCTAAAAATCAGGCCATTTTTATGTGTGCGCCTAAATTGAGGCACCCAAGGTTGAAACTTTTGGTCTTTGCAGCTGAGCAAGATAAAGCTGAACCTTTGTGCATGGCATAAAAATCTCCTGTTCAGAAGCAACTACCAAGAAATCTTGAGGCAAGAATTGATCTGTAGGAAGATCCAAGACAAGGACATCTAGCCTTAATCTTATTTCAGTGTTGGCACCCTCAAATGTTCAAAAATCATGTCAGGCCCTCCAAAAATTATGAGATTGTCTTAGAAATCAGATTTTAAAAATATCAAATTTGGGGTTATTTTTGTTTGTTTTTAAGGGTCACATTCTCAAACTTTTCTCCACAGCCAAAGGCTCTAGGGGTTTTTCACCTTCCTCTGTAGCATGGGGCATGGCTCACTTGCTGGTGGATTTTCTGTATCTTAAGTCTTTAAACCATAATTTGAGGACTTAAATAACTCAGTCATAGGTTAGAGTTTTATTACGGGAGTGGGTGGGTGACGTTCTGTGGCCTGCTTTGTGCAAGAGGTCAGGCTAGATGATCATATTGGTGCCTTCTGACCTTAGAGTCTATGAGGCACATGGACAAGATTGTCACATATCCACATGACTCCAGGAGCTTGAGGTTTAAGAAAAACCCTTAATACCGTGAAACACACAGTAAAATCAATAGCAACTCTTTTATTTGTAAATGTTGTCTTTCACAAGCAGAGATATCCTACCACCAGCAAGAAGTTATGTGCTGTGGATACTTTTCCACACTAAACTAGTCAGAGACCACTAGCCTTTTGAACTTAGGTCATGAAACACCCCTGGCCAAAGCCCTAGAGCGGAACATCCTGAAACTTTGGCGACATTTGAAATCTGGTCAGAAGCTAGTGACCTGATCTTATCTCTATACTGTGTTCTAATAGGAAAACCACCTGCTGTTTTATTTTTTAAGCTCCAAACTGTGTTTTCTGTATTAACATCTGTCTGTGTTCAGGCTGTGAGCCCATATGAGAATCCTGAATTTGTTCAGATCAGCACTCAGATGTGCAAACCAGGCATTTAGCATCTGTCCGTGGGTTGTGGGTGTCTTGTTAAGAAGCCTCTGTTTGAAATGTAGGCTTCCCTGTGGATCCATCATCATGTCTACGCAGACAAGCTGACTGTTGGGCATCTGCAAATGAACAGAAATCAGCTGGAGTAAAACAAACTAGTTATAGACTTTGTTTAAAAATGCCTAAGCGCTGCCCTCCAGAAGGTGGGGTTTTACTAGTTTGTCTTGGTTGAAGAGCAGAGTGTTGAAGTGTCTGACAGTGCTAATTAGGGATAATTCAGTCTGATTGTAGACAGAGCATAATCCAGTGGCTAGAAGAACTCACAGGGTGCCTTTTATCTGACCTTGTAAAAGGAATAAATACCTTGACTCTGACCCATCAGACCAGCTTCAGGAGAGGGGACTTGACTTCTGTGTTGACAGAACCATTAACAGCCAAGAGTTAAAACAACACACAGACACAGACAGACAGACAGACACACACACATACACCCGCCACCGCCTCCACTGTGTTTTGATGTACAGCTATTACCAGTCAGTCATGCACAGCCCTGTGTTTCTCTCTCATAATCAGGACACGCCACACTGTGGCATGTTTATAGCTGTGTTGATGCTGTGATTCAAAAGCAGTAATTGCACACTGCAGAGCCACGTTCGGAAATGAAACCATTCAGAAGAGCAGTGGGTCAAAAGTGGAACTGTTTAGCTGAACTGGCTGAAACTTTTGGGGAACAGAAAAAAATGGAACCTAGACTCAATCCTCCCTTGGTTTTTCTTTTGCAACACCAACACCAGATCAAGTCTACATATGTAGATAGACTCGTGAGCTGCCAAACTCATGCCACATAGTCCACTAAGCACAGTGGCACCTTTTGGTCACCACCTAGCTAAGTTGTGTTGAAAACAGTGACCATAAGTGGAAAAACTCTCCTAACCCTCTGCCAGTCAACGGACAGATCAAGACCCTCATAATTTTTCTATTTCTAACTACAGTGATGGCATTCATAAGTTAAATGCACAAAATAACATCTAGCTCCTAGATAGCACCTCTCATCAGTAAATCTCAAAGCACTTTACAAAGGCGGTCATTATCCTTTTCCCCACTTTATTGAGGGAGAAACTGAGGCACCAAGAACAGAATGACGTGTGCTCACGGTCATCGAACAGGCCCAGCAGCAGAATTGGGCCTAGAACTGTCCAGCACTGTAGCCACTCATGGTTTTGAATACACAAAGTCTGCAAACCTGACTCCCTTGTTTTCAACCTTTAGATGCAAAGACCCAAGAGCTTGAATTCCAGTCACTACTGTTCTTTCTTCATAACAAAACCATTTATGCAGCTGCCGCAGGACTAGCGTGTTGGTTAGTGATTCAGATGCAGAAGCAGCGAATCTGAAAGAGAGCTACCGGCCCAAGTTTCCCAAGGCATCAGAATTGTGTGTGTCACTGAGGTGACACATTCTATCTTTGGAAAAAAGAAAATTGGGCTACTTTACATGCCCTTCCTCCAATTACTTTGTTAGTCAAGTAATAATGTTGATGTTAGTTTGGCAAACAGCAATTAGGAGGCCCCACTAATTCAAGACGTTATACTGAGCATTATCCTCTGTGGGTCTCCTTGGGGACATGGACACGACATTTCTAATGCAGCAAAGCTCAAGAAAGATTAATCTTTGCTATTCCAAAATCTGCTGCTCTGGAAACCAGCTCAATTTTAAGAACTAGCGAAGGATCAGCCTTTCAAAGGAGCACGTTTGCAGCAGGCTTACTTTCTTCATAGGATGCAAAGGAATCCTCTTACGTTAACTTGTTAAAAAACAAAGAACAGTGCAAAGTGCTCTGAAAGCTGGTGAAGTGAAGCGTCTCCCTTTATCTCAGACCCTCGTCTTTGCTGTTCCGTGTGTGGATTATAATTCAGTATAACATGCAGGCATGTTAGTCTGTCATTTACAGCTAAATCTTCCCTCCACCTCCTCCCACAAATCAGAAGGCAGTACATCCCCATTTACCAGAAGGTTTCAGGGGACTTTGTTTTAACAAAGAAAATTCAGTAGATCAACTATAGAGAAAAAGATCTGTTCTCCAGGTCTCCAGCATGGCAAAGGGGCCCTAATGGGAATGTCCTGCACATAAGGATGTGCCCCAGCTACTGTAGATCCAGCATAGCTGAATCTCTGCTGGATCGTTTTGCAGGCCCTGGTGTATAGAGCATGCTGGGAGTAAGATGCAGCCATCGCACTGGCTGTTCATGGCTGACACAGTGGCCTTTGTGTCTGTCTTGTGTCCTGTGAGCCTGTTAATTTCTTTGCTGGTCTTTGGCTGTGAGCTGCCTGTTTGGGATGTGCATAGTACTATTATGAATGAGTTGGAAAAGATCAAAAACCCAGGGGCCGTGCAGTGGTAACAGGTGCTTATTTCCTACGTTTTTGAAAAGCTTATTTATTATGTTAATATCATTCCCATCACTGAGGTAGGAAATCAGCTAGCACACAAGTGAAGAGTATTTCAAGATTGCCAGCTGACACTTAAAGGGTATTTTAGTTCATTTAAGAGTTTTACAAATAAGCCAATACATATTTATCAAACAAGCTTTATTTTTATCTTCTATAGGTATATGTCGAATGCATCAAAATAGCTAACTGAGTTGGTATCAAAGTCTGTTGTTGAAATGCTGATGTACAGTAGCTGTTGTTTTGATTCTTCCCCCTTTAAATACACTCTATATCTACTATCTCTATTTACTACTCACTAGGACCTCATGCTAAAATGAATGATTAAGTGCCAAGGATTAGTCTTCTAAGCTGCTTTGGTTTGTATGCAGTTGTTGCTATTTATTAAATATGTGATATCTAATCCAGAGTTTAGTACTTTCAAAGAGAGGAACCATCTGCGCTTGAGATTAAGACACTTTCGTTTGCATTGGTACCAATATGCTAACAAAGGGCTTTATGATCTAGCAAAGTGAGATGAAATCTTCGGGGACCTCAGCTTGGAATGAATGGATTGGCTTGTGTGAAAATGTGTGTCCAGGATTAAAAATCAAAGGTTTTGCATCTGATACAGGCTCTGTGTGCCAAACACAAAAAAAATACAGGAATTACAGAGATAAAGAGGAGGTGGTAGGGAGAACACGGGATGTGATCAGGACGAAAGACTAAGATCTAGGAACTTCCTGAGATCAAAAAATGAGGCTCTGACATTGACTCATTGTGTGATCTCGTCTAATTCATTTCACCTCTGTGTCTCATTTTCCCCATCTGTAAAATAAGCAAGAATATTTGCCTAATTCGCAAGGTGATGGCAGTGAATAATTAACTGATGTTCGTAACATCTATGTAAGTGCTAAGTATTCTTACCATTGATTAGTCCTATGCAAATATGGCCAATTTTTCATCAGGTTTCCTTCATTGTGCAAAATTTGTCTCCATGCTTCACGCAGGTCTGGTGACTGCATGTGCAAATTCTGAATTGCAGACAGATTGGTGTTTGAATAAGTGCAAGTGTGGCTGCATCAGTAAATACTGCAGATGCATTTAAGAAGATCCATTCAGAATCTGGTCCGTAGTGGAACAAGTACAACATTTTCCCCAAAATCATGATGCAGTGATGCTGGCAGCCTTGTCTAACTTCTGTCCTGCATTAGACTCCACAACTCAGATCCTCAAAGGTATAGGAGTTAGGGGCCTAAATACCTTTGAAGATTGGGGTCTAAGTTACTTCTGTTCCCTACCTCACAGCCAGGAGCTGGGCATTGTCTCAGCTTTATTTCTTTCAGTCACTGACTGAATCCTGAAATTTGTGCAGTAGAAGTGGTACCATCCATAATTTTTTTCTCTGGATTTTGAAACCCCAAAGCTAGTGGCATAGAGGTTTGGCCTAGGTTTGGTTCCTGGCCCCATCTCTGCTATTTAGGTAAATAAACCTACACGGCAGGGACCCTTCAGCAAATGATCTAAAACCACAGGAGCCAAATCAAGGAATTTGGTGTAAGGATGGGCAGAAGTGTCTATTTGCACATTCAGGCCCAATAACTGCTCCTGCAAATTCAACATGTGATTGGAGAGATCCTAGAAATCTGGCCCAGAATGGTTTGTAGCAGCCCTTTATACCACCATCCCCATATCTCTTGTAGGTAGGGTGGCGCACTGCCTAAAGAACTGGCCTGGCCAGCATGTGCTCCATTCTGGGCGTGTCTACACTGCAGTCAGGAGGCACAGTTGCAGCATGTGTAGGCATACCCAAGCTAGCTTTAAATGAACTAGCTCGCAGCAGTGTAGCCATGGCCGTGGGACAGCACTCAAATACAGTCCTGGCCTGGACCCTAGCTAGGGAATCAGGCAGCAAGCCTGAGCTCTGACCATGCCATTGTAGCTATTCTGCTAGGTTTCGTGAGCTAGCTTAACCAAAGTTAGCTCAGGTATGCCTGCACATGCTGTCCCATTGACAGCGTAGACAGACCCTCCTTCAGTGGTATCCACAGCATGGCGTGGTCCTCTTTACTGGATGTAAAGCCAGAAGGAGTTAATCTTCCTTGTCATATTAACTCCCATAAATTTCATGGCAGAATTATCTGCCTCAGACCAACTTGTTTTAGGGCCTATGTTTTAGGCACACACATTGTCCTAGTCAGATCGTATTTGACTGTGGGGTGGTCGTCTATAAATTTTCCATAAGTTAATTTATAAATGTCTTCTGATACCATGGCTGGGTAAGGAAGGGCAGATTCCCAGAGATCACCCACTGTCCAAGGGCCAAAAATCCAGGTCTGGGTGGTAGAGCCTAGCCTGAGCTCTGCTTCATCATTGAGGACAAGGGAAAACAAAACCTTACACATACAAATTGAATTAAAGCCTTCAAATTACATCTATTGATATGTTGTTTGGAAGATTTTAAAAGAACTTGGTTTCTAATGCTTTGCCGGAATGAGCATATCTTTGTGGGAGATAAACTGCTTACACATATGACAGCAAGAGCTTAAAGAAATGAGTCTCTTTTTTTTTAAAGTAGCTGACTCAGATGAATCATATTAGTGAATAAAAGGGTGAAAATGTGCCATTACCTCTCCCTTCCCCCTAAGGATTGCAGAGCTGTCCTAACTGACTGATGCATAAACCTAGCTCACCCCTTGCTGAAAGAGATGAGTCCATGCCTTGGCATTATCATTATTACAATAGGGTATGTCTACACTAGAAACGTAAGTTGACCTATATTAGGTCGATATACAGCCACCAGTGTAATTACTGAGGTGGTTCATGTCCACACTACCTCCTTGGGTCGGTCATGTGGGTCCTCACCAGGGGCACTTCCAACGACCTAAGAGGGGAAGCATGGGGAGCTGAGGCCCAGTCTCTTAGCACCCACAGCACTTATTTATGGAGACTTTTGTGCACCTCTCTCCAGGGATCACACCATACCTGCCCCAGCAGTGCTGTCTATGGAGGAAGGGGAGACTTTCATTTCCTGTTACAGCTCTCATGCTTCCCCCACACTTCTCAGGACTTTTTTTTGAGGGGGGTCCCTTAAAAGTCATTGATATTCATTATTAAAATGCTTAATTAATCCAGGCTTCGCCTTGCCCACCCACATAAATCACAGCTAAAAGAGAATGCCAGGATAGTAAGTCTTTCTCTTTTTTAAAATGAATTTTATGCTAATGAAAGATGCTGGGCTCTCAGCCATTCTTTTCAGTCTTCATTTCCTCCTCTATAAAAATGTATGCACTTTACTAGCTGATGGGGGTGGTGTGGATAAATACATAAAAGATTATAAGCTGCTCAGATGATATGGCCACACAACCCCCATAGCAACTTAACATGCTAAATAATGATATAATATTAAAATCACTTTTGTACTGATGATGTGGTGGTCTGCTAGAAAACTCATTAGGGCTTTCAGTTCTACTAACAAATTCATGCAGAGATTCAGATGTCCTCAAATGTATTTAGTGCTTTTGCTAAAACATCTTTGAAACCAACATTTAACAGGTCATTGCCATTTGTCCAAGCTAACATCACTTGCTCACTGCTCTTATTTCCTAACAATTTGGTAGCCTTGGATCATATCAAACACTGTTTATGCCTCCCAGCAGCAAAAATAATTATATCTTTTGGAAAGAGAGTGAGAGTGGAACTGTTTTACTGTTTAAAAAAAATACCCACAGTATAGTATGCGGTACTAATGTGACTGCTTTTAAAAGGAATTAATACCAATTATTCTCATGCATATTCACAAGAGGAAGACTGGGTCAACAATCAATGTAATAGTTTTTGCTTAATTACGTTTAGTTGATTTCATGCGGTCTTGGTATATTGCTGATTGAATCTAAACCCCAAAAAATCCACTGAACAATGTCAACATTTTGTACTTAGCATTTCCTGTCAGAAGCATCCAGGGATGAGTGGAGCAGATAGGGGCAGTGTAGAGGATTCTTTAACAGGCTTCATCTTTGGGCATGAAGATGATAAAATTACTAAGCACCTTGACAAGAGCAGTCTTCACACGAGCTGGTTGGTATGGGAAGTCAGTACATTGGCTCTCCTCCTCTGGAGACCTGATCTCAAATATTAAATGTGGCAGTATCAAGTCATCTGGTCCCATTCTAGTCACTGTTGAAGATTTGTTCTCACTGCAAAACTACAATACAGTTTGACAAGATTAGCAGGCAAGGCAGGAGTGCTGGAAGTCAGTACTGAGGTACCTTGACATTTGTATCTGGAAAGCGGGCATGAGATCAGACCTGGACCACATCTAGGTATTTGCTGCAATGTCTACAGAAAGAACTTGTAAATAGTTTGACTGCTGATGTTCTGAGACCACTGCCTAGCTTGCTTAACAATACTCTCTCATTGTTTCCTTGTGTTTCCCCATTTGTCTGTCAGTTTCCAGGTGTTGTCTCTTTCCTTATACTTAATTTGTAAGCTCTTTGCGGCAAGAAAGATCTTTTTGGTCTGTGTCTGCACAGTGCAAGCACAATGGAGTCCTGGTCTATAACTGGGGTTCCTGGGTGCTACTGCAACATAAATAAACACAAGAATTGACTAAGTAATTATACTGCATTCCTGACCATTCCCACCAGTTTTTGTTGAATTGCCTTCATTTTGGCAACCAAAACAGGATTTCAGAGCCTGGTCATTTAGTAAAATGTGATGTGACCCAGGCAATGGACAGGTAGGGAAATTGGCATAAGACCAAAGAGGATAAAATTGGGGGCAATTTGCTAAGTGGATGGGGGGAGGAGGAGGAAAATTAAATGGAAGGAAAGGTAACTCAAACAGGGATAGGAAGAGAGACAAAGCCACATCTAGAAACCAAGGGGCAACAAGAGGAATATTTTCCAAATTAATAACCCCCTGGGAAATCCAGGTTATTACAAAAGAGGTGATTGCAGCCTTCATTACATAGCTGCAGCACATAACAATAGATGTTTCATTACATCATGCTCATAGTTTTGGCTGTTAAGGTTTTGTTTTTAATTTTCCTTTAGAAAATAGCTGTCAAATGTCTCTCCCCTGAGACAGCTTGTGGAATTTTTTTTTCCTCTTCTACATTTCAGCACAGTCAATTTGCACAATGTAATAATGGGATGTTTCCAGGCAAGATGAAGACTTAGTGACCCCAGCTGGAAGATGGCACTGAAAATGCTACAGGGCAAATTCTCTCCTGACAAACACTCCAGTGAAATTAAGGAGGTTGCAAAATGATACAGTCACTGCAGATCTGGAGTAATTAGATGTACATCTTTTTACAAAACTTAAAGGCTGGTTTGCCACCACATCAGTTTGTTAGGAATATTAGGACCACGCAGTTTAGACACAATGGACCCTATTAGCTGATCAGGATGTGATAAAGCATTGCCTGCTGGGATTTATAGTCTTTCAGGTCTTCACAGCCGTATTAAAGATGAGAGCAATTGAACTGTAAAGCTCAGGTCACCTCAGGTTATCTGGTAATGTACTCAGATTACCTCTGGCTTAAGTGACCTTTTACAAAGCATTATCCTTCCAGTCAGAATGGAGATCTAGGAAATATTCGGCACACTCAGGGCATGGCCAAACTTTTGCCAAAGCAAATTGCGTTGGCATAAAGCTGATGCAGTTAGTATATTGCTTGTGCATGAGCACACGTGGCTTCTTGTGTCAGCGCTCTGTGTACTCACCAGGAGTGTTTGTTCTGACACACAGTGGCGTGCGCCATGGGTAGGTTTGTGGTGCGTAACTCCTCACTGTCCAGTGCACTGGCTTTGGGAAATTTTGACATTGCATGAGGGGGCAGAAAAAAGTTGCACAGGGCTAACTGGGACTACGGTTTCAAGTTCCCATCATGCAACTTTCTTCACCCCATCTCTACCCTATAATGTTCATGCTATTTTGAAAATTCCACCAACCCATGCACAAGGCTTGTCGCTGTCGGCCATCTCTGACCCAAGAATGAAGCCTACGCAGCTCTGCACTAGTGTCATTAGTGCCAAAAGGAAAGGACACATGATCCTCCAGTATTTGCAGAGCCACAAGAAGAGCTGTGGGGAACATAATGATTTCCTAGTGGGCGGATGGCTATGGGACATGGCGAGAGCCAATTCAAGATTCTTGGTGGTGTTCATGAAGCAGCTGCAAACAGTGGAGTTCTGCTTCTGAGCCCGCAAAATTAACACCGCCTGGTGGGATCGCATCATAATGCAGGCTTGGGGTGACACGCAGTGGTTGCAGAACATTTGGATGTGCAAGGCCATGTTGATGGGTTTGTGTGCCTTGCTTGCCCACGCCCTCCACTAGAATGAGCATTGCACTGATGGTGGTGAATTGTGGGGTGATCGCACTGTGGGGATTTGCGATGGAAGGTCATTACTAGTCAGTGGGAAATCATTTTGGAGTTAGAAAATCCACTGCGGGGGGCCGTTGTTGTGCAAGTGGGCAGGGCCATTAATAATCTCCTGCTATGCAGGACTGCGGCTGAGCAGTGTACAGGACATAATGGATGGATTTGCTGCAGTGGGGTTCCCGAGCTGAGGTAGAGTGACAGACGGCACACATAGCCCTATTTTGGCCCCAGAGCACCTTGCCACAGAATACATCAACAGACAGGGCTGTTTTTAGTTATGCAAGCTCTGGTGGATCACCAGGGAAGCTTCACTGACATCAGTGTTGATGAGTCAGAGAAGGTGCGTGACACTTACATCTTTAAGATCACAGAACTGTTCAGAAAGTTACAAGGAGGGACTCTCTTTCCTGACTGCAGATTACCATTGGCGATGTTGAAATGCCAGTAGTGATCCTGGGGGACCCTGCCTACCCCTTACGCCTCTGGCTCATGAAGTCATACAGCAGCCATCTCGACAGCACCAAGGAAAGATTCAACCCGCAGCTCAGCAGGTGCAGAACAACAGTTGAATGTGCTGTCGGTAGCTTGAAGGGGCCCTGATGTTGTTTACTCACAAGATTGGATCTCAGTGAGAAAAATATCCTAATGTTTATGGCTGCCTGTTGTGTCCTCGATAATATCTGTGAAGCAAAGGAGGGAGAGTTGCTGGTTTACTGAGTAACAAAAACACTTTAAAAAGTTCTGTGCAAGTTAAAAGCAAAATAGATTAAAATCTGAATGAATACATTTATGGAACAGCTCAGACAGGAAAGGAACATTCCTGTCCATTTTAGCTACACATACAGCAGTCGTGGCTCTCACAGGTCAGTGTTTGTGAAGCGGTGGTTGTCCTTAATGTCCTCCAGTGTGGAGTGGTAGGGATGCCGCCCTGGCTGCCACATGGAATGACGAGGAGGTGCTGGAGGGAGGTGTGCTACTGGAGTTCTCCGTGAACTGCAAAGGGAGGCGAGCCTTGGATTGTAGAACTTGTAGGTCCACAAAAGTCTGCAGCACCTGTGTTTGCTGCTGGAGAAGCCCCATTATGTTCTGGTGCATCTCCCTCCCCTTTTCCTGCTGGGATTCCTGGGTCTTTCTCCTGCCCACTCCCTCCTTCTCCATATGGTCTGCAGTATTCATCCTCCAGGCCCTCTGCTCGTGGTCTGATGCGGTGCTGGCTTGTGGAACAAGACATCCCAATTCCTCTTCTTTCTCCTCCTTTTCTGGCTCAGGTGTTCCATGGATGTGAAGCAGGAACCCCTCAAGGGCGCAACAGCAGCAGCTCCAGATAAAACACACAGGGATACCATAGTTTGCATCGTCATACTCGAAAGTGAAAATTAAGATTCAGAACTCCCTTCCCTTACTCCATTAAAGTTTTTGGCAAGACTTGCTTATTGACACTTCTGCCGCAGGGTGCTTGTGCGCGGCCCCACTCCCAGCACCAGCCATGGTGAGCACGGCCTGCCGGGACTGAGGGAAATGAGAAGGGAATTACTCAGTTGCATGAAACTATGAGTATAGGGCGATGGCACTGAATCCTGGCACCATTTACCACAGGTGGTGGCAATTTTAGCTAATATCTCATGCCTGATGCTGACACAGGTACAGACAGCACAGCTCTTAATGGAGTTCTGAAGCCACTTGGCCCTTATACTGCTCGCCTGTTTACTGCTGATGTTATCGCCAACTAGCATGGGAAAGTGTCCTACTGTGGAGGAAGAAATAAGGTTACCATCCCCAGAAATTTTCAGGAGAGGATTGCGGAGCAGCTCCATGAGAGTTTCTTTGAGGAGTCAAGGGACATCCCAAGGTACCTAAACAAATTGTTCCATATGCTCCCCCCATATTCTCGCCTAACTCTGCAAGGGATGAAAGGCTGATAACAGCTCTCCCGCTCTTTGTTGTACCACTACCTCTTCTAATACGCTTCTATTAATGAACAGTCAGTAGCTGCGTCCTGCTAAGTTGGGGACACCATCAGTACATCGTTGCAATGGCATATACATTTACACACTTACCTGAGGTTCCTTCCCCTGTATCAGGTTCACCCATGCTCGACTGCTGGGACTGACTGGACTGTAGTGGAGTCTCAAACAGGTCCTGGCTCGTGGCATAGTTGGACCCCTCCAGTCGCATGGCCCCCATCCTCCTCCTCTTCCTCCTTCACCTCCTCTTCGTCCTTGCTGCTCAGGCCAGAGGCCTGTGATTCAGGTCCTCAGATGTATCCACGGGGGTGTGGGGTGGTGGTACGATCTCTGCCAAGCCTGGCATTCAGCTCTTTGTAAAAGTAGCAGGTCTGTGAATTGGCAGCGGATCGACTGTTGGCCTCCCTGGCCTTCTAGTATCCCTGCCGTAGTTCCTTTGCTTTCAGGTGGCGCTGCTGCTGATCCCTGTAGTGTCCCATCTCCTGCATCCCCCGTCCAGTCCGCTCGTAGATGTCCATGTTTCTATGGCTGGTCCTTAGCTGTGCCTGCACAGTTTCTTCTCCCCACAGGCCCAGGAGATCCAACATCTCCTGTCTTCTCCAGGCTGGAGTGTGTAGTCGACATGGTCAGCTGGGCAGTGGAATTCACAGCTGCGACTAGAGCAGTCAGTGTCAGGCATTTTGGGACAGCTGATGGAGAACTTAAGGTCAACGCAGGTAATGCAGTGTCCACGTTCATGTTGTGTCAGTCTCAGTGCATCAACCATGGCTTACCACAGCTTGGAAAAGTGGTGTTACTGCATCACCATTATGGAAAGCTTACGTCAGTGGGTGACAAATTTAAGTGTAGACACATGCACAACTAGGCTGACACACGGCAGCTTATGTTGAACTAACTTTGTAGTGTAAACCAGGCCTCAGCTGCCTTCATCCAACTTCTTTGTTTTCCTATGCTAAAAGTAGCAGGAATAGAATAGAACCTCAGATGACCTGGGTGATGCCCTCCTGTCCCTTCCTTGAACTTGAAGAATGTATTTATATCCATGGACACCAAGTGCCTTTGAATTTTGCCATTTTCTTTCATTTATCATTTTTTAACTTTCCCTGCAAACCATTTGCAGCTGGAACTCTAGGCTCTGCTCTGAGGAAACACTGACAACATTTATCACTTAATGGTACTTGACAGCCCTTTGACAACTAAACGTGTGCTTAACAGCATTAAGGAATTTGCAAGCAAGCATGCTTGAAGGGTATTTTCCCAGCCACATCGGCTCAGAGTCAGAAGCAGTTGGACTCTTATGCAAAGGCTGCAGTGAACAAAGGAATCGCTGAAACCTAATTAGCAACATTCCTTTATTGTCTTTTAAAATCACCTATTGAAATTGGATTCATGACAAACTGATTACAGTTAGAACTAAAATAGTGAAATGTCAGTCTAAGTTGTGTCAAGGAGCAGAAAACTGAAAACCCTAGATTTTTCAAAAACATAAAAAACAATTGCATAGCAATGTTATAACCATTAAACTCACGATTTATTCATGCTTGTGAATGAGTAGCAGGGCTTAGCCTTACACAGGCTGTGCCTATGTACTCACTCACACTTTAGAAACATCAGTAGTGTAGCTGGTGTAGAAGTATTTAACCACCAGCAGGTACCTGCTAGTATGCACAGGTGTGACATTCAATCTAGCTGAGAGTAACACATACAGCTTACGTATGCGTGTCTATCTAGCTAGCCAGCATGAAACCCTAATTCAGTCATTTTCCTCAGCTGTGCATCAGTGTTTTGAAACTATTATAATCACACAAGAAGTAATGAAATGGCATGTAATGTTCAGTAACAGTACCTGCTAGTCTGCATAGTACAATGCAGGCAAGTTTAATAGCTTGGGGAACTTAGTCAATGTATTTGGGCCACTGAAGAAATAAAAATCCCACTAGTAAATTGGGATAAATCAGTATGGCTGCTCAGATTCATCCCAGCACAGGCTCTAGCTAACGGTATCTAAGAATGAGAAATAAAGGACTTTATTGACTGCTTATCTGCTTTTTAGACAAGTGGGAGGTTTTATTTGATTTTCAAAGGCCATGTAAGCCTGTCACAAGCCCCATCAATAGCCGGTGGGGCAGTATGTGCAGTGCAGTGGTTAAGAACATGGGGCTGAGCGTCAGGATGCCTGGGTAACAGTCATGTTACCCTTGCTCTGTGTAAAAGGTAAAAATGATACGACATACCACACACGTGAGGAGGGGTGGGAGGCTTTATTCATTCGTGTCTGTCACATCCGTTTGAGTGGTTGGATGGTCTGACCTACTTTAGAAATGGACTCTATTATGACCCTGATGCAGGAAAGCATTTCACCCTGTGCTTGAGTCCTACTGAGCATAAGCCGGCACGCTGGGAGGGGAGTATCAGCACTCCAGACTGCCACCAGCTGGCCCCATTTGGCCCCTAAAGCAGTTGGTCTTGCCTTTCAATCTCTAGCTCATGTTTACGGTACTGCAGGGTTTTCAGGCTAGTGCCTGTGTGTGGTCACTGCCAAAATTTGTATGGACCCTGGCCAAGCAACTAGCAGCAGGGACTTTTTGATTGCACATCTGTGTCTACAACGTAGCCATGGCATACAGACAATGCAAAGTGTCACTCCTACCACACGCTGCTCTGTAGTCTCCAAAGGTTGGTTAGCTCTAGAGTGGACAGAGAACTATCTGTAGTCAGAGATGGGGAGGGGCGAGGGAGAGGGAAATAGAGCTGTGGACTATACTGAATAAAAGTATATTGTTTACTTACAGAACTAAGAAGACTGAAGGGAAAAATCACTTAGTAAATGGAGTGTAAGGTTGTGTGAATGAAACTTGTTCTTGGTGCCAAGTTTATTTTCCTGCAAGCCTCTCTGGAGCTTTAAAAAAAAATGTGGCTTAGACCAAAGTGCTATTGGACTTGTCAATTACATTACGACTCTCTCACCGTTTCCAAGAACACTGGATATATATTCAAATGTTATCTTGCTCTTGTCCTCCCCCCACCTCCTACGCTGGATCTTCTTCACTACTGAGAATAAGCACAAAAAGCCGGGGCGGGAGGGAAGTTGCCATTGGCAGAAAGAGCTCAAAAGGTTCAGCTGAGATTTTTCAAGCCATCTATGGAATCTGGACATCCCTTTCCCACTCATTCGAGTGAGAATTGGGTATCCAGATCTGGTAGGTTGCTGTGAAATGTTCAGGTCTTTGTTCTTAGTCGGAGACTCTAGGTTCTCCTGCAATACAAATAATAAACAATAATAATGTGATAAATATCCTGAGGCCTGAATGCTCACCAGATCCCTCCCTCCCTAAGACTTGCCCCATTCCATTCTGAAAGAAAGAGGCTGTTCCTAATTTTTGCTGCCTGCAAAGAACTTCTTGAGCAGGTTTCCCTCAAGATGGGACATGCTGACAAGTCTAAGGGCCAAGCCCTGCTCATCTGCCTGTATCAGTAGGCCTCCACAAGGTCGATGGGTCTGATCCTGTTCCTGTTCCTGTGGGGTTACTCACAGGAACTGGTACTAATGGAGTGTTTCAAGAATAAGCACCACAGCAGGTAGGTTTATTAGGGATCACATGCCAGATTTTCAAGAACAAGAGCGGTGCACAAATGAGAATGTGACTCATCTTTACACATGGTTACAGTAGTTGCACGCACAAATGTGACTGCAAAGCAGCTTTGGGCATGGTTACAGCAGCTGCATGCACAGATTGGTGCACCCATGCACACAATTGGCTTGTTAGGCTATTTGCATTGAACCAGCCCATAGGTGCACTCACAATCATTCCACATGAATGTTAGGTGTGCATTTTCCATGCCTATTTTTTTTTTAAATGTTGTTCTGCTTTTCCCAGTGTTACTTAGCACTAATGAATTCACAGAAATTCAATCAGAGGCTTGCTCGCTTAAATCCTTGCAATGGTGGGAGCAATTTTGTGTAGGCAAAGCTTTCTGGACTCTACTGCCTCCTTGTGTCTTTGGAATTCTGCCTGTACCTATTGAGACTTGCATTCCAAGACAGCAATATCATTAAGAGCCAGTGCAATCCAATACGTTCTGACAGATGCCTGGAGAAGGTTTTGATTGGGATGAACAAAATCTATGTTGTTTTGAGGCAGGTGAATCATAACGGAACACAGTTACAGCAAAAGGAGGCCAGGGGGAGGTGGGGAGGGAGTATTTACTACATGACACAGCATATGAAATAGCTGCAGTAAGGGGCTTGAAACCATGCATGGCAGGAATTGATCGTCTCTTTTAAGTTATATCAGCCATATGAGAATTGGGTTTTTGAGCTTGCTGGGATGTATTGGGGATACAGATGCACTCAGCCCTGACCTGGTAGGGCTACCATAAATGGCCCTAACAGGCACCCACTTTGGGCAGACAGCATAGTCTGTTAGGGCAATGCTAGAGAATCAGGAGCACCTGGTTTATGTTCTTGGCCCTGCCACTGACATGCTGTGCAACCTTGGGCAAGCCATTACCCCTCCCTGTGCCTCTGATTCACATTCCCAGCTTGGGTCCATCTTGTACTTAGACTGTAAGTGCTGCAGGGCAGAGACTGTCTCAAAAGATGTGTTTGGGGGCTGTTGGCACTACTGTACCTGGGCTCCTAGGTGCTATGGTAATACAAATAATACTACTAAACAGGTTCCAGCAAGAGCTAGAGAACTGAACAGGCCATGGGTATAGGATCCCCTCCCCCTCTCCAGTTGCCTGTGGAACCTAGGCAGAGCTTGCATTTCTTCTGCCCACGCTGTACCTGAACAGAGAACTTGCCTCAGGGCTGTTTGTCTGCAACCTTGCCCCAGAGCTAGATCACTCACAGTCTTCTTAAGGAATGTCAGATACCACTGCAGTGAAGCTTCAGGTCAGTATTACAGAGAAACAGAGACACCATTTGGCTCTAGAAATGCAGATATGCGGCTGATTCACGAGGTGGTAAGAGGTTAATGCTTAGGAGCAAGTGTGAAGGACACTGGGTTCCAATCCTCACAGACCGATGCAGCTAGAACTTTATTCACCTCCGTGGAATTATTCCTGCTTATGTCTCAGTTTGGTCTATTGGCTTGTCCCAGCCTGTATTAAGGCCACCAGGCAGCTGTGAACACCGAAGGGGGGAGAGAGGCAGAAGGAAGGTGAGGTCGGTAGGGATGGAAATGGAATGGAAAGGCAATTACTGCTGCCATGAGCACAGAGTTCCCCTAGGTACATAGTGTTCCAGCGGCCTGGCTTGCCCATCAGAGAAAGAGCTTCTGGAGATACGCCCACTTCTCCCAGAAGGGCTTTATAATGACTGATTCAGCAGGCTGTTTAAAATGTGATCCATGGTCAGGGGAAAGCAGTGGAGCCGTCCTAAGGATCCCTTTCCCTCCCCTCCCGTTTCTCATACCTTCTCCCCACTTTCACTGCAGCCTCTGTTTTCTCTCTGATGTCTCCTTGGCCCTCTCTGTTTCCTTTGAAGTTTCTCCCTGCTCCTTCTCCCCCTCACTGACATCTTTGCGCTCTGTTCCCAGTGCTGATGGTTCCCAGCTTACTCTTCCATCCTCCCTCTTCAGCCTTGCTGAGGAACCAAGCGGCAGCACAGCTGTTCTCCAGCACAGCAAAGACACAGTTCCATCGTGCATTACAGATAAGACCTGACCATGTTCAAAACTGTGCCCCTGAAGCAGCCTGCTCCAGTTGTGATGGGATACATTATTGTTCCCAGGTTGATTTTTGTAGGATAGGCAGAAACTCAGATTGCAATCACCTCAGAATAGGGACCAGATCTATACAGCACCAAACACAGTCAGTGCTCAGTTATTGATAACAACTAGATCTGAGTTTGCTCAACTGGCTCTCACCCAGTGGCATTCACTGGTTGGTAGTTGTTGTCCATCTTAACCGGATATCATGGTGATAGATCAGAGAGAGAAGAGAGCATGATTTTCCTGTACATTTCCGGGTGCAAATTCCTTTACCTACCTAAGGACACTTTCACACATTTAATTTAAAAAGCTGCTCACAGCTTAATGAGCTTCCTAAAGACAAAGAATTGTTATTGATCAAAAAAGGGGAAATCATATAGCTTAGTAGTTCAGGTGACAAAGGTGCTATGACTTGCAGGACAAATGATAAATGGCTTCCTTTGTTTACTGCTTAGCTCAGTGATCAGAGCTGATCAACCAAAACTGAATTCTACCCTCGAATGCACTACTTCTCACATTTACATCACTTGGCATTGCCTTGATCTTCAAAGCAGGAGAGTATATCAAACGAAATAGAATATGTGACACCAATTATTATTGATGGATGTCATCGACTGAGTAAAGGTGGTGTGGCTGATATTTAAATTGAAAGGAAAGGACATAAACACACCAGATAGATCAAGGTCTATAAATAAATACTTCAGTGTATAGTAGGTAGAGACTAAACCTATCAAGCAATGGGGAATTACCATTTAAAACATCCCAAACATATTCAGAAATTTTGGGTGATGTCCAAAGAAATCACAGCAAGAAACACTAAAATAGTGTTACAGGATAGCAAGTGAGGGGATCTCCCTGGAATGATTCACTGATTTACAATGCCATTTATTTGCTCTTTGAGAAAACACTTTTACTCAATAAATAATAGTACTGAAGTAGTAAAATTCTGGATTTCATTCAATTCCATCTTGGAACATTTGACTTCAACTTTTCTGTCTGAATTTGGAACCGAGGGTTCTCCTAGCTCTATTGAGCCTTTTTCCCGTGTTTCCATTATGCCTCTCTTTGCATGTGTCTCCTCATCCCAGCGTTCTTCCAGACTTTTCACTGTACACCAGTCATCTGGATGGGTGCCTGTCTCCTCATCTTCCCCGATCTCACTCAATGCTCCCACAGCCTTTTCTTTGCCCCTCCAGCCTTTTGCCCTTCCTCTGACTCTTTTTTGCACCTCCTCTCCGTTTGTTCATCCTTTGTGGACATTCCCATTGCTATCATGCACTGCTCTTTTCAGCCACGATTAGTTGCAGTTCTTCATGGAGTAGGAGACTAGAGCCAGGATACTTGGGTTCAGTTCTGCTCTCCATAGCTCTCACTTGAGATGCTAACAAGCAGTCTTTCTAAAGTGGGCCTAGTTCATCCCATACGCTAGTCAGCTTATTAATGTTCATTGATACAGAAGAAAAGAATAGCTCACCCACTGCAGGAATTACTGGGTGAAAGTTCAGAGGTCTGTATCATACAGCAGGTCATACTAAGGCCTGGTCCATACTACAAAATGCGGTCAACAAAAATCACCTGCATCTACTCTTTGTGCATATAACAATAGAAAACAAGATGTGTCTCCGGCTGACACAGGCACCCTGTTGCAGTGATGTAGTAACACCACTGCCCTGAATGAAGTGGCACCGTGGTCAACCTACTGAGGTCAACGTGGTGTGAGTGAAAACACTACATGACTTGTGTAGACCCTAAGAGTCCTCCAGCAGTTGTCCCACAGTGCCCCAACCCTGGGGCAGCAACCGCTCTGGTCACCACTATAAACTCCACTGCCCAGGGGGGCACATCCCTCTGTAAGCCCCGCCCCATCCCCTGGCATGCTTTTGAAATGCCTTTTCCTGATTGCCCCGCTTGGCAAGCACACCTGGCAGCTCATCCTTGTGCTCAGCTGCCCAACCAATCATGCCGGCTCCATGCACTAGAAATTCTCCTGGCTGGAGTAAACAGGAAGTATCGGATCTGAGCCTGTGGGAAGAAAAGGCAGGGTAGACATAGGAACATGGACATTTACAAGCAGATTGTACTGTATTCTGGCAAAGGGGTACGACGGGAATCAGCACCAGCAGCGTGTGAAAGCAAAGGAACTTCACCAGGGATACCACAAGGCCAGGCAGGTCAACACTAGTGCTGTACTTGATGAAGATCCCACCAACACCCCACAGACCACTGTGAATACCTCTGAGGAGTCCCAGTTAGAGATCTGTGCGATGAGCAGCAAGGGGAAGGAGGGGGACTCAGCTGGGAGCTCCAGCCTTACCATGAACTAGGACTTGTTCAAGACTCTGCCTCAGTCTAACCAGTCCTACCAGCTGAGCACGTATGAGCCTGCTGAAGAAGAAAAGACCTTGGGTAAGTGCACGCATGCATTTTTCCTTACAATGTTTACATTTAAAGATGGCACCCAGCCCATCGCCAAGTTAACAAGACACAGGTATCGACTTTTCATTGTTTTACTCACACGAAGAGTAGTAGTAGCAGTTCAACAAACAGAAGTAGAGTTGGTATCTGCTTTTCATTCCCCTGTTGAATTAGGTGGGACAAGGGAGCACTGTGTTTATGTACACAAGGATGTTTCTTTTATCCTTCTGAGAGATCTCAATGAAATGTTCATGGAGGTACTCTGCAGTCTCTCCCGAAGGGATGGCTGCCTTATTTCTCCCTCCATGATAGGACACTGTCCCAGGCCACTCTGAGAAGAGTTCACCAGGCACCAGTGCAGTAAACAAGCTAGTGGCGGATGAGCTCTGGAGGCAACAGGACGCCAGCAGCAGCTGTGTTCTCTGTGCCTTTATTGACCTCCAGAGATATATATTAGCTAAAATCACCATTGGCTGTGGAAAAGAGTGCCAGTATTCAGTGCCATTCCCCTCTGCTCAGACCCATGTAATAGGGACTGAAATTGTATTGCTTCATGCAACAGAATATCCTTCCACTGCATTTAACCCTGGCAAGCCATACTCCCCCTGGCTGGGAGCTGGAGAGCAATATGGTGCAGAGGCGCTCCAAAGCTAAGGTGTCAATAATCATTTCTTATGAAATATGATTATGGGAATAAGAGAAGGGAGGTCTGAAACTCCATTGTGATGCTAAAGCCAGTGGCACATCATCTGTCTGTTTTCATCAGCAGCTTCTAGCATGGTAGCCATGAGGGATACCCCCCCAGAACCCCCTGCAGAATGCCTGACCCTGATGCGGCAGAGAAAGGGGAGTACTAGGGAGGACATGTTCAGTGAGATCCTGCAAGCTAGTGCTGCATCAGACCATGAGCAGAGGACTTGGAGGGTCAGTATTACCAGCAGCGTGAAGAAAGAGCGAGCAGCCAGGAGAAAGTCCCAGAAGTCCCAGCAGGACAAGGCAAGGGAAATGGATCCTCTCAGGCAGCAAACCCAAGTGCTGCAGACTCTGGTTGACCTACAGGTCCAAAAATCCCAGACTCCCCTCCCTTTGCAGGCCTCAGAAAACTCCATGGTCACCGGTCTCTTCACCCTCCCATCATGGCCCATGTCCTTATCCCTACCCTTCAAGCTGGGGAAGAGCAAGGAAAACCACAGCTTCACATACACTGACCTGGGAGAACCACAGCTTCCACAGTGCAAGTGCCACTTACTTCTCAACTGTCAGCTGGTGTACGTGTAGCCACTATATTTGTGCACTGAAAAGGGCAGAAATGTTTGCTACCTTTCCATTTCTGTAGTGCCTCTCCATTAATTTCTGTTAAAAGGTTGTATTATGTTGCCTGTGGGTTTTTTGCACGTTGTTTTTCCTCACTCGGTAAAGTTCTGGTTTTGGAGAACAAAATAATCATTATCAGTTCACAACACTTATTGCAGAATGCACAGTGGTACTCAAAACAAACAGTACTTGGACATGTACCGCAAGCACCACATAACTCATGGCTCCAGGAGAATACCCAGTCATATTTACAAATGCACAGCAAGCACTCCACAATTCTTAGCAGCACTCACTGCTTGAGGCCCAGAGAGCACTCCAGCACAGAGCACTACCATGACTGACAATTAAGGTGCTCTTTCAAAGCCTCCCTCAACCAGATAGCGCAATGCTGGGCTCTTGTAGTGGCCCTTGTGTCTGGCTGTTCAAAGTCAGCAGACAGCCACCCCACCTGCATTCCACTCCAGCGGCAGCTTTCCCCCCTTTGCATCACAGATACTATGCAGAACGCAACAGGCAGCTATAACTATTGGAATGCTTTTCTCACTGAGATCCAATCTAGTGAATAAACACCACCAGCATCCCTTCAGTCTACCAGAAGCACATTCAACAGTTGTTCTGCAACTGCTTAGTCAGAAGTTAAATCTTTCCTTGGTGCTGTAAGGTGGCCGGTGTATGGTTTCATGAGCCAGAGGAGTGAGGGGTAGACGGGTCCCCCCAGATTTACTAGTGGCATTTCAGTATTGCCAGGGGTAATCCACTGGTTGGGAAAGAATGTCCCTGGTTACACCTTTCTGAACAGTTCTGTATTCTTAAAGATACAAGCATCATGCATCTTCCCTGACCAGACCAGCCCACAGTGATATTGGTGAAGCATCCCTGGTGATCCACCAATGCTTTCAAAACCACAGAAAAGTAGCCCTATCTGTCGATGTACTCTGTGGCAAGGTAGGCTGTGCCAGAATAGGAATGTGTGCATCTATCACCTGCTGTAGTTCAGGACCCCCCAGTGCGATAAATCAATCCACGCTGTTCTGCACATTGCTGAGAGTCACCGTCTTGTGTAGCAGGAAAAGATTATTGGCCCTAAACACCAGCAGGACAACGGCCCTACAGTGGATTTTCCAGCTACAAAGTGATTTCCTACTGAGTAGAAGCAAGTGCCACACGTCTCCTTTGTCCATGCAGCTCTTGTTTTGGTGTCCCTGCATGGGAGGACCGGGACAAGCTTGGCACGCAGATCCAGGAATGTGGCCTTTTGCATCCGAAAGTTCCACAGCTGCCGCTTGTCATCTCAAACCTGCATGGCGATGTGATCCCGCCTGTCAGTGCTCATTTCTCAAGCCCAGAAAGGAGCACTCCACCATCTGCAGCTGCTCAGTGAATGCCACCACCAACCGTGACTTGATTTTTGTTATGTCCCTTAGCAAGTTGTCCTTGAAGATGTTTCCAACCTCCCACCCCCCATAGTTGTACTTCTTGCAGCTCTACAAATACAGGAGAACTGTGTGTCCTGTATTTGCAACATTAATGAGATGAATGCAGAACTCTGCAGGCTCCATGCTTCTGTCAGAGATGGTGGACACAGAAATGCTGCGTGGTGGCATGGGATTTTAAAAAAAGAAGTTGCACAAATTATGAGCCATGGATGGCATTACGGGATGGAGAAAGTTACAGGCTGGGAACTTGACCCCTAGCTCTCAGAGTCATTTCCACCTCACAATACATTGAGAAAAGTTCCCAAAAGGCATCGCATTGGATGGCAGCACATACCTATCCAGCATGCACCACATTTCGTATTGATGCAAGCAAGCAATTCTGGTCAGTAAATGCAGTGCTGATGCAAGCAGCCAAGTGTGTACATGCAATATACAAACTTTGGCAGCTGTACAATGGCATAATTTGCATCAACCACAATTTAGTGTAGGCATGGCCTTAGTAGTAGTCCCTTCTGGCCATAAAATCTATCCATCGATGCCAAGTCACAGCTGGTGCTGAAGAAATTATCTTATAGCCAATTGAAGGTTCATTTCTGTGATAATTCAGTGTGTAAATATTTTTGATCAAAATGTTTCTGTAAAATTTTCCTCCGCTTTTCACCTCTTTGTTCACCACAAGAAAAATTTGGTGTTTATGGGCTGGAGTAGTTTGGGTTTTTTTTCTGTTCTTTGTTTCTTTTCTGTTGTTCATGGTTTGATTGTACATCTGCTGAGCTCAGACTGGCACTCAATTCACTCACCTATTTAACATTCATTTCTAGGCTATTTGTTTCCTATTGGTAGTTTGGCTCTAGTGACTAGTGCATTTCCATTTCCCTAACAATAAAGTTACATTGAACCAGTGTATAAAGAAACACTTAAAAAGGGAACATTTCCAACCTATGTTGCCAGTAATAAATTAGTTATTAATACTGGTGGAATTGTAAAAAATCCAATAATTTTTCACCATTTGCTCTGTTCATTTGCTCCATTTCATCCCGCTCCCAGACTGTTACGTTCGTTAGTTTCACCTTCCAGTCACACTACCAGCCCAATACCCAGCAGCATCCCGTTTACAAAATTTACGGGGGGATTAATTTTTTTAGCCTGTTATTTAAAAACGTGTTTTGCATTACATTGTTTTGAAAAAAAAGGCACGAAAACTTTTCAAATTACAAATAGATGTTTTAACACATTTAAAAAAAAAATGAAATCTACATGTTTGAGCCTAAATTACCTGGCAGCGTCTCTTTAGATGTTTGTTTTCTAGGCATATATAATCAATTTCTATTCCAAAAGCATATGTGAAGTGCGCTATGTCAGCCCAACTCACGTAATGCCTCCAAGCAGAACTCATCCATATTTCACTCCTTGGATAAGAGACAGGTGCCGTGCGTGTGATTGAAAATGAGTGCTTCTGCTAGAACAGCAAGGGGTGGAGTGCACTATGTTCTAAGTTAGCTCTTGTCCATGCAGGCAGATGTGTTCAAAAAAACCTGACGCATCCTGATTGCTATGGTATTTGCACTGCTTCTCAATGAAAGCATGATATGTAAGAATTTCTTTCTCTCATGCACCCGATGATACTTCTCGATGCTTTAGCATTATGAAACCAGTTAAACAATGTCATTGTGAGCAAGGCTAACATCTCTAACAAGTCAAATGGTGGGAGGAGGGGTAGTTCTTTGTCATGTTTTCAGCCATTACTTAATTCAGGGATCCCTGAATTTCAGCTGCCAGGGTCACATCACACAGTCTTGCTCTTATGGTGGGCCAGAGCAGCTCCTCCTGGCCAGGGTGCTAGGCCCATGTCATGTGGAAGAGGGGCGGGGGGCAGGGGCGGGGCTGGGAGGGGTGGGGTGGGGTGGCCGCCACATGGCGCTGCTTGGGGCCAGGAATGGCTCCTAACCAGGGTGCTGGCACACGTCACGTGGTAAAGGGGATGGGGCCAGAGGAAAGGGCGGGGCCAGGAGGGGGAAATGAAGACCTGGCATGCCACTTGTGAAATGTTGCCAACCCCTGCATTATAGTATGAAGGGCCACACTTAATTGTAATGCCACTGGACTCAGCGGACTGGTCAAAATGTGTCAGTGGACCAGATGCAGCCTGCGAGCCATAGTTTGGGGACCCCTGGCTTAATTTGTAATGAAAGAGGTGTCGGGGCTCAAGCAATTAGGTGCTAGGATTCAAGCAATTTTTTACATTCATAGCTGATGCAGCAAGCTCAGAGGCACTGGAGTTATGACTTGCCAAACCTAGAAGTGCCAGGCCTCAGCCTGGACAAGCACTGGCACAAATTAAGCACTGTTTTCAACTCATTATGTTGAAATCTTGCCATGGGATTTTATAATTCATTGGATACTGTGGTATATTTAGCCAGTGCAGAATTTATATATGAGCTGCTTTTGAGTTTGTATTGTTTTTAAAACAGAGCAGCAGAAAAATAAGGAAAAAGGATCACCTTGCAGCACAATGAATAAATAAAAATAGTCATATACAAGTGTGTTTTGAATGCGTTTCCATATTTTGTCAGTAGCCTAAGAAACAAGATAGCCTCTCACCCAAATAGCAAGAAGCAGACATCAGCAAGAGAAAGAGCCTCTCAAATTGTCTGTCAACTCTAGAGCATCCCACAAATAAGTTTAAAAGAAAATGACCTCAGCTCTTGAAAGCAGGGAAACAGTAAAAAAATGAACATACTTAGTTTTAATGCATGTATCCTATAGGGCACAGCTCAGATGCACAGTTTTAAGGTTGTAATGAGAAAAGATTAATTTAGCATTGTACCACTGCCTATTCTCTTCATGATCATTGATTCAGGAACAGACCCTTTTCCCCCTATCCATTTTTCTTCTGATTGCATTCTTTGGGCATGTCTACACGGTCATGGCGGCAGACACTGATGCAGTGGCATCAGTTGAGTGGGTCTGTATAGACATGCCCAAGGAGTGCTCTCCTGTTGACTCAATTAGTCCACCTCCCCGAAGGGCGGAAGGCAGCATCGATGGGAGATGCTCTCCTGTCAACGTAGCGTCACGAAGATGCCGCGCTGCATACACGTAAGTACGTCGACATTAGATATACTAATTACATTACATAACTAGCATATTTCACATCGACCCAGCATGGCAGTACAGACCAGGCCTTTGTCCCAAGAATGGGATGCTCTCTGGAAGTTGGTGCAAGTCTGCTCTGCTCTTCCCAAAGTTGTGTAATTTGATTGGCCCAGTCAAGTAAGCTGTCTCCCCAGGCTACAATGATGAGTTTGAGTGGCTGATGAGGCAAAATATGAAATATTCTGGAATTCTAAGTTCTGTTTTAAAAGTCTTTTATCAGCTTCACAGGCCAGTCAGGCCTGTTCTCCATCTGTTTTAGGCATTCAAACTGTGTGTATAATCTATGTTCCCACCTATGACATAATTGTGCATGCAAATGAGTATTAGCAGCCATATGAACATGCAATTACCAAATGAGCACAAGCATGTTAATTGTCCATTACATGGGGTGTATTTTGCATACACAATTGCATACTCAAACTGCATGGAAATCCGGCTCTCATCTACAGGTGGATTTCATTGGGTATTTTGTGGATGGCTAATACAAAGCTTCTGATCTGAATTATTTATCTCGCAGTCCTCCAGACAATTTGACTGTCTGATACAAGTGCCTTGAATAGGTAGAGATGAGCAATTGGGTTTGGAGTATCTGGTGTTCAACCTTTTTTGTCTACAAGACACATTTAAAACCTGTTTGCAAAGTAAAACCTTTTTGGAACTTCTTTGTGATGCTGTATTTATGGGAGCCACGCCTATATAACTAAGGGCAGAATAAGCTTGAGACGTCTCAGTGAAAATATACTGTATATTATTAATGATGAGGATAAATAGTGAAGCGTATTTTTTTGGGAGAACTAATGGGTTTCCTTTTTCTTTGCAGATTCTGGCCATCATTTCCATCATGTTCATTGTATTATCTACAATAGCCTTGTCACTCAATACGCTTCCTGAACTACAGGGCATGGATGAATTTGGACAAACGACAGATAACCCTCAGCTGGCCCATGTGGAGGCTGTATGCATTGCATGGTTTACAATGGAATATCTCCTGCGGTTCCTATCCTCACCGAAGAAATGGAAGTTTTTCAAAGGCCCCCTGAACGCTATCGATTTGCTAGCTATCTTACCCTATTATGTCACTATCTTCCTCACAGAATCAAACAAAAGTGTACTTCAGTTCCAAAATGTACGCAGGGTGGTTCAGATATTTCGTATCATGAGGATACTCCGAATTCTAAAGCTTGCCAGGCATTCAACTGGTTTACAGTCCTTGGGATTCACACTAAGGAGAAGCTATAATGAGCTTGGATTACTCATCTTGTTTCTGGCCATGGGCATTATGATCTTTTCCAGCTTAGTGTTTTTTGCAGAAAAAGATGAAGATGATACAAAATTCAAGAGCATCCCGGCTTCCTTCTGGTGGGCAACCATCACCATGACAACAGTAGGCTATGGAGACATCTACCCCAAAACTCTCTTAGGCAAAATAGTTGGAGGGTTGTGCTGCATTGCTGGAGTACTAGTGATTGCTCTTCCCATCCCAATCATTGTAAATAACTTCTCTGAGTTCTACAAAGAGCAGAAGAGGCAGGAGAAAGCCATCAAGCGCAGAGAAGCACTTGAAAGAGCAAAAAGAAATGGCAGCATTGTCTCCATGAATATGAAGGATGCTTTTGCCCGTAGCATAGAACTGATGGACATTGTAGTTGAAAAGAATGGAGAAAGCACCGGCAAAAAGGATAAAGTTCAGGACAATCATTTATCCCCCAGCAAGTGGAAATGGACCAAGAGAACACTCTCTGAAACTAGCTCCAGTAAATCTTTTGAAACTAGGGAACAAGGATCTCCAGAAAAGGCCCGGTCCTCTTCCAGCCCTCAGCACCTGAATGTCCAACAGTTGGAGGACATGTACAACAAAATGGCAAAGACTCAGTCACAGCCAAACCTCAACACTAAAGACCCAGGACACACTGGAAAGCAAAAGGAAGAGCTAGAAATGGAGACCATTCCTGGCCCTATGGTCCCTTTGCTGACCACTCGTGTTGACGGGATCATTGACATGAGGAGTATGTCCAGCATTGACAGTTTTATAAGTTGTGCTACAGATTTCCCTGACTCAGGGAGATTCTCCCACAGTCCACTTTCTACACTTCCCTGCAAAGGAGGTGTTAATCCAATTCAGGAGCAAATCAGGGCAGAGGGGTGTGGAACCAGGTTCATGGAGATAAACCCAAATCCTGAAGGCAGCCATCGTTCTACTTTTTTCATAGAAAGTCCCAACAGTTCCAAAAAAGCCAGTAACCCTTTAAAATTAAGATCTCTGAAAGTCAACTTTATGGACGATGACAACAGCACATTAGTACCTGCATCAAATGTACTGAGAATATATCCTGATGCGTTCAAGAACTGGGGAGCTGCTGCTGCTGCTGCTGCAGACAGTTCTTTGCTCTCTGATCGCTCTTTAGTGAGTCCAGAGACCTCTATCTACACAACGGCGAGTGCTAGAACACCCCCAGCATCGCCAGAGAAGCAGATAGCAATAGCTTTCAACTTTCATGATGCCAGCATACATAAATACATAGATGCTGACACTGATGATGAAGGTCAATTGCTTTATGACTCAAGCCCTCCAGGAAATGTAAGTCCGAAGTACAATGTTACAAACAGTGGTTATCTAAAGCCGAAAGATAACATTTATAGAATGGAGAAGAACCATTTAGAGAGTGCTGCTTTACCCACCTCACCTAAGTTTATAAGGCAAAACTGCATTTACTCCATGGAAGGTATCACTGAAAAAAACCAGGGCAATCAGGAGACTATCAAACTAGAAAATCACATTTCACCTGAGGTCCATATATTACCAGGTGGTGGAGGACATGCTAACATCCATGATCAAAGCATCTGACGTGCTCCCAAAACACTCATTGAAAATTAAAAGGAATGTCTTAACAGTCAACACAAAACAAGAGCTTCTGCATGGCATGAACTTTGACTGAAACAAGCCACTTGTTTCTAGCAGTCTGAGAGGAGGCCTGGTGTGGGCTTATGAAAACATCCTTCTCTGGAACAACTATAAAGATGTTGCCCAATTCATCCTACAAACATCAGTGAAAATAAAGATTGCAAACCTTGCTCACACTTCGATCTCCTTTCATGTCTTTCAGTGAAGTCAGCATGACCAAATATGCATCCATTCCCCTTGTACAATGGATCTTCTTTTGGAAATGTTAACATCTGATTTGTGTTACTTCAATAAAAAAGGCCACGGCAGCCACATTCAAACTCTGAAACAAATTATTGGGGTTGGTATAAAGTTATCAGAAACACAATACTTGCTGCTTCAGCGCAGCTGTTCCAGATATTCCCATCTACATCTTTCTTTCTGATGGATACAGTGTCTAAAGGTAACAGAGAACACTTGCGTTATGGGTAAATCTAAGCTTCTGTCCATTTGAAATAACGGTGGTCTAGAGAAATAAATTATTAAAATGTTCTGTGTGTGTTTAATTCTTCCAGATACTGTAGGACCCGCAGTTTTATTTTGAAATATCATCAGGGTGAGTTGCACCACTTGTATCTAATTTAAAACACTCCCTAGAATATAATGAAATCTGTGCTTATCCACTGCTAAAATCAATACCTAATCTGGGGCTAGAGCGGAGCTGCCAAGCCACAGCCCACATTTGGGGAGGCTGAAGAGGCCATGCAGAAGTAGGCGTCTCCAGGGCCACAATTCCTCCAAGGTGCTGGGGTAGCATACACCTGAGTGAGAGTGCAACACATTTGCAGGGTGTAACATGCTCCATTACCCCATACCACCTGCCTTGTGCAGAAGGCAGGGGCCCATGAACCTGCGCCATTTGGAGAGCCCAGGCATTCTAGGCTTGTAGAGTGCTTGTGTTGCAGCTGGCCCTACACCAGAAGGTAAAGCATGGCAGCTATGACTCCTTGTACCCCTCCCACACCGACATCCACATTCATTTAGAGGTTGAGCCTCAATCAAGCTCTTAAAGTAGGAGGACAGGATTGAGTCAGCCTGAAGCATTTTACACTCGTTCAGTGTAGAATGACTAGATATGCAAGGGTTAATGAAATATGCAAAAAGAGGAATTATTTCATTATACACAACAGGCCTGATTGTGCTGTCACTTCCATTGGTGTAAATCAGGCATCACTCCATTGAAACCAATGGAGTTACACTAGTGTAAAATGGATATAAGTGAGAATTAAAGGTCAAATATTTTAATAACATTCAATCGTTTCTGGTTTTCTTTTTTTTAATTGACCAGTTTAAACAAATGCAACTAACAGTAACCAGCTTAGATTTTAAATATTGTCCTTCTATAAAGTTATGTCGACTTGTGCAGGAAATACCTTTTTTCTTTGATTTGTAAGTGTTTAAAAAAAAAAAAGCACTTTTTGTTCAGGGGTGTTTTGTTTTTATTTTTTGTGTGAAGGTGGAATAAGAAACCAGAGTGTAAGAATCTAGCACTTTAAACAAGCACTATCTTCATTTGTGCCTCCTGTTGTGACTGTGATTTGTTACACACCTATAACAAAACACAATCCGTCCTGTGATAACTGTGATGGTAAACACTTTAATGTTGTATCTGTTTCTACTGTAAAGCTAAACTGTAAATAACTTTTGTCAATAAGAGTTTGATACATATTTATGAGTACCTGCTGTGATGTGTAACTATTTGCATGCAACAGGTCTTGGTATGTAAATATCAGGTGTCACTTTATAAATACTCTGCAGCTCTAGGAAGATAAGCTATCTGGGTCTAGTGCATTTTGTTCCTTTCTAGTGCAAAAGAGCTGTTGGTTAGTCCTGAATGTAACTGTCTGTCCACACTATACTATAGTTCTGTCTATCAGTAACAATGAATGCAGCACGTACAGATGAAAGCAATAAGCACATGTATGTTTTAGGACTTGTTATGATTCGTAACTATAGCTTTGTTAGGGCCGTCCTAGGCACAATACTGTACAGATCTATGGAGCGATTCTGCTCGCAGTATGTAGAGCAATTATCCAGATTACTCCCCCTCATGTTGGGTTATACCTTGAGGTACTTCCGCACAGTTTTTACTCACTTCTTAATAAGGCTAAATCCTGGGAAATTTCCTCAGTGAGAAGAAAGAGAAAGGAGTAAGGACCTCAAGGATTAGCTCCGTGACAGGAGAAGAGACCTCAGGCCATACAAAGTGTTACACAGCAGGTACTCAGAATAAGTAAAAGTATCTGTGCATACAAAAACATCTTCAGAGCACGTATATAGGGCCAGTTCCTGAGGATCCTTAGTCAGTTTTCACTCAGTCCTGACTCAAACAAAACACCCATTCATTTGAATGGGCATTTTGCCTGACTAAGGATGTCAGTCTTTGGCCCGTAGTAAATACAAGTGTACTTAGAGGAACTAGCATAGCATATTGCTGAGCGACTTGTTAAGACTGAGTAATTATTAGAAAATAAAGTTAAAGTGACTTTCCAGCAGATAAAGCTTTAAGTATTGATCTTTTCTCTGGGCTGCCAAGCCATAGAGTGGAAAATGAGAAATATTAAAAAAAGTCTCAGCATAATTTCAATGTTTAAGTCATCAGTCATGTCAGCCATCAGCACAAATGTAAAATAAATAAATAAAATTCAGGGAAAATAACTTTTTTGATAAAGTAACTAATAGTGATTTCCAATTTAAATATTTTTAGAGCTGATGCTTTCATGTAAGGAAAAAAAATCATATTTTACATAAAGAAGGTGATCACATTTAAATATAGCCATACACTGTAGTATTTACCACACATTCATTCCAACTGATGTATTTGGTTTTTAGATGGCACTGACAAAAATGTATAGATCAATAATTGTCATTTTTAATTAAAACAACTGGTGCAACTCTCCTTGTAACCAAAGGCCCTCTCTCTGCCTTGTGTGATCGAATATGACACACACCTTATTGTATCTATTTAGTCTTACCATTAAAGTAGCATTTTATTGAATCACTTTTGAACTTGGCTGTCAAAAGTATCATTAAAAATCTACCTTTTAAGTCTTAATGGCCAAAGTCCTATAGATTTCTTATAGAAAGAGAATAATGTAAAATTAAGCATATAATATGCTTGAAGAGCATTTCTTTCTTATTTGTGTGTGAAAATGTAGCTCTCATTTCATGCCCAGTTAAAAATGATATATGATTAACTTATTTTAATGAAATAAAGTCTGAATAAGAAATATATATATGTGTGTGTGTGTGTGTACATAATACATATATATATATGTAAGCACTGGGAAATCTACTCTCAAATGAAAAACTAAGCTAGACTGAGAGTCTGTACTCATTACAGAAGAAAAGGCAGTGCTTTGAAAACATAATGCTCACCAAATCCCATAGCCATTTAAAGGGCAACTTTATTTTACAGTTCATTTGATAAATGTCTCCCTAATCTTATAAAATTGGAGGGGAAATATGTAATATCTCTTGCATCAAGCTAAAGTCTGCAGTTCAGTCGCTAATATCAAGCATTCAGGTCCTTTACTGTATACCATGCATCAAGCAAGCGGAAAGAGTTTTATCTACTGCAGCAAAGGGCATCACTGTTGAAAGGACCATGTGCACATGATGTCTGGCTTCTTGCTTGTATCTTATGCAATATAAGACTTTTTAAAGTTATATATTATTAAAGTTATATGGTGGAAGGAATGGGTGCAGTTTTCTTAACCGGGAGGCAAAAGATTTTTTGACTTTTAGCTTTGTACAAAGGAAAACAGCAGTAACTTATTGTAGTAGATTTCTCAGTGCCTTTTCTTAGAAACTTCACCTAAGCACACTTAAGGAAAAACTAAAACAGACTCTCTTGTGAAACTCACATTTTATGGAAGGTTCAAGAATCAATAAGAGAGAAGAAGAAGAAGAAGAAGAAGAAAGAATTCCAATGGAACACATATTCTCTTTCTGAACATACTGTATCAACAGCCTGGCGAATATTAATCTGTGCATGTCACATAGAAACAAATCCAGCACAGTTGGTCTCTTTGGCAACTATGGCTGTGATAAACTGTAGCCTTTTCTTCCCTTGCAGCTAATATGGTAAACATTTCTAAGGAAAAACAGTATTTTCTGTAAAATTGTAATGTATTGTTAATATTTGTATCTATTGTATATTTATGTTTTGACAGAATTATGGCTGATACAGTTTCTAATAAATAACAGAGGTATTTAAAACTCATTACAAAGACAAGGTTGCTAATGCCAGGTTCCCTCTCTGTTGATAAGTTTCACATAACATTATCTCCAGTAGTTTTTACTAGACTTCTCAAACACCTAGTTTTAAGCAAGTAGTAGAATTCCTGAGCAAGGTGATTCAACAATGGAATCCACATAGCATTTACCTTGTACAATATAGCTCAGTCAGTCAACAAAACGGAGAAGTGGAGAATCCCATGTAACAATTTATTTAGCAAAGCTCTCGTATTTTATCAATCATTACACTTATGGTAACCAAAATGAACCAAGCATTAGCTTAGATTGCTTTAGAATCACCCAGTTGGGGAGAATATGGCTTTAAATAGTTCTTGATTAAAGCACAGATGTTCTAGTTACCTCTGTACCTTCTGTTTGCCATTGTGTTGGCTCTATAGGTATCTGATGTATGGAGAAGTCATGTGACTTTCATGCATTCCAGAGTAGTCTATTTTTCTGTTCAGATTTTAAATATTATATATATAAAATATAAAAATATATCTGTATTTTTAGCAAATTTATAATAGGGCAAACAAGTCAAATTTCTTCTTTTTGTATTACAGAATAATATATTAGCAGCTTTATTGTTGTTCATTTACATAGCTGATTTCCTGAGGGTTTTTTCATTACGTTTCTGTTCTGAGAACACCTGAAACATCCCTCCTGAAGTAGGTCTGCAAAAGGTCACAGAGTCTGTTCGATGTCGTCATGTTTTTGTATTTTCCTGCTTGTGCTCCTTAAAAAAAACAAAACAAAAAGCCCACCAAAACAGGGCCTGTACATAGAAATGAAGATGCTTTTTCTTAGAAAACAAGAGACTGGCCCAGACGGTGATCTCAAATGCAATGGTGTAGATTTAGAGGAATTCCACCGACTTCAACCCTTAACTGCAGCCTTTGACTTCAGTGGAGTTTTTCCAGATTTACGCTGGTTAAACGGAGATCAGAATCTTGCCCCGCATGTAAAAGAGACTAGATGTGGAAATGCTCATCAGCGTCATAATTAGTGATGGAGTCAACTACAAAAGTTTTAGCAATGGAATTGGAATAAGCCCCAGAACTGAAAGTTCAGGCTTTTGTCCAATCCGAAGACCTGACCTTTATTCAGGTAAAGCTCCCACTGAAATTCCAGCCCCAGTGGGGTTTTGCCTAAAACTGCAGGGTCAAGCAATTGTTCTGTATTTTGGTATTGCCACCTTCAGTCCTAGGCAAAGCCAGGAATAATGGAGAACAATTATTTATCCACATTCCTGAATATACAACTTTGAGAAAGGGACTGGATTTGGGCTTGGTTAGGCAAAGTTTTATCCATGTACTTAGAGGTCTTCTTAATCATTTTGCTGCTGTCCAGTTATAATGCCACCTACAATGAAACAAAAATACAAGAGAAAAAAAAAAGCCTTGACATAAATCATCTCATGGCCCATGAGTCAATGAAGAATTTGCTGGGAAAGCTTTGGCCCTAAATCTATACATCCATCTTTCTTTCTTTCTTTCTTTCTTGGTAATGGGTCCATCTCTTTAAACATAAAACAAAGAAGAGTAGACAGTTTGCACATTGGCAATTTCTTTCCGGAGTTGAAAGTCTAGCACAGTACCTTCTATTAACCCAACTCCATGTTTACACAGCTATAGTCTCTTAGTGGAATTTTCCTATATGCCTGCAACCCTGAGAACAAACCTGAAACATGATTTAATTAGACATCTGTACATTTTAAAATATATAAACGAACAGCAATTACAGTATGAACAAGCTTGTAATGACCAGCAAAGATTGCTTTGCCCATGATTTATGCATTAGCAAGACTCAGCTAGCATGTGAGGAAATGAATGGAAAATGTGCGTTTCTTTTTCTGAAAGCCAACCACACCTCCAACAAACCAATGCAATAACCCTGCACCTCTGGCATCTATAATCATATAAAATGCCCTCCCAAAGGGCACACCAATAAAATACTTGGTCTACTCAACATGCAACAGAGCAAATTCACCATTGCAGTAAATCGCATTTGCTTTTTCCAGTGTTAAATTTTACTTTCTGCTAGCTCTCCCGCATTACAAATGAACACAGTCAAATACCAATCATCCCAAGAAAAAGGTGATTGTTTTCCAGCATGGTTTTGCAGCCATGTACTAATATAATTTAGGCTTTTGTGCTTAAAGAAATGTTATTTTTCTGCAAGACAAACAAAACCTTCTGAAAGCTAAAAGTTCATATTCCCCTTTGTTGCTGGCGTTACCTAAACCACCAAAAAGTGTTCTTTGACACCAATGGCCAGGTGCCACAACTGTTCATATCTATAAGTATGACAATTTTGCTTTGCTTGATTCTGGCTTCATCGCACAATAAATGTTCATGTTAGAAGCTCAGAAAAGAATACTTTTCATTTTTAAATAGAGATTAATACTATTGTATTGATGGGCTGTTGGTCTGACCAAAGCTAAACATTTGAAATTTTAACTGGATGCTTATAACACTGCAGCTATGCTGCATTATATCAAATAAGTACATTTGGGCACAGTGCAAAGGCCCATTATACTCAGATCTATTTGAGTAGCCAACAACTATATTTTAGGGGTCAAATTCTTTGCTGGTGTAAATGAGGGAAAGGTCCACTGAAGTCAATAGAGCTTGTACCCATTTAATACCGGTAGAGAATTTGGGCCTAAGTGTTTAAAATCTAGTGGAAAACTAAAGGCTTTTTTTTTTAAATCTCAGGGATGGCAGACATCTGTCCACTGCACCTGTTTGAAAACCATCTGGGTAGGGAAAGGTGGAAAGCAGTAGTAATTAGATGGAAGTGTGTGAAAGAGAACGACAATCATTTCATTTAGATTTGTTGGTTTATGATCACTCTACGTTATTTCTCTTTAAATGAGCTAGACCACCTTGAGGGAGCACCTGATCCTATTGAAGTCAATGGTAAAACTCACATTGACTTCAATGGGACTAGGATTTCACATTTCATATTTTTAAATTTTATCAGGATCTTAGACAAGGACTTGCTGATTTTTAGAAGAAATTACCAACAGATAATTTATCAGTTCCTTTGACTGTGTCACACCTTTTAGTCTCCTTGCTCATCTGCAAGTAAGACCATTTCAGGACAGGTCAATTCGGATCTATGCGTGGTCCTTCCCGGTTATTGTGCAATATTTCAAGTTTGAGCTGTACCCGTCCTGTCTCTCGTCTTTTATCCTCATCTGTCCCGTTTCTGAAGTACTGTTGACCTCATTTTGCCTCATTTGACCACCAGCTTTGTTTTATATTCTGTTGGTTTGGGACCTGAGGTATAGGACTCTTTTCAATCCTTTCCAGCTTTTTTACAGTTAGTGTACAGAGTTGCTTTCATAATAAAACATTCCTCGCTGGTTTGTCATTGTGGCAGATCCTCCAGATTACTTTGAAGCCATGAAAAGGAGTGATTCTTAATACCTAAGTCTGAAAGACGTGCCACAGCTACTAAATTGCACCAATCTTGACCTTTTTATATATTGCATTAGAAGATTTTGATCTGCTGTAAACTTTAACGTGTAAGAGTCTTGTTTTTTAATCAGTCCAGTGAAGTAGTTCTTGAATGGAGAGAAAACATCTAGAGATGCACTACTCTTTATGCTCGCAAAGACATACCATGTTGTAACAAATCTATGGCCATTTAGGGAAGTCACAGCTGTCTTTCACTATGCTATATATCAGCCCCATTCAGAATTTCACAGTGCCTGCAGGAATAGAATGAAGATCCTCCTGCTCCAAAAGCACAGACCCCCATCCTGTCAGCAAACACACACACTGTTAGCAGTAGAGGGCCTATGAGCCACAGGTGAGCAGTTCTGATTGTATTCTCTGGATGGCAGTGGGGGGCAGACACACTAGCCAGTACGTTAGTGAAATAAAAATGGCACAGGGTTGTTTGGTTTTTTAAAATTTTTTAAGCAAAGCTGGTATTTAACACGAAACAAAAACTGGAAAAAGTTCCTGGGACTCTCCTGGCAGATTTGGATGGAATTATAATAAGCCTGGTTTGCGAAAGGGCAGAAAATATAAAGGCTGATTCTCCACTGCTTTGCACTGTGTTTAGTCATTTTATACCTGTGGCAAGTGGAGGCAATGATAAAGCAGGTCCAAAATGTATCCTGAAGGGTAGCTGTTGCCATGCATGTCTTACTGCTCTAGCAGACTCTGCCCGGTCAGCATGTGTTCTTCATTCTATGAGACTGGTCACATAAAGGGACAGCGCATCAGATGTTTTTTTACCATTTGAGCAACGTCTACTCAACACCCTTATGCTATGGGGTAACAATGATTCCATTAGCCATATATTAGTGCACTTTGAGTCTTACCTTTTCTTTTTTTTTCTTTTTTTTTTTTGTAACTTTAAGTTAGTCTTTGTTGAAGTTTATTGATCATTCCAGTTGTTTCTGTAAAAAAAAACAAACCACCACACCTTTAAAAAAATTCAAAAAAATCCATGTCTTTATATGCATGTAGTCGTATGAAACTATGATCAATGTGTGACATTCAGAAACTGTACTGTCTTGTAAAATATGTCCAAATGTCTACAGATTTTAAAGCAATGGTCCCCTACTGCAGACTGCAGAAATAAATAAAAAGCTATGGATAAAACTGAGCCTTTGGTTGGTTTGTTTTATGGCCATATTTACTGGCCAACCACACAATAACTATGGTCAATTGGCAGATTTAAGCTACCTGAAATCATTGCAACTGACAGCAGATTTTAAACAGTGCCTGATTTTCCCATCACTGGGACACTGATTCAGGAAAGCACTTAAGCATATGCTGAACTTTAAGTATGTATTTAAGTCCCATTGATTCCAAAGGGACATAAGCACATGCGGGAAGTTAAAAGTGTGCTTAAGTGCGTACCTGAAAGGGGATGCTTTTTCTGAATCAGGGCCTTATGTCCAGATACTCAAAAGTATTTAGACACCGAACTTCCTGGGCTTGAGTGTTTTAGAACTGTACATTGAAATATACAGTGATCTAATTTAGCCACAACTCATCTGAAACAGAAAACTTCCCAAATAATATATTACATTCTGAATAGTGACGTACTTACAGATATCAGACTGGTGAGCATATGATGAGAGCCCTGTCATCTTTAAACCTTGCCCTTGATGTTAGGATTGACTACAAGCAGATGGAGTGACAGCAGAGTTTGTCAGATTAAAGAGCTCTGGATGTGGAAACGGGACAAACAGACTGCATGTGTAGTTACTGAGTCAAGAACCTGGATTTTCTGAGTGAGCAATTTCATTTTTCGTCTCCTGGAAATAAAAGAATGAGGTGTTAGTTAAATTGTGCAAGGCATCAGAACAAAGGGCAATTTGTACTTCTCAATGGTACTTTTCTTTGAGTTGGTGGAACTAATATTATTTAAACTGGCATGCAATTCCAATATAAAATAAGAGTCTTCAGCCCGTTAGCACAAACCCTCTGATTTCTGGAGCCAGTTAGATGCATTTCACTCAAAATCTTTGAGACCCGATTTTTTTTTTTAAATGTACACATGCAATTTAACTAGAATTTGCCATTTGTCCACAGAGTTTCCCCAACCTGCACAAGCAGTCACAGTAACCACATATGCAATTTTTGTCCAAAAAGGTACACAATACCTGCACAATTATGCACCTAATTTGTACATGCAACTACCACATTTGCACATGCAAATTGGATAATTATATGCATAAATGGTCAAATCAGGTCAAATTATGTGCATAGCATTTTTGAATAGCTGGTGTATTTTTTTTTAATTCACTTTTCAGTTTAATAAAACCCTTTTCCAGTTCTTAAATACCACAATAGCTGTTAATATCTAGCATTATTAGACTAGGGACTAGAACTCAAAAGAAATTTTACAATGTTCAGCTAAAACCCCTGATTCCAGGCAGAAAAAATTTGGATTGAATTTGTCTACATTTCCCACAAATTTTTCTCTCTTGTCTAATTGGCAGAGCACAGGAACTCTTGCCTTCTAATCCAAGCTCTGGAACTCACTCATTATGTGCTCCTATGATAGTCTTCTCTCTGCCTCAGTTTCCACATCAGGCACGTTGGAAGACTGCCTCCCTGATGGGCCTGTCGTGAAGGCTGATTAGCTTGTTTGTCAAGTCTTTTGACGATGAGACATACTAATTCTTGTCCCCTAGTTAAAGCCAATTTACAGAAATTGTTTGAATGGAAAAAATCCAGGTTCCAAACCACTATGGTGCCAAACCTGTTACAGTCTATTAACATAAAAATTTATAACCACTTTAACCAGAGCATAAGGGACAGGAGCTGTTGTTGGTGAGCAGGCTGTGTTACAGCACATTTACAGAGTTTAACTGTTGGCTCTCTGATCATTACAATCTACTTATGTGGATCCTTCTGGGCCCAGTTTTGTGCTCCTCATCATCATAATTCACGCCGCTGTCCACAACTATATGGCTAAAATACAGAAGGACTTGGGCTTTTTCAGCTTACTTTCAATACTCTAGGTCTATGTGATGGGTGTATACCCCCCCACCCACGTGACAAAGTGTCATAGTCTCCCAAAAGGCCAATTAACCCACCAAGCGGCACCGAGAAGAGTGTTAGGCCTTATTGGTGATCAAACCCAGCTATGGAGGTGCCGAGTCTTCATAAAGCAAGAATCAGTGAGGGGGCCAGGGAAGAGAGCCAACCGAGAGGTAGCTGGGAGCTTGCTCTCTTGGGCTGAGGGATCACTGAAGCCTGGGACACTGAGCTGGAAACAAGACTGGCACTGATCAGGGACGGCAGCCTCACTGACAGAGGGACCATGTGACAGCCCCCAGGCAATGGGAATGAAACCCAGGAATGGGCTAGTCTTGGGCCAAGTTACAGCTGGGGCTAGCCTGCAAAAGAAGGCTACAGCTGAGCCCAGCTGGGCTGAAGATTCAGTTGTTTTGCTATTTTCTGTTGTCCTTTTAAAGTTAAGGACTTTGAGGCCCTGCAAAGGCTTGGCTCTGTTACCTGGCTTGGCTGGAGGGGCAGGTGACAGCAACAGCCAAAATAGGCCAACAAATGGATAGAGGAAACCGAGGCACGGCTTTTGCAGTGCCACATACAGCCACGAGGGGACACGGTTCACTGGCAATTTTGCCACAGTATGTCAAGGCAATTGATAAAGTAATGAGTTAGACCCCAGCAGAAAAACAGCAGACATTACGAACTCTGTACTAGCACAATCAGGGCTTCAGACAATGCAACTGAGAAAAGGCATTTTGGCCAGGAGTGAAAGAAGAAAAGGATTTCACAGCAGTAGAGGGCACCCAAAGCACTTGACCACGTGATCTATCGTTATACATAGTGCCCAACTGGAATGCAGCCTCTCCTTCTCCCTGTCCTTATCTGCCAAGTACACGCTCCCCACTTCTCCAGGCAATCCATCCTCCCTTGTTCTCCTCATTGATAGTCTCAATGTCCCCCCACTCCAGACCCATTGTCCTATGTCTTGTCTTGTGCTTATATTAGTTAGACGATAAGCTTGTTTGGGAAGGGAATATGTCTGTCTATGTGTGTGATCTTACAGAGCGAGTTAAATGATTGTTGTTAAAAGTTCAGCAGTGAAGACTGACAACCAAATATAGCGGGGCACACGTCACACCAGTGACGAGGAGGGGGAGGTTCTTGGTTAAGGACATTGGACGCATTTGCCAAGAACCCTTGCTGTTATCGAAGGTGCCGTCAATCACCATGCAGCACAGCAGAGTGGACCTCAGTTTAAAGACTTCTTAAAACTGCCTCCCCACAATAATCTGCACCATGCAAAGGCCTGAGCCACCCCCATCATGATGTGAACCTTGAGTTTCAGAGACTCGGTGCAGTTCAGATCTGAGGCTCAGAGGGTCCCCTTTCACTTGTGAAGGGTGCTGTAGGGACATTGCGCTACATCTAAGTACTACAGCTGGGGAGGCATGAAGGGTCCTTGATATAATGTCTCAGCTCCAGGGTGGTGCCGCTCAGGATAAAAGGTCCATCTTTACAACATGTCCACTAGCCTATGTTAGACTGTGACGTGGGGAGTCAATTTCCCACCCAGTCTGCCCACTGCTCCATGGAGCGATTAGCTTGCACTGGCGCTCTCTCTGGCACCATGGCTGCTTCTGCCACACGGATGTAACACTGCTACCAGTGGAGTGGGCTGGGAGTGGAGCTTCCCCAGCTCACCAACACATTTGTGTGACATGAGGCTGTAGCCGCTGTGCCTCGTCTGCGACTCGCAATGGGCTGGACACAGTGGTACCAGGACAAAGGAGCAAGAGGACACTTTATGCTCCCTGATTCAAGCGACAGATAGTCTTGCCAATAACCACTAAGCTTAATGAAATGGAGGGAAACTTATTGCTAGGCAAAGCACGTAACCCAACCAGTCAACGAACAAGTGAACTGAACAGCTTCAAAGCACCAGTGGCTCAATTCCATCTATTCCTAATCATAATTTATTGCAGAGGGAGGGAGGGAGAGAGAAATGAGCACATATGGTAGTAAGAGCTGCACAGTGTTTTGGCAGCCTGTCTATGGGGAGAGAGCCTAAAGTGTATAAAAGCTCCTTATAACAGTGCCTCCAGCTCTCCCTGTAGTCTGATATCACGATGTTGTGTAGTGCTTTGCATAATGCAATTACGATCACACATTAAAAATGTAATATGGGCTGGGAGCTGGGCACACACTTTCAGTGGAAGTTTCGCAGCAGTGGGAAAACCTGCTGAGCTCCAGGGGCATTTAATAACCTTAGCAGTTTGTACTAGTTTTTCTTTTAAATGGGGGCCAAATTCCTCCTTACTGTAAAACCACCACTGAAGTCAATGGAGTTTCAACAGGAATGAATTTGGCCTGTGGCTCCTAAGCCCCAGGTTGCACTACAATGCAAGTGATCCAGAGACCCCATTTTTAAGGCATAACTAGCTATTTTAGCAGGTCCAACCCATGTGACCATTTTTATTGTCTCAATCTCCTTTACTCTACCACATGCTCCTTAGCATCCCATGCACTCATTGATTCAAGGCTCTTTGGAAAGCACCGTCGCTCCCCAACTGAGGCAGCACAGAACTGGAATGAAGAGCAGAGTGGTTTTATTCTGACTGAGCGTTCTCAATTGGTGTAAGAGAGATCTCCAGTTACAGAACCTCCAGCATCCTTGGGTTGGCCTTGCTGCCCTGGAAACCAACCAAAGATCTATCTCGGGCCTTTGGGTGAGAAGACAATCACGGATTATTGTCTGCAATGCGGCTGGCTGCAAAAGTTCCATCAAAATGATCTGTCAATGAAAACCTGTTTGTTTTTTTAACTGAACTGACATTTTCACAGAAAACGTTTGCTTTCTTTGCCTTTTTTATGGGGGATGGTTTGTTGAAAAGCCAACATCTTGAAAACTTTTAGGCTCTTAGCAATTGAAAACCAAAACATTTTCTGGTTGTGGGGAAAGAACTTTGCTTTATGGTTGCCAAAAACTGATTTATTTTTTTTAAAAATGAAAACCTGATATTATTCAACAACAAAAAATTTTGTCACAATTTTTCCTGAGGAAAAGGTCCTTCAGGGGGAAAAATAAAACACGTAGTTTTAAAATGGGAAATTCTTCTCTCCCTCTCTTTTCCTTTCCCATTCCCAAGGAGATCAATAATTGAGCTAGTAAAAATGAGAGGCAAGAAGCAAATTACTTAGCAGGTAAAGCATTTGATCCAATGAACTACATTTAACCATCGAAATAGAAAGTGAGCCAACCATGTACCTGCGAATTTTGTCCCTTACATAATTCAATAATGGATCCACATTCCTCACCACAGATAATCGACACTGCATCCTGCTTTCTATTGTCTTTTAATTATATTTGATTTTATGGATAGTTATGCTGCTAATAATACATAATCAAATATGAAACAGAGTTACATGTATTAAATTAGATATAAAATAACTTTTGAATGCCTTGATGATAATTACTCTACAAATACATGGGACAATAGCAGCGCATCTAAAGCAAAAGATTAAAGAAAAGTAGAGGGAACATTAAGATGACAGTCATCTAGGCATGATGAAATGTGAATTTATATTATTTCATAAAAATGAATTCCCATAGGCTGTGCTCACAATCAAGCCTTAGTCCTCTTTACAGACAGATTTGATAGCCAAATGATGCAATCAATTGGCGACATTACGATCTGAGCCAGGAGAGGTTGAGAGAGCTAGAGAAAGCTCTTCAAAGTTAAGTCCCTAAAGGGTGGAAGCCTAGGCCCAGACTTGCTAAGCCCTTGCTATGATCCACAGAGCTGCGCTTCACTTTTAAAAACGATAGTTAATACTCAGTGTGTGTATTTCTAACCAGTAACCCCTGAAGTTTCTGATGTCCCTGCCTAGAAGCAGTGCTTTATTCTCTGCGATACACAGACCCATGTCTACACTGGTGGCAGCATGTAGGGTACATGTGGCTGCATCCACACTTCACTGTGTAGCTACATGCTGCAGTGAAAGGCTCTAGCAGTGGGGAGGCAATGGGGAGTTGTTGGAGACTTTCCCTGCTGCCTCCCCCTGCCAGATACTTTCCCTGAGACAGGAAAAAGTTCTGGCAGCAGGGAGGCAGGGGGACACTACGTTATTAAAAATAGAAGAATAGACAGGGGAGGCACTGCTTGGGCATATAGAGAGCTGTGTAGGGAATCTGTCCTAAGGTTCTGGCCTGTCTGTATTCAATTCACCGAACCAGTGCCTTGCCGTCTACACTGCTACTTATACCCATGCTTAGGAGGTGTGCAATGTGTGTACTCTGCATGCCTTTTTAAGTGTAGACATAGCCACAGGGGGCAGAATTCAATGGTATCACACCAGCATGTATCTGAACCCATGACTGATTGATTTAGTTTTAATAAATCTAGTTAATACATCAGCCTTGGTAGATATTAGATACTTAGGATTTGCTACATTTCATAGCAGTCCACTGATCCATTGCATCTTGCCTCCTCCCTCAGACAATGCACAGCACCTGAGAGCAGGTGGCGCAGACTGTCATAGCTTTGTTCAATGATCAATGGAGCTATGACAATTTACCCAGCTGAGAGTCTGTCCCTTGACACATAGTTAGTTGGAAGGTGTCCTTCTCCCCCATAACCTATTTGACCCATTGTGCATGGCTGTAACTATGTGTTTGTGAGCTGGGGAGGAAAATGTATTCCTGACCCCTTCAGAGCATTCATTTATGCAATGAAACATGTGATCCAATTGTACTTAACTAAAGTAATGGTGGTAGGATGGTGGTGGAATATTTCATGTGGGGATCTGTTACTTTCACAGGCCACAGCTCCATTTAAAGATCAAGGTAACTGTAAGTGGCTATTCCAGTTTGCTATGGGCCATCAGGCTTCTGGGAAGTTGTTAATATGTCTCTTTGTTGGGCAAAGATTGGACATCCCAAAATGCTTAGTAGGATTTTTTAAAAAGTAGACATTTGTATGGATAATAAGAGCATCCACAGTTATATGTGATAGAAAAAAATAGAAGGTACATTGCTTCAATGCATAAAGTAAACATCAACAGACAGGGTTTAGGGAGAAGCTTCTCCTTGTGGCAGGTAATTCCATAATTGGCCACTGTGGGTTTTCTTGCCCCTTCCCCTGAAACATCTGGCAGTGGCTATTGTCAGACATAGGATACAAGACTAGATGAACCATTGGTCTGACCCAGTACAACAATTCCAGGATTCCTCTGTCTCCGCTCATAACAAGCTCATTTAGTATTTGTATGTTTATTTTAATCTTGTTTATTTATTATCAATCATTAATATAGCTCTGTTGCATGTTTAGATTTAACATATCATGATGTCAAATAAACTCAGCTGAAGTCTTACTTGAATAAGACAATCAAGCAATTCTTAATCCAAAACTATACAGAATACAGAAAAGGAAACCTACGTACCAAATCTGAAACTGCAGAAATGAGACAGCCTATTTGAGATCACACCTGACTAGCTCCCTAAAACTCATCTCTTATATGCTGTTCAAAACAAAGAAAAATCTCTCATGCTTGATCTTATTTTGAATCAATAAGCCAACAATATCTGTAACTCATTTATCACTGCAAGGACCATCTGTGACCACAAATAGCTCTTAATACTTGGAACTGACACCATACATTAATATAGTGCTGATACACTGATTATAGAATACACCTGCTAGACCACATGTTCCATGTCCATTTTGGCAATTACTAAGTTAATCAATTATAGAGCATTTATGAGCATTTTTTATCAATTACAACATACATCTATAATAACAGTTATCTCTTTATATACTACTACGTGTGTTCACAGAAAAGAGCCAAAGAAAATGGACTATTGATCATGGACTTCTTCTCATGGTATCTGATTTAAATAATTGATAAGCTAAAGACATCTGCTCAACCATCTACTATTTTATCAATTACAAAAGATATTTATAACAACCCATTATGACAGAAATAATTTGTTAAAGTAATTCCCGATAAGTTAAAAGCATCCTTCGATCGTTATTATCTTATTAATTACAGACAATATCTGCCCCCTGTAGGTTACAAGTGGTTCCTTTCTGGACATTTCCCTAAAAGTCAAGAGTTTAGAGTAAAAAGGATACACAATCCATTATTTAATCACATGCTACAGTCTAGCTAAAATTCAGCTTATTGATAGTACACCAGAGTCAGCTAAAGTTCAGAGTAAAGCAGAGTGGATAATAAAGTACAGACCTACTAGGACAAAGACATCCATTTATCCAAAACAAAACCCTCTTTAACATTAGAGATTAGACAGCACCTTTGGCTAACAGAAAAGATTCTGCAGTGTCTGGTCAAGAAATCATGAGCATTTAATATAAAAAGAACACTAAAAGATTAATATTTACTAACAGCACTGTAAATGTACATGATGCTGGTCACTGGAAAACAGATACTATGTGCAGTCCAATGATATACAGATGATAAGCCCATTTCTTGATGGTTTTACTGTCCAGAACACCTGTGGCTTTTTCTAAAATTTTTCTCATTTGGAAATATTGATTTACACTGAAGTGTAAATTACCCTGGCAAATAGAATTTCAACAGTGTAAAGCACTTCTATAAGGAGTGTGAAGGCCATCTTTTAAAGGGGTAGTTCCTCTGTCTGTACCACTGGGATCCCCAATGAGAAGAATTGAATTCCTATTAATATAAATAAGCTCATTAGCTGGGGCAATTTCAGACTGCATCCAGAAGTTCAAGGGTTCCATTTCAGGAAATCTAAAATGTATGTGACAAAAATTAAAAGGAAAATGAAAGTAAGATATTGTAGGCACCTGTTTCTTGACAGTGACTTTGATGTTCTGTTTTAATGGGTGATAAATGCAGGCTGGAATGTGGTACAGTACTGTCTGCACCTTAAAGTGCTGAGAGACTGGTTACAGACTAGCTATTACTGGTATACTTACACAGGATGTCCTGTGTCCCACAACACTTGCAAGTTTCCTAAATAACCACCATTTCTGTCCCCGCAATTCCTGAGCTCCATGCCAGGACCCATGAGATTATTCTGGAGTTCCACTAGAAGGCCAAACTAATTTTTCAGATTTGCAAAAGGGTTTTAAGGGCAGTCACTCACCTAATTCAATGTTACAAAAAGTAAGGAGATCTCAAAAATGGTTTGGTGGCCTTAGCAGAGCACTGGAACCCAAGAACTCCTGAGTTCTATTCCTAGTTCTAACAGGGACACTTTCTGTGATCGCTCCATTCTTTCTTGGCCAAGTTAGTTAATGCTTGTGCCTTAGTTTCCCCATCTGTAAAATGTGGATAATGCTACACACCAACTTCAGAGGAGTGTTGCAGGGAGTGATTGGTTAATATTTATTAAGTCCTTTGAGGATGTAAAGTGCTCAGCACTACTGTTAAGATGGCAGTGCCAGAGAGACTCTTGGTTTCAGAATCAAGAACTGCCTACAGTAATCAAAGAATAAATAAAATATGCAAATAGCATCCTTTTTTGCTACATCTACGTGCTGTTCTGAAATTCTTTTCGCTAATTTGTTCTCACATCTTTTTGGTGGCATCTCTCATAGATCCCAGAACACACAGCCATTTCCTTACAGATTGTTAATTTTTGCCTACGGTGGGCTGAGGTTCTTCACACTCTGAGTATGTAGGTCACCCAGCAAAGCTATTCTCATATTACAAACAAAAAATCTTTGTTAAAAGATTATTATTTAGGTTGTAAAGTCAAACAACTGAAAATGAGGACATGCCAGATTCTGTCCCCTTGTGCATCTATCTCAGTGGTTCCCAACCTTTTTGGCTCAAGGGCCATAGATTTTTTTACAACCATTTTTACAACCCTGAAGGGCCACCAGTCTCCGCCAGCAGGCCCTCTCCCCCTCACTGCAGCCAGATGGAAGGAGTTCCCTGGCTGCAGCAGGGAAACTGCACACATCTTCTAGCCCTGCGTGCTTCACCTGGGTCTCTAGGCAGTGGCTCCCTTCTGCAGCCAGGGAAACAGCAGGGATCCCAGAACCTATGGACCTAGGCAGAGCACTTTCCCGTGCTCCTTGCTACAGCCAGGGGGAGGGGAGCGCTTATCTCCCATCCCCTTGGCTGCAGCAAGGAGCCTGCACTGGTCTTGTAGCCCTATGGAAACATGCTCCACCTCGATTCTTAAGGTGTGGCTCCCTTCTGCAGCCAGTGGCCACGGGCCACTTTTTGCCCCCAGGCCACAGTTAGGGAACCACTGATCTATCTTGTGCCCTGAATGATGCAGGAGTCCTGTAGGGAAATAGCAAATGTAATGAAAAACATTTCATTATTAGAATTGTATTATATAATATACTGTATTAGAATGTATATGCTCAAGGAGGGCAAACTAAGGTTGCACAGGCATCCATAAAATCTGACATTTGAGTGCTAACTTCACAACTTTTGAGTGCTTGACTTTACAACCTAAATAATATTATTTTAATGTAGATTTTTGTATGTAATTTCCTAGCTGTTTTTTTTTAAAGGAAAAAGGTAAAAATCTATTGTGTGTAAGTGTACCAGTTTCCCTATCCCCATGATGCAGCAGTGTGTGAATCCTGAACTGTCAGCACAGACTGCTTACTGCTTGAGCTAGAGGACTCAAAACATTAGGAAGCAGCAGGAGAAGGCTATTATCCCAGAGAGGGAGGAAAGTCTCATGGGGCCAGGTGCTGGGTCCTGGGTATATGGGGAGCTCAGCCCAGGTTTCTCTCTTCCTCTGCCCTGAGGAGTTGGGGGAGCACCCGAACCTTGTGGGGGCTCCCCCAGAGGTGGGTACAGGCCACCGGAACTATGGGCCGGTCTGGATGGAGGGACCCCAGCTCAGCCTTCTTACCCTCCCAGCTCTTCAAGCCGGTCTTCCCGGAATAATTTCATCAGCTCATGTTATTGCCGTGGCAGCTGTGTGAGTCCAGCATTTTGGAATGTGAGAGTAATAAGTCACTTCTTCATTTGGCACACAAGCAAGAAAAGGAAAATGGTGATTTTAAACAGCTTATATCTCAGCGAAAGCTGAACAGAATTTCATGGGGAAAAGAAAAAAGTCCTTCTGTAGCTTGAGGACATCCCCCCTGCCAAATATTAAAAGTTTGATGCAAACAATGGAGATGTGAGCATAACTCAAAGAAAAGATGGCAAGAATCAATTGTAATGGAAAGTGTAGGCAGAGTAAATATAGGGGGCACTACAAAGGGCCTCTAGAAAAATGAGACAGAAATGCATCGTTGGGATGGCGTCTCACGTCATCTCACTGTGGGTGGATGCTGTTCTGTTTCTGAAAGAGGGAGGAAGCAGGTTGTCCCTGACCCTTACAGCTGATCACTTTAGGATCACAAACCCATAGGAATGATTTTACCTTTATTGTTGAAAAAGGACAGAGACCCTCCAAGTTTGTGTAGGAACGCAACACTCACTTGTACTTTGGTGCCGTAAAATGCCTCCCAAATGCCTGCAAAACTCAGCTGTCATCAGGAACTATGGAGGGAGAGTTTATCCTGATATTGACAAGGAGGGTTTTGTGGGTTAACCCCAGGCTGGACTGAAAGGCATGCAGCTCTCCCAGCACCCATCTGCAATGGGGTGATGAGTCTTTTCAGAGAGCTATTCTTTAGAAGACTTTGGATTCCCATGGTATGATAGACATGCTGCTTTGTCCCTAAGCCTTTCCTTGGCAGGAGCTAGTTCACTTGTTCCTTTCCATTGTCCGCTTTCTCTCAGCTTGCCAGGACACAGGTGAAGAAACCATAAGCGGAAAAAAATGGCTGAAAAAGTTACTCAGTGCCAGATTAACCTACTGAACAAAAACACATGTAGAACCGGTTAAAATAAGTAGATGACTCTCAGTACCTGTGCTGTGCCATCATCTGGAAAAAACAGTCCAATCAGATCAGGAAGCCCACATGACAAGGACAGTGCCAGCCAGCAATGGGTCGTGTTTTTGCCAGACACATAAATCTGTCCATCATGAGCCTCTGTTCAGAACATCTTTTTTTCTCCTCACAGACGCAATATCCATTGTTTCTAAATCTGGCTTATCCCCTAACATTGCACCAGTAGCATTCCTTGAAGTGGCCTGTCTTCTTTCTTCAACCATTTCACTGCTACTGGAAGCAAAGAGGTTTGCCCTGGCTGCAGCTTGATGTGCAACATCCATATGAAGGACTATTACACTGGCACGGTATTTCCTATACCTTGCTCCAGAGAACACGGTGGCCTGGAAAGCACTTGCAGTCCAGAGACAGCTGATTCCAACTGGTGCTGACCCTTCTCCCAGTATGCAGCAACTAAATCACATTAAAAGCAACTAAAAATACATGGGTTGAAACCCTGGGCCTACTGAAATCAAGAGGAATGTTGCCATTGACTTCAATGGGGCCAGTGCACCACAGAACTGGGCCAAATTCCAGGGAAATCCTGGCCAAACCCCATCCAGAATGTATTACCCCACCAGACCATCAACAACTTATGAAAGACATATATTAGGGGCCAAAGCTTCCATGGCCTTCACTGGGAGCTGTCTGAGTAAGGACTAAAGCCTGCTTCTGAAAGGTTCTGGACTCCTGTAATTCCCCCATCTACTTCGGCTGGAGCCACATGCTCAGCAGACACTGAGATCCCCTCCAAATCTGGCCCTGCGTTACGACGACAGGACTTGACCCTAAATAACTAGAGGGCAGAGGGACTGTTGTGGACTCTGCCTGGACTGATGGGGGTTGACAACGTATTTATCCTTCCAGCAAGGACAAGAGGAGCCCATCTCAGCTCCTTCTGTGAATCAAGCTCCTTGCTTCTGAGCAGGAGTATGAAAAGAAAAGAACTTACAAAGGCAAACACTCCCAGCCCTTCATTTATTCTGGCTGTAAAGCTCCTCCCAGCATAAGCTGCAGATCCTCATGCTAGATGGATCTCTTGCAGCTTTCGTGCCACACTTTTGAATGCCAGATGAGGCTTGGCCTGGCCTGTCTCATTGATTGTGCTGAAAACACATTTTTATTTACTTATTTAATGGGCTTTTTTGTGGTACTCAGCATTGGAGCATCTGTCCATCTCACAAACCTCAATGAATTTAGCCTCAGGGGATCCTGGTAAGGTAAGAAAGTTACTATCCCCATTTTGTAGATGGGGAAACTAAGGCATGGAGACTTCATCTTACTGACTTCAACTAGAGTTGTTAGTACTCATCGTGTCTTAAAATGGTGTCTCAGTTTGAGCAACCAAAATCTGTGGCCTCTTCTGAAATTTTTGGCCAAGTGAGTTGCCCAAGCAGTCTATAGTAGATGAGGGTATACAACACAGATCTCCTGGGTCCCAGTCTATTGCCTTAACCACAAAACCATCGTTCCAGAAAAAAACATGTATAGAAATAATGAACCTGTACTATGAAAGCGACTAACATACCTTTTCTGACTCAGTCTCTCTCTCTGTCTTTCAGCGAAAAAAATCTCTAGGAAGGTTTGAGAAGCTGCCTCAATATCAGTCTCTAACTGAAAAGAAAATGTTCTTAATCCAACCATGGGTGCTGTCGGGTCATTCTTTTTGCCTGGTAGTTAGCCAGGGTGCAAGATAGAGATCCATGCCACAAGCCAGGCTGGGACTTCTAATTGGGTTTTCCTCCCACTATAACGCCCATCTACCATCTGCTTCTCTTTTTCTCTCATATGACACATCTCTCAGTCACTTAGCAATACTACTGGGATGCCAACCAAGAGCCAGAAGATGAATCACAACAACTGCCTCTTTCATTCTAATCTCCCCAGTTTTTCACAAACCTCAAATGCAGATGTGGGTCCAGAATCCAGACCTCCTTGTTCCTAGTTGTGGGGTTGTTCTAATTCAAGATTCCAGGTCAGCCAATGGGCCAGTGGATTTAGATTTGTGCTTCTACTCTGGGTCAACTTCTGTTGAGTGATATAGCTTGTTGGAGAGATGAGGTGAAACCCTGGCCCCACTGGAACCAATAGCAAAACTCCCATTGATTTCCATGGGGCAGGATTTCACCCATAATTTTTAGTTCAGATGATTTCCAAAGTGCACTAGATCTAAGATAGAATTACGCTTTTAAAAAGTTATTTCAAGTGCATCATTAATAAAGAAAAAATAAAGAATAAATAAAGAAAATAACTTTCTTACAGCACTTTGGTTCATCCACATTTGGTCCCCAAAAGAACCCAGACATATTATTAAAAAACTAAGGGAGGGGAAGGGGTATTAGAGGGTTTGTTTTTTTTATCCTCAGGGAAAGTTTGGGCTGGCTGCTATTTTAACAGAAACACTTCATTGTTATAACATGAAGAAAGCAGAAAGGGTGCTGTTGATCCCCTTGTGGGGAACAATTTATGACTAACAGGACAAGGCAAGCGAGGGAAGCAATGTGATCTGGTGCACAGCGCCCTAGTTGGGAGTCAAGAGATGCAGGTTCTATTCCTGGCTGTGCCATTGGGCTGAGCTTAGGCTAGTTATGTTGCTGTTCTTTGCCTCAGTTTTCCCCCTCCCTAAAATAGGGTCAATGATTGTGACCTCCTTTGTAAACCACTTTGAGATCTGCTGCTGAAAAGGGGTCAGTAAGAGTTAGGCAGCTCTATCAGAACCAGTGTACACTGTGGGGAATGTGAAGCTAGTTATGCTTTGTTTACACGACTCTAACAGGTCTTTCTGAAAGCCCCTCTGAATGGTATCGCTGCAGAACACCAAGAGACTAAGACTTTGTAAAATGGATCCTGAAATCACCCCAAATCACGGTGGGTTCCCCATTCTAGTCCAATCAATAAAAAAATAAAGATCGCCAGTCTAGGCCCAGTTTGTGGACCTTTGCTAACATTGTTCAACAAGCTCTGTCTCCCTCTCTCCATGTAAATAGAGCACTACAGTTCGCTCATCCCACCACACCACTGGGTGAAACCTCCACTCTGGACGCTGTAGATTAGTCCTTTCCACCACCCATCTCTGCTCAACAGCCTCCCTAATCCACAACTCAATCCTGGCACCTGTTGGCCAGGCCAAGGAACATCTTTCTGTACAGCACACAGAGAAGAGCCAGTACTTGAGCAAAAAAAGGAAAGGACATGGCTGATCTTGTTTATTGTCCTAGAGAACATGTAGCTAAACAGTGCGGACCCAGCAAAAATGCCATCTGCAGGCTGCGTCATTCAATGCTGTGTTTTCCCGTCTCATTCCATCTCTATGGGAGGTAGCAGGATGGATGCACAGACTTGCCTAAGATACAATATCCCCTTTTCTTTCTCCATGGCGCTGATTGCCATACTGAAGCAGGCCCTGGTTCTTACTGTGTATTGCTAAGTTCCTTCCTGCTTTCCCTGGCATATCCATTCATTCCCTAAATGCTGTTTCTTGCTTCCATTGACTAATTTCCCCCATTAAGCACTGCACATGTGTCAGATGGCATCAGATGGGGAACTAATTCTTTTTCCCCTTAGCAATTCGATATCAAAATTAGATCAGGTTACATTTCTGGGCTTGTACCACCTGTGCTAACTGTCAAAATTGCCTTCAAATTCAAAGTGCAATGTTTTTAATATGAAAAACTGCCACTGTCTCTTTTAATTACATTTGCTTTCCTCAGTAAGACAATTATAACCATTTCAATAGCTCCCAGATTTCAGTCTTTATTGTATTATAGCACTGAAAGAAAGCCCCCATCAACCATGTTCTTAATGAAATTCACAAGTGTGTCATGTGTACTCGTTCCCAATTTGGCACATATCTATTGCATTATTCCAGCTGTTACAGAGATGAGGCCAAAGTCTGATCTTAGTTACATGTTTTCAACCTCAGTGGAACTACATATGTGTGAGGAAGAGCAACACTGAGCCCTCGTACATTTATAACAGACCCATTTAATATCCATGAGTGCATTAGTGGGCTTTCAAAATGGGCTTTTTATACTAAATGTTTAAAATGTAAAATATCCTTGGAAGATGAGAGCTGCCAATGCATATCAGAGAAGGTCCATCTTGTCAGATATCCTTCCTCTGGCTGAGAACAGTATCTGATACTTCAGAGGAAGGTAAATGACCTATAATGTCCTTGGTGAAGTGTACAGTACTGCATCTGAGGCTGCATATCAGGATTCCTTCCTATTCCCAGCAAGAAATTGTTTTACATTCTGAAACTTGAGCCGTTTCATCTAGCAAGCGTACAATGCTTTTGCAACATTTCCTGGAGTTGCAAACATATTGAACATAACCATGCAGCCGAACACAAAGCTCCAGTCAAAGAATGTGGACATAAAAGTTCTGTCTACTTTTGGCCACGTTTTCGCTCACTTTAGACACCCCTTTTCTTACACATTTTTGTAAGTGTGACTCTTACTCTGAAAAACTACTGTGGAAAACTGGCACTTTCCTCGCCCTTACTTCCCTGACCGACTCCGTGAGCGTTCCTGGTCAAGTCTGCTAACCTCAGTGATGAAAGGTGACTGCTTCTTAACTCCTGCTAATGCTGCTGAGCTTGACCAGCTATGAGGGAGCTGCCTTCTAACCCTTCTTGTCCATCCTCAGCAGAACTGTTTACTCATTCCCAGTCCGTTACACCTGTGCCACCTTACTGATGGCATTGAGATGGCACAGCTGGACAGAATGTGACCTGCAGCACCTTTGGTTCTGGTGAGATGGGAAGTACGCAGCTTAATTCCCAGCTCCCGCAGCCACACTGTAGGGCTGGCACCTAAGGCAAAAATCTTTTACCTATAAACAGAGAATCTTCAGTCTGGAGTCCTTGCTACCCAACAAACAGAACTCTGGGTAGCAACTAATAAAAGCAGAATAAAGTGAAAACCACATCAAATAATAGGACTCCATTATGTGTATTTACAGCATCACATTTTGGAGGAGCGAGGCACTTCAAATGAGGAAAGGGGACCCCTCCGACTCCAGTGTGCCTGTCCCAAGCAGCCCTGTGCTTGTTCAGCACTGCATTCTAAATAGTCATCAATAAAGTCTGCTAGAAATGGGTGAGAGCTGCAGGCCCAGGCAGGCTAGAAGATGAAGACAATAAGTCTGATAGCGAGAGAGAAAAAATTGAGAGCAACAGTGTGTGTGTGTGGGGGGGGTCTGTATAAAGGGAAACCCTGGGGCAAGTGAGTGAAGGTGTCTGAAGGGTGCCAGCTAGGCAAGTGATAAAGGAGGGCAGAAGTGGTGGAAGGTGGAGGAGGATGGCTCCATGTCAGAAGAAAGGCAGATTAGCAAGTAGAATTACTGACTCCAAACACACTTAAAGGCTCATTCTGGAAACCTATGAAGTTTCTTAACAGCTCTCCTCATCTTACTGCTCTTGGGCAGTGATTGAGCAGCCTAGTGCATGGCTGCTGAAAAAACATGCCAATTGCTAGGAAAGTGAATGAGTAGAACCATTTATTACTGATGTGGCGGCGCTCAAGTGCCCCTTTCCTGCAGTTCTTCCTCTCGGACACCCACCTCACCACAGAGCACAAGCATGCTTCGCAGACACCTGCCCTTCTTGTCACACAACACACACACACACACACACACAGTATATCACGCAAGTCCTGAGAGAGCTGGGTGAAACAGGCTGCTGGCCTGCAGTTCCTATGAAGTTCCTTTAGTGAGAAGATGGAGAAGGCCTAGAGCAGGGACCAGCACACAGACTGCCATACCAAGTGCTCAGATGTAAAGAAGTTGGAAAGGTTGAGGCATAGGAATGCAAGGATCTAGGGAGTCTGTTGAGGGGTCAAGAAGGAGGGAGACTAGATCTACTGGGGCTTCAGGAGGGCTAGAGGGACCCAGGCTGGAGACTTTTTAATAACAAATAAATGAAATGCATCCTTGCATTTTTATAGCTATTTTCCATACAAAAATATTTACATACTTGATTTTAGACCTGGGGGGAGAGGGGCTGTTCAGGGACTGGTTCACAGAAGGGCTCGGAGCCTGCTGAGATTATGAGGAGAAGGCAGGGAGGTATCTTCTTATGTGAGGTTAGGTTGCTTCAAAGCAAAGGTTAAGATTCAGCTTTGTTCTTATTTGATCAGAACCTGTTTTCCTCTCCCTAGTTTTCATGGCTTCTTCATACCTGATCACAGCCACGGTCCAGTGGTTGCCAGCTCAAGCATGTGACTGGCAGATGGGAGGCAGACCTGGCATTCCCACTCCTCTCTGGCTGCCAACAAGAGAGCGTCAGTTGGCAGCACAGAGAAAGGCCTCTCAGCATGTCTAAACTATGGCAATTTACAATCCGCCGGGGTGGGAGGTTAACAAGATGTTAAACGAAATGGTAAATGACAGCACAGGGTTCTCTGTTTGCTTTACTATTTCAATCAATATTAGCTCCTATCTAAAGCTCAGTTTTATTGCATTGCAACTATTCCCGATTGGATTAGGAGGTCAACCTTGTAGATGAGGCACCAATGGGGGACTCAAGAGAGGTGTGTTCAATTGCTGGCCGAGCTATTTGCTTCCTGTGTGATCTTGAGCAAGTCCCTTAATCCTTCTGTGCCTCAGTTCCCAGTCTGTGAAATGGGGACAATAGCACTTCCTTCCTCCAATGGGTGTCACATCAGACATACCCCCCCCCATCCAGCAACACATAACTCCCATCAACCGGGATGACATAGCACTGTGAAGGGTGGGAGTAGAAGGGCAGTGTCATGTGTCTGGAAGGGACCATTTTGTTAAGGAGTGGTTGAAGGCTGGCACCATTAAGGTTGCTGTGGTAACAGTAAGGCGAGTAAATGGCATGCATTGTTATATGGCTTAATGGTACCTTTCTTCGGTGTTGGTGTCACGTATGTTGTGTGTGTAGCAGGACTAACTGTTTCACAACAACAAAGTGTGTGCATTATTGGGATTAGGGACAAACAAGACCTCATGAGTTTGGTAGGATCATGCTAGTGCCTAATGAAGAGGGACATAATAAGAGGACAGATGGATTAGATGTGCACATCACAAAACCCAATACTATTCAACACTTTCATTTACAGTCTCAGAAAAGAACCCAATGACTGGTCAGTGAAAGCTCAATTCTCCTGTCACCCTTCAGGTCAAGTTGCAGCTCAGCAGGAGGGGAGCTGTTGTCTCTATGAACAGAAATCAGTGCTGTTCCTATTATCCAGATAAATACACAACTGACCTTTTGCTTTGTCAGTCCAGTAACTTTAACCACTCTGATTCAATTAAACAGAGAAATGGCAATTTAGGTCATCTAGTTATGTCCTCATTCCATGCAGAATTGTTCCACATAGGATATTCTCAAGTGGTTCAGTTGACCTCTCAGAGAACAAGCGAGTGTGGACTGTATGGTTCAGATCTCTGGAAGGCACTAAGATACGTCTGCTTGGGAAGAATCAGCCATCTCTGGTTAACTTACATAATAAAAAAACGTAATGGAGTTTCTCTAACCTGTTCCCAATTCCTTCCATTTTCAAAATAAAATGTCCACTGCAGAAAGTACTTGGAGTAAATGGTCAACACCACCTGACAGCACAAGATACAATCTTTGTGCTGATAAAACTCCAGCAAAACTGCAGCAGAGAATAAACTCGTGTACTGAAACGCAACCAAGCAGCAGTAAGAGTTGCTCTGAAGTCAAGATTGCTCAGGCCACTGCTGTTCCCAGCCAAGTTTCTTTTAAAATGTATTTAAGCTCTATTGTATCAGCAATTCAGTCAACAGGAATAAGATGAAGCCATTTTCTATGCCAGGGCTAGGCACACCTAGTAATTCTGCCCCACAGTCTTTGTGCAGAACAGCCGTTGACAACAACAGGAGGTTTACAAAATTATCTCAGGTAGAATACATCACACAACATAAAATAGCTTTGGTTTATACAGTAGTTTTTGTACAACATGTACACAAAGCCTTTCCAGTGTTAAAAGGCACAACATAGTTATAATGAGAAACAGAATCTAAAGGGGGAAGACGTTCAAAAGAGAGAAAGGACGGTTTCGGTTTCAGGTCTGATTTGGACTTGAGTGGAGAGCTGCTACACTGGAGAGCGACTGGAAGATCCAAAATGCTGGATAATCCAAGATGGCAGGAGAGTAAGAAGGGTTAGGTCTCTGGACTGAGTTCACCTCTGTGCTGTGCAGAGGCTGATGCTGAGCAGGGAGGATGTCTTGGGTCCCCTCAATCCAGGGCTGCCCAGGGCCAAACCAGCCCCTGGTCTTTGTTGGGCAATCCCTGTCTTGCACCTAACTGTCCAAGACCCCTATGGACCTTGCAACAGTCATGGACTAGCTGGGGCAGGGGGCAAGAATGCCATAACCGCACCCTTTCTCACTCCCAGATGGATCCCTGCCCATTCCCATTATGCCCTAGAATGCCCCGTCTCAGGGGCTCTGGAGGAGGATGCACAGAGTTGCCTATGTGTCTGGTAAGAGGCCTCCCGCCTGAGGATACTGCCCAAGGGAGAGCATGCAGATGTTTGCATAAAGGGGTCACAGGGCATTCATGAGACAGGCTGCTTGTGAGCACATACCACCTCCTCAGCTATAAGAAAGGATTAACATAACTGATACTTATTAGCTGGAAGAGACAGAGGGAGGTGCAGACAGCAGCTATCACTTGAAAATGGTCGTTTATGGCTGCAGCTGCTTGCCTATGCCAAGTTTAAAGGATGAGCCCCAGAGAGGCAGGCTGGGGCAAAAATGTTCCCATGAATGTGACCACACTGCAGCAGGGAGAGCTGGTAGAGCCTGGTATTTATCAAGTTATATGTCATTGTTCCTGGGGAAAGGAGTTGGTTTGGTGGTGTGTCTGCCACCATTATAATCCATCCATATGAGTGAGACTGTATAAATGACATTGAAAAGGCACAAGATGAATATACAGAGCAGTGCAAAGAGGAGGAAGTCAAAAGGCCAGATCTCTGATTGCATCCAAGCTCTGCTCAGACATAGTGAAAGGCTGAGAGGGCCCCAGTGGCTCCTTGATCCCAAACAGCAAGTTACAGATGCAAAGAAGCAGTAATAATTGTATATGTTATTATGGCACAGAAGGTGGATATATGCTGTCAGAGTTCCCTGGCCCAGAGGAAATTTCTCCACTAGCCACCTTGGGTTGCTCGTGCAAAGTGAAGTTAGCAGACCAGAGTATCTGGCCAAGAGAGAGTCAGGAAAATGGTCTATGAGGTTGACTGCAGCATGTGTATGAGGCTGTGAATTTCCTCCCCAGCTCTGGGAGTGAAACTTCTCCAAAGTTTGATGAGGGAATTTTGGTTTGGATCTACATTTTAATCTTTCCTCTGCAGCATCGAGAAAATAAACTCTTACTTTCTGGATATTTAGAGTTTCCTGGTGGTAATTCTAACATGATGCTGACAGAGGCGGTATCAAATGGTTTCCATTAAAAACAAGTGGGGAACACCAGATCAGTGAGTAAAACTCTTAACACCACCTGGTTGTTGGGGAAAGCCTGAGCAGCTAGATCTTAGACTTAACATCCACCTAGTCAAACATGAGTAATTTTCATCTGATTAAAGAGGATCTTCCCACAGTTTTGCTGTCTCAGATGTGCTGTTTTGACGTACTAGTTCAGGAGCTGTCACTTGTGTTCTAAAAATGAATGCTGATGCAGCGCACTAGTGGGAGCACAAAAAACCTCTTAAAACCATCCAACTCTTAAAAACCGAGTTTTAATGAGATTAGCAGGAAAGGCTCAAAAAGATTTCACCTTTTTTATTCAGCACTCAATGTTAATTCTTTGCATTTACATAGCATCTTTTATCCAAGGATCTCAAAGCACTTCAAAAAAAATTAATATGGGGAAAGTGAAGCAGAGAGAGAGGAAAGGCCAGATTTTCAAAGGTATTTAGGTGTCTAAAGATGAAAATAGGCATCTAGTGGGATTTTCAAAAGCACCTAAGCAGGTTCGGCACCTAACTTCTATTATGATCTTTACGTGCTTAATAACTCTGAAAATCTGGCCTGAAATGACTCGCCAAAATTTAGGTGGTGGGGGCATAGTGAGAAATTAGAACCCACCTTTCCTAGCTGTCATTTCTATGCTCTAGCCACGGTGTCTCAAGCAGGAGGATTTATGAGGCTTAAAGTGTAACCCATACGTTGCCCCCTCTAGTAGGTGGCCTACTGCAACTTTTCGAGAAAGTCCCAGGTACAGGCAGTGAACATTTTTCATTCAAAAAGAGCGTTTTAGATTAAAAAGGCTTTTTTATATAAATGAAATTTTTCATGGAAATATCTCAATTTTTCCACGTTTTCACCAAAAACAAAAGAAACCTTTTCCCTGCCCAGTTTTTGGCAGAAAATAATTCAGTTTTCAGTTGGAAAAAAAGATCAATTCAAGAAAATATTTAAACCCAAATGAAAACAAAATTATTTTCATCACAATTTTTCACAAAAGTACCAAGCATTTTTTGGATCCAGTCTAGTCCCAGGATCAAGCCCTTCTGAGGACCCAAGTGAGGCAGTTAAAAAGACACTTTCCTAAACACAAAGAAACCATTGACAATTAGCCACATGTTTGGGGACCCTCTCACTCTGCAAAAGACTGATCTTGCCATGAGGGGTTGGGGGGAGTTTCTTTAGGCTTAAGAAAGGTTACTATTAATAAGCATAGGCCTTCGTTTGCATTTTACGTTGTTTTGTATTATAACCATTTGTTTCCATCAGTCTCTCATTTCTAGTGGAATCTCGATTTTCTTAAATAAATCTTTTGTTTTATTATAAGTGCTGTGCATTACACAGGAGTGGTGATTTAAGGTTAAACTGATAAACTGGGGTACATCGCCCCCCCAAGGAACATTTCCAGGGCACTCACGGACTGGGGTGGTACCTATTGATAATCTGCAAGGCAAAGTCAGGGATGGCCTAGCCCAGAGGAGAGTGCTTGAGTAACTAACAGGCTGATGGTGGTAGCTCCCTAGCACCTGCAGACAGGGAGTAACAAGGTGACTTACCGTCCGGGGTATCCCAAGAGCTGTCACAGTGGTAGCCACCTGGAGAACTTCATGAAGAAGACTGGAGTTGTAGATAGTGAGATGAGACAGCCCGGCAAAGGGTGCAGAGTGAAGACAGGAAGAGTATGGTAATTCTGAAGAAAGACCAAACAGGAGAAATTGACTAAAGCTTTCTCTCTTCATTGGCCCAGCTCTGCATCAGTATAGGAACCAAGAAGTGGTGAGAATCCCACCCTGGAATAACCATAAAATTAAACACAATGTAAGCAAAAGAGATGCAGTCTGGGCAGGCAGGCAGACAGGTATATTGTGGTAGCACTTACAGGCTATCATAACAACTATCCCATTGGAGCTGGGCCATAACTAGGGCAGAGAATTGTGCAAAAAAAAAAAAAAATCCCCCTTTTTCATATTTAAAGTATGAAATTTTTCATCAGAAAATTTAAACGTATAAAATTTTGACCAGCTCTGCTGAAAACAAGAGATGAAAAATTATCCCTGTTGTAATTCCACTGTTTTCAGTGGAGTTACAAGAGCAATGGATTAGCCCCCTCCTCCCCATGTGCATATGGAAAGAGAGAGGGATGAAGACAGAAACCTAATGTCAACATGATCCACAGATCTGATGCTGTCAAACCGATAAAGAACCACCGAGCAAGAAGGCTACCTTGTAAGCGTGTGACCAGACAAATAAAACATGAGTTAGAAAAAACAACAAAGTCATGGAGAAAACAATGGTTTTGGATGGGAAAGGAGGTGCGCGTGAATCAGCTGCCGTGGTGGTATTTTTTAAAACATCTGCAATATTGGAATAAATTCTAAAGCAATTTGCAATCCTAAACTTGCATTCTCCCAACCCTTTCTCATTTACCAAGGCAATGAGAAATTACACTTCCTATGGCACCCTGGGCACATTATTATACTGTGTAATTTCTTTCTGAGAAAACCCAATTAACTGTGCATGTCTGGGCCTATCCTGTCAACTGTATCATTTTATCATTTCAGAACAGCAGCAGAAACCACCAATGAGTTATCAGTTAGAACTGTTCCAGAATAATTAATTGATGCAAAGATCAAGGCAAGGAGTATATCAGACGAGTCTTTATTACCATAGCCAATTACAAGGAAACTATCTACATGCCTGGGATCTTGTCTAAAATTAATTCTCTTATTAACCTTGACCATTTCAACCTGGTTCTATTACAAAGGTCATGTGGAAGAATGACGGGAAGTCCAAATGAATAGAGAACTAGTTTGGATTTCCAATTATTTGTTTTTAAATGAATGTCTCTGTGATTTGATAGCAGATAGCAATTCAAGATCCTAAACATATTACATTTTGGAAAGGCTTTCAACTCTCCTTTAACAAATATATGATAGTGTGATATCGACTGTGTGTGTTGTTGCTTCTCTTTCATTCTTTTCTTCAGCATCAGCCACTATGCACAGAGCAGCTTCATAATTCCCATGCACTAAGAGTCAAATCTTAAACCCATTCTAGTCAACAGGGTCTGGGATTTTCAAAGGAGCCTAAGGGAGTTAGGTACCCAACTCCCATTGAATTTCAATAGGATTTGGGCACCTAATTACTTTAATCTCCATTGAAAATCCCAACCTCAGTGTCTCTCCATTGCTTCCGTGGGCTTTGAATCAGATCCAATGCACATACCCTCTCCTCCAAATCCCTCCTTAAAAACTCACTTGTCCCATAAATTCTTCTGTTTGAGGCCTCTAAGATTTACCCCATATAAATAATAAATAAAATATTAACGTTAATCCACTTCACCTCCAAAGCCTCATCGCGGATTGGTGCTGGAACTGTTGTCCAGTATATTGTATTTCCTCAAGTTACACTGCTAATTTTTGGGGGGTAGGGACTTTTCCTTATGTTTTGAGAAGTGCTATGTGCACTTACACAGCACAAACAAATCACAATTCTTCAGTATGGAGAAACACTTTGCTCACATAGGGCCTGGACCTGCAAACACTTACACCACTAACTTTATTTTGGTGACTCAGTCCCCACAGAGTAGATCTGAAAGCCCCACCGTGTTTAGGAAAGATAAGAGTCAGATATATTTTCATAGACCATTTCCTCCTCTCCTTGCAATCCTTACAGGGTTTGCTACTGTCCCATCCAAGGTTCACCAGGCCTACCATTGCTTACTCATCATTGTTTACCAGAAAAAACCCTAATCATTGGTGGTCAAACAGAGATTTGGGATAAAGTTTCAAAGCGTGCTCAAGACATTTAGGACTCTAGATCTCATTTTCAAAACTGTCTTCAGCACTTTGGTCCAGATGTTTAAAGGTATGTAGGCACCTAAAGATGCAAATAGGTCCCTAGCTGGATTTTCAAAAGTGCCTTGGCACCCATTGAAATCAATGAAGTTATGTGCCTACGTGCTTTTGAAAATTGCACTTGGTATCTTTAGGCACCTAAATACCGTTAAAATCTGGTCCTTACGTGCCTAAGTTTCACTGAAAAAATCACTGCGTCTGAGGGTCTGTCTACACTGCAATAACACCCGCAGCTGGCCCGTGTCAACTGACTCAGGCTTGCAGGGCTTGGGCTGCAGGGCTATAAAACTGAAGCACAGCTTGTTTGGCCTCCACCCCAAGCCTGTACGTCTACACTGCAATTTTACAGCTCCAAAGCCTAAGTCCCATGAGCCCAAATCAGCTGACAGGGGCCAGCTGCAGGTGTTATTGCTGTGTAAACAGACCCTAAGACACAGTGATTTTTCAATGAAACTTAGGCACCTAAGGACCAGATTGCAGTGTAGAAATACCCTAAGGCTCTAAGTACCAAAGCTGGGATTTTCAAAGGCACCTAAGAAGTTAGGTGCTCAACTCTAATTGAAATTCAATCAAAGCTGAGCATCTAACTCCTCTGGGCAGCCGCATCTTTGAAAATCCCAGTCTGAGTCACTTTCAAAATTGGGTTTAAGCTCCTAACTCATTTAAGTGCTTTTGAAATTTGTACCACGAGTCTAAAGTGACTCTTCTAGCAGAAAATGGAAAATTAATTTAAAGCACAATTCTGTTCTGAAAGGTACCTCTGTAATAAGTTTCTCAATTACTCCAGCTGACACTTTTCCAGTTTAACAACTGCCTCCACCACAAGCTCACCCTGGACACCAGCAAAACACTACAGTCATGGGCCTGGTATAAAATCCTGGAGAGATTAAATGAGCAGATAGATGGGTAAACAGAAGTAAGACTTGCTTCTTCTAAACAATATCCAGATCTTTTATTTGAACCATAACTTCGTTCAGCCCTCCAGAGCTGCTGAGGTTGTTGGGTTTGTGTTTTAATCTTTGACTGAAGGGTATGTGTTAAAGTGTAATCAAATTCTCTACATCTGTAGGACCCAGATCTTCCATTTTTCTTGTGTGTACTGAGATTACTTTCCAGATTGAAGAAAACTAGCAGGAACTTTATTTTTCATATTCATGAGCTATAAGGGGGCTCCATATTTATACTGTTTATATGCTTCTTATCAGTAGTGTACAGGATTAAATACACAGCTCACAAAGAGCATACAGAGTGTATCCAGAGCACAGTACAATTATAACTCTGGAAAATGCATTTGCTTAATTCTAGGGCTTCCACATTTCACAATAAATGACTTGAATAAACTCATTAAGCCATTTGCAATGAAGTGTACAACCATTAATATAAAGCAAACAGCTCTGTAGTGCTGGTTACTGAATTATAACAGTTTAATAAACCATTCCTAATAAAACAGATGTAGATACAATTGTTACATCCCTAATTAATCAGGTATTTACAGAGAGATGTGCTATCTTGAACGTAAGTGCATTTGGACTTCACGATTTAAAACACAATTCTTTATCTATATGCAAATGTATCATCAGTTTTCTTCTTTGGTATCAACAAGGCACATCCCAAAGGGATGTAGCCTCCTTGCGGATCCATGACTAGTTAGGTTCTTCTGATCACCTGGCTGGATATTCAGCAGATGTCCATCATTCCCATTCCCTCGTTGTGACACCCCATTCCTGCCTCCTTCCATTCCCTGCTTCCCATGTCCAGGCAGAGACACTTTCCAGGCTGTAATTAATTGCTTGTGCTGTTGAACATTCCATCTTATCACCTCTCTGAGTTCAATGAACGGAAGGACACTTTCGGAGCAGGTGCAGGGGACCAGCGGAGATCTGTGTTATTTCTGCATTTGCTTCAGAGAACGTTTCCTGAAGGGTCACTGGCATGGAAGTGTTTTGTGGTTAAAGAGGGCTTGCTGACCAGGTTCCCAATCTCACCCAGTCTAATCGGTGATCTCACTCTTCCTACCATCATCCTCTTCCCCAAAACCGAGCAAGTACCACATCTGGGTCTTTGCTGTCCTAACCCACATTGAACATTTGATCAAATCCCTTGCTTCAAATCCCAGCCTCGCCTTTGCTCCCAAAAGGCATACAACTGGATGTGTCTGTGATTCCACTGGTGACACGTAGGATGCGCTGTTGCCTTTATACTCGTAGAAATATTTGTCTCCATCCTCCTCTCGATTACTTGTAAAACTTTCCACTATTCTGTCACCCCCCAAACGTATCCTTTAGTTCACTTATTTGTTTTCACGTTGTCATCTTTGTTTCCAGGAAACCTGTGTTAACCACCATTAATATTGCAATTCTGAATGTCGAAAAGCAGTCTAACGGAACTGAATGAATTCTAAAAACCCAAAGCTCCCATCTGCCATCCGTCTGTTTGTTGTATGACACAAAATCAAGCCACGCAGCTGGTGTGCTAAGGGAACAGTTACACTTGCCCCATGATCAGAGGAACTACCCTACTTCTGAGGTTTGAGGTATCATTTTCCGTGACACATTATGCCAGGAGAACTGTAATCCACAGAATAAACAGTATCAGCACAGAGCATCATTCCAGTTTGTCTGGCTTTGGACTACACTGGAAGGAAAATCCCACACCTGTAACAGCGGAGAATTCCCCCGACACAAACAGTGAATAGGACAGCTGTCAGCCACCCCCACTCCACAAGCCTCAGGAGAGAGGTTGTGCAGTAGGCAGGAGAGGGCATGGTGGGAACAGGTAGGGATGAACCTCTAGTGATATGGGAATTCTGGATGAGCTGCCATCCATGACTAGGAGGGGACAGGCTGCTGGACCATATCAGGCTCTAGAGGAGCCCAGAAGGGGGAGGGTGCAAAGCTGGCTAAAAGCCACTTTTGTCTTCTCTCCATGGGGGCTGTGCATTTTTCACCAGTATATTTTAAGGCCAGAAGATCCCAGTGTGAACATCTAGTCTGATCTACTGCATAACACAGGCCATAAAACTTAACCCAGTGATTACCACTTTGCAGCCAATAACTTGTGATTTATCTAGTGTAGGGGCTCTCAACCTTTTCTACACCATGGCCTCGTGCTACAAGAAAGAAGTTTTAGGATACTCCCTGCTTCCCCGCCCTCCCATCTAGCCCTAAGAAAAGGAGGTGGCTACACACCGCAATTTGATAACTCAGGAATTAGAGCATTTCATTTAGAAAGATGGGTAACAGTCCCTCTCTAGATGGCTCCGGGGTGACCACATCTGGACAACTGCCTGGAAAGATCTGAACAAGCTGGAGGGAGTTCAGAGAAGAGCAAGGGCACCAAGGAATTGCTTTATGAGGAGAGATTAAAGGAGAGAGTCATGTATGGTTTGATTAAGGCAGGCAGAATAATAGTCTACAAATAGTTGAAGTTTGGAAACACCAATGACGGGGAGGAATAATTTCATGTGGTAGATGAGGCTATAACTAGGAGGACAGAGAAGAAATTAAGAAAGAGAAAATGTAGGCTGAATAGCAGGAGAAATTCCCTGCCAGTGAGATATAGCAGGCAGCAGAATAGACTTCCCAGGAAGTCCCTTCACTTCAAACATTTAATACTGAATTGGACAAAGCACAAGAAAATGAGCTTCAGGGAACCCTGCTTCATTGGACAGGATGATAGGTCTTTTCTACCTGTAAAAATCTATGATAAATGGTAAGAGCTCTAGCTAATCAAAGTGGAAGCAGCAGCAAATTGTTCATTTAGCATCTTGTAAGATAAAAAGCTGCATAGCTCCTAAGGAGCACAGGAGATGCATATCAGACAGAGTGCAGGGGACATGACAGGCTGGTGGTGCCTGGCTCAGTAATTTCCGTATTACTGAATTTCTTTTTTATATCTTTTTTCTGTAATAAGAAACAATCAAGAAAATGTTTATGTTTTTAAAAAATGAAGTTAAAAGAACAGCGATGTCATCAATAAGCATTTAAAATTCAGAAAATGGCCTAGTTAAGCTCATATACTTCTTAGCCCAGCCACTGTCTGCATGTGAGATAGAGCATGGGGGGGGGATACTTAAAAAAAGGATTTTTTTTTAATTTCTGATTTTTATCAACAATTAGCAACCAGATGAGCACACACTATTTCTCATATAGTACAGAGAAAGGTTCTTTTTTCTTTAAATAAAACTGTAGCATCATCTAATACTCCCATGTAGGCAGACTTAACATCATATATATGAAAAATTCACAGTAAACTATGCACTGCATGCTATAGATTAAGTGTAGTATAAAAAATTGAAAGATTGCTGGCATGTACAGACTGTCACGGTTTAGGACAACTACACCTGTATTTCCCCCTCATGGTTCCTTGAGGGCACCCACTCTATGCTTCAGGCTCCTCAGCTGTCACCTCTCTTAGCTAGAGAGTCACATCTCTCTCCCTCCTAACCACTTTTTTCCAAGCTGCACAGTTCCCTGATTACACTGGGATGTCTCCAGCAAGCCAGGTGGCCTAAGCAGGCTTGCTTTGCCTTCTCCTGAGAGACTATGAACAGTTGTAATTGCCCACAGTTAAGCTGCCACGCAATCCTTTCTAAGTAAGCAAATATAGTCTTAAAGTGAAACATTATAGAAAAAACATTAAAATAATTTTTTTTAAAAAACCTACACACAAGCTAATAAGCTTACCAGAGACACTCCAATTCCCCCCACTCTTTATGACAGCAGGGGATCCGGTAGGAGTCAGTCTTTGAAACCCACACAGGGATTTTGCTGGGGTTACAAATTGAGACCACCCTTTGCTCGAAACAAGAACCCCCCCTTGAACAGATCAAGTTCTTCCAACCTTCCCAGGAAGGACTGGGGCCTTCCTCAGACAGAAGGTCCTGTCTGTTTGTTAGAATAGAAAGCTGGTATAAGTCAGCTGAAACTCAGGCTATTTATCCAAAGCCCTTCCTTTGTCTGCTGGACCCGTTTGAACCAATACAGGCAAACCTCACCAGGTGGTGGTACCTCTCTGGTGTTACAACCTGAGTGAAATGATTAGGGGAATGGAAAAGCTTCCATAAGAGGAAAGACAAATAAGACTGGGACTTTTCAGCCTGGAAAAGTGATGACTAAGGAGGAACATGATAGAGGTCTATAAAATCATGACTAGTGTAGAGAAAATAAATAAGGAAGTGTCATTTACTCCTTCTCATAAAACAAAAACTAGTGATCACCAAATTAAATTAATAGGCAGCAGGCTTAACATGAACAAAAGAAGGTATTTCTTCACACAATGCATAGTCAACCTGTGGAACTCCTTTCCAGAGGATGTTGTGAAGGCCAAGACTGTAATGGGGTTCATAAAAGAACTAGATAAGTTCATGGAGAACAGGTTCATCAATGACCATTAGCCAGGGATTGCTGTTTCCCAGAGGCAGAAATGGCCGACAGGATGGATCATTTGATGATTACCTGTTCTAGTCATTCCCTCTGAAGCATCTGGCATTGGTCATGATGGAAAACAGGATACTGGGCTAGATGGACCACTGGTCTGACCCAGTATGGCCATTCTTATGCACCATCCCTGTCTGGTTAAAGCCCTGATGCTCCCCTCAATAGAGTTCCCTTACATTTGATTTAAAGGCAGAAAAAAGATTAACACTATTTTCACCTCTTCTTCATTCACTGGATTGTTTGTGTGTCCACGTGTGTGCGCGCGTGTGTGCACACCTTGTCTGGTTCACTGTCAGACCTGCAGCACACTGTACAGTTGAGACTTTCCATTTTGCCCAGTATGATAAATAGTGGTGCTTTTCTTGGAAATATTTCAGCTCTTCTGCCTTAGGAAAGTGAACAGCTTCTGACTTTCTTCCTACTATGGGGAGATGAGGTTAGTACACAGCGTACTAAGTGCCGAGGAGCTTAACACACAAAAAGGCCATGTACTTTTGCCATTTGGAACATATCCTTAGTTGGATACATCCGGCAGAAAAATGCAGCAGAACGCAACTCTAGTGCTGCAAGATGTAGCAAGTACATTGCAATGAATTCTTTCCCTTCAGGGCTACAGAGGTTATGTTTCCATGGGGTACATTCATGGGCTTGGTGTGTATTCACTTTAGCCAGCTGAGGAAGGGGTGAGGTATTTTATGGCTGTCAATTGTGCCTCAGTATCACCTGTGAAACTACCCATTTACCTGCCCTCTCTCCTACCTCAAATCACATTCCAATTAGTGCATTTCACATAGATTTCTTCCTATATTGTAGCAGCCTGCTGGATTCACATTCAATTTGCATCAAAACAAAGAGATGAAAAATAGGAGCATTCTTGAAAATCCAAACTGGATTAAACACCCAGAACCAGCATCTTTCTAGTGAAATGGCAGATTATTTACAGAAAAATGGGAATTGTCCTACAAGATCAGACCAGACAGTCTGATATCCTGCCCCCAGAAGTGGATAACAGATTATGCTTCAGAGGAAGATTTTTAAAAATTTAGAATGTACATAGCTGTCCAAAGCTGTACTGCCATGGAGGAAAAATAAGACCCCTACCGAGTCTTCTGGTCTGAAACATGAGCGCTAGTCATCCAGATCATTGTCTGAATTTGCAGATGTATAGAAAGGCACAGTAAATTCTATACAGTTCAGGGAGGTGTCAGCAAAACTCCAAAGCAGGCTTAACTCTGGCATTGTAGATGTCATTGTTCACAAAGTAGGTCTAGTTCCCTCAATATATTTTCACAAGAAAGCAGTGTGGCAGCAAATAGTACTTAAGGCAAATAAAGTTGTGCCAAGCAGTTGCTACCATGTATTGTTCCAGCATTTTTCAGACAGCGTTAACTCCACCTCAAGGGTTAGTGTGTTAAGTTGAAAGTCAAGGGATAAATGAAAAGCTGACTGAAGATTGATTTAAAAGCAGAGAAAGCTAAAACCAATTCAGTCACACACATGAAAGGCAACAAAAAATCTCAAGTAAACAAGCACTAAGCATACAAAATAACAGCAAAACAAATGCACTGAAAGATACTATTGTTGACCTCAGAAGAGGCAAGATCTTTTTGCGGAAAACAGCCTTTCTACCCTAATGACTAAAATGTGGGCACTCAGTAGAATTAAAGGGTTGGTAAATTTACAACCTGTAATGGAAAACACTATCCTTCTTTATTCAGTGCATGAGTGACCTCTGGAACTCACTGCTGCATGAAGTCATCAGATCAAACACCATGGCTAGATTTAAGAAAAGAAATGGATAATGTTATGATCGTTAACCACATGAATGGATGGATAGCATCACACTTGCAACTTCCTGCCTTCCTTCTATTCTTACAATTTAGGGAACATTTGTAACAAGGAGCTAAGCAAATCCTGCCCTTGGTATGCATATGCATCTCCCACTGATACCACTATGAGTTGTGTGGTTATGTCACAGGACCAAGTTACCCTTAGAAGTGTAGACTGGTGACTTGAAGCCCTTGCTTCCAGGTCCCTGGTTCCTCCTAGATTTAAAGAGCTGATGACTAACAGAAAATATAGAACTCAGTTTAGAAATAAATCTAGTTCTCTCAGTCTGGGAATGAAAGAGTTAGTTTCTCCTTTGTCATATTTTCCCCCCTAATGGTAAGAGATGTATATTTACAGAACAAAGTAATCTTTGCTGGTTAGGAATCCTCTCCTCATAAATTATAATCTTCTGTTTGCAATGTGACAGCCATCTCCACAGCAACTAATTGTACAACATGGGTCTAAGGCCTTAACAGTAATAGTCAGAACTTTATGTAATGCTTAACATTTTGAAAGTGCTTTATAATATCAACTAATGGTTTCAATAACCCAAGGGATTCATCACACGAGCCACTGTCACACCATTCACTACCAAACAACAAACCCCAATCTAGAAGAAAAATTTAATCCAAAAAAAATGTTCCCCCAAAACCTTTTTAAAGACAACAACAACAAAAAACACAAATTCTCAAAGCTAGTACTGGCAAAATGATTATGAAACCTTTCCACACAGGAAGCAGTATTAATCATTTAACAACCCCGCCACAAAAAAAAATCTTGAGATTATTTAAAAAAATAAAATTTCAGTTCTTTTTATTTACCTTCCAGCTTCAGAACCTTTCTGCTGCAGTTGGATCACATTTTCAAACTTTTCTCCACAACCATCAGAGTTAGAAACCTACCTTCTTCCTTAAAAAGAAAGCTGGTCTTCTCACATTCACATGAGTCCAGAAGCTGGGGCTTTAGGAAAATACAAATTATTGTGAGACTCCCACAAAAGTTGGCAACACTGAAAGGCCCCATCGTAAGGTATGATTCTGTGCTGTTTTATGTTTCCATATAGGAGAAGACTGGCTAAATCATAGATAATGCTACAAGGTCAGAAGACAGTGCACATACTTCATTCCCAGGGCCTCTCTTCCCCCTTTGCCATCTGCAGACGACTCTGCAACAGAAATAACCTGCTGGCCTCTACACCAGTTTGGTAAATGGCCTGTATTTTTGCCTGGCTTGTCACTGTAACAGAGTGCTGGGAACTAACAGGTGAGCCTGCAAACTGATCACTTACACAACCATTAGCACCCCCAGGTTGCACACAACCGTATTGGCAGGAACTCAGCTAAAAGGCCTGGTGGTTACACAAGCAGTAAATTCAAGCTTTTAGCATGGAAAGGCAGGAGCATACCATGGCCTGCTACAGTCACCATTAAGAACTGTGGCCTGCCAGACCTACACATAGGCCCTTATCAGAGAAACTAAGATACTATGAGCATTGAGAATCCCCTGAACTAGTTCATCCCTGTTTCTGTTGAAAAATTATGGGCCCAAGAAAGTGACTTTTTTTTTTGGACAAAAAACTGGGTTTTCAATTAAACGAGTTTTCTTGCAAAGTGTCTGCTCCCATTGAAAATTTTTTGCTTTTACTGAAAAGCCACAAACCTCAAAAACTAATCTTTTCTAGCCAAAACCAGAAACACATTCAAGTTGTGGCCCAATGTTTTCAGTTTGGGGCCTTACATTTTTGATTTCCAGTTTTTTGATGAAAAGCTGAAATTTTCAATAGGGAAAAGCATCCTCCATTTTCTGCTGAGCACTTCCTCTTACCCATTTCCCTCGGGCTCAAGGAGATACTAAATTAAGCAGGGAAAAAGCTGGGGAACAGGGAGAACATGGTTTTTAATCAAACATCTTAAAGCTTTTATTTTTAACTTTAATAAGTTATCTGAATTCTGGGTGTTTTACTTCATTCACTGCTGCAAAGGCCCATAGCTAAAACGTGAGCCCTTCACATGCCCGCAAGCAACAGCTCCTGAATGTTCTCAACCAACAGGATGATTTATGAGTTATTGGGCTAAGGCTCTTCATTTCATCTATTCACTGCAAGAGCTGATTTCCTGTTAATAGCCAAAGTGAAAGGCTCACAGAGTTGTCATGGGAACAACTGTCATCTCTAGTAAACAGCCTTTTGCTCAATGTGAAGCTGGCTGTCTTTTTTTTTTTTTTTTTTTTTTTTTTTCAGTATGAAGCCGTTTTTTCAGCAATTGTTAGCTTGGGATTTCCAGTAGCTTTGTCTTCCCTTAGATCCAGGCACTAAAGTGTTACAGAGGTTATGATGATGGATGGGGGCTAAAGACCCTTGAGGCAGCAGGCAGGACCAGTGTTTCCTGTGTGCCATTGCTGGGGAAATTGGCCCAACACCTCCATTAAGCTCTCTACTAATGGGATGCATGTCTCTCTATCTCTAATATTTGCTTTCTCCTCCCAAAAATCGCCAATGGGGTTTGTTTGTGTGATTGTCTCAGGGGTGGCATTTAAACCAGTGCCTAGTACTGCCCTCTTCTCGGACACATTCGCTTTGGTACTATCACTGTGGAATGCAGCCTCCATGTAGCTTTGCTTGAAGTTCAAACTGAAGGAATCCAGGGCAGAGGATGGGAACAGTAACTTCTTGTTTAACCCTTGTGTGTGTGTGTGTACTGCTGCTAGATTGACAGCTCTGGAGATCTGAAGTCCTCATCGCACCGAAGTACCTCAGTCATGAACTGAAGGCACCACATCAAGGGAGATGACGGATTAATTTAGTCTTCAATGGACCATTCAGTCATTGGCCCCTTCACCAACTCTGCTTATAAAGTTGCCCCTTTGGGCCCACTCAGGTAGTGTTTCATAATATAGATACCGGACCACTAGTACCTACCAATTCATGTCACCTAGGCCACTGAACAACTTTCAGCTGGTGACAGCTTTCAGCCAACCTGAGCTTCATTTGAACCAGCAACGTAAAACTCAAAGATCCCATAGCCCATCACCAAACCCCTCTAGCCTCCAGCTCTTCCTCCTTGCTTAGCGGATAGATGCTGCAAGCCCTCCGTGCATGGAATTCACACTGAGGTCAGGGGAGTTCCCTAGAAGGAGGGCTTGCAGGATCAGGTCCTTAATTTTTCAGCATCTCTTTGCAACTTGGCCTCTGCCAGAATAGAATTATAGGTACCAGCAAAACGTACTTTCACATGGCTGAAAGTAGGAGGTACTAGGTATCTGTCCCTCAAGGTTTTCAAACAGCACTCATTGCTGTGGCATGGGCAAGCATCAGATCCTGAAACTCTCACAACAAAGCCCAGGGGCCCACATGTGAGATTTCTAGTAATAAATGCTTAACAAAGAGTACTACAGCAACCTCTTTAATGCTCCCTAATGCTCGACATAATACAGTTAATGGATGGTACTTGGTAAATGGAACCAAGTTACCATCAAGCCGCCATGGAGTGACACATCATTTAATTAATGTTTCTCTAAAGGGCACCAGACCACGGTACGTACACTTTGGTGGCTGGGGGGTGACATTATGGGGGAGGGGTGCTCTGAAAGATTAGGAGTTGGGACAGAATAGAAGAGTTGTAGAGAAAATTAATTAAGCACAAGTTTTATATTTAATGAACGCTGAGTGCACTACTGCACCTGCTGAAGGCAATATGAGTTGAGGGCTCTCAGCACCTGGCAGGAGGTGGGGGGTTTGGTCTCTCCCACAACTGGATCCACTAATTTGCAAGTGAAAAATGATTCTGACATGTGCTTGAGATTGCTGCAACTAAAGCAAATCACAAAACTTTGTTTGGACCCATGTGGTGCAGGATTAGGTCTCTCTGGGTATAACTAAACCCTTCCAATGAGCCTTACGTGTTACTACCATCACATTTCTATGTCCAGAGAAATTCCTCGCTGCAAAAGCAGAAATGCTGCACTCTGGTAATATATTCATGTCATTCCTCACAGGATCACATCTTTGTTCACAGAAAGGATCTCTGAGGAAGCCACAAAGGCCAGTTACTTACAGATTATGTCAGAGACAGCAAACCATAAGCCTTTTTTTTTTCTCCATGCTACTCTGAGATGAGGTCATTTCATTGAGAGTCATTAATTTACTAAAAGTTTGTAATATACAATAAGAAGCAGAGGCCTGCTATACTGTTCAAGTTTACTGTGTCATCAGCTGCATAAAGAAGTTAAACAGAGCAAATTCCTAAGGCAGGCAAAGGAAAACCCCCTAATGCGGGGGGAGTCTGAACAGTATCTCAGTTGGAGTGAATCTAAACAGGGCTCCTGGAAGACGGTAGCTCATAAACACAAGAGGAAGAAAGCAGACGCTAGAGGCTTCATACAGGCCCAAAGGTAAAGACCAAAGGCACTGTAGTTTTTACCTTGATGTAACTAGTGGAGGTCATTTCCAGAGGGAGGTTATAGGGTTGACCTCAGCAAGCGTAACTGAGGTAAAAAGTACCTATGCCTTGTTTCCACTTGGATTTTACAGTGTGTGGCAAATGGCCGGCTTCTCCCTAGCAGGTCTCGCACTTTTGCCTCTCTTAGTGGGCCAGCGCATCACCAGTTACCGGTCTTCCCAGAGAGGGGGGTAGGGACGTGGGCCCGCCCGCGCCTCCAGGTCCCAGCCCAGGGTCCCTCTGAGTAGCAGCTATGTGCTACTGGCACCTTACTTGCAGCTGCAGGCTTTTCCCCTGGGCTACTTTCGCCCCTCTGTCTTTCTGGCTTCCTGAACCCAGTACCTTCCTCAGGACTCCACCTCTCTCCCACACCCCGCTGCGCTCCATTCTGTTCTTCTTCACAATCATCACACACTCCTCTGCTCACCACACACCTACTCCTTCCACTCCCACCCTGCCTCTCAGGAGTAGAGCTTTTTTAATCAGGCATCTGGGTGGGGACTTAATTGGTGTCAGCTGACCCTAATTACTCTTTGGCTAGTCTACAGGGAATAAAGCCTGGATCATTCTATCACTTACATAGCGCCCTTCTAGAACTTTCCCAGTGCCCTCTGCCCTTGCTATACCACAAGTGGTATAGCTAACTGGAGTCAGCTTGCTTAATGTAAATACATACCTCTTTTAGCAGTGAAGACATAGCCACAGAGATCACAGCAACGACTAAAACTACCCCTGAACCTGACAGCCTCAAAATAGTGGATAGTTTGAATAACTCTGAAATAACTAGCTTTATCTGTTACCATTTACTGTGAGAATGGAAGGAGACCACTGGGGTTCACTAGGGAAATTCTGAAATGCTCTTTCTCCTATACAGCTCTTGTCTACTGTATTACTTATGTCCATCAAATGGACATTAGCACAAATAAGTGCCACTTTGACTGTCCAAATGAGGGATCCTATCAAGGCAAAGATAGAAAGTTGGGCTTTTAATTTATTTAAGTTATATTTAGTTTTTTACTTAACTAGATTTAAAAACAAAGCATATGTAAAAATCTCATGTCCATTTCTGGGGACCATTCATTCAAGGCGCTCGGGATCTTCTTTGACATTCTAAAGGGCCGGGGGATTGGATAGCTGAGATATCCATCCTTGTCCTAAAGCCTGTGGCAGAGAATTGGACAGCAAAATTGGCTGGCTTGACCAGCTGCTCAAATGATGGCACTATAGAAACAGATGAAATAAACAAACACTGTTAGAATGTCTCCAGACTCTCTTTATTCACTTCAAAAAAGCTTTAAAACAAAACCCAACAGATTATAAGGAAAATACTTCAAAGAGATCCATGTGCAAACAAAAAGGAACAGTTATCTCGGGGCTGCACATGAGATGGCTGCTTTTCCTATAACTGCAGAGGTGCTCCATGCTCCTTGAAGTCTGAAATTGAAGGACTCCATTCTCCATAGTACCCTCAACTCTCATTGAGAGTAACAGGCCTGATTCTAAATGGAAACTTTGCCATAAAGGATTATAGGACTGGAAGGGAACTCCAGAGTCATCAAGTCCAGTCCCCTGTGATTGCAAGCAACCCTGTCGTATAAACCCATGCTTAAATATATATCTCAATGGGAGCAGAAGGTGCCCAGCAACACTCAGGACCCTTCAGGATCATTCCCTAAGGGCTCAATCCTCCTCTCACTGAAATCAAGTAGAGCTTTGCCCCAAATTTCAGTAGGTACAGCGCTGGTCCCTACCAGGAACCTAACATAAAATAAGAAAAAACATGGGAGGAAGGGAGGAATGCCCTCGAGGGCAGAGGGTTATCTGTATGGAGAAGAGGCAGTTTGAATAGACTCATTTTGCACATGTCTTGTTGGCTGCTTAGCTGGATTTTTAAACAATATGTTTATATTCGTTCTTTTTTAATTCTCTTATTTGGTGGATTCTCGCTGGCAAGTCTCAGGGAAGGAGGGACTTGGAAGAAGAGAAGGCGACTGACTGATGGCCAAGGTCAGGGTGGCTGCTCTTAGGCACGGGGGGCATTCGTGGAAGGAAGCATGGGGACAAAGAGACCAAAGCCATTGGCCAGCCTGTCTTCTTCAAAGAGTCGAGAGCAGGAGTGGATATGAAGGGGTTTTCAGCCTTGGCAGGTGGCAACCTCCCTGAAGCAGCTGGATGCAGGATGGGCTTTACTGGCTGATCAGCAGGCTGGTTGTGGCTGTTATTTCAAACTTTGGGCCAAAGCCGTCATCACACAACTTGGGTTCTGATGAGCTGGGCCAAATCAGAAAAGTTAGATGAACAAAAAGCTGTGAATGGAAGTACAGGAGCAAGCGTCCAGCTGGCGAACTCTCCTCCATGTTCCGCTGCACCGGGGATTCCCCACAGCCTGCCAGTGCAGCAGCTGATTCCTGGAAGGAAGAAAACAGAAGTGGGGGAAGGGGGTGAGTGTATTAACTCCTTCAAAGACAGCACCTGGGTACATAATGAACCAGCGCTGATGAGAGGTCCAGCAAAGCTGCCATTTAGGGAGCTGCCTGCTCTATAGAAGCAGCCGATCACACAGCCACGGTATCAAATCAGCCAACCCCACTGGGCCTGATTCTGATCTCACACTGGTATAAATCAGTATCAATTCTCTTAATACAAATGTGGTTACATCAGCATAAAAGCAGAGTAAAACGAGATCCAAATCAGTCTTGTACTGAAGCATGAGATAAATTGCAAACCACAGGCAAAATTCGCCCCTCAATGCACATCTCCTAGATCCGGGCGAACAATGGATTTTTTGGTTCATTGGCAATTGAGTGGTGGAGAGAATAAAAAAATTGTTACAGCTCAAACAAAATGTGTTTCAATTGTGAACCTTTTTAAAATGTTTTTGATTTTTTTTTAAAATAAATTGAAGGAAATTTTGAAACAAAACGCTGTTTCAAAAAAAAAAAAGACCCAAAATATTTTGGTTTAAAAAATGTCAAAATGAAACATTTTGATTTTTTCTGTTTTTGAAGTTTTTCCCCGACCCAAACAAAGTGGTGAAATCTACAGGAATTCATGAAATATTTTGGTGTTTCCGAAAAAATGTTTTGCACAAAAAATTTCACCCAGCTCTAGTCTCTTCTGTATCCTGCCCTCTTTCCTTGGGCAGAGCTCCCACTGTCATCTGTAGATGCTCTAGCCACTGTACGAGTACATGTTATGCAATACGCAGCCAAACAGAACTGATATATTGGTAGGGCAGAAAAGGCAGAGCAGAAACATCACCTTCTAAACTATTTTCTCCTCAGTTCTGAACATTCCCAGCAAGTTACTGAACGCATTTGTCCTGAAGTGACTAGAGAAATGTTCCATTTTAAGCAAACACTTTGTGTAAGTATGTAGAGGCTACATCTGCACGTAGGGGTCTGATTCCCTGTTCATGTTAGACATTGTCGTCCTTGCTTGCTAAAAATAGCGGTGAAGGTGCAGTAGCAGAAGCTAGCCATGAAGAGTACATACCCACATGGTTCAGGCAGGTTTGAACTCAGGCGTGTGCTGCTACTCGCTGTTAGCCATGCTCCCAAGGCTACACTTCTATTGTTAGCATGCTGACTTGAGGAGAGCTAGCAAGAGTATGCCTAATGCAAGCTGGGAATCACACCCTAGCTCCTCATCTAGATATACCTTAAGTGCTACCACGAGAGTTGCTGGGCCGAGCTGAGAGGGAGCTTCACAGAAAAGGTATGCCATAGGCAGCAGATTTCTTCTCCCACTACACATACATGACCTCATGCCAACGGGTCTCAGCCCTGCCCATTCAGGCCTTGCCCTGGTGCCAAGAGCTGTCCGTAAAGGAGCCAGACTGAGCTGTTACTCCTGTTTGCTTTATAGTTCTCCAGAAGCCTGAATCGTCACTGCCAACTGTGCAGAAACAGTAGTGCTGCTGGTTTAATGGGGTGCCATGCTCCAGTTTTATACATCACACATGGTGAGGAGGGGTGTCTTGAAGTGTTCTCTCTCCTCGCTTTGGGTCGTTTCAAGCCACTCGGATTTGCACAGGAAGAATTAAAATCTTAGCTGTTCCAGAGCAGGCTGCATCCATGGACAGGTTCCACATGTTGCATGGTTCTCTTCTCCAGGCTACAGCTTTATCTTTAAAAGGCTTGATTCCTTAAACAAAGCACACTTGCCAGCTTTGGCCCTGCCATTAGGAAATACAAACCGCCTGTGTTATGTTTAGAGGAACATTCCCCCCCACTTCCCTATCTGGATGGACACAAATGTCCCAAATGAAGTGGTTTGTGTGCTGCAATCACCACATCTTGCTTAAGACTACAAAGAACAGCTAATCCTCCCAGGCACTGGGCCCCAGAGCAGTTCGTAGTGCATGCTCGTCACAGACATCAGTGCTTATTACTCAGTGTTCTGACATCTGGTACCATATAAAAACAAACAAAAACCAACCACACTTGTCCTAAGATCACTGGGTAACATTACAGCCCCGCCATTTTGGGCTTCTTACCTCTTCACCTTCTCAAGGAGACCAATCAAGCCCCTTGGAGCAGCCCAGCTGTCCCCACTTATGTGATGGCTGCCTTCATGGCCATGACATAGGGAACCACCAGAGCTCCACCTTGAGCCAAAGACTCTCTAGCTGTGACTAACAGATTCACATGCTCAACAGATGGTCACAAAGGAGCCACTCGCTAGTGGGTTACATATGCAGCCTTCAGATTCTCCCATTAGTCTGCACTGGCTACTCAAAATGCCTGAATTACACCAGACTAGGCTGAGAAAGAGAGACAGACAGACAAATGGGAAATATTCAAAGTACATCAATGCTGCCGAGTTTATTTTAAACTCTCTCAGATGTTTAACTGCCTGACAATCACTCTGGGAACAATAAATGAATTAAATGCTGGTGCCAGCTGCCAAACCGACAGCCCTAGGGGACTGAAGTGCCGAGATGGAATAGGTGTGACCAGGCAGTAGCCATGCACACTTCCCTCATGGTGCTCCAGCAATGTGCTTCAGCCAGGCGCTGCAGTGACCCACCTCTAGGGGTAACAGATAGTTCAGCCAGCATGATCATTTTTTGGAGGTTACCAGCAAATATATCCATTTATCCCTATTAGCATAATGGGAAGGGATACACAGGCTAAAACTTGAAACCAGTGTACTTTGTGGGGGAGAGGGGTTGGGTGTATAGCCTGAGAATCCTAAGTAAATCTAGCCAAGTGCTCACTATATATTGCAAACCCATACCCCAGCCTCTGCCAGCTGCCTCTGCCTGCTTCATCCTCTTTACCAGAGCTCGCAGATTCTGGCCTAAGCAGTTTTAGCAGGACAGGAGAGTTCCCCTAAAATGTTTCAAAACTCAATCAATATTCTGATATGTCTAGTTGCACTACACATGTTTCCCCTATCCCACTAAAGGGCTATCCCAGCTGCTCCCCTCCCTTCTCAGAGATCATGGCTGACAGCTCCACGTGACCCTCCACATGCCATCCCCACCCCCATCCCACTTGGCCAGTCCTGAAAGCCTATTTCTGGAAGGAAAGTGAAAAGGCAGTATCATGCAGCAGCACAGTGCATAAGACGTGACCATATAAGACATTCCAAACATGGCTCAGCTCTATCAACAAATGCTTTGAACCACACACAAGACAGCAATTAGAGCAATCAATAAAACCAGCCCCATAAACTTGCACAACATTTTGTGATAGCTTTAGGGAGAACTGTCATCTAATGTGTGAATCATAAAAATACTTCCCACCACTCCAAAAGAGATCTAAGCCCTGTTACCACTCAAGAATGTAAGGCCACAAATCCAATTAAAAGGGACAAAAGGAAAACAAAATCTTTTACCCTGAAGTAAAAGCTAAAATTACTCAGAAACTTGATGGAAATTCTCTTAGCTTTCAAACAGCATGGGGAGTTGTGGTGGGAGATGAAAGGACCGAGGTGGTGGGGAGTGAGGGAATGAAATGAATAGAAACAAGAGGATTGGCAAGGTTGGGATTAGTCCAATCACTAGGGGATTTTAATATATTGGTGTAATCAACCCATTCAGCTTCACCCCATTAAGGATTTCATCGCAGAAGGTTTGCAGTGTTAAGGGCTACAGTGGTGCCTTGCTTTTAGATTGATAAAAGTGAATGCATTTTAAAATTTTCAGTCATCATTACAGGGCTTCCTGTTCACCAGTCTCTTTACCATTTATTCTCCAGAACAACTCTGCAGTGCACACTCCGCCCTAACAACAGGCATGGCATCCAAACAGGTTTGTAGGCAGCACCATCTTGCCTTCAGTCAGTCAACTAAACATTCCACCACTAGCCTGCACCTGCTCAGGGTATAATTAAGCCTTCTTCTGCCAGGTGCTCTCACATCAGAGTAGGGCGTCATGAACCCCACTGACATCTATATTGGGTCAGAATAAAGCCCCGGCTTGTCCAAAATTGAAAATGACACTGTGCTGGACTCCCCTGACATCATGCACCCTGCTGGTACATCCCACATTGGTGCCCATGATCCTCTAGCCATGGTCATCCAAATAGTGCCAATAGTCAACCCGAAACTAAATTTTTCTATGAATGAACTCTTCAAAAAATTTCACTCAGCTTTATAAAGCTATCAATGTGGATCTATTCACCGGACAATCTGGTAAATGAGGAAGGGTCTCTTTCCACATTCCCTGGTAGGAAACTGTGGTCTGCAGATATTTTTCATTTCACCTACTCTGATGCTGTGCTCTGGCTTCCAACAGAATAACATTATTTCAAGCTTTTACATTTATTACACTTTATGGCCTCTTCTGACCACATCAGCTGGGCTCACTGTTCTTTATCTAAAGATCTTTGCAACCTTCATACTTAACAAGCAGGGGAAGAGGGGGAGGAAAAGAATTTAACATGACTTGTTCTCATTAAAAGCAATGGGCAGCCTCTACCTAAAAAGGCTATTACAGACTGTGGCAGTGGGTGTGTTAATATATAGCATGTTTTCAGGCCTCATAATCCTTGTTTATGGTTAGTATTTAAAACAGACCTATTCATTTCAATATTAAACCGAATCACAAGCAAAACACCCACAGCACTGCCATGCAGTCATTTCTAGAGCAGGGTTGCCCTGCAGTTCCACACTGGGGTTGTTTAAATGTGTTAAAAACAAAATTAAATTTCCTCTATTACACACACATAACTATGAAGGGAATTGTGTGGTAGAAAAGCAAGGGGCGGTGTCGTCTAGTGACTACAGCAGGGCACTGGAGAATCAGGACTCTGTCTCCAGCGACTTGCTGTGTGGCCATGGGCAACTCCTTTCTTCTCTCCTTTGGCCCAATAACAGGCCTAAGTGAGCCATACAAGCATTCCTGAGAAGTAAATGGTTCTTACAATCAATGACAGCCTGCAAATGGATTTGGTTTTATATGCTGTCTGGTGGGAGGATGGTTCACCCTGGTCAGGCAGCAGGAAAGCCTTGAAACAAATCATGACTGTGACACTTAACTTAGGAGGCCCTGAGATTTAACGGACTAAGCACAGGAACTCCTAAGTTCTCAACCTGCCTCCGCCATGGATTTACAACATGACCTTGGCCAAGACTTTCAATCTCAGTCTCTCTCTCTGTAAAATAATAATTAGAATATCACTTACCTAATTCATATTAAGTGATCTTCACTGCACACTATATGTACAGAGCTCTGAAGATTTAAAGTGTGAGGTGAGCACAGGGTATTTCTAAACTGGGACAAATCTCTGCAAGCAGTTTAAAGGGAGAATATAAAAATCCAATATGAAAAGCACACTAACAAGGCAGGATTCAGGGCTCTTACTTTTTGCTTTCACTGCCATCCCCATAGCAATGCAGCGTCCTGGAATCCAGGGCCGGGTACTGGCACTCCACGCAGACCGTGTGCCCTTCTCGGAGATACTGCATCCAGTGAGTGTGGGAATTGTTCCCCTGCAAACAGTCTTTTGTAATGGTCATGAGCTGGAATTCGACACAGTACCTGCAGCAGAAATGACAGCCTCAGCTAGCTGAACAGCTGCGTTACAGACCTACCAGTGACTGGGCGACCCAGAGCAGACTGGCTGAACAAATACCATTTTCAAAAATGGGGACGTGCATACACATTTATTCTGACAAGCCAGATTGAATAGTAACACTCAGCTCTCATAAAGGTGCTTTCAACCCATAGATACCACACTGCTTTGCAAAGGAGGGTGATTTCTCTTTTTTAACGAATAGGGAAACTGAGGCACTGAATGATTAAGTGCTTGGCCAGTGCCAAACAGCAAGTAATTGGAAGCTCCAGGTCTGCTGACTCCTAATCTGGTGGACCATACTGCCCCAGTTCACTAGATCGTACTGCCCCAGTTCCAACTTTTGATTATGTATGGTAATACTTCATAGGAGACTAAGATGTGTCTTGTAGAATAATTAGTTACAGTACCCAAGTCTTAGGTGATTGGAGGTCTTCCTATGTACTTGCCTTGAAGTGGGGTAAGGCTGCCAGCTTTTTGAGGAGGATTATCAGGCTAGCAGGGAGACTTAGTACTCTATTTGTGCCATGCACAGATCACGCTGTACTCGTGTTTTTAACCAAGCTCTGGAGGAAGGGCTAAGAATGGGCCTTGTTCAGCGAAAAGAATGGAAGTTTGAGGAGGTGGCAGTAACTGTGTCAAAAAATGTGGTTTTGCACAAGCAGAAGCTCTTTCCCTGCAGAAGCTTAAATGACAATGATGGATGCATGCACGCACATTATAGAAATGTGTGTGCAAGTATGGAGCACCAGCAAGTGAATGGTTGCTTTATGGTGTGAGAGAGGCACCGATATCTTCCCTGTGACACTTACAGAATGTCAGGTGACAACAAAGAAAAACCATACATGGGAGCTTAAAACAAAAGGCCACAGAGAATCACCAGCCTGCAAAACTGAGCGAGACAGGATACAGCAACCCCCCTTAGCAATCTGCTACAGGTCCTTGCAATAGTAACAGCAGTCCCTATTGGAGCAAGAAGCAGGAGGGCAAAGCCAAAACCAGCACCCTCACAGATCTTATTTCTTTAAGCTGAGTATAAAGGAGGAACGTTCGCCAAACACGCGGCTGCGTCGAGAAACCGGCCTGGGACAGATCTCTCGCAGGATGTAAGGTGCAAATGAGAGCCTTATGCAGAACCTTGATGCTTGCCAGTGCCTGCGCTGTGTACCAGCGACACTGGGGGGAAAAGCACAGCAGGAGCTTAAGGGCACCAAACACATCAGCTGAATCTCTCTCAAGCACTTGATGCAATCAAACCAACCAATACAATAACCTGGCTCCTACACAGCAGGGACACCCAAACTCGGCTCTGCTGGTACCCAACAGGGGAACTTACCAGGATCCCCAGAGCCAAAACTAATTTGATTAAAATGGAGTCAACTGCACCTGCACCTTTAATACAGAAGTGCTGCCCAGCATGCTGGAGCTGGTCTCTGTAGTCCATGCTTTCCCTTTAATGCTGAGGATAACTATTGTACACACTAGAGCCCAGGGGTAGTCAACAGGATGACTGGGGGCCAAATCCAGACCGCCAAATGCTTTTGAACGGACACCAACATCTTTTTAATTATAATAATAAATATTATTTGCTCTGGAGTCTGGGCCTTGACTATACCTTAGCCAAGAAATTTGGACCTTGACAAAAAATAATTGATCACCTCTGTTGTAGCTCAAGAGGGGAGTGTAAATGGCTACCTGCACTGTGAAGCTAAAAATCAATGCTAAACTGTAAGCAAGTAACAAAAACATAACAGATACAATAGTGGCCCCATAAATCCACTGCTCTGACAGCAAATAATAGGTGTCAAGGGCCTATATGGTTGAGATAATGAGTTCCTGTGCCAGTAATGGATTTATTCTAAGCACCGTGACTATGTGCAGTTCCAGAAACAGTGCACACACGAGCACGTTTTTCTGAATATTTAGGCCATGGGCTACGCTGGAAATTATTCACGGTGCAATATAAACAGCAAAGAGCACAGTAAGACTGAGAGCCAGAGTCCCAGCAATTCCACCACACGATGGAAGAAAAGGGCATTGTACCCAGGGAGACGTAGGGCAAGGGAACAGGCTGAATTGGCTGCTCTTTGCTTAAAGGATCCTAAACAAAAGCTACAACCCTACATTCCCCATCACACCAACTTTACATCAGGGGACCCCCTGACCTCAGCAGAGTTACTCCAGTGCACACTGATGTCGCCCAGTGGACAGTCAAGCCCTTCATTCTGTGAAGCTGGTGTTGCTCTGCAATCAGGCTTTAAGGGCCTCGAGGACCTGAACTTGTAGATTTAGTGTTTCCAAGCCCGCTCGAGTGTCCCCATTAAATTGTTTACAACTGCTGAACCTGGATCTCACAACCATGCTCTCGTATCCATACTGCACTATGCAGACATTCTGACTTGGGTCGGTGGTTTGACCTGTGGCCACACTGAAAATGCCACAGAGGAAATTGGACTCTGACCCATTCCTCTAGCAGAGGGATAGGATCCAAGTCCTGATTTGTATGTGGACGGAAGGAGGGTTTGGGCTCAAACCTGAATCAGAGCTCAGGCTTAGCGTGCAGTGCAGACATAATCTAGAAGTCTTCATCCTGTTGCTGAACATTTGCTATGGTAAGAGCATACCCTGTGCAATCCTACACATACAGAAGCCAATGAGAAAACATGTGTAAAGTGTGATTACACTGCAGCACTCAGACCCTTACTTACTCCGCTCTTTCATTTTCGGTGGACGCAGCTCTCTTTTTCCTGGCTTTCCCATAACCTCCTGTGGTTATTAATGCTGGAACTGTGCACCAAGAGAAAGCACACACAGTAAGTGACAATACTGCTCTGAGACCATTTGTGCCTGTCAAACAAAGATTGGGGCTTTGATGGTCTTTAAACATCACATAATTTTTACTTTGGCAGGAATCAAACACAATTCCATATTATCAGTGAACATCCAGCATTTGATTGGAGAGAAATGTACATTCATGCTCTTTTCTTGCCTGAGAGAGTGAGGTTGCTTATCACATTGGCGGCAACCAAAAGAAAACAAAGTCACTGTTAATTTAATACCAACTCTCAGCTGGTTTGAGGAAACTGATTTAAAATAAACATGAACTATTAAATCCAGACTGGTAAAGAAGCCAAGCCCAGATTCTGGCCCCAGAGACACTGGCAAAAAATAAATAAAAAAAAAATCAGTAGTCAGTGTAGTTACACATGTGGAAAGTCAATGTGTTTGAGATCAAATCAGCATTTACTCCAGATTTACATCAGAAACTGGCATGCACTGTCCAAACTGGACAGGGGAAAGGGGATACCTTGCCTCTGATGGGTGCTATTCTTCCATGACTTTTGCAGCTGATTTATAAAGATACTGCTCAACACTTAAGGCCAAATTTCCCTCCCACTTACAAGAATTTTCCTCAATAGACTTCATAGGAATTACTCCAGATTTATGCTCATATAAGTGAGATTAGAATCAGACCCTTAGTGTGTTACTTTTGAAACCTTCCAGATTACACTAAACAGCAGGTACTATTTAAAATAAATGTCCCAGAAAGGATGCCCATGAGCCCCATATAAAGGGCTATATTTGGTTCTCAATAATACTGGTGTAAATCAGGGTAACGCCACTGACTTCACTGGAGCTACTCCAAATGTGCACCAATGAAACAGAGCAGAACTGGGCCCAAAGGCTTTATCTGCAAATAACTCCATTCAAACAAACACTGTCAAGAAAGTTTAGAGGCCAGGCCCTGGGTTCAGCTGAGCTCTGTTCAGCGACGGATCCAGAGGTTGCCTTTTCAATGTACTTACTAAGGGACTGTTTGCACTCAGCTCCTTGCTGGGTCCAGTACTCCACACAGCCAGCCTTCTCCTCCAGAGGAGGACACACCTCGCCTCCATTTCTAGGCTCCTGCAGGACACGTCTCCTTCGAACTCGGTACGTTTCCTGGCAAGGCTCTGCACAGCTGCTCCAGTCGCTCCACTCGGATACAACACAGGAGATCTCTGGGAATGGGGCAAGAAACAACAGTGCAGACTCCAGAAATAGTGCACACAACACCTTCAGAGACAGACTGGGATTTCTGGCTCAGCTCACTACAGCAACCTTCCCCCAACTAAAGCTGCAGGATGCTAAGTTTGCAGCCTAGTGAGACTGCCTGCCATATTTGGTCACACACAACTCTTCCCAATGGTTTCAGTGGAAGGCACTCATTGCAGGGAAGTACTTGGCCCTGGAGGAAGTTTCAGCAACTCAGGTTGGTCTATGTTAGGAGGTTTTGCACCCTGGTAGCTACACTGCAGCAAATCTCCAGGAAAACACTGCTGTAAAATGGTGCCCACACCAGTGCAACTTAATTCAGTTTGAAACCAGAGTTACTCATACCAGTGTAAGTCCCATTACTCTGGTGCAGTGCATCTACACAGGAGGTGGAGGGTGGCAATGATGTAACAACAGCCATGCAAACATGTCTAATGTAGACAAGTCCACAGATCCTTTATTCAGACATCATATGGCACTTGATCATAGTAACAGAATCTCTCCCACCACATAGCAATGTTTTAAGTGGCTTGTTCCCTTTCTCCCACCAACAAACCACTTTCTCATCCTAATACCATGTCTGCAGGGTGTATGCTCAACCCCAAGACACACTCTTCGGTGTGCTGAAGGCATTTGATTTTTTTAAATAAATATTTTTAAATAGGTTCATAGAGTTTAAGGCCAGAAAGACCATCAGATCACCTAGTCTGACCTTCTCTGTATCACAAATCATTAACTTTCACCCAGTAACCCCTGTATTGAGCCCAATTATGTGTGTTTGACTAAAGCACCTCTTCCAGAAAGTCATCCAGTCTTCATTTGACAACAGCAAGATGAAGAAGCCAAGACTTCCCTTGGTAATGTGTTCCAATTGCTAACCACCCTCATTGTTAAAAAATTGTGCCTAAAATCTAATTTGGATTTGTCTGGCTTCAGCTTCCAGCCATTGGTTCCTGTTATGCCTTTCTCCACTAGATTAAGAAGCCTTTTTGTACCTCCTATTTTCTCCCCATGAAGGTACTTATACACTGTAATCAAGTCACCTCTCAATCTTCTTTTTGATAAACTAAACAGATTGCTCTCTAAGTCTCTTGCTGTAAGGTATTTTCTCCAGCCCTTGAATAATTTTTGTGGCTCTTTCCTGTACCCTCCAATTTTTCAACATTCTTTTTAAAATGTGGACACTTTAAATGCAGTAAAATGTGGACACATACACAATGCAGTATTCCAGCATTGGTCTCATAAGTGCCATACACAGAGGTAAAAATGACCTTCCAACTTTCACTCACTACTCCCAGTTATACATACAAGGATTGTGTTGGCGCTTTTTGCTACTGCATTACCCTGGGAGCTCATGTTGAGTTGCTTGTCCATTACAACCCTTAAATCCTTTTCAGACTCGCTGCTTTCCCACATCCAATCCTCATTCTGTACGTACAGGCTATATTCCTTGTTCCTAGATGCACAACTCTGCATTTGGCTAAATGTATTTTATCTGAATCAGCCCAGGTTACCAACAGATCCAGATCGCTCTGCCTGACTGCCCTGTCTTCCTCATTATTTACCACTCCAACAATCTGTCATCCACAAGTGATTTTTTTTAATTTACTTCCAGTTCATTGATGAAAATGATGCATGCTGTCCGTCCTAGTGCAGATCTCCACAGAACCCCACCAGAAACAGCCCTATTCAATGATGATGCCTCATTGACAATAACTTTTTGAGATGCCAATTGGCCATCACTTGATCCATGTAACATGTGCTTTATTGATACTGTATTTTTTAATCCAAGTGTCACTTAGTACTGAGGGATTGTCCACACAGAGCAGCCTTGGACACTAAATTTCTAAAGTGCACCAACATAATGAGCATTAATCGGTCCATGTAGACCCTACTGTTTCAAAGGGCACCATGTTAAAGCACACTAGGGAACATTTAGTTCACACCAGCAGGGTGTGCTTTAGAAATCACAGCCCCATAAGTGCGCATTGCTGTCCATTTAGGCCAGCCCCAAGTCAAATGCTACATATGTTCAAGTACAATACACCCACGTGGTTACCTTTATCAACCAAACTTGTAATTTCATCAATGAATGAAATCAGATTTGTCTGACAAGATCTCTTTTCCATAAAGCTATGTTGACAGGCATTAATTATATCCCTAACCTTTAATTCTTTATCAACTGAAACCCACCTCAGCGTTGCCATTATTTTGCCTAGGCTGATATCAGGCTAACCAGCCTGTAGTTACCCACTTTCTCTTTTTAAATTTGGGCATACCATTAGCATTCTTCCAGTGTCCTGGAATTTCCCCAATAGCACAACATTTATTAAAATGTATCAGTGAGCCAGAGAGCTCCTCAGCCAACTCTTTTAGGACTCTAGGGTGCAAGTTATCAGTACCTGCTGATTTAAAAATGTTTATCCCGAGTAGACGTGGTCTAACATTCTCCCCAGTTACTAATGGACCGGAAACTACTACATCATCCTCACGGGATACAAGTACCTGCTTCTTTTAAAATATTTATTGAAAACTACTGCCCTTTCAGCATTGTTAACAATTTTACCTTTTCCAGCTAATAATGGGCCTATACCATTGCTAGGATTTCTTTTGTTACCGAAAGAATATACTTTTAAAATTCCCTTATAGTCTTTAGGGCTGCCGGCAAGGGATTTTTCCCTGATATATTTAATTTTCCTGATCAATTTTCTGCACTTCTTAACTTCTAATTTATATCGATTGCTATTTATTTCCCCCTTTTTCAAGTTATATGTTGCTTTTTTATTTCTAATTGTTTGTGAAATGGTGGGGTTTTGGCCATCTAATAAACTCTTCTTAAATAACAACCTGTTTTCATTCATATTTTTCTGTCTGCATTTTTCCTCCCAATCAATCAATTTCATTCATAATGTTCCTCAGCTTTGGGAAATTAGTCCTTTTGAGAAGCACCAGGTTTATATTATTACTGGTTGGGATTTTCCTCTGCCTATTTTTAATATCATCAGGTCATGATCACTGAAGCAACCACCAACTTCCAGTCCAGTGATTAATTCATCTTCATTATCCATCATAAAGAGGTCCAAAATAGTTACGTCATGTTGACAGCAGTATCTTTTGTGTTAGAAAATCATTTATAATTTTTGGAAACCCTAATGTTTTACTACTGGCTGCATGAGCCCTCGAGTATGTGTCTTCCAAACTGAAGGCCCCCATAACCGCACAGTTCTTTCCACACATTACACACTGGTGTTTAAGTAGTAACTTAACCAGTTAGTTCTCTGATTTAATTTGACGGTCTGTAACAGACCCTCACCAAAAACTCATCCTGGGATTTATGTGTTAGCACTTTGACCCACGTGCTATGCAAGATCTTGCGTTTCTGAGTTATCAATAACTCTAAAACAGGCAATGGTGTCCTTAATATAGCATGCCACCAACACACATTCTTTTTACCCACTCCATCCTTTCTGATTTGGTAATGCCAATTGTATCGTATTTTCCCCATCAATGAGAATTTCCAGTTCTGCTTCCTTTTTATCCAAACTCCCAGCATTGGCATAAGCACGATTGAAGCATTTCTTCTCTTCACATTCTTTGCCACTTCGGTTCAACTGGTTCGCAACATATTGAATCTGCATTTGAACTATATCTGTACCACCACTTGCACAAAACTCAAGCTCTATTTTACGTTCTCTTCCCATGAAAATCCTGCAGTCAAATCTCACTAGCATGAATCTTAGTGGGGAGCAGATCTCACAGTATCTCAGGAAATGAACTTGAAATCTGTATACAAGAACATTCACTTGCAGGGTCGTCCAACAAGGAGTGTGGAACAATACCATATGATTTACCTGGCCAATGACAATTAACTAACACGGCTTGTATAGCAAGTTTAAAACATTCACATAAAACTATTTGCAATCAGTCTACAGAGTCCAAAAACATGCAGAAAAAAAGTGACAAATTATTTTGATTTAATTGATAATAATAATTAAATCCAAGTAAAAAATAAAAGTCACACACCCTGCTCAGAAATATTTCACCATCAGAATTATTCACTCACTTCTCCCAAGATGCGTTATTGGTTATGTCTATTTCTTTGTGGCCTGTACAAAAAAAAAAAGGCAAGCTAAAATACATTTGAAATCTAAAGTACTGCTGTGAGTAAAGACCCCTCCTTACTTTTCAGTCACCAAAGCAAACTTGGTAGAGAAGGCTGTCCCTGAACTGGTGTCACTGGGCCTTATTCTATAACACAAGCATTACAATAATATTTAGAAAAAGCAGCATTTCTGGCTTTATTCAGTGCATGTTTACATTTTCGCTGCCTGTGTTATAGCTAATCGGAGAAATATTTAGGCAGAAGAACCAAGGGTTCCATCTTCCACAGGGCTTCTCATCCACCTGGGTGGCAGTTTCGTTCAGGCACCAAGCCAAGTTTGGACTGGAACAGACCCCTGGGGCATTGGTCCTCTCAGGACTGAATGAGTGCATGATCCTTAAACTGGCCCATAGGCTACCTGGGAACTACAAACTGAAAAAGTTACAGAACTAGGCAGCAGGAAGGGGGGGGGGGATTTAAAGGAAAAAAAGAAAAAAGGTCCATCTGTATATCACAGATTGTATGGTTGAGTGATTAGAGCATAGGACAGTGTTGGAAGAACTGGTTTCCCATCCCTGGCTCTGTGACAAATGTCTCATGTGACCTTGAGCAAGTCACTGCATTTCTCCAAGCTTCATTTTCCTCATTTAAGATAGGAATAAGTATTATTATAATCATTTATTTGTGTTGTAGTAGAACCTACAGACTCCAATCAAGGATAAGAGCGTCACTGTGCTAGGTGCTGCACAAAACACATAATAAAAAGATGGTACCTGTCCTAAAGAGCTTACCATCTAAGACAAGAGACAACAAGTGGATACAGAAGGACAGACATGGAAGAACAAGGAAAGAGCCAGATGACGATAAACAGCACACTTACCCATCACATAGGCCGCTATGCGGCAAAAATTCATCAACATCTACAGAGTAATTTAAGATCCTTAGAGGCAGGATGCTACGGGAGATAGTACTGGATTAGAACCCAGGAGCCCTGGGTTCTATTCCCAGATCTGCCACAGACCAGCTTGGGCAAGCCATCACCCATCGTTGGGCCTCAGTTTCCCCATCTGTAAAATGGGGCTAAGGATACTCGCTCCTTTGTAAAGTGCTTTGAACATCTACAAATAGACAAAAAGCACTATATAAGAGCTAGATATTGCTGTTGTATTATTTTCATATGTGAATATTACTTCCCTCTTATTTCTGTTTCTATCATATCTCTGTATTGTAGACACTAGACAGACAGACTATTTCATTTTACATTTTTCTTCCTTCTTTGTCTTTCTTTATTGTTTCAAAGTACAAAAGATTTTAAAGATGTCACATTCTCCCGTGCGTTGCTCCTTTGGGAGAGTTTTCGAACCTGCTGAGGGGTGTCTCCACTAATGCTGCCTCAACCTCATTCACTTGGCAGCTATTTTGCAGCCCAATGGCTCTCACCCTTCCAAAAGTCTTCCTTGGATCTCATCTAAATTTGCACTTTATCTTCAGGACATTGCTTCTTAGACTGTGCCTCCCTCATCTCTTTTATATTATACCCTCTGCCACAGCTCTCAAATCCCTCCTGCCTCGCATGGGGCTAAAGGAGAGATTGCAAAAAAGTATTTAATTTGATGAATAAAATAAACCTCAGCACATCAGAGGTGCTCATGTGAGGGTTTCAAATGACTTTGCAAATATGAATGAACTAAGCCTGTGGGGAAAGAGGAACACATTACCCCCATTTTACTAATGAGGGAATGGAGTCAGAGAAGGGAAGTCAGACCTCTAAATTCACATGAGTCAAGAGCATAACTTAGCCTCAAGTCCACTTCCCATACTCTACTCACAAAATCACCCTCCACCGTTTTGTTTTTTTTTGTTTTGTTTTTTTGCTTGCCTGATGCTAATTTTTTTCAGTCTCTTCATAGTTTGAAATTGCCAACAGATTCCACACCCCCGCCCATTTTCCATCACCGCACCCCTTTCAATCCTGACCTGGCTGCTGAGGCTGCCAGCAAGAAAGCCAGTTAGTGCCACTGTCCTCAGGCTTCTTTGCAATGTGCATTATGATTTTATTCCTCAGAGGGATCCACTGGAGAACATTAAAGCAAAGGAGACACACATTACAGGAACCCCCCATCAGTTCCATCCTGACCCCCCCGTCTCCAAAAAATATAAAAAATAAAAATAATCTCCCAGGACAGGGCTCTAGACTACCAAAATTATGTTCTGAAGTTTAAACTCCCAATACCATAGAGAAGATGTGATCAGATCCTGCCCAGGGTGATTCTCCAAGGTGCTGAGAGCCTTTATATCCCATTAAAGTCAACGGATACTCAGCACCTTACAGGACTAAGCCATTACATAGGAAAGTAACAACATCCATGTTCACTTGAGCATTGGTTTATTGCACTAACACCCCCCCACACACACACACACCCCAAGGCGATCCTGCAGACACAAACCAATGTATTATATAGCGAAACAAAACCAATTATATTTCAAACACGGCTCCCCAAAACATCCCTTCAGCCCTCCTATTTCATCCCAGTGTATCTGACAAACACCAGATTATGCTGCACCTGAATGAGCAGAAAAGGCAGCCAGTATTTTAGCCTAGGTTATTCTGGCATCTCTGCAGAGGCAGGCTTTCTGATAGCTTCCCCAAGAGCTTGCTATTTCCAGCCCTTCTGTGCGGTAATTCTTTTCTGTCTGGGATGTGCAGGCACACTTCCTCACATCCCGTCTCTAATTAACACTCTCTCCAACTTCAAGTCTTCCTTGCTGGACTGAGAATAGTAACAGGAACATTTGCTGCCCAGGGTTATCTGGGAGTTTGCTCTATTTCAGTTCCATCCCGTGTTCCTAATTTAGAAAGTTCAGGTTCATAACTAGCTCAATCTTGAGAGGTGCCAAAGAACTAAGATGCTGTTCCATAGATGCTGCAATGCACAGCAATAAACTCTAAATATTTATGGGATTGTACAACATCCAACATGAATCATCTAATGAATCCTCTTTGGAATCTCCTCCTCTTTCAGCCAAGTTTGGCTTCAGGTATTAATACCACACATTCCATATTTTATTTTAGTATCACTTGGATAAAGTCAGCCTGTAGCAGGGGAAAATAATCTATTGGAAATGGTCAGTCTACACAAATGATTCAATATCAAATATATCCAAGTTCCTTGCATCCAGTACAAATGACCTATAAGAAATAACTCTGAGCAAAGATATTAGTATACAGAAAATGACCATGAATTTTTTTGACATAACTTGACGGCTAGTACGTTGTTATACCTGCAATATGCCACTAGATGGTACTGTTCAGAATACTATTGTGATGTAGAAATAAGCAACAGGCAGTATTCGTAACAGGTGCTTTGCTGCAAATTTCCAAAAGTGACCTGCAAAGAGGGGAAATTGGACTTGCCTTTTTGATTTATTTACAATGCATGAGAAGAATTTTTTTTCCTGCTAGGTTATACACATTAGAAATGTAGTTATCACATTCCTTGTTTTCTTGAAAGAGTCTATGGACAACTGGGAAACTAAAAGGATTACTATACAACAAGTATAGTGTTATTATTTGGATTACAATAATGTTTGAAGGCTCCAACCGTGGTCAAGGGCCCATTGTGTTAGATGCTACAAAAACACTTCCAAAAACACAGTCCCTAACCACAAAGAGTTCACAACCTAATCCGGAACAAGATGCCACAGTGATTTGGACGAACACTGGGAGACAAGCAGTAATGGAGGACAGGGGTTACAGTAATGGAATCACATGGTCACATACATCAAGTCTTGCACAATCAAATCATTTGAATTTTTTTTTAAATACATAAAATCAGCGATTCCTGGCTGCTGCTTAATCTAATCATCACTGGAAGTGAACCTAACTGAGGGAACAGGATTGACAGACAATTCAAGATGTGGTCCCCATTGAAAAAAAAATCTGTAAAAAAAACCTTCCTAAACCCTCTCTTCTGGCCTTCAAACAGCCCACAATGTCACCAAGCTCATCATCAGAAGCCAGCTTCTCAAAGTGCACCAGGCCCTGCCTGAACAACAGATGCAAAAACCTGCAGACATATCTCCATTGCTATGATGATTAATATCCCCCACAACATGCCTTTCAAGATCCATAAGTTCTACACATGCCTATCATAACGTGTGGTGTGCCCTACCCAGAACACTAAATGTCCTGGCAACGACTATGTGGGGGAAATGAGAATCACTATGGTCTCAAATGAACTCTCACAGAAAAATGACAAGATACAAAAATACCATGTCATCTGTGGGGGGGACATTTTTCACAAAACGATCACTCCATATGTGACCTCTCAGTCCTCATCCTCCAAGGAAACCTGTAAGGCACCTTCAAAAGATGAGTCTGGGAGCTTAAATTCCTAATTTTGTCAGGGTTGATCTACACTAGACACTAGAGATCATGGTCTTAATAAACACGCTAGATTTATGGCTCATTATAGCAATCTGTAACCCACTAACCTTCCTTTTGTTCTAGGATTGCAGAGGTGCTAACTGTCCACATCCCCTTGAATGGTCTCTTACATGTTAACTTCTTATGCTAAACATACCATTCCACCTTATATTTAGCTACAACACTCTGAGTACCTTTCCCAGACCTGAAAAAAAGCTCTGGGTTGCTTAAACCTGGTCTCTTTCACCAACAGAAGTTGGTCCAATAAAAAAAAATATGACCTCATCCACCTTCTCTCTCTAGTTATGTTTTTATTAACTCAGATACCTGACATACAATTGGGTTTGTTAACAGTTCAAACACCCCAGCCTCTTCAACTGAGGGCTGAGAAACCTTCCACTTCAGTTATCTAGTCTTACAAGGAGGCCTAAAGGGAAGATATGACTTGATATTTCTAAATTCAGAAAAGCAAGTTGTTTTTTTAAAAGGGAAGGGGAAATGAGCTCTCCCTCCCAATTTTTTTTGGCATACTCTGCAGGTCCTTTAATCAGGGACATCACAGGTCTACACTTAAAACACTACACTGGCACAGCTGCACTACTGTAGTGCTTTAATGAAGATGCTCAAAAAATATACACCCCCCCTCGCACAGGTATCTGGAATTACAGGCTACCATGCATGTTAAACAAAAACCTAGCACATAGCTAGGACTACATGTGCTCCCTAGAAACAGTGGTGTACCATGGGTCTCTAGTGCCCGGGAGCCAATACTTGCATTTGCGCCCCCACCCCCGTTGGTGGCTGAAGTGGTAGCACACCTTGGGGTGGTGGTCTGAGGGCCTGTTTCCCACTCTCCCCCACTCCCCTCCCCACTGTGGGAGTGATGGGTGTGGCTGGGAGCAAGAGTGACAGGGGCAGATGCCCTCAGGCAGTGGGTGGGAGGGGGCGTGATGGGCTCTGGTCCCCTCCCCATGGCTCCCTTGTTGTGCCCAGCATAGGGGTGGAGGGACTGGGAGGACACTTGCTCCCCCTGCAGTGGGAGCCCTCAGTCGTCGGCAGGCCTGAACTGGGGTCAGCATGGCCACCAGGAATCTCAAAGCCCAGCAGCCTAGACCACTTGCAAGAGTGGCAGGCAGCTCCTCCAAAGAGGGCCTGGCTGGTGCGGGAGCACCAGGCGGGCCCATGGTTCCCTTCCTCCCCCCCAGTACACCACTGCCTAGGGCTACACAGATGCTGTACGTCCATGACACAGTTACAGCAGCTAACAGTACCACCCTAGGTTACGGTCACTGGGAACCATGATGTGTCTGTACTTCAAACACTCCCCACACATGAAACAGTTCGATTCCCAGTGGGTCTATGCCCACATCACCAAAAGCCATCATGACATCTAATACCGACAAGCCCCCTTCTTGGCAGCCTCAACATGGAGGAGCCAAGTTTGAAAGGTGACGGAGCTCTTCCCTTATCCCTGGAGTTAATCCCTTCAGGTCAGGGCTGAGACAATGAGGATGTAGTTTGCACTGTTGCAATCCATGCTCTGCATGTTGAGTGGATCGGAGAGTTCATTCTCCAGAACTGCCAACCCAGCCTCTTTCACCAGCAATAAATTCAGTTTAAAAGTGATTAAATAAAGTCATTTCCCACAAGGAAGTTTCCCTCATAAAATAGTACTCCCCACAGATCACGGAAATGTTTGCATGAGGCAAAATTTTGTTAGGGTAGAGCCAAACAGAGGAAAAATGTGGAGACGTGACTGTGTGCATCTGATTCTTTAGGGAGGTTGTTTGTGGGAAATAGGCAGGTGATTGTACCAGTCTCTGGAAAAAGTCACCTCCCTGATTAAAGATTTGCACTTTGCTTTAGAGCATTTTACTGCTTGCGCCACTCCCCAGCAGTTCTGCTTTGTACATCAACATGAAAAACACAGCTGCCCATGGACTAGAGACCATGCAGAGCCCGAGCATATTCTGACTCTGTGGAGCTATAGCAATTTACACCAGCAGAGGACCTGATCCTAGAGTTAGCAATGAATTAATGAGAGGAAAGCTGGTCTTGTGATTTAAGACTGGGACTCAAGAGATCTGGGTTCTTTCCCCATTTTTGTTACAGACTGCCTGAGTGACCTTGGGCAAGTCATTTAAATTGCTTTGTGCCTCAGTTTCCCTCTCTGTAAAATGGAGCTTTTACTTCCTTATTTCACAGAGGGTTTTGAAGCTTAATTAATACCTTTAGAGGTGCTCAGATGCTATAGTGATGCACCAATAATTAAAATAATAAACCTCACATGAATAGCCTCATGACCTCTCCTGAAAGTTAGTTGACCCTAATCTGAGAAGAAAACCATAAACTGATCATCGTACAACTGCCTCAAAATCTTTTACCTACTCCTGTTACAAGTAACACCTAGGGTTCCTAGAACTGGAGAAGATGAGAGAAAACCATTCAGCTTGCATACTGTATATGTTTGTGATCACCTGTTGTGGTGTTTCCCCTGCACAGCCAGGTCCTGGTGAGGAAATGCTTTTGAAAACAGACACAATTGTCACACATACAACACTGAAATGGAAAGGGAACTCTGGGCAGGTGTGGGATCCGAAATGGATCTTAAGCCTTTTTTTTTTTTTTTAACTGACTAGATTTCTTTCCAATTGATGGCACCCTTTTAACTCCCTTTGGTATTTCTGACCAACAAAAAAGGGGAAAGCGGTGGGAAGGGAGACTACAAAGAGTTCATCCCAGTCCAAGAAAAGCATTACCCAGGCTGTTACTAACATCCTGGGCCACTCAGCATTTTTCAAACACGACCAGGAGCTGCCTCAGAGTGGCCAGCAGCACAAACCCAAATCAGTGAAATCTAGGGCAAAACAACAAATAATGGGCTAAACCCGGAGGGGGCTTAGCCCCTCTTCCTGGCACCACCTCAGGCACTGAACACAAGAACAGCCGTACTGGGTCAGACCAACCCTACATCTTCCCAGAGTGGCCAGCACCAGGTGCTTCAGAGGAAATGAACAGAACAGGTGATCAACAAGTCATCCATCCACCTGTCACCCCTTCCCAGCGTCTGGCAAACAAAGGCTACTAGGGGCACTTCAGAGCATGGCTTTGCATCCCTGCCCATCCTGGCTAATAGCCATTGATGGACCTATCCTCCACGAACTTATCTAGTTCTTTTTGGAACCCCGCTAGAGTCTTGGCCTTCCGGACGGAGACTCTCCTAAGGGATGGCTCCGTCCAAGCCACCTGCTCCTCCACACACCCCCATTCCCGAGTTTCAAAACTGCTCTGCCACCTTTCCCCCTGCCTACCATCCGGTTCCAGTTTGGTGTAGGTGGAGCTCACCCTTCCTGTACAGCTCTCCCAGTTCATACCGAACATAAAACCCCCCTCCCTGGGCCCAGCCAGGCAGTGGGACCCTGCCCTTTTCCCTAACTGGCCCTCGCACCTGCAACTGGGAGCGTCTCAGAGACTCCAGCCTCCTGCTGGGGCTCTTCAGTGAGACGGGTGGGCGCTCGCTGCCTCCCCTGAGGGCCCGCGGGCAGCCGGCACCTCCCGCGCGGGTGCGACACCCCGTCAGGGCGACTCAGGGGCGCCACCTGCTCAACGCCCCCACCCCCCCGCACCTGAGGGGCTCGGCCCGCGCCCATCCCCGCCGCCTCGGGCCGCGCGCACCCACCTGGGCAGGCCCGCGGGTAGTCGCCGCAGCAGTCCAGGGTGCGGGGACACGCCTGGTCGCAGTAGCAGGCGCCGTGGGAGCGGTCGGGTCTCCAGCCGCTGCTCACACAAGCCAGGTCCCGGCCCCGGCAGCACCGCCCCAGCTCGACGCAGCCGGCCTCGGAGCCCGGCGCCAGGAGCGGCAGCAAGAGCAGCGCGGCCGCCGCTCGCCAGCCGGGAGCCGGAGCCATGGGGCCGGGGCTGGGCACGCACCGCCTGCGGGGCAGCGAGGAGCGGCGGGGCGGGGCCGCGGCGGCCGCACGCGCCAATCGCCCGCTCGGGGCTCGCGCCGGCGGCTTTCCCGCTCTCGCTCGGCAGGCCGTGTGGGGAAAAGCCCCCCCCCACAGGCAGGGCTGCGGCGAGGCTGCCCCGGTGGGGGGCAGTGCCGGGACCCCCCCCCCCGGCCACGGCAATGGGACGAGAGAATCGCAAACCCCGCCCCCCCCCAGCCGCGGTAAGCGCCGAGGCGCCTCAGGCCGCGCGCCAGCCGCTCGTCGCTTGGCTGTTGTGGCACCCGCGGCCTCGTGCTGGGCGCCGGCCCAACAGAACCCAACGGCCGTCCCTGCCCAATCGCGGGCCGCGGCGCTAGCCTACAACCGCGTCTGTGGGGGGTAATTCTCTGCTGTCGCCCCCTGGTGTCCGTCCTTGCTGGTAACACGCTTTGGTCCTTTACCTCAGCCTTTCCCAGCTGGAGAGGAACATGATGCATGGCTCAGCTTCTGCAACGGAAAGGATTTTGTTATATCTATGCGTTAGCTGCCACCTGTTGGCCAGCCCGAGCCCCAAAAAAGGGAGGCTACCAAAAACGCTGAAAAGAGACTGGGCTTTTTTTTCAGATGTAACGACAGTAAATCCAGGAGGCTGCTACAACCCGAGGCTGTACCGTTCTCATTACAACAGCTTGTAATAAATATGACCCAGCTGTCTACCCTGCCTCTCTGCAACAATTTTACTGTGAATTTTTTGCTAGCTTTCAAATGCTGGAGGCTTCAAGTGATTAGAGTAACTCCTGTGAATTATATAGCTATTCAGTGGGAGCTGAAGGTTTTACTGTAGGTTTTTTTTTTATCAAAAGGACTGGCTTTAAATATTGATCATGACAGATGCTATTACTTGCTGTGCACAGGATAGGGGTTTGCAAAACACATCCACTGACTTGTTGCAAGTGATTATATTAGATTTCTAATGGTGGGCAGAGGAATAGAGTTTGCCACTTAAGAGAGACTGCATTGGAGATATTTCTAGAAATGTGGAAAACATTGTTACACAGCAGACTGTGAGCTTCTGACCACTTGGGAGTTCAGAGGACATAGCCCCTCCCAGGAGCAGGACTTCTGAAAGAATAAAAAATAAAATAAACCTTATCTTCCATGTATGTCCATGTGTTGCTATGATGAAGGAATTCAGGTGGGGAAAAAAAGGAGTTGGGAAAATAAGAGGCAGCGAGGTCTAATGCTCACAGAACGAGACCTGGAATTTAGGACTCCAGGGTTCTAATTCCTCCCTTTGCCCCTGACTCATTATGTGACCATGGTAAATCATTTAATCACTCCAGGCTTCAATTTACTCATCTATGAGGTAGTTGCGTGGCTTAACAACTCAATCAGCATAAAGCCCAAGGTCCTCAGTAGCCCTGTGCACATTACCCAGAGTGGCATCAATGGAAAATAATTCTAAGGGATTTCCTCTGTTTCAGGCACTAATGCTGATATCTCTTCAGTGCTCCTCGACCCCACCACACTGGGACACATTCATATTGCACTGCTACTAAAGGTCTCCTCCTGTTCAAACCATCTGTCTCATGAACACTCTGTCCCTCCGTTGTCATTGTTCAGCTAACAAAGGCCACAAGCAAGGCAGGCTCCACCTACCCTTTTAAGCAGCAGCATAAGCAAAGCTCAGCCTTTTCAACCCTCTATACATTTAGCAGAAGCTTGTTCCACAGAGACCAGAGTTAAAATTAGTTTTATGCAAATCTGGGGCTCAAACCAAATCCTCAGTCTGACAAACCCAAACTTGGAGGAAATTCAGCTCAGGTTCCAGACTCCGGGGACAGACTTCTTGCTCAGTGCAAACATCCCCCAAGTTTTGGAAGAGTTAGCCTCCATATCCTGACTGAACTTTGCTGTTTGCCCTCAGGTCTAGCTGTAGACGAGATGACTCTCCTTATTCTGAACCAGCTGAGACTAGCTTGTATGAAACCCTCATTTCAAATGGTTTTGCAACGTCAATGTCAACAGGCTCTGAACCTGGAAAAGGGCCACGTTCACACAGGCCCTGTTTTCCCATGGCTAAACCTTGCTGAGACCCTACCAGCAAGGCAACAGGCACCCTGATTTGCAGCCACTAGAAGTGGGCCATCACATGACTTGGCCCAGGCAAATTTTGCCAGTGAACTTATTGTACAGCAGACTGCGTAGGTGTGCAGCACCTTAGGGCTCCTGGGTCTCCAGCACAGAAAAGCTCCTTATCCAACTTTGACAAAATGTGTACAGCTCACTGCAGGGTCCCGAGTGAGAAGTGGGATTAGACCAAAGCTGATCTTGAGTGTGGCTGAAGGTCCAGGCAAACAATGACCTCTACAAATTGCTAGCTCCTACAAGCTGTGATTTTGAGAACCAGATCCACAGCTTGGCTTCTCCTCTCTTTCACTTTTCTCCGTCTCTGATGCCCACAAGGTAAAGTTACAGGTGTTTTTCTGCAGGAAAATGGAATAGCAAACCCAATCCAGCTCTCCTTAAGGTCCATGGAGAGACTTTGGGTGATTTTAGTGTTGATTTCACTCTGAAAGGGCAGACAGCAGAGACCAGAAAATGAGAGAATATGTGTGTTTGTGAGAGAGTGAGAGGGGGGAGGGCAGGGAATTGGGGGGTTGTGAGAGATAGAAGGGGTCAGAGGGAGGAGCATGTGGAAGTTGATGCGACACATTCTTCCTCCATAAAAGAAAGAATTCCACAATGTGGTAAACTCCCAGCACCTTCCGCTTTGTAACAAGGCAGCAGGAACAGCTCATTTTGCCAAGTTCAGAGGCTTTGGCACACAACTGCCTTCCTGCCAGCCTCTCGGGATTTCATTTCCCTCTGGTTCATTTATCCTGCCTTAATTAAGCAAGTTGCACTGCAGTGGAGCTGCCAGTGACCCACTTCCCAGAGGCTTTCACTCTCAGTCCCCCTTTGTTAAACTCGTGGGCAAAAGGATGTTGGCAGATGGAACGTTCCTTAGAAGTGGTGGGCACAAAGGAACACTTATTCTCATGTTCACTTGTGGATAGTGCTTGGGACTCTCACCGACTAGCACCAAAACTGTGTGCATTACAGGTGGATGCACCAGCTTGTGGAACTGGGGACACTAAACTCAAGCTAGGAGGGTCATCAAATCCCATTTAAAGCTCTCTTTTGCCAAGATGCCTAAAAAGAAACTTGATAATGGTTAGGAAGTAGCCATGCGGTCCGTGATGCTGGTCAATATGGTTTCCTTGGTCCTCCCAGTTTGTCTGTCTGTATCCATCGGTTTCTTCTGTACTTAGATTGTGAGATCTTTAGGTCAGGGACCATCTTTTTGTTTTGTGTTTGTACAGTCCTGGGCCAGGACAAGCTTGCAGGAACTACCGCATTACAAGTAATAAATCATCACGACGACAAAGAGGTCTAGTAATATTTCACTATTTCTGGTTTCATTTGTAACCAGAGGCCCCAGGAAAGCAAATGCGGGGTGGGGGGAACGAGGAGGAAAGCATTCATGTGTCTGCAAACCAGCTTTTGTTTGAAGCAGGTGAAGGTTTGATATAGTTCAGAGGCTGGGGGGGGATATGGAGTATTTCTCCAGTTTGTTCATTCCAGCCCTTCCCTGAAGCTATTGTTAGGACAGCTTCTCTTGGCCTTTGCTTTTGAAAATAATTGCCAATTTGCAGGCACAACTATTTCTCCCCTGTGAGCTTTACAGAGAGTGAGACAGATCAACAGAAAAAGCAATGCCCTGCAGCCCAAAAGTGAGGTGAAATGTAGCAAATTTCAGTAACCCCACCTCTGCTGCTATTGTTTTGGATAAATAACAACCTGAAAATCACATTCTATCAGACCATTGTTCCCTAACCTCTGAGACAAGACTGTATCTGAAAGAGACTGGAGAAAACGAAATATTTTATTCCATTTTGCTTTTTTAGTTTGTGAGTCGGCCCGTTTTGTGGGAGGCTTGTTCTCATGGACATCTGCTCTTAGGGGCACCCCCATGTGCACTTTTCTCCAGAACTTGCAGGAAGGAGTTTGCCAGTAACAGCAGCAGCAAAACTGAAATCCAAGAGGCAGCAGACCACTGCTTAAAGCGTGTGAGGCCTGGAGGAAAGATTACAAGGAATCACAAGGAATGACAAAAAAAAAAAAAAAAGTTTTTCAGTTGAGTTGGGTCGCTGAAGGGAGCACTTAAAGTACTGCTTTAGCCAAGCTGCTTCTCCCAGATTATGATAGACCCTCTTCCCTTCCCCTAGCACTTCTTTCAGGCCATTTTAAGCGTGGCAGCAAACAGCTATGTATACAGAGGTGCGTCCAGCTAGGTATGGCAGTGTAGTCCTCTGCCTTGCAAAAAAAGCCTGCTAAACAACAGCAGGGAAGCCAAAAGTTTTATATTCGTTACAATTTTTTTTTAAATAAATGTCTATTTAAAGAGCGCTGTGCTGGAAATATTCCAGTTCACCACGTCTTTAAAAATAACAATCAGGAAATCCAAACGAGCAGTAAAAGCTCAAGCCAGAAAATGTGGATCCAGATCAGGACTTTGATGACTCTTGGAGCCAGAGAGGTGAGGAGGTAGGGCATTTGGGGCTTTGGTTCTGGCGATAATAACCATAGGGAGTTTAGTTATAGATTCTGAACACACACCCCTCCCCCAAGTTGGTTGCAAGTTAGGTGAACACCTTCTAATTTTTTCCTTTCTATCTCATTGCTCCATAGAAACACAGTCCTCTGTTTCTGCTGATGCCTCACGTGCTGATGTCCCTTGTCACTAAGTGAGACTCCAATGACTTCCTGTGATGCTGGAAATAATGCTTGATTAATTTTTCTGATTCAAGGCTTGGCTTCTTAGCTCCCGGGCACTAGTTCAAGACTGTGGCTATGTAATGATGTTTGCTATTGCTCCCCATCTGCCTTAGCCAAAGGGAAAGTGCAGCAGGGGATGGGAGGATAACAGGAATCAAGAGAGAGACTAAACAGCTCCATGTTGCACTTAGCGAACATCCCTTTTCACACAGTCAATTATGCGTGTGCTTCATTGACCTGACAGATGAGGGGAGAGCTGGCTCCATGCTAAGGCCAAAGAGACCGCTGGGTCTTTGTGTGTGTGGCACTCGTCTGTGTCTGTAGTTTACTGAATGGTTTCTCCTCCCAGCTTTTTCCTCTGTGAGTCAGATGGAAAAAAGCAGTCAGCTTGGGGGAGAGGAGAGAACAAGCGCCGTGATCACGCTCAGTTAGCCCTACTCCATGTCCAGGCATAGACCATAGCTGGGGCTCCTTTAGAGCCATCGTTGCAAGAAACTTTGATGGTTGTCAAAAAGGTTACTCTTCTCAACAATTGCTGTTGATTTAAAGAGTAAAGATCAGGGCTTTTTTCAGTCAGTGGCCAGCCTTCACGTCCCCACCCTCAGGATCAGTATACTCATTACAGCCCCTTCGCCACCCAACGTAGTGATAATCCTCCCTCAGCAGCTGCTGGACGGAGCTGTGTGCAATGCCATTCCTTGCACGCACACGTAGGGGTTCTAACATCCCCAGAGCAAAGGACAAAGCATGCTGCCTGTTGCGCTGCTGTTACAATACTGGTTTGACCAAACTGAGCTATTTATTAATCCTGGGCTAGAGAAGGCAGTTTGGTCTTTTGATATGAGCTGAGGCTAAGTGTCAAGACTTCTAGGTTTTATTCCAAAGAGATCTGTTATTAAGAGCTTTATAGGATTGCTGTGTTCATGTTAAAAACCCTCTTCCTGTCTCTCTCAGGCCATTCCATAAATTGACTGCTGGCCTTGACTGTAAGAGAAATAGATGGAGCAGATAGAGGCTTGCTTTCCCATGCAACCCATTCATAATGAATTCCTGCATTCAAGGCCACACTGAAAACAAATTCAGAACAAGCTGATAACAAGGTCAGTGCCAAGAAGAAAAAGGATCTGGTGTGAGAAAATATCCAAGAACAGGAATTAATAGATTATTTTCTTCTTTTGACAAACTGAAAATAATTCTCCTCACACTAATGAAGTTTGGCCAATTTACTTTCACACCTGCTCCTGCTTTTCAAAATCCCCATCCACCTTTTTAGCCTAGTCACTCTGCATGGAAAGTTGTAGTTAAAAGAAGTGATGATGGGAGGGATGGGAAAGACAAGACAAAACCTTTTTGAGCCTCCGAAAAGGCTTGAGATTTGGGTAAGGTTCAAGAGAGTTCTTCTGTTATCCAGTCTGGTTCACCCAGAACGTGTGTGTGAGGGCTCTTAGCTTTAAGAGCATTCTAAGGCTGCCTGATGTAAAGGGGAGTCTAACTCTGAGCCTTGACTCACTCCTTGCAAAGTAATGCTGAGACCTAGGAATGGAATGGGATCTTTGGGTGGAATTATTATATTTACTTTTCGGTACCCGCCTGTGAGCCTTTAGTCTGAGAAGAGACGGAGCCAAAGCTTTCACCAAGCAGGTCAGGTTTGATAATGAGCAAAAATCAGAGGCATTTCACATAAGATTTGCCATATTTATTATTGTTCCACAAGCTCTGGTACTCTGTCTCCTGCTGTACCAGGTAACATCAGTGAACAGTCTTACCCTAAATGCCATCAGTAACGAATACCCTTCACACTTTCCCACTAAAGGGAACTTGGGTTAACATATCTAACCAGGTTATTGTCCCATAGGCCTAAGAGCATCTCACCCAGAAACAAACAACTTTTTGTTGGCCCTGCTGCATTTTGTGCCAGTTCAGAGCTCCAGGCCCTGCTGTATATATACACAAGGAAGAACCAGTGCCTTTACCACGTCCATAGAATGTGGCACCTACCTTACTGCAAACAGGGAGAGGTGATCTCATCAGCTTGCATGACAGCTGGGTATGGCGAGGTCATGAGAAGAGGAAAGCTGACTCCTGCTGCCACCTCTACAGCTCTATTTTCAGATCCGCCAGGTCCGATATCCTTGCGTTTGTTCAGCTGGAGGCATGTCAAAAGTTTTATTCTCAGGATTTAGAGCTTCAAGGTGCTGGAAAGAGAATCTGCATCTTGGAGGACTTACTTCTGTAACTTTAAAGGGAAAGCAAATAGCCCTCGGTGATCTCACCACTGCTCTTAGCTGTGAGAACATTAACCTTGGCCAGAGAAGCATATGGCTAGCTCATTAATCCAGAGCTGATCTATCTCCTTGGACCCCAGCAATGAAGACCTGAACATTCATACCATATCAAGCTTTATCCAGTCACTCTACCTTTTCCTCTCTGTTACAACACTGTGCTAGTGACAATACAGGTGAGGGCTAGAGGTGGGTCAAGTAGGACTCTGTATTGCAAATACCTGATTCAGTTCAGTTTGCTCTGCCTTCTGTTCATGAATTGGAAGAGAAGAGGGGATTCCTCTGTGACACTTACATAAAGAAGTCAAACCTGCTGTCATCGGAATCTGTGGCCAAACTCCCATGGTCTATAATGGGAGCAGGACCAGGTCCAAAGTGGTCAGGCTGTTTGTTTTTAATTAGAGGACAAAAAAATAATACAAGTAAATAAAATACAATTAACACTTTTAGTGGTTTCTCTTATGCCCTTTTGCTCCCCACCACAGCCAAGACCAGAAGCAACCTGCTCATTTGGAGCTGCCACATTTGGCACACAGACTAGAGCTTTGGCTTTCTGCTCTGTGTTTCCTAAAGAATATATTTAAAAGCCTGTGAGAAGCTGCCCTTTAAAAAGTGGCCCGATGAGCATACCAGGCCAGTGACTGCTTTCTCCTAAAGAGCAGGAAAGCCAAGGGCAGAGATACGTTCCAGAGAAAGCTGGAATTTCTACACATTCACATTACAATAGCACAGGGTCACTACCTGTTCCTGGGTCATACCCAGTTGTGAGGTGTTAGCAGGGAATTTTTCTCAGCCCAGAATAACTCTAGAACACAGTTCAGGTAGGTCAGGTCACACTCTCTCCTTGGGAAGAGGGAATATATCACCCAATAGCCCCTGTCATTTTCACAGGCTCCCTATTTATCTCCCAGACTAATTAAAAATCATCCCCCTGGTTTTCAGAGCTCTCCATGAACCTGCTCCTCCCTGCCTCTCCAACATCTGCATCCACACAGTCCTCACTATCTCACTCTACTCTTCATGGTGCCTTTACAGCCAGGGGCCACTCTAGCTCTAGGCAAATGAGACAGCTGCCTAGGGCAGCAGATTTCAGGGCAGTTGCCTAGAGCAGCAAATTTAGCCCAGCCAAATCTGCCACCGTAGGCCTCTGTGGGGAAGAGGAAGGAGGCATGTTGAAATTTTGCCTAGGTTGGCAGATTGTCTTGAGTGGTCTCTGCTTACAACCTCAGATTCACCTACTTGGCAGCGCCTCTTCCAGTCTACCCCAAGCCGCTCGGATTCCGTATCGCCACCCAACTGCATCTGGAGTTCTTTCACCTGAAATGGTCCCTTGATTGACTCAATTTGAATCAGATTTGTAATAACACTGGAGGTGGATGTTTTGCTTTTATGGATTATGGGATTGTAAAACTGGAAAGGATTATTATGGCCATCTAGTCTGACCCCCCTGCATAACACATGCCAGAGAACTTCACCCAGTGATTCCTGCATCAGCCTCTGTAACTGGTGGCTGGATTCCAAAAAGAATTCCTTTCCTTCTTCCTTCCCTAGAGGAGACTGGTTTATCTCCACCCTTTAACAGATTTCCAGACAAGATGCAAAAGATGTCAGGACTATGGAGAAGAACTGAGAAGAACACACCTTATTAACCACCAGCTGCTCCAACGTGCTGTCCTCCTGGCCAACACTGGATCACCCCTGCCAATATATTTTTGAGAGAGAATCACACAGGCTACTGCATTATCCACAAAACAACCTGGAGACTCACCAAGCCATTTCTCTCTTCTTCTATATACGTAAGGAAATATTTGCAAATTGGCACTGGCTCGAGCCCAACCCCCTTTATGGTTTTAATGAATGACAATTCACACGATTAAAATGCAAAAGGCAACATCTCCCTCCTTTAGGACGACTCATGAATCTAAGCAAAATGTCAAGGTTTTCTTACAATGAATTATCCTGAAAAGAATGAAAAAATGGTTGGTTTCTTTGGACAAAGCATGAGCTTTCCTGGGGATATATAGATGTACCTCTGTCTGTTTCAGGATAAATTAGTCCAGACAAAGCTAATGCAGACATTCAGTTATTTGTTTATTTACTGATTATTCAGGGACAGATTAATTGGCTTATCTGAAGGTAGCAAGTGCAGAGGACTCTAGCTGCCGACTTCAGGCTTAGACTGATCTCTAGACTTTGGAGCTTGTTATCCAGTTTCTGAATGCAAGAAAACTATTTGAGGGCATCATTATATATTCAAACCCTTATGCTAACCTGCAATTATACAGTTGGATCATGGCCCCTAAACTTATCAAATATTCACCGCAGATTATTAAGGAAAGAAAATGAACACAAAAGCAATCCTATCATCATATAGGCCCATACAAAGCACTTAAGTTCATATTTAACTTTAAGCACATGCTTAAATGCTTTGATACATTAGGGCCATCACGCATAACCTCATTAGGTTGCCATGCAAGCTGCAGAGGAAAGCAATTACATTTAAAATAAAATGTCCTTGATTTTAAGTTACCACGGGAAATAATTACATCCAAGAAGAAACCCTGGTTTGAAACAAAGCTATACAGTAACTAAAAAGGCAGGCCATTAATACTGGATTGATCCAGGCAAGGTTTTGAAAATACTTGTTCAAATGTACGTAGATTACAGACAACTGTAGAATACCCAGTTTAACACAGAATGAGTAATGTCAGTTTTAGAGACTGAAATGCCAGAGGAACCAAAAGATTTCCTTTATAAAAAAGCAAAATTAGGATCTGATCAAAGCTCTTTTAGCATCATGAAATGACACACATGGGCTTCAATGGGAGTTGGATCTGTATTAATATTAGATCTAATATTATATTAATTAATGCTAATTCTTCTCTCCCCACAAAAAAAAACACATTAAAAATAAGTAATTTTCAGCAATATATCCCAGCAACCAGACTTGTTCTCCTTTGGTTTTACCTATCTTTTGCTGTCAAATACGAGCCCTGTCTGTAAGATTCACAGCCTTTTGTGGAACATTTATTGGGCTAAATCCTGAGTAAGGCTCAGTTGCCATTCATGTAGAACTCCCACTGAAGTCAGATTTTCAATGAAATCTGGCAATTTTTGCCAAGTCAGCATGAAAACCAAAAATCACCAATGTCAAGGGTTTCAGACTCCTTTGAGACTGGTTTGCGTAGGCCTGGCCCCACACAAAGGTGTCAAATGACTGCCTGCACGCTCACTGCAGTTTTTGTTAGGTAGCAAGAATGCAGTAATTGTAAAGGATATAACGAGGTCAGAGGGCAAAACAAAGTGCCAGAGAATCTTATCAAGCACCAGTGCAGCAATGACAAACATCCAGTAAATGGCTCATACACAGGTACCCAGCAAGAAATCTGGAATGCCCAAAAAACAACACTTTTTGATATTTCAGCTGAAGTATGTAAATAGATGGAATAGGAAGGCTAGGAGAGATTTGATTCTCCTGGCCAGGCCTGTTTAGATGCTACTTGGGCACCTGTTGCATAGGTGTTGCCTGATAATTGTTACACCCCTGATGTGAAATCCTATTTACTTTGGCCTTTTGAGAGTGCAATTTGTTGATAAAATAAAGAGGTCAGAGAGCATCTGGTTTAATCTTTAATAGGCAGAGTTCCTGTGGAGCCCACAAAGAGGCAGGAGTTTGTTCTGCTCGTGTTTGTTTACCTACCTCAAAGGAGCAGCACATGGCTACAATGAGTCAGACCGTTCTGGTGACACTTGCTTTCTAATGTAAATCCCCCTTTTAAAATGGTTAATCCGAGTGTTCAGAAGGCCCCGATCCCACAACATCTGTACTCTGCGAACAGCCTTCATTCACACAAGTAGTTCCATGGACTTTACTGGGTCTTTTCACTTGTCTAAGCATTTGCAGGACTGGACGGTCGGTGGCAGGGTTAGGATTAAACTCATGCCCATGCTCTAGCCTCTGAACACATTGCCTACTGAAATGACCCTCTTTTTGAAGACAACAGCATAATAGTATCCACCAGAATGACAGTATACTCACCCGCATCACATGACAGCACTTCTCAACCGCTGCCCAGTCTAATCTCTCTATGCATTTATAATGCAACCAGCACTACAATACCTAGATGCTGGTTACAGACTCTCAAATTCAAGGTGAATGTCTGAGGTGGGACCTAGCTCATCACCCTTCCCATGTTTTAGCATTTGGATCCTATTAATGGGCTCTTTGGCCATTTAGTAATGGAGTTGACTGTGATTCTTTTAAATGAATGGTTTATGTAGGATTGTGTTCTACTCCACGGGAAAGGGCTACCACAGCAACTCCAGGAACTAAAAACAGTGAGTGGTGATTAAGGCAAATCAGCCAGGATGTAACCACATGAAGAGGCACCACGTTCTGGTGCGGCTTGCATAGCCTAGTCCCAAATGGATTCTCCAGAGACTGACAGATCAAAAAAAAAAGGACTTTTGGATAAACATCCTGAGTTTCAACTGACTCAGGGGCTGCTTTCTGAGCCAGCAAATGCCCAGGACCTTCTGTCCAAAGCCAGGACCTCCCAAGCCTTGTAGAAGAGTTAGAAGGACTTGATCTACCAGGGCCCCATAAGATTGCTGGGTGACTTGTAAGCTTATTAACATGCACATAGGAACTTGTATGCATTTTCTCTGTAATATAGTCACCTTAAGAATAAATGTGCTTGCTTCAAAAAAGCTGTGTGGTAACATAATTATAGGTCATACCCTTGAAATAGCCCCTAGAGAGAGCAAAGTGCAGATGTTGGCTGATCTCACAGTGTAGGTGAGGATTGTGCGGCCTTCAAGAACTCCCAGTCAGGAGGGAGTGAGAAATGGGTCTTCAGCCAGGAAAGGTGATGGCTGTAAGCCAGAAGCCTAAAGTGGGTGCCCTTGAGGGACCACAGAGGGGGGAATGCAGATGCAGTTGCCCTGAACAATGACAGACCCTTGCAAATTAATAAAAATTGTAACAGAGATACAAAAGAGCTGGATGCTTATTTGTCAGCCAGGACCGTGCCTGCATGAAGATCAACAATGTCCGTGGCACTGAGTTGATGAAGCCTGTGAGCTCGTCTAGGTGAAATTCACCTTTCCACTTATGTACAGAACGAACTATCCTCAGATCCTAGTAGGCTAGGAGAAGTTCAAGTGCAGCTGCTCATGGTACATTCAGTGTTATAGATGCAGTCTACAGAACCTTGAGTAACAACATAAAATTACACCAGATTGTGGAGTTAAAACACAAAAAACAGGACCTGCTCCACAGCCCATTGAAGTCAACAGAAAGACTAATTGACTTCATGAATCTTTAGACCAGGGCCATATGGGGGGGAAGAAGGGGAGAAGACATGGGACGGGACACACAACTCACAAGAGCTCATCTACGAAATATGCCAGCGAAGGGCCTATACTCTCTAATCATTACTGCGTTAAGGAACTGCAATGCAATAAGAGATCACGTCTTTCTGTCCTATGGGGCAATCATCTTGACCAGGGCCTTCAGGTGCTATTGCAATACAAATAATATGTAATAATGCAGACGAGAGCAATGAATAACCTCCTGTACAAACTAGTCTCCTATATAACATTTTTTCTCAACCAATGCAGCTCATTACATTGGCAGAAATAGCACTGTTTATTTTCTAAAATGAAAGCAGAAGCAACCATGGAATCAAGAAATTGTTAGTCGGGTGTTCTCCTAGACTTTGCATCATATTTTCTTGGATTAAGCAAAGTTGTCCTGTATGCCCTCAATACATGTGATTTTCTATACTTTGCAGTTTAGGCAAAAAATAGCTTAATTACTTTAGTTGGCAGTTTTCATGCTGGGGGGAAGAACTGAATTTCTCTCTCACCTCCAAAATTATATTAACTCCCCTCCCCCAACACTGTTTATTTGGCTCCAGGTTTAAATTATGGGGTTCCAAGTCAAGGCTTTATTTTTATATTTATCATCCTTCACCACAGACTACTTATTTCACATCCTGGGCTCCTTCTTCGACTCATGAAAAACGACACTGTAAATTACAACAGGGAAGAAAAAAAATCTTATAAATAAAAAGAACAAGATAGAAAATTAAGTGTATGGAAAATAAATTCCCCCCACCTCCACTACAGCTCTGAGTTTTATTCAAACTAACATGTAAGGTTTTTATTATCAACAGATATTATTTCTTAGTTACCATAGTAGGCAGCATATTAAAGACCTCCTAATTCTTCATGGAAAGATGTAACAAGAGAAGAGTTTAGCTCTACAAACAATTCTAAAAATGGATCATATTTTCAGGGGTTTGCATTCACAGGGGCAGAAAGAATCTTTTATTTGTGGTTATTACAGATAAGCAATAAAAGTCTGTTTACATGCAGTTATTTCCAGAGCCTGAAGGTACAGTCTTTTATTGGTGATACTTAGCTGCTGTGTAGATTACAAATTCACCAGCAGAAGATACGAGGATTGGGCCGGAGGAGAGAGAGAATGCTATAACCATGGCATTCCCTCCCCTTCCCTGATCCACCAGAACAATATCACTGAACAGCTTTTGGCAGCCATTTTAGGCCCTTGATCTAATTAACTCTGTATAGACAGCCTACCAAGCCCCAGGGAAGTTAATGTGTGTGGTGCAGAGATCCACCCACACAAAACCAGGTGCAGGAGCCATCCCTTAGTTTTTAAGATCCTTGAGGCAAGGACCATGAGTTCCTATGTGTTTTCTACGGCAATTAACTCACCGATGATGAGTCTGTATCCATCTGCTGTCCCTTTTCCTATGGTTGCCTGCTAAATCTTTGTGGCAGAGACCATTTTTTTGTTCTGTTTGTAAAGTACCTACCACAATGTGACCCTAGTCCATGGTTCTTAGGCGCTACTGCAATATAAATAAATAATTGTATTTACCATGAGTAACTCATCAGCTGGAGTCATGCAAAGGAGAATACAGTTGTAAATGCCCTGCACTATGATTTGAGTGATTGCCCAGTGGATTGATAGCTTTATATCCCAGAGCATCATGTCAAAGGAAATTCACATAAAGAGAGAATAAAAATGTGTTCCCATAGAGTTAGATTTCTAGGCAACAACCCCAATCCCTCTCTTATCCTTTTCTAAATGCAAACATACTGTATATTTTTATTGCTAACTCCAGCACAGTGTTAGCCCAACACTGTCTGGAGCTGAGAGCCTTAAAGAAAACAATCAGAAGAGAGATTTGAATAACAAGAGGTCACTAGACTTTAAATAATTACATTTTAAAAGAACTTTTAATAACATGCTAAATGAGCCCACGAAATTGGCCTTATTGCTCAAAAATCACATTAGCAGTATCACTGATTGGCTGTAACTCTTCCCTTCTAATCTCTGCAGATAATGGGACTACTGCGGAATAGCATCTCATATTGTCAATGGGGAAAGAGGGTGGGGGAAAGCCAGAGGACTTCACAAGCTCCATGTGGCAGAAACAAGAGAAATCCATATATGAAATCCAAGCAGAATTTTAAAAATATTTGTAATTTTGCTTTAAATTCTATAGTACAAGCTCTGCAGAATGCAGTGTAAAGAACAAACCTGCAATGGAAGTTAGAGATGAAGGAGATGTGACTTAAGACTTTTTCAACTCTTGTTTTCATGAGACGAAGACTATGAAGTTTGCAGCCATTTGACATTCAGCCATCGCTTCCTAAGTCCGAAGATCTGGGGATGATGAAATGCTAAGAAACCTGCACAGATTTCAATGGCTGAGCAGCCACGACCACCTCAAGAATTTGGATTCACATAATGACCGAAAATCAGACCGCTGTTTGCCAGTCTGTGTGACATGAATTGATGGTTTCAGCCCAATTCACATCAGATGTGCATCCATGTCACAAGAATCACCACCACAGTAGAAACGGAGGCCCAGATCCTCTACAGTATTTAGGGGCCTAACTCCCATTGAAATCGATTTCAATGGGCGTTAGGCCCCTAAATACCATTGAGGATCTTGGCTTAACTGTACCCCTTTGTAAGAAGCCTATGCGTGCCTAGCACTGGAAAACAAAGGACTCTAGTTATCACTCGTGGATAGGCTGAGGCATGCTGGAGGGCCAGTGTGAAGGCACGGCTAGCTCTGCCGCTGTTTGTACTGGACAAATGGAGGACTTCAGTCTCCAGGATTATCAGCTCAGCGCTTTTCACCAGCACTAAGATTCGCTAACCCTTCCCTGCTCCCCATGCCATTAATATGGATCAATTTTTTTATATATATTATGGATACAAAAGAGACTGCAATTCGACGTCTCTATCTGGACCTCAGCTTTCCACTGATGTGGGCAAGTCACTCAGATAGGCTTGCTGAACTGAATGATTTGTGCTCCATGTGCAGCCAAACACCTCCTTCTCCACCTCCCAAGCACTCCTTAAATGCATTTCTCCTGCCAGGTCCCTCAGTTTTACCTGCCAAGTACAGAACAGAACCCACAGTGTCGATTTTGCCTGTGCAAAAACAGGTGCACAATCACACACCTAATCTGCACGCAAATCAGACAATTGTGCATGTAAATTGCCATAATTGGCCACTTGCATGTTCAATTACTCAGTCTTCCATTTAATGAAGGAAATGAGTGCCAAGGCAAATTAGATGGAGAATGGGGTAGACAGCTTTGCATGAGGAATCTTTTTAATATTTTGGTCAATCAATTCAAGGCAGGTTTCTTTTTGTTCTTAGTTTAGTGCTTCAGCCTGCCTTGTGTATCTGAATGATATGGCTTGTATCCAATTTCAGCTGTCAACTCCTTGGAGCAGGGACTACATCCCTAGTTACATTTGTGAAATGGCCACTCTCCTGCCTGATGTCAGGGACTGAACTGGAGATCTCTCGACCTGAAGCTAAAGAGCCAGGCACTGTCACTGGGAGCTGTAACATATTCACATCCTCTGGGGTTTGGGAGGCAGACATTTAACCCTCACTGGCCACCTGGTTACATTTACACATCACTGGGCTTTGTCACAGCGCTCAGCGTGTAACCCTGCCCTCTTCCCCCCCCATCTCAACTTACTTTAACCCATCTCCCAGTGAAGGTTCAAATGCTGGGAAGTCAGAGCTGGTGGCTGTTATTGTTTTTAAACTAAGCAAGACAAAAACAAAACAAGGAAGTTTGCCTCCCCTAGGAGTTTTCCTCCTCCATATGCTCAGCGTTCTGTTAATAATAGTGCTCTGAGCAAGATGACATGAAGATTACAAGTCTGTTGCTAAGAGGCCAGATCCACTATTATACCACAGAACATTTTATTCAGTCCCTCCTCTGAGTTGGACTCTCTCTTAATAGTTAGCAAGCCCGTCGTAGGCCACGCTTGCACATTTCCTGTCAGGTTCTGCTCTCCATAACACCGACATGAACGTGGACTCGCGCCGGTATACGAAAGCAGCAGCTGGCCGGGTGACATTTATTTCCATCACTACACTGTTCTGCACATTCTTTTTCTCAATAGCTTTTTGGCCGTAAAACTCAGCTATTCCAGTTTCTAGCACAGGCACTGATGTTAGGAAAGGCTAGACCGTAAAAGGCACTTTATCATCTTCTACCTTCTTCGGGTCCCAAGGATGAAGGGTGCCACGGATACCATATTTCTAAGGTTGCCCTGAACTGTTAACTCTAGCAGCATGGCTAGGAACCAAAGCACTGCCGGCGTAAAGAGATTGGATACAACATCATGATTATTCACATTGCGCCAACTCCGGAGGAGGCTAAAAAAGGAAGAAACTGCCACAAGTTGCTCCTCATGGAGGCTGCTCATCCCTCTGGTAGAAGAATTGATTTCTCCACAGGCCAGTGAGGGATGCATCTCTCCAGATGCACACAGATCCCAAGGAGAGGGGGACCCGCAGGAAGCCATGCCTATCCCCCAGTTCTGGGTCTCTGGTGGCCCAACACTGTAGCGTAGCTCCAACGGAACAATGCTAACAGGACTCCTTTCTCCGACACGTCCCTGAGGGACACCCCCCAAAGGCAGATTCCTGCTGCTCCTTGCAGAGGGCTGGTGAGGAGATGATCTGTATCTGTCCTTTATTAACCCATCCACTCCTCTCCTAGGCCATTTCACTCCCCCCAGATCCCAGGAGCCACTGAGCAAGGTTTGAAAGAGAGGGAGAATACAGCAATGAAGTCAGCTGATCCCCTTTCTGACAGGAATGAGGGAGATCCTCTCATTACAACGGGGCACAGGGTGATTTAGACACTCAGTTCTCCCTCAGTCCAGCACATTGTCTAGGACTCAGATAGGAGTTTGACTTGAATCAGACGTGATTACGGACTTTATTAGAGCCAAGAACTCGCTTTCCCCTCGTATTTCCTTTCAAAAACTGCCACTTATAGAGCACAATCTCTTCCGTGGAGGGTATCTGTGTTTTCAGTTCTGCTGTAAAGAACGAGCAATGGGGAAAAGAAGGATGCAGCTGCCTGGATGTTCCGCAGTTTGCTCATATTGTAGGGAGGGCTACAGGGATCCAGAAAAAACACTGGAAGAGACTTGCTGGTAACTTCACAGGCCTGTATACAATACATGGAGAGAGACGACGCCCACTTGTGGAGAAAAGACTGTACTGCACCTCCCAGGGAACAGCCCACATCATCCTTTGTGCCTGGCACACTTATTTGTGCAGCATTCAGAAGCTGTCCAATTTGAAGCATAAATGTTAAGTAATTGATATGCCGGCTCTGTATGCCTGCTGCCTCCTATTCCTCATCGTCATGTTACTCCAGATATTTTTTGCAGCATTGTGAGACGTGGGACAGCCCCTGAGAAAGTCAGCATATGAGGCCATTTAGGGTAAAGAACAGAAAGGGGATTTATTTGTGTTTGCTGCATAAACACACAGGCTGATCTTAGCACTGCCCCATCTCAGTGGGCATCCTGCTGATACAGAGAGTGCAAAACAGAACAGAGTATGCATAGTCAGATCTGCTGCACAAAAACGTAGGTCTGTTTGTGTGCAAATACATTCTTTAGACTGCACATAACTTCTGATTAATGAGCACTAACACTCCCCCCAACATCTATTTGTATTTGACGTACGGCCTGTAACCTCCCATGTGGGCCCTGCGTGCTATGAGTGAAAACTACTCTGGCACCAAGCGGAGTAAACGAATCAGTGGGAAGGCTGACAGGGAGTCTGCTTCACAGATCTGAGGAGAGACTCGACCTTACAGCAACATAAAATGTTTCCATGGCAACAAACTGCTGACTAATGAAACTGCTTTAGCTGACCCTCTCTAGATGGCCATGAAAATCAGAGCTATAAATAAATGGCTGTAAAAAGCAACAGTCACCACACACCTAATGCTCAGAAACTGTTTGCTTTGAAATGCTGGTGTCAGGTAATGGGCACAGAGGCCTGATCTACACCTGCTTGAGGCATTTACTCAGCCCAAAGGAAGATTTCAGAGGGCAAACTTTCCTGTAAAAAAAAGCAAAACAGGTTTCTAGCTTTTCTGGGCGAAGAAAAAAACTTAGAAACGTAAACTGTGTGTAAAGCAATTGTAACGAATGAGTCCTGAGTCTGCAGATAGCCTGAAACAACCGTAAGAGATGCCAGCTATTCCTTTTTACATCAACAGGTGATGGCTCTCAAGCCTAACCACCACAAAAGCCAAGTTTTTGCATGATTTAGATGTGCAATTTTTTGTTCGTTTATCACCATTGTGTATGCAAATCAGGTAACCGCATCTGCCTACATCAAATAAACAAAGGGTGACCCCGAAAGTGCCTGGGATTGTTTTTCTCACTGAGTGATTCTAACAAAAAGTTTACTCGCTAAGGGTTACACTTGCTCCTCGACTTAAGTGCAAGCCTTCCATCATCAGTGGGAGAGCCCAGACCCAAAATCACAAGTTTCCTGAGTCAGAGGAGTAATTCTGAACTGTAAGTATGTAGCAGGCTGTTGGGGCCAGCCATGCTAGGGAAATATAACCATATATGCCAAGCCAAATGTATATACTGTACCTACTGCAGGCTAACTAGTGGGTACCAATGTGCAGCATCTATTCTGAGATTAGCTACAAGGAAAGGGGCTGCAAAAAACCTCCACAGTCAGTCAGTAGCACCATGCAAAATTCACTTTTTAAAACATCAGCTTATCTGGGTGGAATCAGACTAGCTCCTGCCCTCCATCTATAGATCTCAAAGCCCATCCCCCACATGCATTAAGCCCCCACCCCTTACTACAGGTAAGTATTTTTATGCCTAATTACACAGTAAAAAAGTGACCCTGATGCTGAATGCAGCAGCACTGAGACTGCATCTAGCAAACTCTTCAGTTCTAGTCATCTTTGAAAAGAAGGTTACAGTCATCCAGGGAACGCGTGTGCAAAGCAAGGAAACGAGGACAGCTCCTAGCTTTAATATTTGTCTGGAGAAAAGGCTAAATACATTGAGCTTATTCTCAGCAAGGGAAGGAAGACTTCAAGGTGACCCAATAAGATGGGTTTGGAACTGTGCAGAACAAGAACGAATGACAAACACAAGTGAAAAGTCCACACACCGGCAGGGGACACAAACAGAACAGGAAAGACAGAGCAAATGAATCAAGCAGGTTTACTGGGGAGAGAATATACAAGGCCAGAGCCTGGTCCCGGTAAGACTCCAAAGTGACCTCAACGAAGCTAATGGAGTTATTCCAGATTTACACCGAGGTCAGAGTCTGACTCATAAGGTGGGGTTTTGAAGTACAGCTACTGAAGCAAAACTCCAATGAAAGAGAGATGGCTCATTTCTGCAGGGGCCAGCTTATCCTCTTGCAGCAGCTGCTCCAGTCAGTAAGTGGCCCCATGGCCCTGAGGATTGACTCCCCTCCTATCTTCTCCTCCCCAAGCATCTCTCTCAGCACCAGCAACCTGGGCTGGCGGGCGGGTTCCTACAGCTTAGTGTCTGTGCACTGTGTACACAGACAGACACACAGCTTCAAGGCCATTGCAGCCTTCATTTCAGGAGCTGAGAGTCTTTTCTCCTGGTGGATGTTTGGAGACGAGGCTGTATTGTTTCTTGAGGTAGATCTGGAGCCTATTGGTGAGAATCCCTTTACATTTCCCTTTGAAAACCAAACCTATCATTGCTCAAAATGAAGAGAATTAGGTGTTCTTCCGAGAGGGGTGGTAATGGGCTATGGATCCTTTCACCTGCATCACTGGAGCAAATCCAGACCAGTCCAGAAGTGGTCAGTAAATGTTGTCATCTGATAGTTGCAGGGTGGATGTGACATCAGGGTGGTGGGCGCAGCCCTGGTCCCAGTCTCCACATCACAATATGCAATTAGGGCCTACTCCAAATCAATGGGAGAACTAATGGGAGCTGGATCAGGCCCTAAGTGGCCCCTAGCTAGTTGCTTCAGCAAAGAGGCAGATGTAGAGAAGCTTTCATTTCTGTTGTCCATACCGACCTGTTCTGTGACTAAACTGAGCATAAGTCTCCTAGCCTTTTAGCTGACACTTCTCACCTGTGTTTCATTCACTAGAAAGCATTTTAAAAGACAGTGGCACTGGGCCTGGATGTGCATCCTGGAATAATAAGAGATCCATCTCAGCGGTACAAGCTGGGTTGTAAACACCAGGAGCAAGCTAAAGAAACCTTGGGCACCTGTACCTTTCTTCCAGCCCACGCACCTGTCAGTTGTGATGGCATCAGCAGCAGCAACTGGTCCACTACCGTAAAGCCAACCTGAGCAGCAGCCATCAAGTTGTAGCAAGAGAACTCTCACAAATACCAGGGGAAGCTGTGTCATGGTTTTTCCCCAGGGCCAGTGGTGACAAAAATGTTTTTTAGAATGTGCTTATACATGTGTGCACAGTGGCATCGTTCTCAGGCCCTGCCATATACGGCTAAAATAAATACCTGACAAAAGACCCAGTTTATGCTGGGGCCTCAACTTTGCCCCCTCCACACCTGCTCTTTGAGGCACGAACACCCGCATGCACAGATGATTTCACATGCAAGACCTGCTTGCGGGGATGATGCGCACAAAACACTACCACATGCACTTGGCCACTGTTAGATTCTGCCATGGGCAAACCTACAGGTGTTATGCACAGAAGTCTCTGCGGGCGTAAAATTGCATACATGCAGATAGCAGATGGTGTGAGGAGGTGGAAGTTGGGCACAAACATTCATACAGGGCTTAGCACAATGCAACCTCAGTCCCTATTCAGGAGCTCTTAAGTGCTACCCAAACTCGTAATAAAAACACAGGCACAAAACTGTGTTTAAAATCAAAGACATCAGAAAATTCAGCCCCAAAGATGTTTTTTTAAAAGGATACTGACTCCTGTAGCCCACAAGGGAGCATTTATAGTTCTTCATTGCACGGATAAATGGCTGACACGAAACCAACATTAACATACATTTGCTGTGGCAAAGGGGAAAGGAAACTTACTATGCACAGCTTCACAAGCAGCCATTTTTCAGTTTAAAAGAATCAGCTGAACAAAAGCAGCAAGGAAGAGGCAAGTCATCATCATTAGGAAATTAGTCAGTTGATCAACCTAAAACCGACAAGATGTTATGATAGTCAAAAGCATTTGTTGATTGCACTGTGCTCCACAGTCAAAAGACCTAGATCTCTCCTAGACCAATCACAAAACAAGACTCACTTCATTACTGTCTATAATACTGTCTGGCCCCTCAACACAACTGAGGTATCAGAAGCTGAGAACTATTCAATTTATCACTCAGATTAGACCTGGAGTTGGGGAAGGAAGGGAAGAGAACGCAGCAATGAATAAACAGTCCATGCTATCCCATCAGCTAATGCAGCTGCACAGTAAAGCTAGGGTAGGCTCTAAAAATAATATTATAACCAGCATGTGGCCAGAAAGATTATAGGGTCTTTGGGAACATAAATGTTAACCACTCGCAGTGTATGGAAAAAAATTAAATCTATTAAAAGCAACATCAGACAGAGAAATAATCTGTGCTTATTTCTGGCCCCCCAGCCCCTACCCCTAAGGGCACCAAGAAACAGATCTGTTTGAGAAAAGTAAACATTTGTTTAAAAATAGGAACCAAGTGAGAGAGTCCAGATTGACTTTTTTAAAGTTATGTAAATATATATGGTATTGTCTGTTCTGTTCCTTCAGTAACTGATAAGATGACGTAGAGAGAAAAATCAGTTCCCAGCCTTCATTCTACTACGGCTAATTCACACAGCAGCAGGAAGAGAGGCCTGGATGCAGCCCAAACACACTGGAACCTTCCTTTAAACCACTTCTGAGTTCTGATTTGGGGCTCTCAGTTTAAAAGCCAATTAGAATAAATCCCTGGTCAATCTTATTCCAAAAATGGTTGAGGCACTAGCCTGAGGCTTGAAAGCAACTCCCTGCTCTGCCAGAGATTTCCTGTGTGACCTCAGGCAGGTCATTTTGGTCCAGATCCCAAGAGGTAACTAGGTGCCTAACTCTCATTGAGATTACCATGGCAGTTGGGGACCTCAATACCATGAAGGATCTGGGCCTTAGTCCCTCTGTGCCTCAGTTCTCCATCTTGCAGAAAAGGGGTGATCATAATTCTCTACCTCACAGGAGTGTTGTAAGAATTAATATATTAAAAGATTGTGAAGTGTTTAGATACAACCGTGATTGGGGGAAGTGGCATCTAAGTATCCTAGACAGTTATCTAGGCCCAGATTTTTAAAAGTATTTAGGCATTGCTGTGCCATCACAATGCCTAACTCATGTAGGAGCCCCCTTCTAATTTTAAAAAGGGATTTAGACACGTAGGAGTCTATATCCCATTGACATTGCTGAACACAGCCATACCTAAATGCCTTTAACAATCTGGGGTTTAGAAACCATATTTTCAAATGCTGAGAACTCAGCAGCTCCCATTTACTTAGAAGCCCGATTTTTGAACACCTCTTTTTGAAAGACTTAATTATTCTTGTGCTGATTTGAGTAAGTGCCAGGAACGCCAACAGAAGCAAGCGTTGGGAAACTGAGCAAACTTGGCTAACACAAAACTTTGTCAGATACTTTCTAAATCAGGTTTTTACTATAGCAAAGAAAAATTGCACTCTCTCTGGGTTTTGTGCCTCTCAACAACAATGCAAAAAAAACAGCTAACTAGCCCTCCTAGCATGAGGTCCTGACAAGTTCAGATTTACTTACAAGCTGTTTCTTGGAGGACTGTGCGCCAAATCTGTTTCACTTCTCTATATTGTGGGGGAAAAAAGTCAAGGACTTCTCTGATGTAGAAGCCTGAGATTTATTTATTACAACACCAATCTAATGGCAAGGAGAAAGCACCAAAGCACAAAGAAGTGATGACTTGGCAGATACGCCTACCCTCTGTAACTCAAACAGATGACAGTATTTAACAGAGAATTCCATCTGATTCATACAAAACCTTGGCAAATCTATGCACACAGCACCCCCTGCAGATCCATAATTAAATGCAAATCTCTGGATTTAGCTCTCAACTATTTCTATGCGATTTCCTCATCCACATAATCTATTCTATCCTTGCACAGTGGATGCTCAAATCCAGAATTGTTGGCATTCACATGGCTGTCCAATCCATTGTGAGCAAATCAGCAGTAGCCAGAGGTAGATCTTAGCTGTATTCCCATGCAAATGCAGAGCCACACAGAGCAGAAATCCTGACCTGTTATTCTGAGAGAAGAAATTGAGAAAACATGCAAAGAAAAATCCACCCCAATGTGTTCCTCCCAGACTGGCTAAATAATAGGCTCCTATTGGACTCCCTTGGATCCCCCACGGCCCAGCTGTCTTAAATCCCTATCAAAGGATGCATCTGCTAAACATACTTAAATCATCTACAATAGAAGCAATTTAGGTCCCCCATCAATATGCTCTAGTTCAAGAGATTATTCTGATTGGAGTAGCTACATGAGAGAAATCTCTACTCAGCTTAATGGGAAATGGTTTTAAAGCAGGATAGTCAATTTTCCATCTTCACTGTTTTTGGCTACCCACACATGCCAAAAGCAGCTATTAGCTCAGCTACCCTTTCCCCTCTTCACCACAGGATCTGTTATTTATGGTTTTAAGTAGCAGTAATGCCCTCCCAACTTAGTAATGATCTATGGTGAGTGAAATCTGTTAGACTATTAATTAGGCTCCTGCCATCAGGCATTGAACTAACAAAGCCATACTTTAAATACTGCAGAAAATTATTGCTTAAATGTTTCCTCAGCCTAGTTATCTGCTGCTTGCTTTTACTCTTCAGCTACTTGCTGAAGAAGCGCTGTGCTTGCAGCAGCATTTGAGAGCCTCAACCATTTGCCTCAAGGCAAATGCAGATCACTTTGCAGTATTAAGCATGTATGAACTATTAACTAGTTACAGGTCTGCACAGGCCCAGGACATTAGACATGTTACCTTACAGCTGTGGAAAGCTAACCCTGCTCCTTGGGGTTCTGGCATATGAGACTTGTTTTTAAACATACTTCCACAGTACACACCTGCTGTGTTACTCCCTAGAGTAGCACATCAGTTGCAGCTATTTTCATAATTAAGCCTGCAGCTTCAATTGAGTCCTACCATGCTAGATGTTGCTGGTTAATGAACATATTCCACATCTTAGTGTCAGCTCTAAAGAGACAGACCATTACCTCATTTGCACTGCCAGCAGGATTACCAGCCTGTTTAGCCACACATAACCAGATCCTGTGGAACCACCTGTTAAAACCAATGTCAGACATCTGCCAGGGTCTGACTCCACCAGCTCCCTCAACTCAGCAGCATCATTTGCAGTTAAATATCACTCACACAGGATTACTGTGCACCACACAGCAATCCTAACAGATGGGGAATGGCAGTCACCCTCCTAAAGGACGGTCACAGCTTCACTTGATATTCAGCTTCATCACACAGGGCAATGTAGCTAGGAGTTTTTGTATCTTGCAGTAAATCACTGCACATCCACTAGAATAGGCTGAGAGCAGTTGATTTTTACTAGTGTGTGCATATTCTGGTCCTGTTATATTAACATTAGAGGAGTATAGGAGAGGTTGATTATAGCTATTCAAGAGTGCTGCTGGCAACATCTCCACATCAAGGAGGGGCTGCTACACCAACAGAAAACCCTTTGCCAGCACTGGCTGTGCCTAAACTATGGGGCTATGCCAAGCCAGAGCCTCATTTGTGTTCTCCATTTTTTTTTGTGTTGCAAGCTTATAGGAAGGTCTTAACTCATCCTGCACCAGTTTGCACTTTGGGACTGCTGTGAAACTGGTTCTTGGGTGTCTTGGCTTCCTCAACACCCTGCTACTAATACAGGTTTAAGGGTGTGTCTACATGATGGCAAGTCTCAGTTACCAGTAACCATTAGGAAACACACCCACCTTCAAGTGAATGTATTTGTCTACAACCATCTAATCTGATGTGAAACACCCAGCAAAATCTAGACAGCCTTTAGAGCACGCAGCCACCCCATCAGAGTTTCATGCAAAGCAGGTTTAAAAATATCCTCCAAGGAGGATTAAGGGTAGTTAATGTTTTAACTATCTGAAAACAAACATTGGTTATTTCCCCAACATTTAAAAGCATTTCAAGATACCGAGATCTTATGCTAGGGGCTGCATTTGCAGAGGACTAGAATAGACTATCGAGGTATTTTTCATCTCCAGTGACGTAGTATTAATATTAGTAGTAATACATATTAATGGATTTATCTTCACCACATAAGGGAAGCATCTCCATTTTTCACATGGAGTGCTGAGGCATAGAGATCAAATGACTTGCTAGAGATCCCACAGGACGTCTGGTTAGCAAAGCCAAGATTTGAACCATGACTTCGAGACTCAGGCTCTGTTTAACCACAAGCCCTCCCCAGTCATACAGAGAAGAACACACTTCAATCTATTTAAGAAATTACTTCAGTACTTTTAATGATTTTAGTACATTAGAACCTTTTACACTACAACAGTGGGTTGAACACAGCTTGCATTGGATGAAGACAGTCATTATGGACAAGGACACTTAGCATGTCACTGCATAGAAAGAGGTCAAGACCCAGAGGCGGTCAAGTTCCTGAATCCCTTCCAATGAAATGGTGCATGAGCTTTGAGAGAATACATTACTAAAGCTGTGGCATCTCTTAAGGAGGCAGGACATTCAGTATTTTTACTCCATGCTAAAAGGAGGGAACTTCACCAAGAAGTCATTGCAATGCAATGTGGATTCCGCAGCCTTGACTTGGGATATTTTGCAGTCACTCTGGCAAGTGTACACAATATTGAGAGCTTTCTGCTACTTCCCAGGGAAGCATCTATTTTGTGCTGACACTGACAGCTCCTTAACCTGTTAAGAGAAAGTCAAGATTTAATCATATGAACTGTGCCTATTTTACAGTCAGTTTATTGTCTACACTTCAGTTTTAGCGTTTGAGCCAGGGACACCAGTTTTGTCCTCTGCCCTGAGTTAAGGCCACTCTTGTCTTCTTTGCACTTGAGTGACATCTGGCATTTAAGCCAGGATTCAATGTTTTGTAGTTTTGTTCTCCACAAGCTAAAAATAAGCAACAGCTACTTCTGCCACTGCAGCACTTCACAGCACCTTTTAAGACCTTATGAAGCTACAGCAGTAAATGCAAACTTAGTACAGCAAGATACTTTCATAATGTTTAAAGACAACTTGCAGAGGATTTTGGAAAAATTAAGACATGCAACTGTTTGCTTCTTCACCAACAGATTGAACTTTTCAGGCCCCTCTATTTTAAGATCTTGTTTCCAAGGTTAAAAAATCAAGTAGGAAAACAAGGACTGTCAAGCCTGCTATTTCCTGGGTTTGATGTAGGGAAGAATCTAAAGGACGCAAAAACCTTGAATGAAGAGTTGAGGCTACCCGTAAATCTTCAATAAAAGCTCAACACCAAATTTAACTTGAGTAAAAAGTTTCAAAGGAATGACTAAATATCCTTTCCCCTCTTAATTCTGCATTCCACCCACGTCCTGTGAAATCAGTTACACTAATCACTAAAGATGGTTTATGCTCCGAAGCAGAAGTTACAATTTTCAAGAGCACCTAGATGCCTACTTGCCATTGATTTCAATCAGAATTAAGTGGTAGGTGCTTTGGAAAAAATACCACTAGGCATCTGTCTGCATCTTTAAGCATCTAAATACTTGGCATGAAACCCAGCCCACCTTCAGACTTTCAGGGAAGTGAAGTACTACAAGTGATCCCTCCCAACACACCATAAAAAGGGAGAAGAGCAGGAACCCTAGTCACTGCCCTCTTGCACCACAAAATAAACAGTCACCTTTAATACAGCAGTAACAGCACATAAGCCATTTTCATGGTCAGCTATGCCAACAAAGCTAGTAACCTTCAGCGACGTACATTTTGTTTTTGACTGGCACAGCAGCCTCCGCAGGTCCCATGAAAATATGGACTGTCTTCAGTATTGATCAGCTAATGTTTGTTACATATGCTGAAGTTAGTTTATATAGGTCACCAAGTGTTATCAACTGAGGGTGCTCTTTGCACACATCTGAACATTGCCTTCAAAGCAGCCTGCATTCATGTGCAATTATTTTGAGCATACAAGACTTGGGCTTGGAGCCCTGTATGTGTAATTAACTGGTATTTACACAGCAGCATGATGGAGGGAAAGCATCTGTGGAATCAGACATCCCTGGCTAAAATGCAAGTTTTGGTCAACATTGCCGATCTGATGGGGAAAAAAGTTTGAAGTCATCACATTCCACAGAATGGTTTGTCTTTCAGGTTGTCAAATAATTAAAAAAAATTAACACCCTTCCCCATTTACCTTTAGAAGATCTTCAAGTCTCTCTATGGACCACATAACATTCCCTGCAGGAGAAATATTGTACAGGGGAATTAATGACTTCCAAGGGCCTCTGGGATTTAATATATTCCATTTGCATATTAGAAAGTCTATTATCCACAGAGCAGTAAGTGGGTACACCCAAATGACAAAGGTTTACTTTTTATTCCATGGAGTGCCACTAGTAATCGATCAAATTTGGAACATTTTAACAGCAATGCAGGAGTACTGCTTTATGCCATCAATAAATCCACTTAATGAATCAAAATCATGATTTGCACAAAACCTTTATTAGGATTTGATGTAAGTAGTAAGTGTTCACATTAGTGATCTCTACACACAACACTCATCACCTTACACCTCAGTTCTGCAAGAGTTACATCATGCTATATACAGATGCACTAGCTGCCACTTGCCCTGGCTGTATGCAGCCATGATGGCCCTGAAAGCTCTGTACCTGGCATGGCACCACTATATTTTATCCCCAGCCTGGTTTCATAAACTGTTATACACTACTGCTAACTAGGCCATCATAAGCATTACACTCTACCTTAACCTAACTCACATTGGCTTTGCTGTTCAACTTCGTTTACAGACTTGGACAGAACCACCATGGAGCTGTTCCTACAATACACCTCTGGTCCCCTTCACATTCTCTTATTTACCTATTCTATTCCAGGACAAACTATTAAGCTTTTAACATAATGGGATCTGCCTAGCAGGAAGCAAGAGAGACCAAGCAGGTGACCTCTATTAGACCAATTTCTGTCAGCAAGACAAGCAAGCTTTTGAACTAGAGCTCTTTCAGGTCCCAACAGGATGCAACACACCCCAGGAGCCAAAACCCCTTCCTTCCAACCCACATTTCATGGTTAGTTCATGGACATTTCCCAGTGGTCTTAGACTGTTGCAAATGTTCCTTATTCAGACTTAATGACCCAGTTAACTATGTTCCTATTGCCACCCAGCAAGCTGAGCATGGTAGCCTGGCTGGGTGCTGACTTTTCATGTTCCTCATCACTGCACATACACTGCTGTTTAAACGCAGGATTTAAAACTCATGTCTAAGGTTGGCAGACTTGATCAGCAATATATATTCAGGGGCAATTGAGGGACAAGATATTTCTGAAGCAAGGATGCAACCAAAGGTTTTTTTTTTTTTAAGTGATATAGATAGAATGCAGCCTTTGATTTTAAGCAGTCACCTCTACATAGGGGGAGGACCACGATGCACACACTTTTAGCCTGAGAGGGTAAAGGGATTAAATGTCTGTCTTGTCTATTTAGAACATAAACTCAAGGCAGTGTGTCTACTATGGTTTGTAGAGTGCCTAGCACAATGAGGCCCCATCCTCAGTTGGTCCCTACGCCTTACCATAGGTAATAAGTAAATTGGATGCATAACTGGGTTTAAAGCAGTGTCTCCCTTTTAGGGAAAAATTTTTTGAGATTACCAACAGCTACAAATATATTCAGAAACTTACCACTCCCTCCTCGTAGGAGCTCACCAGTGGCTTATTAATCAGACTCTTTCCAAGTCTCCTTCACATCACCATGTCATCTCTCTCATCAAGCCAGGTCTCCCATGTTCCGGGCTCATGTTGCTCCACCTTGCTGCCACGTACCTAAAGAGTACAAAACCATGGGGTGGGATAAATTAAGTACAAATCAGCTTCTGAAGGCAGGGAAGACCCTTTCCTGCTGGTGTATCAGACTGAATCTGGCTAAAGCAGTGAAAAAATCAACACTGTCGCTCTGATGGGGAAAAAAGTTTAGTCATCATGTACACCTGTGAGATCTCAGTGCCAGAATGAGCTGGAGGAGGGAAGTTCCAGAGCACCACATGCAAATAATTCCCTAGCATGCATGTGCAGCAAGGCAGACACGTGTATACAGCTAACTACTACATTAGGTTGGCACACAACTGCACTGGACCTGCCCTTAATTTTTGGAAGCTCAGACAGAGAAGCACCAATTTCATGCTTCAGCTGGAAAACAGTGAACACCCAGCTTCTAACACTTAAATTAGAGGTTATGTTGGTAAACTCTTTGGGGCAAGACCATTTTTTGTTCCGTCTGTACAACTGCTCACAAACTCAAACAGGAGGCTGCAACCAGCCCCAGCTGCTCCCCACCCCCACTTGGGCTGTCCTAAGCAAAAAAAGAGTCACTATTTACATGCAGGCACTCTGAAACACATGCATTGAGTAGACTGCAGAGGAGAGGACATGCATGCAGAGACTTACCTCTCGCTCCTCCAAGAGCATCACAAAGTGCAATGGACAAACTGTGGGGTCCATCACCAGAGCTGCGGCCCTTCCTGCTGGAGCTACCTTGGAGCAGCTCGCCACCGGTCTCTCCCAGGCCAGGTCCCAGACACATGGGGCTCGCTCCTGCTGGCTAGACCTGAAGTGCAGAAGACCAAAGAGGCAGAGGAGATTTAGCCCCGCTGACCAGCCCACAAGGAGCAAAGCAAAGGCAGCCTCTCCGGGCTGGTGCATCAGACAAATCTGGCTTAGAACAGCGAAATCAACACTGTCGCTCTGATGGGGAAAAAAGATTGAGTCATCGCGTGCACCAGCGAGCCCCGCGCTGAGGACCAGAGAGCGGCCAGGCGCCCCCCGCCCGGGGCCATTAGCAGGGGGAGCGCGGGAGTGTGCTAGAGACGGGGGCGGCCAGCGAGAGGGAAGGAACCTGGCGCTACATCCCCCCTCCCGCCGCAGACACCCCCTCAATACAGGCCGGGAGCAGGAGAAGGGGCTGCGAGGCACCGCTAGAGCCGGACAAGGGGGCAGGCAGCGGCGCGGAGGGTCGCGGATGGCCGCGGATTACATGCGCCCCCCCGACACGCACGCGGCTGACTCACCCACCGCTGCTGCTCTTGGACACGACGAGCCGGAGCGAACGCTCGGAAAGGAAGAAACCGGCGCGCGCACGCCCTTATATAGCGGGCTGAGCCTCACTGCGCATGTTCCGCCCGTGTACGCCGGCGCTGGGACACGTGGTCCGTCCGCCCCCCCTCCGGAAGCCGTGCGTGATGTCACGTATGGGCCCGTGCGCTGGATCGGGTCCGCCTTTCCGCCCGCCGACGGGGGGCGCTGTGGCGGGCTCTCCCGCGGCCCGGCCTGCAGACAGGCTCCGCCCCCTACCCTGGGCTGCGCCTGCCTGGGGTGCCCAGCCTGGCCGTCCTGCTCTATGGCAGCCACCCCAGGGCGGGTGTGGGGCGCTCAAGCAGGCCCCTCCCAGGCCCACATGGGCCTGAACCCGCCAGGCCAGCCCAGGGTCCGGAGCAGGGGGGCGGGAGCCGGGGTAATAATGAGGGTCCTGTAGCACTTTAAAGACCAACCATTTCTGCATGCGTGATGGGCGGCAGCCCCCTTGGTCAGCCGTAGGCAGCCCAGGCAGGCGCAGGCCTGCAGAAATTAAATGTGTTGGTCTTCAAAGCTCCGCAGGGCGCCCCTTGTTTTTGCTGTATGCAGACTAAGGCGGCTGCCCCTCGGGGACCTTTCACCGCGGGTAATAATGTGTGTCCCGGCTGGGATCCTGGGAAGCCTCGGTGGGGGTCTGTTTCATCCTGGGCCGTGGCACTCGGGGCAGTTTTCGTCTCAGAAGAAGAGGCGCGAGTTCGCTCTGGTCTCTATTTGGCAAGCCGGTTTTCAGGGCAGCAGCTGTTGTTGCACTCCGCTGCAAGGCTGTGTAGCTGTCAGAAAGGAAACTCTCCTCAACCCTGACACGGCCCATAGATCCCTGCGCTGCAGCTCTAAGGCCTGATCCTGCTGCCAGCTGCTGAGTGCCCTCCATTCCTGGTGAAGCCATTGAGAATGGAGGGCACTCAGCCCCTTGCAGGATGAGGCTCCTAATGCTTCCATTGTAGTACAGGTCCCTCCCACTTATTGGTAGTGGTGGCTGCCAGTATAATCTCTTAATCCTGCATTTTCCTATATACCCTTTCTGGACAGTGCTGTCTGAGGCCTTCCGGACTGGCGTTTCACAGGCTGCTCCCATTTTAAAAAGAAGAAACAATGGGTGTGCTTGTAGATTTTCTGCTACTCACAGCGAAAATTGTGGGCTATATAACCCGGTCCCTTGTGCGGTGGATAAAGAGGCCTACAGAGAAAACAGTCACCAGTGAAATATGTTTAATAACAGGTACGGCCAGCGCAAAAGGACTTGGTCGGCTTTTTGCTTTAGAACTTGCCCAGAGAGGTGCGACGCTTGTCCTGTGGGATATAGACACTGATGGTAATGAAAAGACTGCTGTGCAGGTGCGGGAGCTGGGGGCCAAGGTCCATGCTTACACCTGTGACGTGAGCCAACGACAGGACGTCTATAACACAGCAGAGAGAGTGCGAAAGGAGGTGGGCAACGTCACTGTCCTGATAAATAATGCTGGGGTTGTAGCAGGGAAACCAATCTTGCAGTGCTCCGATGAACTTCTGGAAAGGACCATGAAGACTAACTGCCATGCACATTTCTGGGTAAGTGTCATTTAGCACAGCAAGCCAAGTATAAGATGATTGAGAGGCAGGGTGCCTTTGTGGATAGTAGATAAGTCCTTTACCTTAGTGTGCCTCTTTCACTTGTCTATTTATGCTCTTTATTAGAGAGATGAGGTGGGTGAGATGTCTTGTATTGGACCAACATCTGTTGGTGAGAGGCAAGCTTTTGAGCTTACACAAGGCTCTCCTTCAAGTCTGCTCTTTATGACAGAAACTGTAGCATCTCCTGAAGGGAACCAATTTGCCCTATTTTGGACCAGTGAGGGAAGTGAATTTCAGAGTCCAGCGGGGAAGGACATGCCAGCAGGGCCCCTCTATTTGGGAATTCATGCATCCTTTCATCCCTGAAGGCCAAAGGATTTGCCATCAGGACATGCTGCAGCAGAACCCATCTATCTGTTCAGGGATGTGGGACAGGGTGGGTTCCCTGTGTTTGGGTGCAGTTGAGTCACTATCTGACTTTGGATGATTCCCCATCGGTACAAGTAATTGAACTGGCTGTCGTGGGGAAACCTCCCCTGAAGCATTCTGCACTTTACTGTTGGTTTTGTGATTAAAGCACAAGACAGAGAGTGACAGGAAAGGAACTGGTTCTGTGCTTCGACTTGGACAAATAAGATAGGGCCAGATTTTCAAAAAAGCAGAAAATGTGTGTTCAGTTGTACTTCTTGTGTGAGTAACTATCACAAATGTGCATCATTAAGTTAGCTCTTAAACTCTCCATGTTCCCCCCATCTGTAAAATGCGGGGAGCGGAATAGCATTGATCTGTGTCACACATCATATTCACATCTGTCAAACATGGAGTTCCTTGGATATAAAGTTCTATAGGACATTACTACTACTGTCATTTGAAGCTCTGATCTACTATCTGTTTGTCCACAAATGAAACTTGTTTTCTAAGCAAGCTATTTCAATCACAGGAAGAAATATCTTTAAAAAATGACAACAGCTCATCTAAAGTGGCTTTTTTGTTTCTTTTAATTTTCTGTTCAGTTTTACAGTGTTAAATTAGTACAGGATTCCTTCTTCATAGGCCATCCCAGATCTCTGCACTTAGTTATAGTTGCTGTTGCAAAATAACTGTCTCCTTTCAGAGGAGAAGACCTCCAGAGAGATTTTTATGAGGGTAGAACAAATGATAGTGAATGACTTATTGCAGGCTGCCAGAAGAAAGTAAATCATAGCACCCAGTTAGTTTTTAAAGTGGACACATCCTGTTGAGGCAAGCATCAGAAAGGGAGCTATTTACCAAAATCTTTGCCTTCTAAATGGACATCACAGAGGCAGTTTAACATTTGTAAATATTAGTTCCTTCTTCACAACCTTTTTAGCAATTCAGAGTCTTTGCTATATACCATTTGCAGAATAATACCAGGTCAAGATTCCCTTTTCACTGGGAAGACTCCCCTATTCACTGCTAGAGTTCAATATTTATTGGTCTAATACAATGTGGCAAGATTTTCATGCTCATATTTTCTGAACCAGAATATTAGAAATTCAGAGCATCTAATCCAGATCCAGTAGATTATTACAACCCTTCCTGCATGTGCGAATAGACTCAAATTATTTATGATCAAATATTTTATAGTTTACATTATGCAGAACCTGACCCATGGGACACGAGTTCAGGAGCTGACTGATTTTTCTAATGTAGATTCTGTCCCAGGATTGTTATTATTTATATTGTAGTAGCTAGCACTTAGGAAGCCTGGTCTTGGACCAGGATCCCCTTGTGCTAGCTGCTGGACAAACAGAGAATGAAAAAACATAGTACCTGACCCATTAATTACAAACTCTCAAACACTCCGTAAGCAGAGTCCAGGCCAAAAAAAAAAAAAAAAAACCCCCCAAAAAACTCTCCAATTTTCCAAATCCATAAAACCAAAATTTTGAATCTATTTTATTCAACATAAAAGCATTAATTTATGGCTAAAGATTAAGTCCGATTGAATTTCCAAGGCTTTGGAGTCTTGATAAGCTCCCTTTAAATATTTCTGCACTAAGTAACTTGACTCTTTCCAAGAGTAAGCCATCTTTCTTGAATGAGAACAACTGGCCTCATAATTGGTGTACCCAGACACTGCTGCCTCAGTGATTTTATATCCATAGATTCACCTTAGCCATGAGAACTGGATAGTCATCCAAATGCTACAGAAATACTTTGACAGACAGGACCACATGGCATCTGTGAAACACACTGAAGGTATTTCCCAGTATTCTGCACTGTTTGTGCAGAGAGCTCAGCTGTTCATGTTTAGAAAGGTCAGCCAAGCAGTGTGTTCCAATCCCTGTGATAACATATACATGACATAGTTGTAACGATCTTGGGGTTCATTAAATAACAAACCAGTGAATGAGAAAGGAATAAAACTTTAATAAAACAAACAAGCGCTTCTGTAGTGAGCTGCTGCACACAGCCAGGTGGTCTGGTGTTCCCAACCTCTGCCTCCAGGACACATCTCCAAAAAATTCCCACACTTGCATCATCATCCCTTTTTAGGGAGCATCTCCAAATCACAATCTTTCATAAACATATCTCTACAATGGTGGTTTCCAAGATAGAACACCGAGCTACTTTACAGTATTCCCTTGGTGAATGAATCCTCTTCTGGTGGCCACGCTAAGATCAACAACAAAAGAGGTGGTGTTGAAGGGATAGTGCAACACAGGATAGGAAGGGGAAAGCTGAGGAGCCCTCCACATTCATGCCTTGGCTTCATGGCTAGGAGCTTTGAGAAGCAGAGTGATCTGTTGGACTAGACAAAGGACTAGGACTGGAGAAGTCCTAGGTCCAACATCCCACCTCTGCCGCTGACTTGCTCTGTAACTCTTACTTATGTAACCACTCTGTGCCTCAGTTTTTCTCTGTGTAAAATGCACATGGGTTCTGCTGAGTAACCAAACATAGCCATTTGGTTGCTCAGATCTATCAAGTTACATGAAGCTTTAGCACAGTTTGACTTGCCACACTGGTTTTTCAACCAACCTGTGTTTCATAATTGAGATTCTGGTGACAGCAGCCAAACCAGACCAACTTGAAGAAAAGTCTGTCCTGAAACCCTAGTGGAGAGGATGTTTTAAGGTTGTTATTTTAAAGTGTGACAAGAGTGCAAGAAGATGTACTGCTAATGTGTGAACTAGATGGTGAAAATATACCAGTTGTCTCTACAGACCTAGCCAGAGGAAAAAACCCCAGTGAGGTGTTCTGTGTTCTCTCTCTGAAACAACCTAACCTATGTGTTTCATTCATCTCCTTACCTAGAGGGATCATATGGAGATACATAGCGCTGATTGCATATAGGGGTTATGCAAAAGGCTGTAGTATAAAACTGCCCAATTAAATTCTGGTAACAGTGATTTTTCAGTATGGCTTGTGTTTGTCGGCAGCTAATTCTGGAAAGCAGTTTATCAGACAGGATTTGGGAAATGAGGTCTGGATCCCCGTTAATCCCAGTTTCACAGCACTGAAAGATGAAAAGACAATCTGAGGGAGGACATTTTAAGAGGATTGCAATAAAAACTAATCTTGTTACATGGCAAAACCATATCACATGTGCAACTGAAAAGGAACTTTAAATGGGCAGCAGTGTTTCCTAAATTGGCAGGAAAGGGAAGTGGGAGGGGCTAGGATACTAAAACAAATGGCTGAGACAAAGCTGTGTCAGTTGAATTTACTTGATCTCCCTTGGTAACATTCAGACTTTTTCATAGCCAACCAGTTAGAAATCTCTTTGGCTAGAGCAGTCTTTAAATATAGTTTCTTAACTCACTTTGAGTTGATTGTAGCAGGGTCCTTATGAAGGCAGAATAAAATTTGTAAGTTCATGATAAATGGTCAGAACACACCTCAGCTCTCATTATTTTTCACTTCTGGATGCAGACAGAGCTTCTCTATGCAAGCTTCACTGGCTTCCAGCCAGCCTGTGAAAGCTTTGCTGGATTCCTGCCATTTATTAGTGCATTAGTCAACAGAACACGTCTCCCAAATGACAGTTGTCCAGCGTTTTCAGTGTTCTCACTCTCTTGGCATGGATGCTTTCTGCACAGTAGTGCAAGGTAAAGATGCTTCCAGGCTGGGTCTGCATTCGACATTTTAGCTTTGTCTACTTTAGAGGTTCTTCTTCTCCTGCCCGTGCATCTCCACCAGCGGGAGCAACGATAGGCATGGCTGCTGGACCCACTGTATAATCTAACCCTGTGCAGTGCGCTCTAGCCACTGTGATGGTTCAAAGGCTGCTGGCAGCCTGAATGACGCTAATTCTCCCATTGCTGTCCACCGTATGCTAATACTCTGCACGCTAATGCTCTCACTGCTTTACAACATGGAAAACATTCATTTGCACCTGGACATTAAAAGGACATGTTCTCAACAATCTCTAACTGTGAACCCCCTGTACCGGCAGACTGTCTTTCTTCTGCACAAGTACCCAAATAAAGGAAAAGTTAATAAACCAAGAAGATCTTCTGAGTTGCCAAAACAGACCACACTGCTTTCTTTGGGATCCTTAAATGTTGAGCATGTAAATGGCCAACTGTTAGATATAGAGATAGGTTTGAACCAGAACCCTGGATCTGAAGTATCCCAAACTTCGATGGAGTTGAGATCAAAACAGCAGCTTTGGCCTTTATGTAATATAATGAGCTAGATAAAAACCCCAAAGCCAAACACCCCCAAACATTGGGCAAGTTCCAATCCAGGTTGTAATTTTACAGCTCAAGCCCATCTGTCTCCTAACTGCCTCATTTTAAATCACATGCACCATTGACTTGAAAGCCATGAAAAAATCTCTCCTCTGAAGTCAACAACGCTGCTAAAGAGCTGTGTGGAAGGTTAATAAAAATACACCCATCAGCACATTTACAGCACGTTGGGAAAATCTCTGGGCATCGTCCACATCAGAAACATTGATCATTTACTCCATATAATGGAATAAGGACAAATAAAAGACACTGCTGCTCTGGAGTAATAGTGGAGCCAGGAGTCTTAAGATGCAGCTAAGAATAGAAATAAATGTGTGTCCTAACCGAACTTCAGCAAAACAGATGTTGGAGCATGGTACCTCCTATTTTAGACGTGCATGCATAAGAGGCTAATGGTACATATGAATAAGCTCTCTTCCATCTTTCCATACAGACTGTCAAGGCTTTCCTTCCAAAAATGATGGAGATGGACCATGGCCACATTGTGACTATAGCAGGATCCTTGGGCCTCTTTGCAACAGCGTGTGTGGAGGTCAGTACTTGCGGATCACCATAGAAGCAGAGCTCTTCTAGGGAGAGAGCAAAGTGTGTGCTTTTCTTTCGATTTAAATTCTCCCCAGAGATATTCAGATTTTGGGGACATTTTTCTAGGGGCAAAGTAAGAAATTCTCCTGGATCAAAGAGAAGGAGATTATAGGACGGTATGGTGAATCAAAAGAGTTTAAACCAGAGGTAAAAAGGAAAAGTGTTGAGTACAGTTCATCTCACTGAAACATACCACAGCACCCTTATGTCCCATTTACTTGGGACCATCATTTGGCCCATATTATCACCTCTTTTTGACCTGAGTAGCCGGTCAAAACTCAGGCCCTGAGGATATTCTAGTTGTGAGCAAAAATTGGTGATTGAGTCTGATGTTTTCTCTGATGATTTATTTTTTAAACAAGGCGTGTACAAAGTCCTGCTTCTCTTAACACAAGAGGAACCAAAAACCAGGGAATAGCTTCTTTGCTTACAACCACAAGCCTCTTTAGCCAGCACCTGACCCAGAAGTCTCCTCTCTAGCTTCTTCCAGAGTCAGCCACCGTGCTTGTCCTGGTTCCCACTCTCTTCCACTATATCCTGCTTCAATTTCTGTCCCTCAGTCTCTCTGTATGTTCTCTCTGTTTGCCTGCACTTCAGTTTGTCCCACCCACCCATGGTTAAACAGTACCCCATCAAATGCTCCACCCCCATGGTGCAGACTTCATTGTGCCTTGTTTTAGGTGGGGTCTTAGTTGTTTCTTACCTATCTTAAATTAAGGGTGTGTTCACACCCATCAATTTCAACAAGATTTTAAGGCAACCCATAATAATATTGATAGATGGTGTGTGGGAAAACTAAGCAGGGCACAAGAGCTTCCATTTTCAGCATGTGTTCAGGGAATGCTTTGGTTCAACGAGCAAACCTGCTCTTTCCAGAGAAGTCAGCCTGTGGCATTCTCATAGCTAAGCTAGCAATTGCTATCTACTACCTAGGAGTGAATAAGCCTCTTCCCCCACATACCACTACCTAAAGCCTCTCATTTTCTGCAGGATTACTGTGCGAGTAAATTTGCAGTAGTTGGATTCCATGAAGCTCTTAGCCATCAGCTGAAAGCCAAGCAAATTGATGGCGTGAAGACTACTCTGGTGTGCCCCTATCTTGTCAACACAGGCATGTTCACTGGATGTAGAATCAGGTAAAACCATTTATGTTGGATTCATTCGCAAACGTATTTCACCAGTCCAGCTGCAGCCAGGGTAGTTTCTTCAGTTTCTAGGAAACCTGAAAGAACACCTCCTGCTGTCATTGTAGATCGCTAGAATCGGAAGACACCCTCAACATTTAGATGTACCACATGTAATGGTGCACTTAAACTCTCCTCTAATTAGCCTAGAGGACTTGTCCCTTAATATTACTGAATAATGTCATTTTGGACCATTTGTATAGAACACTGATATGTTTTTAAGAAAAGGCAAACAGCAAAATCAGAAGGTAAGGCTGGCTTCCCTGGATACAAGTATTAAAAGAACTTGTAAAATCATTACCTATAAAAACTAAAGTAGGAACCATCCTTCCTCTGAGGGGTGGATGCTAAAGAGTGCTTCTGTGAGAAAGTCAGGCTAGAAATGGATCATCTAGAATGATTGGACATGACCAAGAAACCAGTGGAAAATTCTAGCAAACTCCGGCAATTCCAAATTGCAAGAGCTGTCACTCACTATTTACACGTTCCCTCATTAACAAAATACTTAAAAGTTGAGTGAATCTACTGGATGATGATACATTAAATGAGAATAAAGATTACCTTCCTGAAAGAGAAGGAGGAACCCTATACCGAAGTGGATTTCTCCCTATAGCTATAAGATCAGATCCATGTTATAGCAGAGGACCAGGAGACAGGAGCCTCTTTTATATTCCTGACTCCGTCACTGGCCCACTTTGAGATCTTGGACAATTTACTTACCTTCAAGTTTACTTGCTTGCACAATTGGTGTAACCGTTTACTACAACCACAGGAGCATTAATTGCAAAGTCCCAGGAGGTGCCTGGATGTAAGGTGCTAATTTTGTGCAATGACTTTTTTAAAATAATGAAGTAGTGTGTGTATAAAGATTCTTAGAATTTACAGACTGCGTGATTGTCAGACTGGCCAGTGGGATTGGGCCCGAGTATCTTAGTATATGAGAATAAAAGATCCCAGGTGATGCCACACTACAGTTATACACTATTTTCCCCCGGATGAGAGTAATCTCAAACCGAAAGGTGACAATACCTTAAGTATATTTTGCAGGGTTAGAGGCTAGGGACAGGCCTTCCCTCTCCTGCCAAGCTCATGTATAACTGCACACAAGTGGAAATTTAATGCTGAGCTCCCAGTTCAGCTGTCCAAAGAGGACGAGCCCCTAGACGACCAGAACTCAACTAGCATGGAGATCTTCATGAAGAACTACAGCTTGGGTAAGAGACCCTCACCTGTATGTCTGCACCACAAGTGCTACAGAGGCACAGGTGCAGCTAAATCGCTGTAGCATAAGAAACTTGTTACCACGATGGAAAGACTTTTGCTATCACTATAGTAAATCCATCCCCTCGATAAGTGGTAGCTAGGGTGATGGAAGAATTTTGTTCACCTAGTGGTGTCTGTCCCAGGGCTTAGGTTGACTTAACTACATCTGAGGTGTGTGAATTTTTCCTACCCCTAAGGAACATAACTAGGTTGACTTAAGTTTTAGTGGTCGACCAGGCCTCAGATAGTAAAGCTAGAGTCATGACTACTGGGGCACTACTCATAAATGTGCACTGTGCATAACAGATCACTAGCTTTAATTTACTGACCAGCATAGACCCACTTTGCATAAACAGTTTACGAAAGGATCAGATTCAGCATGAAGCACAACTCCTGAGAGCTGCACGTGGCCCCGTTTTCAAGGTGTATCACATCAGGTAAATCATGCAACTCTCTTCCTTACCTGCATGAAGTCACAGACTGCCAGAACATTCAGGTTTACTCTGCAGAAGCAACGTTTTTAAAAACAGATCACAACATTTTTCTATTTGAGTGTCAGCACCTACACCACTTTGTTGAATGGAACCATCACTACTAAAAAAACAAAAGGCTCACTAAAAATGACAATTACCTTTGATGATAGCATAATAAAAGGAACCCCACAATTTATTGTTGGTAATCCTCACAAAGAGCCAGAATTGTTCAAATTGATTTAATCCAGGAGAACGTGAAGTTGTATATCACCAATGAGGGCTATATCTGAGATAATAATTAGAACAGTCTGGCAGGCTAGACACCTTGGTTTATCAGCTCCCCTCGATGTCCTAGTCAGGTTTAAAAGGAAGGGGTGACACTTTTCCTTTATGCAGCAGTGGTTTCAGTAGGTTTATAGAGAATCTCATTTCCCCCAAATTACTGATTATTTCTTTTTTAGTGAAACTTTTACCAGTTGTTTTTTCTAGGCGAGAGCTGGATGCTGTTCTCTCTCCATTAAAACCAGAGGACTGTGTGAAGACAGCGATGAAAGGAATACTTAGTAATCAGCCCATAATATGTATCCCCAGAATGATGTACTTTGCAGTAGTTTCAAAACAGTAAGTATTTCCGTTCAGAGAATTGCACTCACATTAATTCATTTTGATGGTACTCGGTTTCAGGATGCTGTTAAAAAGTGAAATACTTGCCTGTAGTGTTATCTGACTGTCCCCAAATGGCTAGAACATTCAGATTTAATGGAAAAGCATATCAGAGGGTTCTGTGCCTTAGCATGGGGCTAATATCTGTTACTTATGAAATCCTGTTATACCCTCTGCTAAAAGAAAAAGATATGCAATAAATATGCAAGACCCTACGTCTTATGTTTGAAATAGCAACAATCATGGAGGTAAGACATTTTAGAATAGGAGGCATGCAAGGTACTTTGTCACAAGTTTTTTTCAGATTGTCAACTACATTCCATTTAATATTGAACACATTTATTAGCAATTTGTGGAATGTGTCCTGGAATTTGGAAGGGAGAAGATGGATCGTTTAGTACCATTATAGCTTTTCCATCTCTAATCTTATAAAATTTTACTTCATTAGAATAGTATTAGTAACACAAGATTTTTTCTTTCTTTGGATGGAGAAGGTAGCATAGATACACTCTTGGTTCACCTTTCAATACGTTATTTAGAGCTAGTCCACAGATTAAATCAAGGCCCTAAAAGAATTAAATGACTAATGATCTGAGAGAATTAAAATCTTTTCCTAATGACTGAAATTTTATTTCCAGCCTCTTTCCATGGGATGTTCAAGTTCTTGCTCACAAGTTTTTGGGTATTGATAAGTGCATGTATCCATTCATTAGACAAAGGGATGTGAAACGCCACTACGTAGCAACAGGAAGCTGAAGATTGACATTTGCACGGATTTGTTAACAGCTTCTGGAACCCTTTGTTAATGTAAAATCAACTGGGAAAACCTGGTGAAGAAAATCACTTTCAATGTAGAACCACTTACGGTGACAGCTTATATTGATCCATACTTGTTTTTTTTGGTCATTGTCTGCACGCTTTGAGTAGAAGTATGAAGACACCAAGTATTTATGTAATAGTTACTATACACATGGGGAGAGCTAGATGAATGATATAAATACATGTGTCAGCACCTGGTGCTTGGTTCCTTTGCTGTGCTTAGGCACGTTTGAAAATCCCATTCTTTAGTCTTCATGCATTAGAGAGGAAAAAGTCAGGTCTTTGACTTTGCTACACAAGCTGGAGTAGCATTGGACCTAAAGTCTCAGGAGATGGCAAGTCAATGAGAAGAACATAGAAAGCCTTTCCAGGATTTTTTAAAAATTGTTTTCTGGTCTTCTTGGCCACCACACTTTATATTTTCAGACCTGCTTTCCTTAGCTGCTTTTAGATGGGACGTTTTATGCTGTACGTTCCCAGCTGGTGATAAGATTAATGAGCACTGGAAAGTCCCCTTAGAGCTGGATGATCTTTTTAAATTTTAAAGTTTATGAGAAACAGGAAAATAATTTTTAATTTTTTTTTTTAAAATCAGTTGTATCCCTCTTGGTTGTGGGGATATTCCATTAGAAAGCTGGGAAAATCTCAGGATGTCTGCTTAATTTCCCATTTTAGGAGTACCTTAGTCTTACTGGGACCCAGGATCCTTGTCAGTCAAAGCTATGCGTTTGGTAAATAGAGGCTTTGCACAGGCTTCTTTTGTGATGTGAATAGATGCCAGCCAAGTCTGTCTCAGTCTAGGCTGTGGCAGAGGAAGACCCTCCCATCTCTGAGAGAGAATCCCTTTCTCTGGCAGAATGAGGGTCCTTGGGTTGGGAACAGACTAGACAATTCTGTTTTAGTTGCTGCCTGGACAGCACTTCTCTGATGGAATGTTTATTTGCATGCTCCACACCTTGCTGCGGTGAGGCATGGAGAGCTGACAGTTCCAGAAATCATTGCTCCGGAGTTTGGAGGAAGAGATTCTGATCAAAAGCTATTCCCATTCCCAGTAGCTTGTAGGATTTGTGCCTAAAGGCAATTGCTGAAAAGGAGGCACTGGCCTTAACCACTTGGTGACAAAAGGAAGAGGCACGGCCGAGCAAATAGGTTGTCTCCGTTCCACTGTGCAGGAGGCAAACCAGTGTTGCGAACGAGTATGAAACAGATGTCATTTATAAATGTTAGAAGATTCAACATGAAGCACAGTGAAGCTTGCCTTAAGTGACCATCCAAGGCACTAATCAGAAGTGGGACTTTAGCAGTCAGAGTTGTACTGGAAACACTGGATTTGTTAGAGTGACTTCTAAAGATAGGGAGTTACTTAATGGAAGTGCGTTAGTGGAATTTTCAAAGCCGCCTAGTTTCTGCTGGACAGTCAAAATTTTTCCAAAGTGTGGCTTCCTGTACCATGGCTAAACTAAGTTGTTACCATTAGCCTTGTGAATTGTTGTCCAAGTATGTGCTTTAAGAGGCTAGAGCTGTGTACTCCCTGTTCAGGTCTGTAATGGTGGTTACTTTGATTTCAATACTGAAAATTGGTATAAATTGAACTTTGTTTCTCCCCTACCTCACAGGGGTGTTGTGAGGATTAATGTATGTACATTTCTAAGAACACGGAAAGTGCTATATAAATGCTATTGCTACTTTGTGAAAGATTGAAAGATTCCTGTCTCAACTGCTGTTAGTGCAATTGTTGAGATTGATGGTTAGAACAGGACTAGATATTTTAAAATGTTAGATTTTCCTTACACACAGTCATGATTTGAAAGGCAAACCCAGTATACCTGAATTGCTTGACTTTTTGGTCTACAAAGCTTTTCCTCTTACTGAACATTCATTAGGTTTTGGGAAACTGAAATTGTTAATGTCATAACCCTAACTCAGACAAAAAAAGAAAGATTCATTTGCTAGAGTGCTTATGTTAATAAGAGCAGAAAAGGCTCCTGGACACGTGAGACAGTTCATCAAGATATCCCATTGTGGAAAAACATTACTAAAACCAATTAAGCCAAGAGTCTGATACAAAGCAGTGTTTTTAGAACTATAAATCTTGCCATCTGCTTATGTGATGCTTATTGGCAAAAATAAGACTTACCAGAATTATAGATTTACAGTGGGATTTTGACTTCAATGGGAAGAATTTGGCCAGTGATGTATACAGTACATTTTAGTCACAGGCATGCATGTTTTTAGTGATCTAAGAGGATCACAGGAATAGGGAGTTTAGCATAGAGAAAATCCACCATTGCCTAGTCGATCCTGTACAGTGGCTCAGAAAATCTGGGTTCTTTCTATTCCCAGATCTGCTACTAGCCTGCTGGGTGATGCTGGGCAAGTCACTTCACTGCCATGTGCCTCAGTTTCCCCCATCTGTAAGTGGTGATAATGATACTGGCCTTCTTGAAGCGCTTTGAGATCTACTAATGAAAAATGCTATATAAGAGTTGGTTGTTAGACACTCGCCCTATCCTGTCCTGTATTAAAAGTAGACTAGATAGAACAGAAATTCCAAGAAATAATGTAACAAAGCAGCTCAAGTGACTACAACTCCATGCGGGAAAAAATGCTCTCCCTTTGAGCATTCTCAGCCCCGCCTAGGACCCACCTCCCCCAGTGACTTGGTATCATACGTTATCTGGCTTTGACTCCTGGCTTCTGTGCCAGGGACCTTATCTGGGTCTCATGCACCACATACATCTATGGTGCTAGTGCCTTCAGGGATGATTTCGGTATTTGTGGGTACAGAAATTTGGTATTTTTATGCAGTTGTGTTAAAAATTCATGTGGCGCACTGTAATACCTCAACAGCTACACAAGCCAAGATAGGCAGAACTATATGCTCTTCTGTCCAGCCTAGAAAAAAAAGAGTTAACCAACTGGAGAATATAGACTTATGGTGACCACTTGCACCACTGTCATTAAGGTTTTCCATTAGAAATGATTTGCCAGGGAATTTCGAAGTTGGTTATAAGAATTTGCAATACAGAGTCTCAGCCTAGCAAGTTTTTTTTTTTTAATTTTTAAATTTACAGTATTTTAGTTCTACAAATGTAAAAAAACTTTACAATGCTTTTTGCGCTTATAATGATCAAAAACAACTTTGATTTAATAAAATTTGGTAAGCAGTTAGTATGGCCCAATTGCTTAATAATGTGAACAGAGTACGTTTTAATATGGCCGAGACATTTAGTTTTGAATGAACAGCATGTGCAGTAACTGCTTTTCAGAAGAACATTTACTTCACATACTGCAAGTAAATATTTAGGAAGAGCTGCTACAGGTTACCAGTTAAATACACATTTAAGGTAGTTCACATTCAAATGTTACACTCTTGTGTGTCAGTCTATGGTGCCAATTCTTGCTGCTAGAGGGAAGGTTTTGGGTTTAAATAGCACCCCAAAAAAATTACTCTATGCAAAGCTAAGATTATGACACAAATTACAAGCAAGCAAGAAAACTTAAAAGTAGAGATCTAAGTATTGATATCATTCCAACCTGCTGTGCCATGTTGCTTTTCAAAAGTCATAATTTTGTAAGGCTCCCATTAATTTATTTAAGCTAAGACGTTGTGGCACCAAAGACAGAAAGATTACCCATATTACTTTTGAATTTCCTTTAGCTAGCCAGTTTGTCACAACCTCCACATTACTAAAATGTAGTTATTTATAGGTTATTGATTAACCATTGTACAGTTACTTCATGGTTTTACATTACAGCCTGTACTAGATCACAAGCATTACAAATTCTATACAAAAGGAGCCCCCATAATGGCATACAAGAATAAATTAACCAAAACATTTTTAGTATTACCATTTATTGGTGACAAACACTACGTTTTACTTACATTCCATGGGGAGAAAAAATTCCAGCGTAAACAATGAACTGAAGCAGTACTTAACTTGCAAGGCTATCGTGCTTTACCTGGACCATATGCAAAAAACTTATTGCGCACAGTTTTGTGCGCAATAACACAACATCAAAAGCAACACAGTTTATATATAAACATAGGTAATTTTTTTCAGCCCTACATGGAGATGTAATTAAACAGTATAAAGCACTCAAGGAAAATCAATCTGCAGTTTTATATGCACTACATTGAGATCATATCCTGTAATGTAGTGAGTTGTGTGCCACTATATATATATATACACACACACAGTCTTTAAAACATAGGTCAGAGATTATTTAAACTCCTGTTGCATTCAAGTTCTCCCACCCCCTCAAGAAAACTAGAAATTAATCAAAATGATCAAACAAAGTTTAAAATTCCTAAAATGTTTAATTCATACAACCAATGGAGAATTAAGCTAAGTTTGCCAAAGTCGTGGATTTTTTTTTTTTTTTAAATGGAGGGCACACAATTCGTTTCCAATGAAACTCCGCTATTTCAATAAAAACAAAATAACTACATACATGGATATGATCTTCCCAAGTTAGTTCACAGATAACATCAGTCTCAGAAGACAAAGTTTCTAAACTGTGCTATTGTTCTAGATACAATTAAGAAACTTTTAAATGAAAAATTTATAGTATCATTTCAATCAAAACAATATAATGAAACTAAAAATTTATCACTTTGAAGAAAAAGCAACGGTTATGATTTAGATACTACAGTAGTTGGAAAGACTGTAGCACTCTAAAACAGTTAGGTTACATTAATAGGAAGCATTTGATTTTCTCTGGTGCTTTCAGGTTTGGATCCAGTCAAAAGCCTTTTCAGGCAGTGCTGTCCAGTGTTTGTCCCAAAGTGTTTGAGTTAGCCGGTTTGAGGAGAGGGTCGCTTTCCATTTCTTGTTTCACACATCTAGAAATGAAAACTACATGTTACTCAAAGGATTATACTGTAACGCTATTTCCACTGACATTAATTTCCTGGCCTTGACATAGACAAAGGATTTTATATTTAAATGACAAAAATAATTCAAATGAATCAGCAGGCTCCCATAAGCATTTTTATGAATTGATAGGAAGCGTGTTGCCAGTTCCACAATGTAATTAGCTCAAACTTCTTGCAAAAGGACGTTACTCTTATCAGCCAAGGGAATTCATATATACTCTCAAAATGGTTTAGATGACCATAAACTGGCTAAACTGGATATTGTTTATGGTTACATATTCAGAAGTCTTCCCGAAAAAAGGAACTAAACATCTGTTAAGTTTACCAGATAAGAGTCAGATTCATGGAGCATAAGGCCAGAAGAGATGGTCAGATGATCTAGTTAGACCTCCTGTATATTACATTTCACCTAATTTCCCTTGTATTGAGGCCAATAACTTTTGTTTGGCCTGTCATGAAAATGCACAAGCTTAGTCATAAAACTTGCTCTTACACCCTTGCCAAGATGCTATAGCTTGATATTTTAATAATCTTGGTCAACGCAATGCATCGCCCCCGCCCCCCGAAAAAAAGAATTACAATATTTTATTTGCCTTACATAAAGTTGTCCTTAAAAGCACTACAGGTCACAGCTGCTTTTACTTTACCACAAGGGAAAAATACTGGCCAGAATTAATTGCTTTCACTCACACAGACATTGGTCCATTTCCTGTTCGTGTCATCTCTGTACTTTGTTGGTCCAACTCAGACAGCAACTTTAAAATATTCAGTGCAGCCTAAAGGAGAGAGAGAACATTTAGTGGTTTTGTATCATTTCTTTTAATTCCTTTTGGGAAAACAAGACTAAAGGCCAACTTGAAACTGTGCATCAAACAAAGTAAAGCCAAGCCAAGTCTAATTTTTTTCTCCAGTGTAGTTAAGACTGAGGTATGATGAAGGTTTCAACAGTTAAGAGCATCCTCTAGCACTGTGCAAAGTAGGATGCTGTGGCTTTGGATTGGGGGAGGGGACACTGGATCTAACAGTGGCCAAGCATGACCACCACACCACTGTTCTGCCACTGGTGTCATTAAATACCAATTATTTATTTCTAACCATACTGAGACCAGGTATAGATGGTTAAAATGAACAGAATCAGAAAATGCTTTGAAATAACAATGAATCACTAAGTTATATTTGGATTAAAAAAATGATACCAATATAGGTACAGTGTGACTATTATTTAACAGACTACGGGTATTCTGTCATTATGTGACAAACAGGTCATCTTACGGGCTGGGCTGAACTGAAAAGATTTTACAGTAATTTGGGATCAGGCTTGGACTATTTTCTTTTATAAACAATATTTTGGTTCAATATTAACCCTAAAGGTTAGTTATGTCATATGCATAAATTAAAGATAAATATATGAATATGTGCAAAAGGCAGTAAAATTATTTCATAAGGCTGGCCTCCAAGTTTATTCCCCAACTTTAGTTTTTCCTGTTACATCTCTTTGCATGCCTAATTTTACATAAATTCTTTGAACAGGATGCAGATATCTATGAAAACTTCAAAGTGCAAACATAAATTAGGTTAAAAAGAAATCTAGCAAAATTTAAAAGATTGTAAAATCACTAAAAAGATTCCAAGTATAAAGATTAAATCACATACAAAAATATATTTTAATTATATTTATGAGTTAAAAAGCTGCCATGTTAACAACCGAAAGCTATAGGTTAGAACACAATTCACCACTGGACAAACTTTTTCAAATTTGTAATAGACTAGATGTGTGACCAACAACATAAGCACTTCCCAGGTCTCTCCCTCAAAGTTTATAGTCTAGGAGAGTCATCGTTTTGTAAAGAAACACTGTTCAAAATCTTTTTTAACAAAGATCTCCTTGTAAAACTTAATAGATTTGAGAGTGTCTCGTGTTATCTAATCGTGAATGGCATTGCTTCCATCTTGGTTTATTTCCTAGCAGGAGGTCTAATATGAAGAAACATTAAAGAATCAGATAAAGCATATTAAGTTCCCAATGAGAAAATATCAACAGGTATTTATGTTCTGAAAGTTCATTTTATACATTTTTTTATTAAGCGATCATGTAGTTAACTAATCACAGCAAGGTAAGAGAGCAAATACATTTTTATAGGCCAAAATGGAAAGCAATTATTTAGCATTTTAAAGGTCAATTCTACATCTGAAGTATATCATCAGTGTAGGACAGATCAATTTAAGTGCTTCTGAGGCTTGCAACATGTCAGACAAAAATTAACCAGATAATTACACAGCATAGATATTTGGCTGTGAAATGACATCTGGATGATGAACTGTACCCCTTGCGCAATGCAGACCAAAGAAAATAGTATGTCAGTAATAGTCATCATACCATATCATGGCAAGATTCTACATCCTTTCCAATTCCATGGCTGATTAGTGGTGGCTGAGAGGAACAGTTTATAAGAGATACAAACTCGTTCTTGTTATTTTTTGGAAAGTCTTTGTATTCCACCTGAGGGGGGGGGGAAAAACCAAACTTCAGTTATTCTCAATGAACTGTGCAAAAAGCAAATGCATTCCAGTCACTACGTAGGACTATCTGTCCTCACCACGAAACCATGTTCAATCTACTTGTACAATGCTACTTATAAAAATTAGTAAGACCATTTATTCTGAAACCTAATTTTGAACCTGTAATAGTTCTTGAACAAGTATAAGAGCTCTGAATGAAAGGTACTGTATAAAAGTTATTCATTGTTGCTCTCTCTATTCTGACCATGTATATTTGCCATTTTAAATTCTTCATAATGTAATTTTTTTATCCATGAAATTATTTAGTGTATTAATGCAATGCAGTAATTGAAACGTAAATTCTGATTAAAGGGAATATGCAAGATGAATAATGTATGTCTTGCAGCAAATGTCAAAGTACCTAGGCTTTTTCAGAAACTTAAATTTGGATCAGCCAGTTGGAATTTGGTCAGCTGTATATTCCCACATTAAGGAAACACTTTACAGAATGGAACTTAATCCCATTTTTTTAAACAGACTTCATTGTAGCACTGAATTGAGGCAGAACATGCATCCAAGAAATGGATATTTCACACACACTAAAGCTCTAAAATTCAATAGGTTTCCCAGCTGAAGAGAAATATTGAGAAGATGATGAGGGCAATTTAAGTAGTCTCAGAATCAGACGCAACTGGCACAGGGAACTTTATAAAACAATGATTAGTCTAGTATGACAAACCCCAGATAATGTTTTTCCAGATATACCTGAGATTGAACATTTACCTGGATTCCCTGAACACTGGAAAGATAGTCCAACTGTTCAGAGGGCCTAGTGAGTGGTCCATGGGGTACATGGCCTGACGAGTTGTTATTCTTCAAAATGGTCTCAGCCGTAGGAGATGTACCACCATATAATAGCTCTCTAGCAATCATGGCTGTTACTGTAGCCTTGGCAGGATTTGGGGCTGCCCTGTTGAACTCTTTGGTGTGGTGTCCTTGATTGGCTCCTACAGCTTGTGCAACCTCTGGGACCATGGGAAGAATTCCAGCAGGCAACTGCTGATGGCTGAGATAAGGCATCCTAAACTCATCATCTTTATTACCTGAAGAGACATAGGTACACATTAAATAGATTCTAGCCGTTTATAAAGGAGCCCTGTTAAGGTTTGCGGCTACTTTTGAAACCCAACAAATTTACTGGGCTTGATTCACCTCCACTGGTTCAGAAGGCTGCAACTGCACCCCAGATAGTATTTGCAATGCTGTTCTGAATGAATTATTCAATGCAATGGTTGTTTCTGCCAAAGGTGCCTCTTTATCCCCAAGTGCCCTGACCACAGTCTCTCCAGTGGAACTAAGGTTGCAGATATCTTGCATTGCTGCAGCCACACTCCAGGTGGCCTTTGACATCAGGGTCTCTCTTGTTATTTGAATCACAGTAGCAGCATAGGGGGACCACACAATGACCAGGACTGCTAAACACTATACAGGTGGTAGAGAGAATCCTTGACCAAGGCAACTTAAAGTCTAGGTTATAACAAGACAGCAAGTTGAGAACACGAGGAGGAAGATGTAAATTAGTAAGCAAGCATGTCATACAATAAGCAGAAATCACAGCTCACCATGTGCCTTACTATTGTCAACGAACAGTTATTCGTAGGCATGATGGCAGAAGTTAGATTTAAGAAGAGAACTGAAAGAGGCTAAGGGAGTGACTTTTTGCAGTTCTATCCTCTGATAGAGAGGCTCATAATGAGTACCGGGGAGAAAGTGAGGAGATGTGTTTGACGAAGATGAGAAAGGCTGGGTACAATGGCAGATCAAAGGCAGGGGTCAGCATAATGGTAGACTAGATAAGGTAGGTAGGGCAGAACTAAATCTTTACAGGCTTAACACTAGAAACGGATGAGGGAAAGGGTGACAAAATCAGAACACACAGGTAGAAGATGGTGTAATTCAGCAGAATTAAGCCCATCTATTGATAAACTTTAAGGATTAATTCACACTAAAATTCATGCTCAGACATCTGAGACATCACTACCATAACCAAAACCACTTTGCAATAAGGCAGCTCCTTAAAGAAAGCTCATCTGGGACTCCATACCCTAAAACAACCGAAGTGCAGCAAGCAAATCAAGAAAGAAGCATGTTTTAGGAACATACACACACAATAAAATAAAGGGCCAAATTAGTTTCAGTAATTTCACTTACTAGCTGAAGTTTCTTCTGAGCCCGGTTCAAAGAAGGTTACTTTTCTTCCATCACCTGGTTTCTTTACTGGCGTCTAAAAAATCCAAACACCAATAACTTTTCCTTAAAGATTTCAAGTTCTAAGTGATTCAGCTACATAAATGTCACAAAAACTTTAGAAAAGGATTCCATTTGCAAACCCCAAACTCCATCTTTACATAGTCATGCAAGAATAAACAAATTAAGTGATTCATATACACTAGGTAGGCAAAACTACATTTAATCTAAGAGTAAGTGCTACTGAAAAGCATTGTAGCTCAGAGCTGGATACTCTTGGCTGGTACTGTTAAATTGAGTGGGCTAAAGTGAAACTAGGCTGAAGATGATAAAGCTTAGTCTGAATCTTTAAAGTTTCCTGCACAGCCATAAGAGTTGCCTGAGTTTACTATGCCTTCTCAAAAGGAAATGTTATTAATTGTAGTATCAAAATGGTCAACAAAGGATTTGTTAAACTATCCATTAATTCATGGTTTCAAATTAAGTCAAGATTTGACCCTGTCTACAAATCTAGGAAGGGTTCACCACTCCTGTCCAAGAAATCCAATGCCAAAATTGTTTGTGTAGGACCTACGTTAAAAGTTTACTGATGTATAACCAGTTAAATGAACATTAGTTATCACTGTTCCTAAAGCAGTAATGACACGGGTAACACTGGGGTAACACAAAGGGTAAAAAATAATATCCTGTTAATTTCAAGCCTCATTGTAAAGTATGCTAAGCGAGCAGGGGAAGAAGTCAAACTTCTAAGGTATCAATCCAGGGAAAAACTGCTCAATTGTGTTAAGAACTCAACGGTATCTACTATTAAGCTACATAAAAATAATGTTATCATGAGGTCTGATATAAGCTTGATGAAGCCTGGGTCCTCAGACCAACGAGGTCTAATATCACATGCTCTGATCCATTCTCTGAAGAAACAGTTGTCTGGCAACATTATGCTTGCATAAGTTAGGTGCAGATATAGTACTTTCAAGAAGCAGAGAGACCTGTGTAATACGTCACAACATTACTCCACATCCAGTAGCTGGTACGTAGGCCCATGATTATACCCTTGTTCAGAAACTCACAAGGGGCTTGATATCTACAGGCAGTACTGTCTCGCACCCCTTTCCCTTTATGCACCGTAGCCAGATGACTGCTGCCTCCAGTCAGGTGTGCAGAGGTGGGAAGTATGAAATTGATATATCCTTGTCCCCTGCACCTCTGCCAATCATTATTTCACTCAATGTTTGCTAAGATACCGAGTGGTGGCAATTTAAAATGTGTTACCTTCTCTTCTGTCTTTAGTGCTGGCTTTGGGGGTTGAGGTTGGGGGACTTTGAAACCTAAGAGCTCCAGCATGTTTTCAGCTGCATTGCGTTTAGCCACTTTCTTGTTCGTACCCATTCCTTCAGCTGTATGCATGCCAACTTTAACCTGGAAGAAACAGGGACAAAGATAAAGCAAATAAATTCTTATAAAAGTAAAACCAAATATGCTCATTAGTGATCCATTTGTCTCAGATATAGTCTGAGTGATCACAGAAGCAGCTGAACAGATTTACTGTACTAACCAAGTATGCCTTTTGATATCATTGATGATGAGCCATACAACATAAATCCACATACAATTGGAATAATCAGCTGTATTTCACAATCTCACTTTGGCACTGGCTTAAATGCTCTGTCAAGTCTGGAAATTTATATTCAACAAGTCACCAAGGTAAAGTAATTGGCTTAGAATTATGCAGATTTCTTGGTGCAATGCAAGTGCAGTAAGAATTCACATCTTTCTACATAGTGGTAGTTTTCTGCCTTGCTCAGCATAGAAGACAGAAGACTGGAAAGCATTTAAGCACTTTAAGTACCAAGGGATGGTAGTTAATCAACCACAATCACTAGAATACCTACTACCACAAATGCTACCAAATTACTGGAATTTGCAACACAGTGAGATTTTGGACCACCACACTTTTAATGGGAGAAGAAAGCTAGTGAAAAAAGCCAAGGGATTCTCAGATCTACATTTCAATGAACCCCACATTTTAGGTCTATGGAGTTACTACTATCACATGCAGCAGCACTTTGCTGTTCATATTAGTTTTATTTTTTCTAAGAAAAATTAGAGCATGATGGGGGTATGAGATAGTCTTTCAGCATCCTATCCAGCTTTTTAACGGGACTAAGATGAGAGATTTGCTTTCTTGAGTACTTATCCTGTTCAAATGAAGTCACAGGAAATATTTCCTAATCAGTTCAGTGGAATGAAGGGTGCAATCCTGCTAACTATATTTATCATTGTTGTAAAGTCTGGTAACCCTAAGCTAAAAAAAAAAAATCAAAGCCAGGCAACCAGAGATCTGAAATCAATATACAAACCTGCATAACAAACTCCCTGCGCCTTGGAAGACCACGTTCTGTGATGAGCATGTACTCTGGCTCCTTCTCTTTTTTGGCCTGCTGTATCTGAGCAAGTCTGCTAATGGGATTCATTCCTTGGCCATATTCTGGGCTTGTTTGCAGCTAAGGTGGAAATAATGTTGAAGAAATAAGCTGACACTTGTGAATATTTGAGTACAGTAATCCCAAATGTAGTGTGCCAATTCATTCATTCAACTCTAGGCTTTAGATTCTCTAAAATACCAAAACCTGCTTTATGAAACACTACAAAGAGCAATACCAATAGCCAAACAGAAGTAGCCAACTTAGTTCTTCGATAAATTACCACCAGCAAGAGTCACAAGTTCAGCTTATTTTGAATGTTAGACTAGTGCTGAAAGTGCAGTCTCTCATGAAGGTGGCACCATTAAAACTAATCCACAAACTGCAATGCCCTTAAAAGCTTGAAAATAAGACTCGTAATTTATAGGGTAAACAATCTTCCATGTGTTTTCTCATTGCTCTCAAAGCTAATATAATTCCTCATTAGTGCAAAACTGAGGCCAGAGCTCCATTAACAGGTGGATGCAGGTTAACACACATTTCAGTTGCAGCACAGGACTGCTGGTTTTGGGTCAGCTTTGAAAAGGCTATTTATAATCAACTTGAGAATGTTCCTCACCCTATGGCATTTTACATACTTAAATTGGAGTCCACCATAAAGTATTTTTTTACCTTCACTATCGATTTTGTTTTCTTTTTGATTCGTGGCTTCATTTTCTCAACCATAGGAAGGGGGGGCAGTTTTTTCAGTTCCTCTAGGACTGCTATTGCAGCATTTTTCTTTGAGATCTTCTTGCTCTTTCCTTCACCTTCACCCATAAATTCTCCAACGAACACCTTGGTTACAAAGCTCTTCATATGCGGAGGACCACTTTCCTTGGTCACCTGTTTCAGAGGGAAAAACTGAGTGAAAGCGTGATAAACACTTATTAAAAATGGTAGGGCACACTGGTTATAGCAAACTTCACTCACAAACTCTCAAATGGGGAAAACTAACATGATAAAGCATTCCTGAACCAATCAGGTATCGGCTGTTTAAATACACCATCCCTAATTATAATGGATATCACCCACCCATTCAGAATGTGCTAAAATATTTATATTTAGAAACATTTACGTTAAGTAAGCCAAGTAGACTTCACATGCTACAGGTGTCATTCACATCATATTTAATTTACTGTTTTATCTTTCAATAGACAACATGAGTTTTCCTGTTTTTGGGCATACATTTCCACCCAACTCACATCCATCACCCCATTAAATGGTTCATATTACAATAATCTGATCAGTACGGACAAAGCAATTCTCTACTGTGATTTTAGTTCAGAAACAGTGCATGTTGCAGAAACGTGAGGTACAATTGCAATTTACTAGAACTCTGAACAGACATATTCTTTATGTCTATTGTCTACTCACACTTTAAAGACAAATGCCCATATATTAGTTGACAGTAAAGAGCTCAAAAACAAACAAAAAAAGTTTAACTTGTATGACAAGCAGAGGATTGAAAATGTAACAAATTTGTCATTAATCTACAGTGTCATAAAACAGATTAAAAGCAATTCAGTGATATACAATTGTATTTTATCTTGTAAGAACTCAGGTGTTTGTGTGAAGAGTCACTGTGTCTTCTGAACATCACAGCAACATGATAAATTGCTTTTAGTGCAACAAGATGTTCCTCTGGCAGGTATTAATTTGGTTGGGGGAGAGAGGGACAAGGAGGTAACCAAGACAATAAGAGACGACAGTTTATCCATATGAGGCCAAGGGTTCTGGAAGCCAGGAGGGCAGTTTTCACTAACAGGAAACCCATGATGATTCTAGAAGATTAGGGTAATATGCAAAATGGAACCTGTTCATGGAATTCCGCACTTTGTCTGCCATTCACATCGGTACACAAATAAGCCAATGCTTTTGGAAAGTGTCCCTTTAAAGGCAAGTTAAACTCTTTCACTTCTTAACTCTGCTTTTATTGTTCTAGCTATTGATATGATTATTTTTTTTTAAAAGTTTAGTGCAAGATCCTTTCAGGATTCATTTTCAAAACACATGATACAAGATCTATACTGCAACAGAACAGCTCACATGTGATGTAATTTGCAGTGTGCCAATTCTAGGGTTGCATGTGTTTGTTAAATTAAATAGCTCTGTGATGGTCAGTTTGAAACTTAAGATAAAAGCATATTCGCAACTAACACGAAGTTTTAAAGATCAGGTGTATGTGTGTCTAAAACAGCATCACTAAGGAAATTTATCTTAGTATCCTCAATTAACATTCTAACAAAGAATAACTCTACAGTTTGTAAAATAAACATACCTCAAAATTCACAGGCAAGTTCCTTTTAAGTGCAATCTCAAACACTTGGCTTATTTCAGATTTATTGAGATTTTCATCATCTGGTTCTTTTCCATTAACCTAAAAGAAGCATAATCATTTAAATAAAGATCCCACTAATTGAATTGTTAGCAAACCAGTTTATGGAACCCATAAATCTTTAAATCATCTAATCTTTACTGTTACTTTTCATGAGAATGTACAATGCAACACACAGTGTAGACGCAAACTTAAGAATCTTGTTTAATGGAAAACATGTTTTATGTAAAAAGCTGATAAGACTTCACATTTGCACAGGTGCTCGCTGAGGAAGGAAAGAAATACACCATGAAGGCTAATAGGCTTCAAAACTATTTTTGGAAGTGCTAAGGCAAACTCAAGTGTTAAATGAACTGGTTTCCAAACTGAAGTACACTTGTGAGACACAGTAGCTTCATAAGCTGATTTGACATTTGTAAGAAAGAATCAGATGAGAGAAAGGCAGGAGAAATCTGAATTCCAAATATGGGACTGTCATGACTAAGGTTAAGATTTTGTCACGGTTATTTTTAGTAAAAGTAACAGACAAAATAGGACTGACTGGGGGGATGAGCGCCCAAGCCCGCTGGGAGGGGGTATATGGAAGGTTCCCATGGCAGCTGGGAACTCCAGGTCTCTCTGCCACCCACAGTGGCTGGGAGTTCCAGCGCTGACAGCAGGGAGCAGGCGCCCCCACTGGCTGACAGCTCCAGCCCCACAACCCCAGGGTTGAAGCAGAAAACGTCACAGAGGTCTCTGGAAGCCATGGAATCTGTGACTTTCATGACAATCTTATCTTTAGTCATGAGTGATGATTAATTAGTTTCTGGGATAGTCATGTGTTCTCAACGTGCTTTTATTTCATCACACGCTCTGCAGATATCACTAACTAGAGAACCATAAGAAGCGGTTACAATGCACCACTTACAAAATGCCTAGAAATCAAATGATTGCGTCTAAGATCATGCACCCTCCATTAGGCACATCACTGGGTACTGATTTCAAAAATTTGATATGGCCTTACAGCATTGATGTTCTGCACAAGATACAGGGGTGAATTTGACAGGCAGAGTAACAATGACAGATACTTGAGCTGTCAGGCACTGATGTGGAAAGGACCATTTGGTGTAGAGGAACAGTGTTAATTTACAAATCATGTCAGTCAATAACACCCTATGGAAATATGGGTTAATTTTTTTAAATTGGAAAATAAATATGCCCTGAAGAGGCCTTGTCAGGTTAAAAATATTTATATTTAAAAAAAAAGTTTCCTTACATGAATTACTACCATCTTTGATTAAGACATTAAGTATTTAGAAATCTAATTTACTACTTACCATTTATGGTCCTACCTCCCAACCCCGAACTGAATGAAATACGAGTAAACAATAAAATAGACTTGCCATTTTCACTTGTTTTCCATAAGTTTTACTTTCTCTTATATACTAACAATACTTTAGTGTTTGAGTTACCAATACACCAGAGGACTTTGTAAATCTCAACATGCTTCTCAATAAAAACATCCAAAATTTTTGTCTTCTCAGTACTGTGTATTTCAAATCTGCTTCCAACCTTCAAAGTCCAAACTACACAGAGGCATGCAGGTAAGTACTCTTTATGTTCGCAAAGACTAGGCCACATGACGGCACTACTGGTATAGAATAGAGGTGCATACTCTGTGTGCGGTAGCATGTGACAGCTGTTAAGGCAATACTAATACTAGTCCGAGAAGATACATCTCGGAGTGCACCCCAGAAGAAGACACAGTTAAGACTTTTGGCATTTAAGATTGATAGCAGGAGTTAAAAGGATTTTGCATTAAGTTCTAACACTTCTGATTTCAGATACACCATGGTAAGCTCAAAATGAGTGATAAAACTAAAAGGAAAGGACAGACAGACCATTTCAGGTCTTAAGCCATGCCCATACAACAGTGCAGTGCGGTCCACTTCAATCCCTGTCAGCGTTATAGCTAGTTCACTATTGCCACCTCTACTGATGGTCATTCAGTGACTTCCCATTTCAGTTTCAAAATATCAATTTCCATAATAGTTTTAACCACTTCAAAATAATCTTCCTTCATTTCCTCTAGTTTTGGATGCATTCAAGCCTTCCCTGCTCATAATTTGGAACTTTACAGAGTTTTCCTTGTTAAGACCACCAGATTTCTCTTTATTGGACTAACTTTTCTCCAATTTTGAACTGCACAAGGGAAGGCAAACCAAGAAATACCCCAGAGCTGATTTTAATTGATAACAGTTATGTTATGGTTTGTAATCTAGATGTGTCCAAATGATTAATTTTTTCACTACATCGTTCATGAAATGTCAACTGTTTTTTACGTTCGTCATATGTATTTAATGAAAAATGTTTAGAAACAATTCTGCCTTAGTGTTTGCTATCTATTAAGGCAGACATTTGAAGATAATTGGTATTTCTCTAACTCCAGTACTAAAAACTTAACCAACACCTTGTCATCTGTGGCCTTGAAAACTGCAAGCTAATTTACTGTCACACCCAATTTCTTGCCTCCAGTCCATACAGAAAACATAGCTAAAAAATCTCTCATCTCTAGTCATGTAACTGAGTTCAAACTGCTTCAGATTCTCCATCATCCAAATTGAGTTCAATCATTTCTTCCTCACCTTTGAAGCTCTGCACATAATCTGTTCTTTTTAAAATATATATATGAAGCAAGTACTGTTGCTCAGGGTACTTAATATGTACTTAAACATTTAAAACATACTCAGAAACACACCCCCAGCAACACATTAGCACCTTTTCATGTATCTCTGCCATCCAATTCCTTAATTATCCAAGAGCCTCCCACTCTTCTAAATTTCTTCAAACTTCTGCAGTTTTTCCACATTCCTGGCAAATTTCTACATAGTGTCAAACCACATAGTGTCCTGACTATGTACTAGAGGTGTCTGAATAAGTGCAAGTTACTTGGGAGAAAGATCCCTCTTCATAGGTTTGTACAGTAGCAAGGACACTGTCATCGCTTGATAAAATACTAATAGTTTAGCTGTTCATGCTACCTATCATCCATCAGGGATCAGTCTATTGGTGACAATGCTACAGAAATTATGCAGCATAAAGCAATAAATAGGACCTTATATAGGGAAACCCTGCTTGTGTGGATTTAATTCTATTTGTCCAATAAAGTGGTTCCACGGGACACTAGCAAGTGCTAAGCCCTTAAAATTAAGTCTTCCAAAAGGTGCTGTTTCTTTTTAAACTAGCAAAGAATATTTAAAACTGCATTTCAATTTTTAAAGGCACCTCAATTCACACTTCAGAAACTTTCAGGTAAATTCCTACCTCTGGTTTCTCAGGCAGGGGCTCATTTTGCAGAATTTTCAGTGCTTTAGCAGCTGCATCATGCTTAGCAGCCTGTCTTGTTCTTCCTTTCCCATGAAACTGCTGTCCTCCAATAGAGAGCTCAACTTGATAAAGTAAGGGTCCAACAGGAAATGGGTAAAAGTACCTAAAATTAGAAAGGCAAGTTTGCCTGTTTGAAAACTGCTGGTAAACTACAAAGTAAACATTTAGGGTTAAAAATTATGCATTCATGAGTCTCTCAGCAACTGATGCTCAACAATAAACTCCTGTGGGGAAACCAATTTTGAATACATTAACTGTTAACTCTGAATGACTTTAGTGTAGGACTTTTAAAACACTTACAGTATCTACACAGTAAGACAAGAGAAAAACACATTTCTAATACATTAGAAGCACAGGGAACAATAGCATAGCAAATTAAGTTTTTATATGCTTGACAAATTAGTAAGCAAGGAACAATGGATTTTTATACTCAATTAAGTTTTTTAGACCAAAGTCAATACTTAAAAGCATACAGTCAACTTCAGAATAAAACATGTCTAAAAAGGTTTTGCCTGTTTTTCCCCTCACACCTATTGTAACTTGGAGAAAAAAATTTCAGTTTATTTAGTGAAACCATGGCGAATAATATGTTCTCAAACACACAATTTCACTGTTCACATAATTTCCCCCCTTTGTTTGTTTTTTTCCCCCCCACACAGTGAAGAGAAAAATTTAAAGAGGAAAATGTGATTGTAAAAACCAACTTGCAGAGGTACTTGGGGGCAGGAGTGATTCCCAAATAATATACTGGCTAAAGTTGAGTGTCCCTTTGAGCATATTTTATTTTGAGAGATTATTCAAAAGGTAGCATCAGCAATGCATGCATAAAAAGAAAAGAAACAAGTATGGGATTGATTACAAAACTGAAAAATCATAATACATACCGTGGAGGATAAGCACCACCTCTCATATTATAGTTGTAGGTGGATCTCATCCCTGTGTAAGGGTCAATAGGTTTGTACATAGGTTTCTTTCCCAACTTCATGCAAAGAGCATTTAGCTCCACTGTGGGGGTTACACTGTCTAGATAAATACAAATACAGGATAAAAATGTCAAAGTGTCAAGGCAGAGTAAAATCAGGTAAACTGCTATGCTGCCTCAAAGCAGGACAGATTGGGACTAGATTCTTGGTGTACAAGTCACCTCAATAATTAGTAGTGAATTTCTGCATAGGAATATGAGTGGAAGCCTGTATAAAAAGGCCAACGCTCACCAAACGTAAAGGGAACGAAGCCGCCTTTCTTCTAGGGATGTGTGAAGTTTTGGAAAGAATACAGGTAAGTGAACTGACTACTTAAGGTGAAACAAACTACTCTGGGGGATGGATTTGGGATCTAAAGGTAATGCATCTTGGTCCCTATGGAATATACTGTAAGGAAGCTCTGCCATCAGTTCTCCAAACTCACCAACCTCCTGGCTAGCAGGAATGCCACCTTCATGGATAAGAGAGACATAGAACGAGAAGCTAATGTTTCCAAGGAAGGCTTATTGAGTACCAAAAACACAAGGTTTAAATCCGTTTAAGTAGGCTTTTTTTTTTTTTTAAACTGGGTTCTGACTATGCCTTTCCAGATTTTGCTAGTCTATGAGTGCATGATCATTGAGTAACTACCAATTTTATGCATGTATTTTGATTGTATTTGGAAGTCCTTCAAATTTACCTGATAGTTTTGTTTCTACTGACATTTTAAAAGTAAAGCACCTAAAAAAAATCAGGCTTTTAGAATTGCCAAAGATATTTTCCCATTCAAGCAAAGTCTTACTATCTACCCTCAGCATAATTAAATTATTCCTGTTAAGAAAATTACATCCAGGGGCAAGTAGATCTTTAGGATACTCTAAATGAAGTGTTAGATGGTAAAATCCAAACAACAGTAAAAGTTACACTGAAGTTTCTTTGAACTTAGTACAGTACATGTCTAGGTGTAGGGAACAATCTATACTTTAAAACATTTTCCGGTGGTCAGAGGCACTTTAACATTTTCACATTGAACACAGGTGATCTTTAGATTAAGAGGAAGATCTCACATATTTTAATAGTTGCCACTGATTGTACAGAATATCACTTCAAGATCACCAAGTTAGTACAATCTTAAGCAACTTATACATACCAAGTTCAGATGCAGGTATCCTATACACATTTTTTAAGAGTCTGTCCTGGCAAATACCTGGATTCTTTCCTTCACTACGAGATGGGCGAGCTGTAGGTTTAGGAAATTTTGTCCCTTCCAAAGCTTTGGCAGCTGCTGCATGTTGAGCTTTTTTAATACTAGTTCCTTCAGCTTCCCAGTGCTGGTCCCCAAGAGTCAGCTGCACTGTAAACACCTACAAACAAGAAGTGCAAGTTCTTTATTATAACTGACACGACCATTTCACATTATTTGTTAGGATCTCTTATCTGTTTAATATGTTTTCTGCTACAACCAGCAAGGTTATTTATTACTAAGTACAACTTAAATAAAGCCTTAGCAACACTGGAGCTGAAGTTACACTTTGGTTTCCCTGGCTACTGAATGCAGGGATTAACAAAAACTGTTATAATGGCACTAACCACCCAGCTCCCCACTGCAACACATTTGGGGAGTCGACATTAAAGGATGTGGACAGACGTGTAGGCAGGTAATGGCTATATAGGGAGCTGTTACTGTGAGGAATTTATCGCATGATTTCAATGTTTCTAATACAAATATGATTCTCTTATATTGTCTCAAAATGCAGGCTGCTTATGTAGAATTACATTTTTATATTGCATAAGTCAGAGGTTCACAAACTAGTACAGGAGACATTTCTGGGGGATATGCAGGAGAAATTACATAATGTTGGATATTATTTATTATTTTATTTATTGCATTTTCATAATATGCTACTCAGATGAAGATTTAAAATTCTGTGGGAATTTGTTATATACGATACAGTAGTTAATTTACTTTAAGAGGTACCAATGAGAACACTGATAAACAGATGCTGACGTACAGCATCTTCACCTCCAATCACCATACAGCGCAGGTTTAGTTGCCCAGCAACCGTCCAGTCTAACTGAGCCCAGATCTTAATCAGAGGGGGAGTTCAGTTGCATACATTGCACCATAACTACATCTGTACATAACAATGAAATATGGACAGATGGCTAAAGATGGTAGTGTTAAGAACACACAAAGAATCAGAGATGAGAAAGCTAGGGGTATGCGGGCAGCTGATAGATCTGAAAGGCGGTATGCAATAAAAGTTTGGGAACCTCTGGAATAAGTCATTCACTTGTTACTTTAAACTTTGGCTTTGGGTTACATTTTTCAGATGTCAGAACAAAGATATTTAAGGTACTAAGGAATAATAGTTCTTAGGTTGTCATAGATGCACAACAACAAGAGTTCTGTGGCACCTTAAAGACTAAAATTTATTTGGGCATAAACTTTAGTGGGCAGAAACCCACTTTGTCAGATGCATAGGTGCAGTTCTTCAGTCCTATATGGTGATAAAATAGTTATTTTATGTAAGTGTAAACTTCAGAAACTTTGTAGTACTTCGCTGTAATTACAGTGTGGTAAGGACAGATCTATTAGTTTAATCTTCAGAAGTGAAGCAGATCCATAGCAGGTTAAGCAAGTTTAATTTTGATCAGAATGACAATGCAAATGAGTATATGCCTTGAATGGTATTCCCTAACACTCAGTTTCTAAAAATGTAAGCTTTTCCTGCTTTGCAAATGAAATCTTTGGTTTAAGACACTAGATAAAAATTAATGGAATTTTGTTTATCTTGGAACAAAATCAACTAAGTTTTTAAAATATTCACTCCTAAGCAAACACTCAAGAAACGAAGCATTTGCTACAACCTGCCAAAATTTCAGTAGAATATTATGGCATTGAACATACATGCAATGTAATTTTTGTAAACCATCAGCCCCACTAAATCCATAAGGCACTGAAGACTAATACTAAAGTAATCTATTTCAAAGTGGATTAATAGCCTACGTGGTTCCACTATATTGTGTGTTTGAAGTTCAGTAAAATTTATTAAAATCTTGCTCTTAACCATCCACAAAGCAGGATTCTAGTAAATTGCACTTCTCTGTCAGCTAAACAGGGCAGTAGAAAATAAGTGAGATGTGGGAGAGCCATCCAAAACAGCAAATCTGAACACTAAGTGCCTTTAGGCATTTTTTCAGACTGTTTAATGTTTGAGCATAGACTTTTAAAAGCTGTTAGAGCACCCCTAATGCACTGCATTGCTTGTGATAAAGGTGAAGTGATATGCAGAAAGCAAGCTTTGGAAATACACTACTTTAAATGAATACTGACACTTAGAAGAATGCAGCAAAAATTCTGGAGACCCCCATGATTCTCTCCAATTCTGAATATTTGGAAAATTTTGCAAAGATTCAGTTCAGACATTTCTCTCCGATCCAAATTTTTCCAGCAACAGCACCAGCACTTCTGCTACCTGCACAATCTGGTCAATGAAAATGTGCAGTTATGTGCAAGGGCAAAGGGACTGTTTATACTTCTAAAATTGTAAGTAGCCAACTGAGTATCCCCAGAAGTGATTTCTTTCCTAACTTTCTATTCCCATACCACAAACAAATGAGTTAGAGTTCTCATTAAGGACTACTTTTCCAAAAGGGGAGGATGGGAGGGAGATGACAAATTTCAGCCATTTTTACTACGTCTGAAGGTATTGTATAATTTTTTGGGGAGGAGTAGTTGGGTGGGAAAAGCATTTTTATCATCCTACACCTCAGTCAGCTGATGAAATTCACATCAAATTTTAAAGTAAAATCACCATCAAGCAGGGACAGCATGGGAAATTTCAGCATAAAAGGCATATTTGTAACTATTCAAAGTTGGGTATTATAATAGAAACTGATTGCTAATGAATACTCCATTAAACACTGTAATGTTAAGGCCATGACCACAAAGCAGACAATGAAAAAGTAAGTTATGGGTAAGTCTCAAACAATGTTACACATCTCATGCAAGAACTACAATAAGCAGCTTTAAAAACAATTAATTAGCATTGGAGAAGTTTTAACCCATGGGTAACATCCTCTGCTCAACTCAATACATTTCAGCAGAGCAATAAGGCTGTACTAAAAAAGTTGGACTGCAACTGGAAACGACTTAAGTCTTTAAATTGTTTTCCGTGTCCCATTAATCTACACATACGTACATAATTCCACTACTGTAAATTATGTTGCACAAGAGCAATACATTTTGCCTTTCCACTCAAAAGTTCCTTGTCAATATAAATGCATAGGTGATATGAGCAATATTTACCTTAGAGTGAGCTGGACCTTGCTCGCTCAAAAGCTTATACTCTGGCTGAATCTTGTTGAAACGGGCTAACTCATTCACAAGACACATTGGGGTTTTCTCTTTGGGGTTTGCCATGTTAGAAGGAGCTGAATGAGAAGGCAAAAAAAAAATCACAAATTAATAGAGCTTAATTAAGACTACTGATCTCCCAGAATTAAAAAAACTACCAAAAAGATTTAACAATTAGCTCTCTGTGTCTTTACAGAAGTAAAGATAACAGCTTGCAGTCCATGCTGATCCAGGGGAGGAACATGCTATTTTACTATATTTGAGTTGTTTGTGGGGATAGAGATCTCTAGCCATGTCCCAAACCAATGAAGATCAAGTGGATTTGGCGATTTCTAAGGGTGGTGTGTGGAATGGAAAGCATGAATTAACTTTAAGATCCAACAGCAAATGCCGTAACTGAACAACTAAGAGGAAGGATCAAATAATTTGTTTTCAGACATCTACCCAAATACATGTCCGTCTGGTTTGAAGTTTAGGAAGATGTGGCCTCAAGTCTGACCTATAAAATGTACAATAGATTTTCTTCAACTATGCAACATACTCATTTATTTTGACAATTCCAGACGGGTCATTTCTTTCTTTTGGGCTTTTCTGTTTCTTCTTTGGGAAACTGTTTTCCCATTACTCTGATTCATATTCATTCATTTTTCCTCCATGAAAACGTTACATTAATATTAACCTACTTATTGTTACATATTTTAACCAAATTAGGACAGGGTTTTTTTTGTTTTTTTTTAAAACCTTGCATTTAATTAAGTTTAGCTCCCTAGCCATCTCATTCTTTCTATTTCTGGTCAGTTCCCTCTTTCCCAGGAAAACCCTTGTTAAGTATCCCACACTATTTGAAAAAGTCTGATCATTATGTTATTCATTATCCAAATGCAAAGTACTCCATTTAGGAAGAAAAAAAATCAAATGCACAATTACAAAATGGGGAATAACTGGCTATGCGGTAGCGCTGCTGAAAAGGATCAGGGTGTTACAGTGGCTCACAAATTGAATGAGTTAACAGTGTGATGCAGTTGCAAAAAGGGCTGATATCTTGGGGTGTATGAACAGGAGTGTTTTATGTAAGACACAGGAGGTAAATTTCCCGCTACTTGGCACTGGTGAGGCCTCAGCCAGAAGACTGTGTTCAATTCTGGGTGCCACATTTTAGGAAGGAGGTGGACAAAGGGTTAGAAAACCCAACCCATGAGGAAAGGTTGAAAAATTGGGTATGCTTAGTCTTGAGAAAGGAAGACTGAGGAGGGGATCTGAGAACAGCTTTCAGGCATGTTAAGGGTTGTTATAAAGAGGATGGCGATCAATTGTTTTCCATGTCCACTGAAAGTAGGACAAGTAGTAATGGGCTTAATCTGCAGCAAGGGAGATTTAGATTAGATATTAGGAAAATACCTTTCTAAATATAAGGATAGTTAAACAATGGAATACTTTTCCAAGGGAGGGTGTAAAATCCTCATCCTGGGAGATCTTTGTTTAACCTGTTAAACACCTGTCAGGGATGGTTTAATGTATAATTGGTCGTGCCTCAGTACAGGGGGCTAGACTAGATGACCTCTCAAGATCCCTTCCAGTCCTACATTTCTATGATTCTACCCTCATTAACTGGCTTCCTAACAATAAAGTAATGTAGTCAGATACAAAGGGGATTTGCATTACTACTTGTAGACATATGCTACCACTCTTGATCTGGAAAGAAATAGCATTGCTAAAATGATGGCAAGAGATTTAATCACACACCAATCCTCCTGCTGTCAAATGTGAATTAAAGATATGCAGTCAGTTTGAAATATTGTACTTAAAGTAAAAACTGTTGTAAAAAACACTGAATTATTAAAATATTGCTGTCAATTCTTCCATAAAATCATCTACTTTATTATAATTTTAAATAGCCATTTTTAAGTCACTCTCTCAAAACTTTTGAAAGCTATTTTTAGATCTGCTTAAAACAATTTCACTAACTCTTAAAACAGGGATAAAACATGGCAAGGCAAAGTAGGTAGCGAATAGTTTTTAGAATAATGTTTGTAAAATGGTTCCTATGTGTCAGCAATCAGCTGTGTCAGACCACAGAACAAGGCTAAGAAATATAGACATTCATTACACGCTTACCTGCAGCTGCACTGGTGGACGTAACAGATGCAGAGGGTAAAGCAGAGTTTTGAAAAGGTCTACCTGCATTTTCAGAGGGCAGAGAGCTAGTGGTCGAAGGAATACTCAAAGGCTGAGAGAGAGACTGGTTCTTATTCAATATTTGGCTCCCTGAGAGAGCAGCAGATGGATTTTGAATTTGAACTTGTGACATGTTCACTTGCCACCAAAGCGAATTTCTGCAGGTAGACAGCTTTGAATGCAGGTTAATTCAGTGCGACGGAGCCTAATGGTCTACCTAAAAGTTGTAAGGAAGAAAAAAAAAGGAATACACCAAATATTTAAGTTCCAATAATTCACAAACATGAATGGAACATCAGTCTGTATATAAAGTTTATAACTGGAAATTATCTATTACATTTATTTATTATTAAAAAGGAATTGAAACACTGTTCAACCACCCTATTGTTCCCATTTTGTACACAAAAGCTCTCCTGCATCCTGAAAATTTTAACAAAATATTTCAAAGTGAATAAGCTTCACATTGTTTCAGTTTACAAAACAGAAAAGTACAGTAGCTTCATTTATGCTTGCTCATTTCAGATGATTTAACTGCCTCTCTCTTTTCTACATCATCTTTGAACCAACTTACAAAATAAATCTAGTTACTTAAGATGAGTTGCTGCTAGTATACAAATCAGAACAACTTTCAAAATTATATTAGGTTTCAACTTTGTTGCTATTTGGAATTAAAGTCTATAACTCAAAAAGATAAGCAATAATATGGTCTTTTTAAAGACCTATTGCTCAAAGCAAGTACATGCAATTACAACCATATATTTGATTTGGACAGAAGATACAGTGAAAGCCACAGTTTATTCCCCTTTTCTGTGTAGGTGACTATTCAATGCTAACATGCCATGGCTCTACAGGCCTTCTTCAGAGTAGTTTATTTCCAGCAGCAAAAACATGAAGCAATACAGATTATGCACAAATGTTTATGGGAAGAACCATAAAATAAATGGCAGCTAACAGAAATCACCTAAGTAACTTTACCAGAAAAGTAGAAGGGGGGGAGATTTGACACACATTACAAGTTAGAAATAACATTCCAAATACATATATAACTGAATTAGAAGATGCCTAATTCACTGTTTATACATTTAGACACCACTGCTCAGTTTTGTGGTTCTTTAGCCAAACGTTAAAAGTGTGCTTAAGGAACTGTCTATTTTTATTAGACATAACCTCCAAGTGACAAACTTACATGAGTAATCGTGAAGTACTATATGATAGGGCTTTCCTCTACTAATGAGTTAGTGGTAGCACTCTGCTTTGTACGGATGCAACATTATGTTCATGCTCAAAAAGTTCAGCTTAAATATACACCAACAAATTGTCAGTTTGAATACTATCATATCTGCCAAAGCCAGCTTGCCAATATCCATTTACCAGCCATCCAGCAATTTATTATTTCAAAGTAAGTTTTTACTGCTAAGTTTAATGTATTTTACACACACACTTCCCAACTGCAGCTATAAAAACTAGCTAGCTCACAAAGGTTGATTATGCCTTATAACTTTTAAGATGAAGTATACAAGTGAAATTGCTCATTCAGAATCCATCCAAGTGCTATTACTAGCAATACAACTATCAACATGTTCTGCAGGTTTCCAATTCTGAGCCTGTGAATAGACTTCCAAATGTAGAAGGGAAAGGGGGATGACTCAAAGGGTACATCTACACTGTAAACCATTGGAGGTGGCATGCAGTGTATGACTAGCTATGACACGATGAAAAGCAGGCTTAATTCACACTGCAGCATGCATGTAGCTAAATATATAAGTGAATGATGGGGGGGGGCAAGGAGAGGAGGCAGCAGGGAAAGGTTTTAGCACCAGGGAGCTGCTGAAGCCTTCCTCCACTGCTGAAGTGTTTCCCTGTACTGGGGAGGAAGTGGGACACTACATGGCTAAAAACAGCAGTGTAGACAGGGAAGGTGCTTCTAGGGTGACCAGATGTCCTGATTTTATAGGAACAGTCCCAATATTCAGGGCTTTGTCTTATACAAGCACGTATTACCCCCATCTCTTACTATCTGGTCACCCAAGCTGCTACTTAGGCATGTAGAAAGCTGTGTAGGGCAGCGATGTTCAACCTTTTTGGACGCAAGACCCATCTGTAAATGTTTATGGCTGTCACAACCCAGTAAATAGTCTGGGGGTGAAGCCCTGGACTGGTGTCAGTCAGATGGGGTTTGGGTCCTGCCTGACGCTCACGCAGCAGCGACGGTTCCTGCAGCTCCTGTGCTATGGGGTTGGCTGGGCTTGAGTCTCTGCTCCATCTGTTGCAACCTCCAAAAGTTGCAGTGCTGCTCAGGTTTGGTCCCACCCCCTTACGGGACGAAATTTGAGAGAGTGGAGTGTGACCTGGCTCAAGGGGTTGCAATGCCACTTGCTCAAATTTGGCCTACCTGGACTCCCGTCATCATGACAACTGGTCTCAACCTAAGTGGTGCTGAGACCCCAGCGGTTGCAGTGCCTGGAGCAGGAAGGTGAGAACCAAGCCAGCTCCATGGGACAGGAGCCACAAGAGGTGCCACGTGACCCTTTGAGACATTCTGGTGATCCAATTGTGGGTTCTGACCCATCAGATGAGAAACACTGGTGTAGGACTACATACCCACAGGGTTCAGGTCTATCTGTACTTGTCTACACTTCTATGGATCCATGCTGTGGGGGGAGAAGGGCATGCAATGTATTTATTCTACATACTACCATAAGAAATGTGTAGTGTAGATGTACCCAAAGTGATTTTTTAGCTAGTGCTGACCAAAAAAAAAAAAAGCGTGTAGTGAGAATCTGCATTCATGAATATACAAACAGAGGTATGTTTTTGTTTTAAACAGAGTTGAGGAAAGAAACTTCCGGAACACAAAGTGATAAATTTTGCAAACTTTCCAAATTTCTATTTCCACTAGCAATGCAGTAGACTGAAAGTCATGTAATATTTCAGTATTTGTATTTGGTGGCATTTTTGATAAATGGATCTCAACAAGAGGTTTTTGGTCTTCTAAACTCACTGATTTTGACGCTCCTCTTCATATTCCTAAACTTTTTGTTGTATCTCCATTAAGTCCCCTTTAAATACTCGAGTCTGATTCCACATGCTCAACAAAGGTAGTCACTGTTTCTACAATTGATCACGAATGAATTAGGTTTAGACAACTAGGGGTAACTTATTTAAGTATGCATCTTTCCTGATGTTAGCAAAAATTACCCTGGTAATTTGGAAGTTTCCTCTTTTCATATCTGAATATAAGGATTTTGGTTTCTTCAAACTTATTTTCTACTGAAGAGGGAGCATTCAATCTCATCTGAATTAACTGAATATGTTTTTTATATTTGCTAGGAATGGAACTTTGAAGAGTTTATTATAGTACTATTGTTAAAAGTTTGTGTGGAGTTTCTGGAACCTTTCCTTGTTATGATTTATGTACTCCCTGTGTCTCTTTGGGGATTTCATACAAGATTGCTTGTCTCTGATACAAATTGCTTGTTTGGATATTTTCATTTTGTTTTGTAATAGTACATTTACCTTTTTTTTTTTAAATACTTGCAGATATATACATAGTGAATGAAGTATTAGAAGGTTCCCATCTTCATTATTTTAAAGATAAAAATACTAGCAAGCATAACAGTGACTATGGCATTTTATAAACATTCAAAGTGGTTTAAATTCTGAATCTCTGTGTTCTGAAGCTTAAAAAAAAAAGATATTTTCATGGTAATTCAACCTCACAGTTTAAAAGCTGCCAGTGCAAGCTCTAAAATGCCACGAGTGATTCATTTTAAATGCTCTAGCTCACAAAACAGAGAAAATTAGTTCAGGCAAACTAGTATTTCATATATGCAGAACATGGTCTTAAGTATCAGAGAGCAAGCTCTGTATTTGCCTATCAGACTTATAAATGTTTAGAGTTGGTACACCATAACTTTAGTGAATAACCTGCTGTCAGTGTTTACAAAGGAGGACCTGGAGGTTGAGTGAAGGTAAGATGTAGTAAATTTAGAAAGTGGCTTCACAATAATGACATTATAACCACATCTAATTACAAAGAGTATATTTCTGAAAGTCTTGAATGTAAATGAAAAAAATAACTAGCTGAGTGAAACGAGGTCCCACGCTCAACTGAAGAGTAACATCTTACAAATGGAAGAAATTATTAGCTCCTCTTCCTTTGGTCTGTCTGAAGTAATACCATGCCCCTTACAACTATATAATTTACACTACTTTTCTGAAAAACCTAAAGTAGAAAAAGTTCTAAAGTTGAGGTTCCTTCACTGAAAACATTGCCCACAACTCCTATATGTTTAAAACAGTGCACTATTTTTCATTGATCTCTACTGCCATGGTACCATATAGGAAGAGAGAATCTCAGGTAGCTAAACTACAAAAACAAACACCTTAAATTGCACTTTGAATCAGGCTCACAGCAGTGCAGGGAACAGAAATAATGTAATTCTTGTGGGAAACACTGCTAAATAAGTGAGTCACCAAATTCATCTCTAGCTGCATTTTCCAAAAGGTCTTAGTGGGTATAGCACAATCCTTTAGCAGTGTAACTAATCACTGATTTTTCTTCTTTAATGATTTCTCTGCTTGGTATTGTACCGCAAATACAATAGATGTTCAAAAAAGCAAACTGAAATGCTGGTGTTTTCAGCTTTCATTGTCACAGTAACAAATATTGTTAGCACAAATACTAATGAAGTACAATACTTAATCTAATTAGGAACTTAAAGCACTCTCCATGCTTTTGGCAAGGGCAGACTTCCTTCCATAATTTCCTTTATTGCTTGCTCTTTAGTCTATTTTGCACACTGGATGATGACTAGAGTTTGATTTTATACGTTGATTTCTAATGTTTCATGCTTCTCATTAAATGTTTCAACAGTTTTCAAGTCAGCACTAAAATCTACCAATAAGCATAATTTTTAAGATTTCAAAGAGAATGGCTAGCTAACTTTCACGAGTGTAAAAACTAACCTACTCAGATATTTGTGTGTGTCCAAAATGGCTGATTTAAAAACACCATATGATTAACTACAGCAAGAATACACTCATTACATGCTGTATCCCCAAAGAATATTATAGCTACTAAAATGGAATTTTTAAGCAAATGAAGCAATATTTTGAGAATTTCAAGTACAAAAGCAGCAGAAATTCAAATTAGACTACACCTTTCAGCCTAAAGAATGTACATATCAGCACAAAAACACTTAGTGCAACTTTTCTGGATAGATTCTCAGTCCTTGTAGCAAAGGAGATAGTTTGACTTTTCTTTTTAGACATATTAAAAATAAATATAGGTCACTAACACATTCTCTGCACATCCCTCTTCGTAACAAATGTGGCCTGTTAGATGTTTGTGGATGGCAATCAAATGTAGAATTTGGTGACACTTTTTATTTTTACTTATACAAATTTAAGACTAGGAAGAATAATGAAATTAAGTCACATGTGAATACTTACATTGATCTCACTTACACAGTCAAAGCAACCCAATGACTCAGTTAATTTTTTGCAGAAATAGGAGATATTACTTAGGATTCTCATTAGAAGCTGCTGAAATGTGTACCAAATTCCTGCCATGCATTCAGAGCCATTCAGCACCACCCACATTTCTTTTTCTTCGTGGTCACTCTTGGATAATTTCATAGGTTACTTGGTATAAGACTCTGCATATAACAGCAAAACTTCCTAAATACTGCTTAGTTCAGAGTATTTGTAATCACTGCCATGCTGAAAGTGCTAATCCTTTGGATGCAACCAAGATAAAAACACTGCAGAGTGCTAATTTAATTGTGTGTGCATATCACAATCTACTGGGATCAGTACATGCACAGACCAATACACTTTTGATAGTCAAGAACATCCATAAGCAGCAACACTGCCTCAACGATGTCAGTATGTACTTCACAGGATTAGCCAAAGTTTTCATTTGACTTGTTATGTTTGAGTTCTCTCCGTGTTTTGTGATTTACCTTAGAATGCTATGGTTCTAACGTTTCCATGCATTTCTTCCGCTCCTTTTAACCACAAGGGCTCTGTCTAGACTGAAGGCAGTGAATTTGCCACCGTCACATCGATTTATCTGGATCGATAGAGTGGAAGTGGAGACCAGTTTAACTGACCCAGAAATCGATGCTATTAATCCACCTCTGCCAGGTGGAGTAACAATGCGTCGACGAGAGGGCATTTCCCATTGGTGCAGCAAACTGAAGATGCTGCAGTAAGAATAAGTTAGGAAGTCGACAGGAGATACGCCAGCTACTCTACATAGCTTGTATCTCCCTTCAACTGCCACCGAATCTGGCAGCAAGAGTAGACATAGTCAAGGTGCTTACTACCTATATCTTCCAAAACTACCCTAGCAGTTTTTGCAAGGAAGCAAGTATCTAACTAGAATACTAGTTACTTTCTATACTTACTGTGGAGGACTAAGGGATGGAGCTTCACATGCAGTCATAGTTAAAACTAAGTTCTACATGATCAGTCTCCATCAGGAGTCAGACAACAATATTAAGCCTGAAAAAGTTTCCCTCCAAACACCTCTAGATAGAGCAATGCTCAAGATAGACAATTCAGCTATTATTCTAAAATTCTATGGAAACATAACCTAGTGCTTGAAACAATAAGGTTTTAGAAACTAATCCAAATGTGAATAGAATTCAGCTGTTCACATTCCAGAACCAAGCAACTAAATCACTGCAGACATGTTCATAGGTCATATCCTGCTTTTTTTTTTCAGCCTATGAACCAACTGCTCAAGTTTTAGACAAAACTCTGGCTGCTTACTCATATTCAATAAGCAGGGTTCAGGAAACAGCTGCTGCAAATGTACCTCTTTGCTTGGAACAAAATCTTATGTAGTTTACCTCCACTCCAGGGAGCCCTACCTCCACCCCCACTCCCAGCTTTAAAGTAAACAACTTGAAAGAGCTCTGCCTTTTTTATCCTCTGTGAATATGAGATGAGATTTCCAACCTCAAGAGAAACCAAGCAAAAGGATTTAAATTAAACGCAACCACACTGCACTATTCTGTGCCTCCATTTCCACGTCTGCAAAATGGGGACAATACTACCCACCCTTTCTTTGTAAAGTGCTTTGAAACTATCGATTAAAAATGCTGTATAGTAGCTGAACCTTATTATGGAGACCTTGGCATACAGTTGGCAATTTAGAAGTCAAGAAAAAAAGCTCAAAACAGAATCATGAGGGCTCCCTTTCATCACTATTTGTAGGTGGCAGTAATGTCTGCCAGAATTGGAGATTTGAAAGAATCCATAATGAGCTAAAACTTTACTTGAAGTATAATTGTCAGCTTGTGGCAGTAGCCATCTTTCAACATTTACCCTACGCCAGTCAACTGCTTGAAAACATGAATCCGCAGTTTTTTTCCATACCTGAAGATGAATTTGCCACTCTTTTTAAAAACCAAGAGAAAACTGAATTGTTACAAGTGAAATTTTTCTAATTAACATTTTCTTTTATCTGTACTTCTATCCATGTACACAATGTTTGTTTGTACATAGATATAAACTGTTTGAAACAGTCTTTACCCAGTTTGCTCCTTCAAGCAAAGCCCATTTATATCTTTACTCCAACTGCATGATAATTTGCCAGATGCACAAACACTACCAATCTGGAGATATTTCAGAATCAACATTTATTCTCAGAGCAGGAAGAGCCTAAGAATCTTGTATTCAAGAATTCATCCAGATGTTTAAATAATTCTATAGATTTTTTTTTTAAAGAAGTCTCCATATATTTCATTTCTAGTACTGCAAACAATGAGAAATATAGGAATGGCCCACAGATGACTTCTATATAGAATATATAAACTTTGCACAACCAAATTGGAGAAATATTTTGACATAACTCCAAACAACAGTGCACAAAACAACGTATCCTTTTACTGGTGAAATTTAAGATACTCAGGTTACCAAACTACTGTAACAGTGCTCATTAGGCTATGGTGATTGACACTCCCCTCAAAGCAAAAGCTTAATTATGGGCCATGTTTTACCATCTATTAAAAAGGCAGGCATCAATCTTTACAAATTAAGGTGACGTGTCCTGTAATAGAAATTTAGAATATTTTAGATTGCCATGTACAACAGAAAATTTGAGAATGAGGTGGAGAATGAATTTTACAAGTAGTTTATTTTAAGTGAAGTAGAAAATTAAGAAAATACTCAAATAGTAGGTGAAAAACAGATAACTGCTTCCTAGCTGCATCCAAAAATTAATTAAAAAAACCATTTTGCACTCCTATTGGACCTCTTGTTTGAAGTCAAATGCTTTACAAACTAAGTGACCCTTGTGAGATACAGACAGCAAAACTGAAGCCAAAAGTAACACCTCACAAAGTAGAGAAGTGAACGCAAGTCATTTTGCTCCCAATCCTTCTCGCATTGACACTTAAATCAGAGTCACACTTCATAGCTTCTGTAGGCCAAACTCACTGCACACACCAGGGGCTTTTTGCATCCTCCATTGCCCCTCTCCTACCTCTAAAGTGCCACAATGCCACCTTTCCATCCCCCCCTTAGTTCAGGGACATATGTAAATAGCTAAGAATGTATCATTTGTAGTGTATTAAATTAGTTTTCTTCTTTCTGCCTGGAGATAATGCATTCAGGGTATCAACATTTTAAATTCCACTGGAATGATGGACAGCATTTAGATGGGGAATGTTGTTATAATAGAAGGAGTAAGTGACTTCCACTGACCAGTTCTTTGTTCTGATGCCTACAATACTCCCTGAAATTTTGGACGTTGTCGTGTTACATCAAGAGAAATACCATCAAGTTGAATTTATGGCCTCATTTCACTCAGCCAAAAATTGTCAGATTTCCTTAAGAAAAAGCTATGCAAGAAAGTAATTTTTTCAGGTAACTGATCTTTCTGGATTTCTTTAGTAGCAAAATTGTTAGAGGTATTTCAGATAAGCTAGAGTGTGCAGGAGGGAAAAAAGGGCTTTTCTCCCCTATGTAAAAGAATATTGCCAGCCAGTTAGTAACTTCCTTGAATATGTAAATAAAGGTAGACCCTATTAGTGATACAAGTTATTGAATCATAGATTTAAATGTTTCCTGTACCTTTAGGTGATCCAGGGACAGTGAAGTTTTGGTTTGAATTCCAAGGAGCGTATTTATGGTGGAGAAAGCCTAGGAAGAAAAAATGCAGTGTTAGCAATTTGCTTTGTGAAGCTACTGAAATATTTTAGGGCCATCTATGATTTCTTATTGCTAAAAATTATCATGAAAAGCAATGAAGGAACTTCTGAATATGGGGGTAAAACTGTCCCAAGTGTAGCTGAGCAGGATGACTGCTTGGAAATTTTGGGACTGGTTTTCATAAGAATGCAAACTCCACATATATTTTAACATTCTTTCTGTCACTTGCTTCATAAGATGCATTCAATATATGCATTGTAAGACCAGCATGTAGGCTGTGAATTTCAAAGGAGCCTACGGGAATTGGGTTCCTAACTCCCTCAGGCCCCACCGAAAATCTCAGTCTTAGACAAGCACACACAAGCATTATTTTGTCATTGACAGATTGTTTGCAAATCAGCTTCATTTTTACCATGCAGAACTGCAGTTTGATTTGACAACACTCCTTTTCCTGCTCCCCTTCCCTAACCCAAGTAAACGTCCTTAGGGTACGTCTGCCATACAGAGACAATATTGCCATAACTAAACCAGCACAGCCCCGTAGTGTAAATGCAGCCTACACTAGTTGGTGTATGAGGAACACCATCTCCCTGAGCTACAGCAGCTACCCTGATGGAAGCATTCTTTCATCAACTTAGCCAAGTCTAAGCTGAGGATTAGGTCACAATATCTATGTTGGTCAGGCATGTGGGGTTTGTCCCCCCACCATATCCCTGACTAATGTAATTATGTCGACCTACTTTTAAGAGTAGACAAAGCTTTAGACTTGGAGGGATGGCTGGAATCATGGAGTCCATCAATCCTGCTCTTTGCCTTGCTATACTGCTTAAGAATATGATGTACCCCTTCCACAGCAAGGCCTGATCTCACTGCCATTTGATCTAACACTGGAGGACTAAGATCAGATAAAGGAACAGAAGTCATGCCTCCCACACAGAACCAGATCCAGCGCATTGCAATGCACTAACCAGAGAAACCGATATCAGATAGTCAAATTATTCAAATACTGACTTTTGCAACCATCTTTAAAAGTTACAGTAACAGTTGTGCACACAGTATTGTCAGTTAAAGTGTTGGCTCTGGCACTGTGTTGCAGGATTTTTATAAAACTGGTTGAGTAGTGAAAGTTTAACTATGGATGAAACTCTGCAGCCCTTACATACTTCCATGTGAGTTTTAGCGGACTATTAACTACACAATCAAGCTGCACGTCAGGCCGCTGAAATGACTTCTTGTGCTATATATTGATGTCATGTGGTAGAAGTAGGGAAAGGAGAAAGAGATAACAGATAAACTGATTAGCAAAAGCTCCCTGAACAGTCAGTGCCCGCACGTAAATTAAGTTTTGTCAAAGCTTTAAAATGTAAGTAACATTAAGGCAATGATTTCAATGTTCAAACTTGGTCATGTCTCATGTATTTAAATTTACTTAGTTAAACACAGGCTTGTTTTATTTTTTTAAAAGAAAGATATGCTTTCAGTACTAAGATCAAGTCAGTCATTTGCAATTTCCATTTAGACCAGTCCTACTCAATGCATTTGTTTTTTTTTGGCAGACAACACGTAGCACATCCAGTTTTGCCTGTTAAGTTTTGAAAATGAGAGTTTGTTTCCTACTCAGTTATTTCCTACTATTTTATAAAAGAGAAGGTGGATGTTCTTGTGGTTAAATAACAGGATTATCAGTCAAGGGGAATCTAGAATCTATCACTGGTTCCACCACAAATTTCATCTGTGAAGTCTGGCAAGTCACTTAACCCCTCTCAACCTCAGCTTCCATATATGAAAAATTGGACTAAAACTCACCTTCAACTACTACCTGCATAGGGGAGTTCAGTGTATTAAGCCAATGCTCAAAAGGTGCTTAGATACTATATTGTATTAGTGCTGTGAAAATGCTTACAAATAAAACATTGAGACTAAACCCTCAGAGAGATCTGGTTTCCTCCAACAAGGGATCAGTGTTTGCACAGGAGTATTGAGCTTTAAAACAATTTGTACTGACCCATTGAAGAATTTCTAGCCCCAGCTGGCTCTAAGGTAGCAGGTCTTAATTATGCCCCAGACTACCATCTCACACATCCCATATTAAAATATGTCCCAAGCTATTGGAATTGATTAAATTAATTAGATTCATTTTTATGTAATTTGAAAACTGGCACCTTTCAGGTAGCATAAGGCATTGGCTTCAAACTGCAGTGGTTCTTGAGATCAGTTACTAAAATTACATCTCAGATAAAGCAGAAAAGTAAGTTCTGACGGCTTCTGATTATTCTAAATAAATGTTTTATACCACTGGGGAAGTGGGATTCTCAGCTTTCCCATGAAATAAAGTGATTTATTTCTAAGGCTGGGTCCACACTGACGGTGGCAAATTCACCACGGTCAGTTTCATGTCTCTGGATCAACTGAGCGGTCTGTGTAGACCCGCTCAGTCGATCTGGAAATCGACGCAGGAAAACCACCCCGGTAAGTGGCACAGTGCAGGGTGGACAGCGCACGGAAGAGACGCAGCAAAGTCAATGGAAGATACGCAAGTGATTTATGTCACTTGCGTATCTTCCGTTGACTGCCACTGAATCTGGAAGGTAAGTGTAGACCAGGCCTGAGACTGGGTAGTCCGCAATATATTGTGCCTTAACAGTTACTAGTCTCTTGGTACTGCAATGATTTTTTGGCATAAGCCAAAACTGAAAATAAGTCCCAACATAGTGTTTCAGTCCCTAAAATACAAGTCTTATAACTATCTTACTAGAGTCAAAACTTTAACGAGAGATTTTACTCAGTCTCTCTCCATAGGATTTTCACCTGGACAGTACACAAAAGAGAAAAGCATTCCTTCATTGCAGCAGTACAGTCTCTGAGAATGCAGTTTGCAAAATGATTGTAACCATTTTCAATCGCTAGATATTTATTAAATGCTGGGTCTTTTTATAAATGTGTATGGGTAGGGTTTTGTGGCCTGCCTTGTGCGGGAGGTCAGACTAGATGATCATATTGGTCCCTTCTGACCTATGAGTCTTCTTGTCCTTTTAATCCCCCTCTCACTGTTCTATAAGTGACTTTCCTCATCAAATTCAAATGCTACCATCCCAGAACAGTGTGTGAAGCAGTTCAAGGATACACATCAAGTATTACATTTAAAATTTTATTTAAAAAATAATTGACCACATGAAGGTTTGACCTTCAGTCCATGCATCATATGTGGCTTTTTGTATAATGTACTATGTCTAATTGTAAACAAAGTGGGACAGGGACATTTATTCTATATTTATTTTACAAAGCAGTATACAACAGAAGACTGGAAAAAGAAAAGATGAGGAAAGGCAATAAATACTAGCTGACAAGGAACTCTCAATCTACACAAATGAAAATTGTACAAGACAACATTTCTAGCTACCTTTTTTAGATGAACAAATACAATTTATTCTATGCTTAGGTATTTTGTAAAAAAACTAATCAGGGAAATGTTAGATATAAATAATACAATATCTTACAGATACAATCACATTAAATTGAGATGCTACACTTGCATTCCCCACAGATGTTTAAAAACTAAAGGAATTCTTCAATCACTACAAATATAACAAAAGTCAATATATTATGAACATCTGTCACTTGTGCAATTCAAAGCTCCAGAATGACAAGCCAGAAGAATAATTACTAGGGCAGGTTTATGAAGTTTAACATCTAATTGATTGATACATATTTCCATCAGAATGGATAAAAATGATTTTTAAGCAAATAAGAGGTTCTACATCTACATGTCCATTTTAATTCTTATTTTCAACTGACTATCACAAAACCAACTTGGCATCATCACTATTAAAGGTCTTCTGCTTTGTGTTTAATAATATCCTCCCCATCATCATACTTGTTATTAAATAGTTTGTAATTATAAAGAACATAAATCTACTAGAGGCTAGCTGAAACTGGCATGATCCTAGAAATCCATTTCTGAATGTTTGTGTCCTTTCTTTGAAGGGGGTAGCTAATTTTCATCTATTTTTAAATACTGTATCAGTTTTCAGAAACTAAGTAAGGGAGTAAAAAATAGTAACGGATTAATAAGGCACAGTAAAGGAGACTCTTATTTCAGCTAAAACTAAAGAAAAGTCTAAAAAGTGAGAGTTATGCTATAGACAGAATATTTTTTTCTAATGAGCAACAAATTCCAGTGTAGGGGTATAAAAGGAAAGACAGAAGTTTTTATAAAATGAAATATGCAGAATTTCAATTCAAGATCAGGCATAGTGGTGTTTTTGCCAATCACCACAAAAGACTAATTGAATTTAGGTTTAAATAAATCTCTTATACCGTACATACTTACATGGCCCCCATTACAACAGTATTTGACTGCCTCACAATCTTTAATATGTTTATATCATAACATCCCTGTGAAGTACAAAGTGCTATTATCCCCATTTTACAGATGGGGAACAGAGGCACAGAGGGACAAAGTGATTTGCTCAAGGTCTCAGAGAGTTTGTGGTGGAATAGAGTTTTGGTGACACCTGCAATTTTGAAGGAATGATTTACATATCACATTCTTTATGAATTATTTGTTTTCTAGTCTCACCATATAAAAAACTAAAACGTGCAGAAAGACTCTTCTGAAACCTTAGTAGAAATAGTAGCGTTGATTAACTGAAGCCCAAAAATTGAGAGCTTGAAAAATTTTCCCAAACACACCTAACTAGAATATTATACCTACCAGCCTATCCCAACCAGTGAGAAGAACAATGTCCCACAAAGCTACTGAGAAGATGAAGGGTGTGGAAATTCATACAAAGTGCTGCTCCAGGAAACCCTACTCATGGCTTCCATCTCTTATTAAATGAATATCTTAATGGCTTGAAAAATTATACAAGTTTTGTCAATGTGTGTAGAAACTATTCTTGGGTCTGTCAGATATCTATGTAATATATTAGCCATGCCCAAGATGTAGCAGTGCAATGTTTGGAAATTTATCCAATGTCTACTTGTCATCATTGCCCATTTCTAACTTGATGGCTACCAAGATGATACTATTATTATCTCTATCATCAGCCTCTGCTAGTAAGGGTAATACATATCAAACTCCACCACTCCATCATCTTAAGCCTCCTGACTGTAGGGAAGGATCTTTATGTCTCCTCCAGCCTCCTCTCTGCAGTGGCAAGGCACATTGTTACTCTATCCTTTACTCAGCTTCTACTTTTGTATTCTCCTCTGTGATGTTCAGCATCCTGCCTGTTCCTAACTTTTTCAAGTAGCAGTGAAAAAGGAAAAGACATGACCATTGTCAGTTTCACTGATGTTAATTAGAATGTATTGAGATATGCATTTAAAGGCTTACACCTAAGGACCATGATCACAAAAATATTTTAAATAAAATGTTTTCATTTATTTTTCTAAAACATTACATGGTTTGAATATACACACTCATGGTTAATGATGGTAGTTATCAGCAATACCACATAGGTCTTCTCTATTGGTCCAGTCCACTAAAATAAAGACAACACACACATGCAGCATAGATACCAACATCTTCAGGTCTAAGAAAAGTTGTCAATACAACTGTTGAAAATGTTGTTATAACAGGGGAAATAATTCCCCTCTTTTGGAACTATAAATGTGTTAAAATAGTCGAACCACTTTCACAATTTCTGGATTTACCAATAAAGACTATTAGATGGGGCTTTAAAAATAGACACCTGTAGAGTAGAATTTATACTATTCAGTGACATCTGAGATATAGACAGCCCATTTTTTCAATTTAGCTCTTATCCTGTAGTTACAGCAGCACAATTGCACAGGTATAGTTAAATCTATGGATAGGTTAACTTCTACAGAGATTTATTTTACAGATTCCTACAGAGGAAAAATTTTAAAGATATGAAAGACTTAAAGAAAATAAATAAATATAAGACACTAAAATCAGTAGTTTTCAATAGCCAGACTTTTTTATTTACACACATACTCAGTAGAGCTTTATTTCTTTAAAATGAAATTTTATAACCCAATGAGGATTTTGGACAGGGAAGTGGAAAATGTGGGGGTGAGGGGAGAAATCAACTATACAGGATATGTCTACAATGAAGTTTTTTACCTAGTTAACTGATTGCCAATTAATGAGATAGTTAACACCTTTCTACAGGCTAGCCTGCACACTTTTGTGGTTTATTCTAAACAGATTCCTAGAGTTTACCTTGACCAGCTAAGACACATTAAAACCTCAACTTGTTAAAATTGTAGCACACGTGAAACATCTTCCTTAACCCATGTTAAAAATATAGTTTTCCTCTAGTATGGACATTGCCAAAACGTACTGTAGTTGCATGTTAAAAGGAGAATTACAAGGATTTTAAATAAAACTCGGAAGACCTCTGTGTACCTATTTTATGAACTTACTCCCCAAGAGGCAAATGGAGGATTATATTGCTGTTTTGGCAATTCTGTGTTTGTATCACCGTCTTCCTAGCCTTCCCACGGACACACGGTGCGCTCTTCCTCCTCTTTACCCAGGCAAAAGCAAACCTAAGGCTGTAATCTGGGTATCAAGTTAAAATGTTGCCTATCAGGGCTCCAACCACAGGGCAGCGGGGTATAAACCAGACAAAAACACCTATCCCAGTCTCTAAAACAGGCAGCAGGGAAACCCAGCTTTCTAAGGAACCCGCTGCTAGGACATCTCCCCAAAAGGTGGGGTCAGGAGGGGGAAGTTTGGGGGGGGGCGGTGGTGCAGCTGCCAACCGCCCTGCTGCTCGGGGCGGGAAGGATGAAACCTGGTGCAGCAGCTGCCACCTCCCTAGACCCGGGGGGGCGGTGTGGGGCGGGATGCCCCCTCAGCTGCCTCCCCCGCGAACGGGGAGGCGAGTCCTGGCTCGCGCGGCCTGCTCCCCCCTCACCAGCCTCAACCCGGGCCCGCTCTGGACCCTGAGCCCAGCCCCCGGCCCCCACGCCAGGCCAGGCCGGCTCCCCCCAGGGCCCGCCCACCGCTGCCCATGAGGCCGGGACTCCGGCTCGTTCCCCGAGAAGCGGGAGGCGAACCCGGCCCCTGCCCGGCCTGGGGGCGCTGCTACCCCGCCACCCGCTCCCCCCACACGCCCGGCCCGCCGCTGCCGCCCCCCTCCCCCCACAGCTCGAGGCGCCAGCACCGCCGCTGCCCCCGCTAGGCCCCAGAGCCGCCGTCGCCGCCCGCCCCCCCGGGGGGGGGATCCGGAGCCGCCCCCCCTCACCTGGCTGCCTGGGCTGCGGCTCCCGGGCCGGCTCGTGCTGCGGGCGGGCGGGCGGCTCAGTCCATTGGCCGGGTCCCGAGGGGGAAGGGGGGGGGTCCGGGAAGGGGGGGCGAATCGCAGTGGCGGAGGGAGGCGGCGGACACAGGGCAAACACTAAAGAGAATGAGCGCCGGGGGCAGGTCCGGTCGGGGAGGAAGTGACGGCACCGCGCCGGGGAAGAGGGGGGAGCCAATCAGCGTGGCCGCAGCGCCTTATAGCACCGCCTATCTCACCGTCCGTAGCCAATCCGCTAGCGGACCGGCTGGATTCACAGCCCTTCTGCGGGACTACAGCTCCCGGCATGCACTGCCCAGCCAGCCCACCTCCAAAGGAACTACAGCTCCCGGCATGCACTGCTCACTCCGCCCACCTCACCTCCCATGGGACTACAGCTCCCGGCATGCATCGCTCATCCAGACCGCTTCGTCTCCGAGGGGACTACAGCTCCCGTAGTGCTCGGACCCGCCGCGCTTGGGGCACTGACCCTGGGGGGGAGGGGCGCCTTGAACTTGCTCTAACGTTCGCCCGAGAGGCGGCCCCAGGCCGGGGTTGCCCCTGGGCCGGCGCCCGCTCCTCAGGCGGGCCCAAAGCCTCGCTAGGGGGTGGCTCAGGCTACGTTTCTGGGGGGGAGGGGAGGCGCCCCCTACAGCCCTGGGGCCGGGGGGGAGATAATGGCCGGCTCGGGGGAGGGGCCCGGGGACTCGGTCGGGCCTTGCGGGAGGGGGAGCCCAGCATGGGGGTTCATATGGCGCAAGAGCAGGGAGGGAACCTCAGGTACCCATGAACGGGTCACGGTTGGCCCGCCCTCAGTGAGGGGCTCCGAGGGGGAGGAGATGGTGAGAGCCGCACGGGAGGCGCTGGGGCCGGGGCTTGGTTTGTAGCCCACACGAGCCCCTGTGCCCTGAGTAACGACCCTTTGCCCTACAGGGCCTTAGTTACACCCGTTTAAAGTCCATCGCCAGAAGGCGGTATTGCGATGCACGGAGAGGGGTGTTGGGGCACCGCTGTAAGGCCCACAACCCCACATTAAGGGTGCCTGGGCGCCCGGCTGAGCTCTCTTCACATAAAATGCTATGGAGATTTTAAATAAAGTTGCCTCTGAGAAAGCCGTTTTTGTGTTACTTCCCCAGAGAGTAAAAGCCTGCAATAAGGGGGGGAAAAAAATAAAATTTACAGAACCCTGCTGAGGAACGTGAGGGATGTGACTGTTTTAATTAGTGATGTTGAAGCAGCAGGCAGGCTGTTATGCTGACAACAGAGCTGCTGCCTCAAAGAGCATACAGTCTTCAACATACATATACTAAAAAGGTCCATCCAAACTAATAGAATATTAAAAAATAACCCTAAAGAGATTTTCTCTTATTCAGTATTAGAAGTTGAGAGCCTACAACATTAAAGATTAATTTTTCTTCACACCTCTTGAATTCCAAACTAGATAATGTGTGATCACATTGAAGTTATAAAGATGATGGATGTACAAGTACAATCAGTAACTAGGGACTGGAACCATGTTGGGTAGGTATTTTCTGCAGAAAAAGTTTCACAATTTATATTATCCCCATGCCACAGTGAGTGGCTGGCTGAAGTGTGTATCAATTTAAATTCTACATCCTTTGAACCTAAACAAACCATGAAGAAGAAATTTAAAAAAATATGAAGCATAGGTATAGTATGGACAGCTGTTTCTCATTTGTTCAGTTACATACATGATTTCATTTTGCACTGATCAGTATCTTGTTCTCCCCTCCCCACCAGAGCCCTCCCAAAAGCACTAACAAATTTAGTTGTGTACTGCTGGGACAATATTTAAATTATACCTACTTGACTGAAATTAGCACCTGAAATAATTGTACTTATTAAATATTGGCAGTCTGACAAACAAAAACAAGCTATGAGTTTATTGATATTTACAGATTTCAAGCAGACCACCACTGTTGGAAAGTTTACATGGCAAGTCTACAACTTTTCCTACTCTTAGGTTTGCCATAATATGTTGAGCCATTAAGTCCAATATCCTCCTTCCAAAACCAGCCACTAACCCTGTGCTCCAAGAGGAAGGCAAAGTCCTGTAATATTTAAATCCTTCACTAAACTTAGTTATTTTTGCCTCTGTTTTTCTGGTAAATGGAAAAAAAAACCCTTGTAGGCAGTCTGCATCATTCAATCGTGTAAATAGCTTAGTTATAAAGTGTAAAGGATTGTATATAGAAATCAAGTAATTCAGTTACAAGCACTACATCAAAACAAATAGATATGGAGTTTACCATATGGTAATACCCAATTCTATATTTATTACCATGCTTTTCAAATAAATCATAAGGAAAATACATTGTACAGCTTTAAGTACAGTGACAAGATTGCCTTTAAAAGATCATTTGCCAGTATGAAAATATTAGACATACATACCATGTTGTACTGAAAAACCAGTTCCCACCTTGATCTCCTGATCTGTTGTATAGTAATTGCTGTGTGCTGTTAAGGTCTCTTTGGTATTCCATCCCAGAGATGGTTGCAGTTCAGCAGTGGGTGAAGTAATCAGAGTTACCTACTTAACTGATCAGTTATTTTGAGGGTTAATAGATGACCTACAAAAGAAAAAGCAGTTGTGGGCACTTTGGGGTAGGGGGACTCGTTTATAATATAGGAGGGATGTCAAATTTTTTCTGATTAAATTTGTGTATTAGAAATTCAGATCTTATCTATTTGTTTTTACGGAAAAGATTATGAACATCTGGAATAATTATGTGACATCTGAGAAATTGAAGGGGAAAGGATGTGTAGCCAGTGAATCAAGTTTTAAACAAGTAATTATGTAAGCTGAAAATCTGAGGCAACAATTAGGTGAGAGTGTGAAGGCTATGTCTACAGTGATGGCAGCAAATTCAGATTGATTTATCCAGTTCAACTGAGCAGTGAGGACCCGCTCAATCGATCCAGAAGGCGATCCAATAAAACCACCTTCCCAAAAAGCATAGCACCGCATCAACAGGTATGCATTTCCCGTCAGCGCAGTGGAGACGGAGTACTAAATGGAAGTTACGAAGTCAACGGGAATTATACAAGCTACTCTGAGTAGCTTGCGCATTTCCTGTCGGCTGCCGCTGAATTTCACCAGCAGTGTAGACCAGGCCTCAGATATCTAACATGCCCTCCCCCCTTCAACAGAGAGCTAAAATAGCTCCTGCTTCTCCAGCAAATACAAGATCATGTTCCTAAAAAGGTAAGCAAGCAGAAAAAGTTCTTTATGCCAGTCAAGGCTTCTTTATGCATCAAGCAGCAAAAATAGGGCACAAATCCATTTCTTTCATTTGCAGGTCATTGAATTAATTAATTAATTAATTAAAGCATTTTGATATCTTTGCAAATAAATATTAAGGAAACAGTACTGTAATTACATTAGCGAATACAGTATTTTCCTGGCAGGTCATAGAAGAAATCATTTGGCGTTTACCAAAAAGTATTTTAATTTTATCATGCAGTCATTTCTGCTTTCAAAATAATCTAATACTGACATCACAAAATCAGACTGCACAGTTCATTTTATGGTATTTGAATAATTTTCATCAGGCAGTTAACCATGTGAATAAGCTTTGCTGGTGACATTTATTTTGCTTTTCTAGTTTTTCTGCCATGTTAATATCTTGTAATAAAATTTCATCTGATTTATGTTATTTTATCTTCCACTGTACTTTAAGGTTTTATAAGGTTCAATCATGTACTGCAAACAGTGGCACAGTAACTCAGGTTCTCACCAGTCTCAGATTAGTTACAAAGTGCTTATATCAAGGTAAGGCCCTTCACACTTTTAAGATAGCTGACAACTAGCATAGTAAGGGTAAAATCCATGATCTAGACAGTCTTGCATTTTCACTATACCTTATTCAGTGGCTTCCAGTCTCCACTGCATTGTAGTAAATCGTAATACTGACTTCTCTTTATTGGTCGTAAGGGATTTTAATTAATGTAAGCTCCAAGTGAAAACATTTTCCGTTTTGCTGTATAATCTCCTCCTCTGCCCCCCATTACAACTGTAAAATCTGGGACATCTTTTTTGAGGGAGGCCTTGCAGGATTATATCACAAGACTGCGCAATTGACAGACTAACAGTTTTGTTTTTGTTAATACCTATTTAAATCAACATTTGACATACTTAAGAAAAAAATCTTTTTGAAAGATTCAACATCCCTTCATCTGAGGTCTGAGAAAGCACCTACCGTTTTCCTAGTTGTCCTCATCCAAAGAATCTGGCAGTAAAAGTGGAGGAGACAAACCCTTTAATTCCTGCCATTTTGCAAGTAAAAACAAGTAGAACAAATGTTTGGAGGGAGCAAGTCAGACTTTTTTTTTTTTTCACAGATCATAAAAGATAACTTTTTGCAAATCACATTTAATTATGCAGGAAAGATATTAAGTTAATTATAACTTTAAAACATCTTGCCATATAAATTGCTCCTCTCACCTGAAATTGTAAAATCTGAAGCAAGGAACCTGTCTAGCCATTTTGTAAAGCACCATGCCTGCACCTCCATTCAAAATTTTTTCAGGGGGCCACAAATGAAAAAAAGTTGAAAACAACTATCATAACACCATACATGGCCACTTTGTCTACACTTCAGTGACACAGGGTGACAGCTTGAACCATGTAGCTTTTTGGACAGAAATGAGGAGAATCAACAATTTATGTTGAAGTTTTAATTTATAATTGAAGAATCAAAACCTCAAGAACATTGTTAGTTTGGTAAACCAAGCAAGTTTTAAAAACTTGCAAAGTATTCCTCTCTCTCTCTCTCACACACAAACACTCACACCCCCCCTCACCTTACATTAGCATTGTTCATTATATATAAGATTGCTTTATCTATAAGACACCTTTCTAGCACCATTTCTGAAATCAGATTATTCAAAATAGACTGCTTGGAAGTGAATATGATGTATGGCAGCTGGCTTTTGTCAGGCTAATGTGAAATTGCCAGGCCATAAAAAAACCATAGTTTTGTGATTAAAGCTCAGAAGGAGAAATGAAATGACCTGGGTTCTATTCCCAGCTGTGTTACAGACTCACTGTTAGTCTTGAGCAAGTCACTCAACCCTTGGTAAATTGTTCCAATGGTTAATTACTCCCACTGTTAAAAATTTACACCTTATTTCCACTCTGAATTTGTCTAGCTTCATCTTGCAGCCACTGGATCATACATGTATCTTCTTCTGCTAGATTAAATAGCCCATTATTAAATATTTGTGCCCATTTAGGTACTTGTAGACTGTAACTGTCACTCCTTAAATGCTTCTCTTTGTAAATAGATTGAGCTCTATGAGTCTATCACTATAAGGCACGTTTCCGAATCCTGTAATCATTCTTGTGGCTCTTCTCTGAACCTTCTCCAATCTATCAACATCCTTCTTGAACTGTTGACACCAGAACTGGACACAATACTCCAGCAGTGGTCACACCAGTTCCAAAAACAGAGATAAAATAATCTCCGCTCCTATTTGTGATTCCTGTTTATGCCTCTAAGGATTGAATTAGCCTTTTGGCTTTGGTTTCATAAAAAAAAGAAAAAAGTTACAAATCAAATAATCAGACAAACTAGAAAATTCTAGAAGTAGACGCAACTCAGATTTGTTGAAACAGAGATTACCAGATCAGATTAGTGGTCCGTCTAAAGTGCAAAGCACACTTCAAATTGACTTTACAAAGCACACATCTCCTAAAAAAAATTAAAACACCACATGCAATACTCCTTCTGGGAAGGTGAATGGAGGGATCCCACATGAATCTGATAGTCTCATTGTTTAATGCATCATTAGCACTTAGATGGATGCAATTCAAGAACTTGGACAGAACTGTCTCCTGTCTGTGACAATAGCCAGTACCAGATGATTCAAAAGGTAGGAGCAAGCTATGAAGTAAGTAGATTATTCCATAACTGTCCATAAAGGAAGTAACCGTTTATCAGAGGTTGCCTGGTGTCCAAGGAGCATTAGGATTTATCATCTTATCCAAGGTATTAAAAAACCAAGACTACTATTTACATGTTTCCTCAGTGATTTACCTAACCACTGTGGATCCTTCAAGAGAAATTTTGCTTCCAGTAATTTGCCAGCAAGCATAAAGGCCACTGGATTTATTTTATTCTTTAAAAGTGTATTTCCCCCCAACCACAGACATTGTTGAAGCAGTACTGTTTTGGTGTTCTTTCTGGTTTCTTTTTACAAAGTACCCTGATTCTAGTCTCAGGAGTTCAAAGCCAATTTTAATTTGTCTCACTACAGTATTAATAATCTAAAGGGCCTGATTTTCAGACATTATGGCTGTGCAAACTGGGCATTCGAGAACACAAATGAATGGTGCATTTAACTACATTCAAATGCACAATCATAACTCCACATCAAAGTTAGGCATAAAATGAAATGCACCTAAAGTTTTATTACTGCAATTTTAGTACAATACCTCAGTAAAACCCATTTAAAGAAAAGAATCTACTAGTTTTACTTATAACTTTACCAGAGTGATTTTTATGTTTTTACTACATTATACTATTCATTGCCCAAAAGCACTATTACTGCTTCCTACTTCTTTTTTTTATTA
>ML675625.1:13192072-13378332 GCA_007922155.1 Mesoclemmys tuberculata | reverse complement strand
TTTAGTTTTGTTTTGAAGGGTATTAGGATGTTTCTGAAGTATTATTAGTTAGCAGCACAAAGAACCCCTTTGAAGGCCCACTATTTTTTTGCACTAAACTAGTTATTTTCTGCTGATTACAAATCACCTTACAACAGTAAGTGCACGTTTAAAATGTCAAGAAACAAGTGTTTCTTATTTATTCACAATTTAGATAGTTTAAAGACACAAAAGAAATACAAATGACAACATCAAAATGAAAAGGAATTTTAGTGACAGAAAGTGACTTTCTAAAGCCAGTGCTCTCCATACATTTCAAAATGTTATCCAAACACTGCAGATGCAGAACTCAAATCAATGCCACATGATAAACTCTTGTTACTACTCTCTCTGAAATTAAACTGGAAATGGAAGTTAGCTGCCTCTTTATTTATGATCACATGAACCACCTAATTTTATGTTTCTGCTTAAAGCAACATTTAATATCTTTTACAAGATGGATTCTGCGATACATTTTGAAGTAGCAACTTCATTTTGTCTGAGCTCTGCTTAAAAGGAAGTCAATGTCAACTTTCTTTTTAACAAACAGCTTTCGAACTTGCTTGTCAAACATGCAATTCAGAGCAGTGTTACACTTGCAGCTTGGAGGTATCCTTGGAGATACTGCAAGGCTTCTGCATTCAGACTAGTACTCAGCATTGATGGTACCTTAAACATAAAAGAAGATAAAAGCATTATTGTGTATATGCGTTAACCAAACACCACAGTATTTCAGGACTGTGTCAGTCTGAAGGTACAAGGTAAGGAGTTAACTGAACTCCTGACAAGTAATTTTGCAATGTGAAAGCATTTCCTGCAACATATACACCAGCGTCTGCCACCACCAGAGATTGGTATCAGAGACCTTAATTCCCAGCATTTTTCAATATTGCACCTTGAAATTGAAATTAACATGAGCAGCTTTACTTATGTTGTCACATTAGCAGTTTGAATAGCATGTGAAACATGAAAACAAACCAAGTACAAAAATTAGATGCCTTATTACAGTAGGTTGTACCCTGATCTCTCTGCCCCTCAGAATCTTAAAGACTTCTAAGTGTCCTGAAAACTTAAAAATGCCTTAAACTGTAGAATATTTTTAACTGCAACCTATTAGTATGTCCAGCCATGTAACTACTTGGCCTGAAAAGGTGTTTTCAATGCTACAGTAACAAAGCTGAATATATTGATTTGGCGCTTTACCATTCTATTTAACTAATTAGTGGCACTTGGTGTTTCCTCTGGATTCTGCTTCCAGTCCAGGTACCATCTTCCCCAGAAGACCAGTAAATGCATTAGAATCTAATTCAGAACGATTTTTTTTTCAACCACCCCTTTTCCCCATAGAAGATAATTTATCTGAGGAGATGGCAACATTTTAAACCCATTTCAGACTCAAGCAGAAGTATTGGGCCCTTATTAGCCTAGCAAAGCATACCTTAGAAAAATACTTTAGCTGCAGACTAAATGAGCGAAACATCCTTTCAGCTTCGCTGGCTAGCAAAACAACTTGAACAAAAGAAATCCATTGTCAAAAAGATACCTTTTCTCTGTAGAAATGGAGATTAATGTGCCATACATTAAATGTCACTTACCCTGCCTGGACATGCAGTAGATAGTTTGTGAAGAGACTGTGCCAAGTGGATTTTAGGATTGTTCACCATTTGACCCACAGGATCATGTTCTTTTTTCCCAGCAAAGGCAAGCTGAGAGAATGCAGTCTGGTATCCTGGGGTATCTTCTATATCTATGAAGTGTTCTTCATCAGGGATGGTATCATCTTCAGGTAGTTCAAAGAGACCAATTAAAGCCTGCAGTAAAGGAGTCCTAAAACCAAAATATAACCACATTATGTCAGCATAAGTGTATTTTAAAAAAATACTGAAAACTCAAATTTATCTGAACCTTAGTGAATACTAACAAAGGGCAGGTGTTCACAGATTGTGTTCTGACCTGGGCAAATATGGACTTTGTAGGTGTAATGTATGTGCACAAAATTTACAGGCACAACTTGGTTGCTCTAATTAAGAAGATGGACAATGTATTCATCTTGGATTATCTCAAATTCTCTTAAGAGTTTCAGGAAAGCAACTCTTAGATTATTCCATATTTTCCTAATATTCTAATGTTGATATCCAATCGTTTAAAATACTTGCCATTTGGTGTTCCAGGCTGATGGAATTTTTATGAGGCTTGATGGCAAATAGGAATTTTATTCACAGAACAATGGCCACGTCAGACTTAAAGTTAGGCTCTACTATACTGCCATTCGGAAGATCGAGGAGTTAAAACCTGACTTGATTTTTCATAAGTAATGCAAATATAAAATAAAGTAATATTTTATTAAGCAGGGTCCTAGCTGGCCTGTCCAATGTTGCATCCCTGCCAGATAAATTCCAAAACAATACTGACACCTGCTGTGGAAGAGTAGTGTAATCTCTCTCTCAGTAACAGGAAAGACGCCTGAACACTACACGCCACGTTGCAGCACGCATATGAGAGACCACAAAAGCATTTTTTTTTTAAAAAAGGAATGTATTTGATTAGCTCAATTTCATTAGCAACAACCAGTAACTTCTCCAACAAACCTTCAGAAATTGTTCTACACTTACCACAGTTTTGTGTATTCTGTGTCCATCATCGGAGGGCACTCCGTTAGTATTTTAGTAATACCAACAGCACAGATTTTCTTCTCTACTTGTCCAGATACTTTCTGTATTTCAGGAATTATAATTTTCTCCAAAACCATTCCAAACATCCTATTGTGATGATGTAAACAGAAAAATAAAAGTGTGAATGAAAGTGGTGAGAAGAAAAAACCTACCAATTGTAATCAACATATACTAAAAATGTGTATATAATCTTTAGGGAGTGATCTAAAGAAAAGCAATGCTATGCCACCAGAGAGATGACCTACAATTTGTCCATTCAAGAATCCAAACCAATTCAAGCTTAATTTCCTAACAGGAAGAGAATCAAACTTCACAATTCCCCAAGATTATCAGTGAAGTGATCTAATGAGTTAACTCAACAGAAATTACATTGAAAAGTAGAGTTGATACACTAGGAAGAAAAGACAGACTAGAGGATATGAGAACCACCCAGCCTGAGAGAGAACAGATGAGGACAGCAACAAGACACATTAGAAAACTATACAAAAATGGCGCATCTAGCATAACAGTGCATTCCCACAGAGAACCCAAGCGGGAAATTCTGTGTAGGCAGCACCCACTTGCTGTGGAGGGAGGTGAAACAGAATATTCCCCCTCCCCCCTTCTGATGATACTCTTTGGCACATAATCAGACAATCAGAATGATTCAGGAGGGACCCACAATCTGACAGTCTCAGCAGAAGGAAATACTACTGCTACATGGAGCCTTTGATATGGTGACAGAAATCTCAGAGGATAACATCTCCTCCAGAACATTGGGGGAATAAAATGACTGTACAGTTGCAGGGACAAGAATTTGTTTTCTGATTTTTAAGTGGCAGACCAACTATTCCCCATTTAAAAGAAATAGACGGAAGTCTTAAAGAAGAATGATACTAACTTTGGCTGTATGCTGTCAAATATTTCTTGCAGGGCTAACGCCCCATATTTTACACAGTACAAATTAATGAAGACTAGGAAACCTATTAAAAGGAAAAGGTCAAGTTAAAAACCATCTAAAGAAAATTTATATAATAGTACATACAATAACACTTCTCTGAATAAGCTTTACAATGAGCAGGAGACTGCACCGTCACTACTCACCCGGGCACAAAATACTGAATTTCAAAAAGTGGCATTTTTTATAGGATTAGAAATGGTGATCAAAAGAAGTATAAAATCTTAGTTATGGGAACTAGATTAATTCCAGATAATAGAGACTTTTTCAAAAAGTTATGTACAGGGAATAACTTTAGATAGCTAAAAAGAAATGAACAAAGATTGATTTTCTGATGCAATGTGTTACAGCTCCTGCCATAATTAGATGAACTAAGATGTACAGCAATTGGAACCCTCTTTCTTATGTGGCTATTAGACCAACATTACTACGGTATTAGGAGAATCCCTTAATTTCAGTTTGATGTACGCTGTTATAACAATCATACCATCCTCATTCGTACCAGTCAAAAACACTCATTTAACTACAAGACTAAAGATTTTGTGGCATATTGTATGATTTACATAGTGAAAGAAGATCTTTTTAAACAAGATTTTGTTCTGATTAACTATGATAATCTGTAAATTATGTGTAAATCACCAACACACACTTCACATTTCAGTCATTTGCCACACCTTGCTGGTGTAACACAAAACCTTAAGGGTGACTGCAGCTGTGTTAAGCTAGAATAACTGAAATGCATGGAATGTGTGAGAGTCCTTTCTGATGATCTGTTGATATAACTGCATACAAGCACATCAGGTCACTATTAAGGTTCTGTATTTAGAGTGCAAGTTTGATAAAGGTGGGGTGTATATATATTGCTTTTGAGTATTAATTGGAGATGAAAATGAAAGTCTTATGGAGTTTTATCGATAGTGATGTCAGCAATATGAAGGTAGAAAGGAACACACAAATCTTTCCCTGTAACTTCTTATTTCCATTATTTTAAAAATTTGGATAGATGGAATGCGTCCTGCTGCAACCTTAATTGCTTCTAGATGTAGTTTTTGTTCAGTAATGGAAATAAGTTGGTACAAATCACAGAAGTTAGAGATTCAAAAACCTGCTAGATCAGGTAGTCATCCACCTTGGCCACTGTAGAATTATTCCCTATGATAAGTCCATCCAGTCAATTTATGTTCTAGGGTTTGGGGCTTTCTGTATCTCAGAATTCATATATGGCACAGAACTTACTTTTGATGAACTTTGTTGTTTTGGAATTTTGAAGTCTTTGGAATAGTAGAATGAAGATTTGCTTCCTGTACTGGTCAACTGATTCTCTAGAAATTTAACACAATCAGTCAAGTTACTACTGCATCTTACTAATGTGGTTTTACAGAAAGTGTACAGAAGAGTTCAATTTAAAACGATGACATTTGATGCACTGGTATCTTTCGAAGTATATAAAGAGGTCTGGTCTTCAGTAATTAGGCTTGACCCTAGTTGCACACACAGTTATACTCACGGAGGCATATGCTCTATAATACTGTTCAGAAGATAGAATCCTTGATGGTCATTAGCTTTAGAGGCAATTAGCTTCTGGAAAACACCTAATAATCCAGGCTGTAAGTGAAACAAATGAAAAACAGCATTTTTTTCCTGATGTGACCTAGCAGATATAAGAAGAACTAGCAAAAGCCATGCACCCTGTTTTCCTAACAAGTATATCAAGGAGAATCAAATAAATCAAACTAACAGGTAATTTCATTTTTGCAGTTAGGGATAAAAAGATTTAGTAAAAGAACACTGATGGAACCAAGTGGACAAGAGGTAAGTCTAAATTTGGAAACGACAGGAAAGCCAAAGCTAATTCAGAATGTGGCTGCCTGCCTGTTCAATGGCATTATCTGCTCAGGACTGACTCTGGGTACTGACAGAGGGCAGGATATGCAGAAAAAAATCTGCTGCTGGAAGTTGCAGGGAGAGGCATGGGGGACATATTTGTTCCTCACCATTACAATGCTTTTTCTGGGAGAAATCTTTGTCCTTTCCTGTTCCAGAGTTCTACTGAGAGGCACCAGCTTCTCCCATCTCACTAGAATTGGGGAAACCTTTTTGTATGCCAAGAGCAGCAGGAACTGGGCACAAGAATTCTGCATCTACATTGGCTAGCTGTGTGAGGGAATGGTTGCCATCAATAAAGACAAAAACAGAATGAAGAGGATGTGCCGTGTACATTGTATTGTGTACATTATTCTTCAGCTTACTATATAAAAAGCTTGAGTTTACAAAGTCTGAGTAAAAACTCTGCATTAATCTTGCTATCTACTAAATTTGTTAAGCTATGGAAAGGGTGTCAGTATTTCATTTGTCTGAATTAAAAAATGCAATAAGTTTAGATAGGTATGTTGCAGTCAAATTAACCCAACTTACAATTTTGTCAGCTGCAGCACTTGCTATTGTATTGGCACCCTTCTCTAAGTATGCCTGGAGAAGTCTCACCAAAGGAGGAATGTTTCCTGTCCTTTCCCACAGCACTGGCTGGAGGAGATGGGGAAACAAAGCCATGTACGATGACGGGATGTCATTTTTATGCATTTCCAATAGCAGAGACATCACTTGGAACACATATGGAATAAACTCTGTTATGAGGGAGTAGAAAATGACATTTGCAGACAGTTAAAGGGTCACTATCAATTCATACAAACACATTTGTCTGAATTTTTAAACCTACTATTGTGACAAGTAACACCTAAGATCCCTGTAAACAGAAAAAAAGCTTTTCCACCCCCACTTTTACTTATAATATACATTTGAAAGCACTTTATGTACAGTCAAATTCAAATTTTCTCTGTTTGTGGATCTTTCACAATGCAGTAAATGGGAGAAAAATTTAAAGACTAGGTAGGTGTTATGAAGCTACATAAACTGACAGGATGATTCAGGAGTAAGGGCTGTAAGTTACTTGATTTTTTAAAAAAAAGTTAAATTCTCAGTTGGCATGTCCTTAATGAACAAGACGACATTGGGATACTGTATTTTATAAACAAACCTCTTTGGGACTGTAGATATACTACGTAACTCAGTTAGAATTACTTCATTAACATTAATATGTATAGTAAATCATTGCACAACAAATCTTACATATATTACACAACAGGATGAAAACGCAGACAGCTACTTATTGCTTTTAGTTACCTTGCACATCATTCTGTAGTATCTCGGTAAACACCATAAACAAAGCGTCTTCAAAGCTTCCAACAGCAGCAGGGTTTGCTTTGCAAGTTATCCTTATCGACAAGCATATTGATTCAAACATGTAATGGTTAAAGTGAGGTTTGCTTGGGTTCTAAAAACAAGTTATGAATAAACAATCAACTCAGACTTTGAGCCAAATCACTTTCTTAACACAATGTAACTTGTACTTAAATAGGACTCTAAAGCAGCACCAAACAATCTAATTTTAACCAAAGAGTAAGGGCATTATGCTATATTATTTTTCTAATGAACAGTAATTCCATTGACACTGAGGGATGAAAGAGCAAGATCCTCTAAGATCCGTTTTTTAAAGTTTGTATCAGTTTTCGAAATATACAAATACAGTTTTCCTAACTAGACAAACCAAACAAACACAAAAACAGAAATAGCAAGGGGAAAATATCTACTAAAAAAATAAAAATATAATTTCAGTTACATAACCGTGTTGATTCTAGGGATGTAAAATATTAAATGGTTAACCAGTAAGTATTAGTCTTACTGTTAATATACCGCAGTTAACGTTTAAAACAGACTGGGCCGGGCACTCATAAGCTCCTGCTCTCACAGCCACTGCCCCACACCCGAACCCACGGAACACTGGGGACCACAAGTCAGAGATGGGAGCTGGACTGGGGGCGCTACCTGGGGGCTGAGGGCAGGGTGTGAAGGGAGTCCCCAAGGGGGATGTGAGGTAAGGGGCGGTGGGAGGGGGCTCTCTGCTTTTGTTGTTAGTAAATACATTTGATAAAGATAATATATACCTGGGGTAGACTGTGAACTTGTTAACAATTACTGACATAATTTTAATAGTTTAAATGGGTACTTTTTAAAATGATATTTACATCCTTTGTTCATTCAATTCAAATCTATATAGAATGTTTTTTATTCCCTACAGCTAAATTTAGGGTTTAAAAAAGTGTATTTGGTTGGCAATTGAAGGTGGTCAGCAGTCTTCACAGGATTGTCTATATACAAGTATAGCAGTCCAATTTGAACTGAAAAATCTATTAATGATCAAGACAAACATCAAGAGCAGGCATTAATTTCTTCTTTATGCATTTACAAACTCTATTTCATTGGTTTAAACAACTGCCTGAGAAGTCCCTAGTACAAAGGAAAATAGACAGTTTTAAGATGTATGTGACTATCTGTGACAAATCCAGATTTATATGCTGTCAGTTGTGCATAAACAAAAGCTTGTACTAAAATAATTGTTATATTATAAATACACTTATAAAGCTATTTATAAAGCTTGTATTTCAAATGAAAGCGGGGAGACTTTGCAGGAACCTACATCTACAAAGGAGGATAATATTTCACTGTTAGGTATGAAGAATGAGTTCCTACCAAATGTAAAAAAGCTGCTTTTAATACTCTAATTGGCAATTTATAGCACAACTACCAGTATTTTAACAAAAACAAAAATCAAAATCAATAATTTTTGAGGAAAAAAAAAGATTTCTGCCTTAAAAAGGAGCAGAAGCAGCTAATAGTGAACATTCTGCTCAGATAACCTTTTCGTTACCTTACTGACAGCCAGCAGTTTCTGTGTAAGCTGAGTGATGAGAGAAGGGATGTATGGGATTATAGCTTCCTGTAGCAGAGAAAAACTTCTCATGATAGCTGCAAATAAATTGAGATAGAGAATTTTACATCCATGAAGATGGGTCGGTTTGCCAATTACATATATGTTTAAATCCTTTGAACTTCTATTTGTATTATAGTAGATCCTAGAGGTCTAGCTAAAGTCAGGGCCCACTGTGTTAACTACTATATATACATAGTAAGAAGCAGTCCTTGTCTTGAAGAGTTTACAATCTATAGTCAAGACAAAGGGTGGGGGCAAAGGATCATCCTCATTTTACAGATGGCTACAGAGAGATTATGTCATTTGCCCAATATAAAACTGCCAGAGCCAAGAATTAAACCCAGATCTTCTGAGTCCCAGTCCAGTGGATTAGCCACAAGACAGTAGTACATTTAAAGTCTGCTGTTAATACATTTCCCAGCTAGCCTTCAGAATGAGGGATATCCCTCATCTGAGGCCTTGCCACATTTTTGTCATATACAAGCCTGATATATTTTTCTTGGGTTCCACATTCCATGAAAAAACTAGCTATGTTTAATGTGACTACTAAGCAGTTGCATTCAGTGTGTGCATCCATTTTTTTAAAAAAAACTGCATAAATCAGTTGTTTCAAATCAGAGTTTCAGTTGCTCATAGCTAGTAGCTTCTTACCTCAAGTTAACTAAATCAGTTTCTCAGTGCATAGTATGGAGTTTCTTACCTTTCATAATATACTCGTTTTCAGATGAGCCAGGAAATGTCAGTGCTTTAAAAAGGTTTGTTAGTAGCACTTCTACAAATGGTGCCATTTCTGCAGCTGTAATGCTGTAGATGAAAACAGTTTTGCAATGCTTCAATGTTTTATTCAAAACACAATTTCTGAGATGATTAAAAAATCTCCATAAATTATAACAAAAACCCAGAGTACAATTATTTCTAACTGAAAACTTACAGTGTAGCATTGTTAGTCCCTCTCATGGTAAACAATCTCTCAAGAGCATGGGCTGCATAAGTATGAACCACAATACTTTCTGCTTGAAGATGATTGATTAAGAGAGGGATAGACACCAAAAGCTGTTCTTTAGGTACCTACAAAACAAGAGTGACAACATTTTGTCATGTAATATTATAATTGACATTTTAAAATCATACACCTGTATTTTGAGAAACATTCACTCTAGAATCTGTTTCAAAACAACCTAAGCTCTGCAGGAGACTAGAAGCAATCTCTGGCAGGCTTCTTCAGTAACTAACATCAAATCAGGACTACTTGATATCCTGAAGGCTACTACCTTGTTTCTATTACTTAGATATTGCTCCCTATCAATATATGATTTTCTTCTGAGTTTATTACGCAAAGAATCTCTAAATTAAGAGACTTGTTATTTTTTCCTCCTCTAAAATGTCTGTATGGTGATCATTTTTATAGACTTATCAATATTTGGTATACTTAAAATACTCTTCTCCCCTTTTACAGAGCAAACAGTAGCTCTCCATGAACAGTGATATCAATATGATCAGGAATGGTTGTGGAATGAAGTACCATTTGACACAATTAAGGATAGCAAAATCAGGTCTCTGATGTGATTATTTTGGGTCCCAATCCAGCTCCCGTTACAGTCAATAAAACAAACCACACTGACTTCCAAGGGTGTGGGATCAGGAAGGCCCTTTCATCTTCTGAAATAATAGATAGCTATGATTTGAAAAGGCTTAGCTAAAATAGAGTATAAAAGTGAAATACCTAATGCCTTTTTCTTGCTACATCTCAAAAGTCAAAGGAGAGAAAGGAAAAAATATTGTACTTCCTGTAACAACAGATGTCATGACAAAGGCCACTGGGTAAGCCCTAGCTAAAAGTCACTTCACTGTTCTGTGCACCATGGGAGCTTTTGAGTGGAATAGAAATCCTAAATGTTCACTGTTCCAACAATAACTGAACATTTATAAGCTTTTTATACCATTAATATTCACCTTCAGACAATTTATCACAGAACATGTAATTATTGAATATTTGTTGAAGTAATTTATTATATGTTGTGCAGAAATTAGTTCATTAGGCTTGGTAAGTGACATTAGTAATGTAAGATTAAAAGAGCAACTTACTTGGTTCCTGAAAATCATGATATATTTAATGCCATCAGCTTTAAGCACAGGAAATTCATTCACTACAAATGAAAGGGATAGTTGGTGAGCTTCTGGCCATTATTGTGTATGGAGTTTATTATTTGACACAAAATTACATAAAGAGTTGACATCAGCTCAAAGGATTCTTCATGAGTTAGCTCTACGATACATTTTCAAATTGTACTGTGCGCATGTTGCTATAGGAGCACTTGTACAGCATATAGCACTTCTAGGAATGCAATGGCTCTCTCCACAACTATTTCTTTTTTGGTTTTCATAATTTTAGGATCGGATATGTTAAACTCTAGATTTTCAGTTGAGCGGATCAGTTATTCCTGACTTATAACCATAGGACATGTCTCTAGTCAACACACTGATGGTAGGCCATGGAACTGACCAAGGTAACCTGGTGACACAGTTTAAAGAGGTACTTCTAAAAAAAGTCTAGGTAGTTTGTACATGAATGGTTAACTGTATTTCTAGGATGGAGAGAGCATTCTATCATGGACCAAATGGCTTAGAAACATGAAAAACCTCCCACTCCCATCCCCACCAAACACTTCCATAGACTGAATGGCTGCAGCATAATACAAAACATTCAGTCTCCTATAACCAACTTTTGACTTTGCTATCTTACCCAAAAATGGGTGACATTGCTGGCAAACCATCATTACTCTTACAATTTTTGTGCATCAGAAAAATCATCAATAAAAGTCAATGGCCACCGAAGAGGTTTTAGGTGTGCTACAAAAGAGGCGGTAATGGCAAATGTAAGCCTGCGCTTACCATTAGCAGACTTTAAGTCAGGTTGAATATGATTCACAAAGAATTCTGTCAGATTTACAAGTTCATTGGCTTGTGTTATTCCATGCTAGAAAAAAGAAAATAAAAAATCGTTATAGACATCAACATTCATTTTTCAAACTTATTTCCAAGTGGTTTTACAGAAGGTACCCAAATGTAACTAGTTATTTAGAAAGTGCTCAATCACCACACCATCTAGGTGTTGCTTATGAACTCTCATTCAGAGCATTCTCTCTAATTATTCTGCACACGTTTGTTTTGGCCTCCAGTTTCTATCTGCAACGTTAAAGGCTCAATATAAAACACATCTGAATTGAGAAAGGATTAGCAAGTGTCACAAGTAATATGTCAAAATATAAAAATATTATAATACTGTTAACTTGAATATTGTTGAGATGTGGTCTGTTGCAAAGGAATGGAAATAAGAACTCCTGGTTTTCAAGTCTGGCTTGGACAATGGCTTCTTTCCTAGATTTGGGCAAGTCAACTAAGCTCACTGCTTCAGTTTTCCATCTGAAAAAAGGGAATTATATCTACTGAACAGGAGGGGTTTGTGCATTAGTTAACATTTTCCAAATGAGTGTGCCAAGGAACAGAAATTACAGAAGGTTTATCACTAAATAAGGTACAAGAGATAAGATGGATGCCACTGTAGGTTATTGTCCTAGTTGCCCCTCTATAGAGGTGAAATCAAGTTCCTCTTAAATCAATGAAAATGAGTTTCATGGCAGTTTTGTAATCCCTGTAAGACTTATCTAAATCACAACCACATAATGTTTCATAATTGAGTACTGCTTTTTCAGATGCTCACAACTGGAACAGCAAGAGAGCTACAGGAAAGAATTGGAGTTCTTTGGCAGAACAGCAAGAGGTAAGCTTGCATAACATTTTTCACTATGCCAGACACTTATTAGTCTGTCATGAGGTCATTCTAATTCATACACTGTGGGCTAAATTTTGATGATCAGTTTTAAACTGGTGTAACTCCATTCCTTTCAAATAATGTATTGCCCGTCAGTATATACCAGTGTAACAAACTCAACCTGTGGCACATAATAGTTTAGTGTCCTGTGGGCTGTAATAATTTGGTCTTATTTTGGTTCTTGGGTTTAGCGTGCATTTGGGTGGCGGCCTGTGATACAAAAGAGGTTAGATGATCCAGTGGTCCCCTCTGACCTGAAACTCTACGGTGTGTATGGATACATTATGGTTTAAAACAAAAGGCATGTAAAAGTACCTTCTGTGTCTGAGCTTTGGATGCCAAAGATGTTACAAGGTAAATGGCTGCATCTTTATGCTTCCAATTGACAGATGGATTCTTCGCATATTCTTGCAGCATAGAATTAACATAACCAGAGAAGATCCCTGTTACAGGTCCTTCAAAAAACTTGCACAAGCCTCGTACTAGATCACAGGCTGCTCTGCGTCTGGTATCAATATCTACATAAAAAAGAAAACAGATTTGGATAGGAAAGAATGAATGGGCCTAGGTCACATGCCTACCCAATGCAGTTTTTACTGATAACCAACTGTTGCCATGTACAGTATTAGGTGAAATATTTTATTTACTCTTATTAGCATATGAAGATTTAAGTAGTAGATGAACAGAGTGTTAAACAATATTCTAGAAAATAGGTGAAGATATGTAACACTCTTCATAGCATGCACTCCAGATTTACTGCCTAATTAATCATTTTTGACAGGCATGCAAGGAATTTTCTTCTTTATCATAATCTTCTCTTTATCATTACAATAAAGAGCCTGGGCTATTAAATTTCCACGACAATTTTGTAAATTTCCTTTTTGTTTCCAGAAGAGGAAATATATACACTAGAGCTTATTCTAGATAAACTAGAGAGATGAAATTAGCTTTTAAAAATAGATTAGAAATTTAAAGGTTTCCAACTGGATAACACAAGCACCAAGTCAGGATCTGCTTTCCATTATTGTTTGCAGTTTTTTACCCAACTGGTCTTCAACATAATATAACGGAGGTAAGGGAAATCACAATGAGCGACCAGATTCAGATGCAACCAATTTATCTTTCTGATGCCCCAAGTAGCCTCAAACATATATAAGATGTAACCAGTTGTCTAAATTCTGTAAGAGTGATCTGCTATGTCATAAGAAATCTCTATCTTGGGACCAACACGGCTACAAAAACACTGCATACTATGTCATGGAACTTCAGGATCATCACGAGTAAATGCCAGTAGTGGAGGCAGTATTGCTTAGTAGATAAGAGCTCTGGACTGGGGATATGTCTTCACTGATGGTGGCAAATTCGCTGCCATCAGATTGATCTACCCAGATCGACTGAGCGACAGTGAAGACCCGCTCAACAGATCCAGAAGTTGATTCAATTAAACCACCACCTCAAAAGACATAGCACTGTGTTGATAGGTATACAGTTCCCGTCAGCGCAGCATAGTGGAGATGATCTAGGAAGTCAACGTAAATTACGCAAGCTACTCCATGTAGCTTGCGTTAACTCATGTCGACTGCCGCCAAATTTCCCATAAGTACAGACAAAGCCTCAGACCCAGAAGATCTAGGCTCTATTTCTGGCTCTGCCCCAACCTATGAGGTGACCATGGGCAAGATGCTTCACCTCTATGCCAATTTCCCCATCTGTAAAGTGAGGATAATGATACTGAGCTCATTTGTAAGGCACTTTGAGATCAATGGACGAAACGCATTACATAGGAGCTAGGTATTATTATTATTGTTATGGTACATTTGAAATATGGCCAATTCCAGATAAGAGTGGTATTTAAAACTCTGCTATGTCTTTCAGTTGCAACACATTGATTTTCAACCACTCTTGTCTATATCAGTCTACAATCACCTTTCTCAAGATTTGGACAAAGCCTTTTATAAATTGATTTTAGAAAGGACTTTCCAAGTGTAAAAATAAAAATACATGAACTTCAGTAAACTGCTTCAGTTCTTTGGCATTATGTTTAAAAATGTAAAATATTCCCATTATAAATCTGTGGATTACCAGATCCTTCCAAATCCCTTCTTATATATTCTTCAGAATTATCTTCAAAAGCTTCTTCATCAGCAGCTGCAGAAAAAATAGATCATTTATGAGAGTCACGAATGAGAACTCAATTATTTGTTTGGTTCATGGCAAAAAACTGAGATAGTTTGTGTCAACATCTATGGTTTAACAGTGTTCTGTGAAATTAATTAAGATCTCACCCGCTATTACACAGCATATTGGGCTTGATGCATCACAACTGACACAATGTGCTTTAACTGACAAATGAAACTCCTTTTCTTTATGTTTGTGAGCTGTTATACATTGGATGTAGAAAAGATGGGGCACGCATTCAATATATTTTAAGTGTATTTGAACCAAGAGGCTTTCAAACATATGCATTAGAAAAAAGGGAAACTTCCAATTGCTGCAATAAATTTTCATTACAAATTAAGTCTTGCAGGCATCAGGACCAAAATGATTCAGAGGAGCCAGAAAGATCAATTGCTAAAGCTTGAATGGGTAAATTCTCCATGCTCCACCTGGTTACACTTCCTGAATTACTCTGGTGTTCGCTCTAATCAGTTTAAAAATTCAAAGTAATAGCTCAACTTGAAATGACAAGAGAAAAGACTGCCATCATTCCTTCCAAAACTGAGATTTTCATACATGATCATTCCCACAGCAACTCAACAGATTAGCATACTATTAGAGACTTGGTTTGACTCTTCTGCCAGGGTGCATAGGGCCCAATCATGCAGTACATTACTACGGAGGTAACAAAACCACCACAATACCCAAAGTTCTCATTTACTGGTCATAACTGCGACTAACATGTCTCCAAAAAAAAAAAAAAAAAAAAAAAATTAGTTACCTCTAAATTCCATGTTGGGAACAATAACTTTTTCACAGATGCTTGTCAGTGTATTCTGATCTTCAAATAGATGTTTATAATGGGGTCTCTCACAAACTGAGGCCAGAAACTGGATTGCATTGCTTACCAACTAGAACATAAAATGGACCCGTTTTTAGCACAACTGAACAGTTCATTCTAAAACCGGATGGAAAGATATAATAACTTACCAAGTCATATTTAACTTCCTGGCCTGTCGTGACCAACAAATTCCAGATCGCTGTGACAAAACGAGGAAGGTATGGCTGGAATTCTTCATCATATTTTTGGGCATATAAAGCAGCATTATCACAAATTTGGGATTTCAATAGCTCCAATAATCCAGCTTCCTCTTCATCCTCATATAAAACAAAACTACAAACTCAAACATGGAATTTTCAATAGTAGTGAACAGTCAACTACCAAAATAAAAAAAAAAAAAAAGAGGGAAGTACTTTATAACACTGTTGTACTGGTGCTTCCCAGGTCTAAATATAAGGTAATACAGGAATAAATGGTCAATTCACAAAATGGAGAGAAGTAAATAGCAGGGTCCCCCCTAAGAATCTGTACTGAGACCAGTGCTGTTCAACATATTCATAAATGATCTGGAAAAGAGGGTGAACAGCGAGGTGACAAAGTTTGCAGACAATATAAAATTTTTCAACAGTTAAGCCCAAAGCTATCTATGAAGAGTTACAGAGAGATCTCAAATACCTGGACAACCGGGCAACAAAACAGCAGCTGAAATTTAATCTTGATCAACGCAAAATAATTCACATTTGGAACACACTCCCAATTGTACATACAAAATAATGGGGTCTAAATTAGCTGTTATCACTCAAGAAAGATCTTGGAGTCGTCATTGATAGTTTTCTGAAAACATCTGCTCAATGTACAGTGGCAGTCAAACAAGCTAACAGAATGTTAGGAACCATTAGGAAAGAGATAAATCAGATGAAAAGTATCACAATGCCACTACATAAATCCATGGTATGCATACATCTTAAATACTGCATGTAGTTCTGGTTGCCTCCTCCCCAAAAAAGCTATATTAGAATTAGAAAAAGGAGAAAGAAGGGCAACAAAAAATGATTAGCAGTATGGAACAGCTTCCAAAAGACTGGGACTGTTCACCTTGGAAAAAGAGGCGACATGGGTGGGGAGGGGGGAGGAGGAGGAGATGTGATAGAGGTCTATAAAATTATGAATGGTGTGGAGACAGCAAATAAGGAAGTGCTATTTATCTCTTCACATAACACACAAACTAAGGATCACCCAATTAAATTAATAGGCAGCAGGTTTAAAACAAATAAAAGGAAATACTGCTTCACACAATGCACAATCAACTTGTGGAACTCATTGCCAGGGTATGTTGCAAAGGCCAAAACTATAACAGGGTTAAAAAAACTATTAGATAAATACATTGAGGACAGGCCCATCCATGGCTATTAGCCAAGATGGTCAGAATGCCACTCCATGCTTTGCATGTCCCTTAGCCTCCAACTGCCAGAGCTGGGACTAGACAACAGGTGATGGATCACTCAACTGCCCTGTTCCATTCATTCCCTCTGAAGTATCTGGCACTGGCCACTGTCAGAAGACTGGATACTAGGCTAGATGGACCATTGTTCTGATCCAGGTTGATTATTTTCATGTTCTTATAAGGTAGAAATCAAAGTCCCATATTCCTGGAAGTATTACAACGTCTAATGCTGGAACTCATTGGCTACAAAGCCATAACATTAAAGATATATTGTCCTTAGCGTAAAGAGTTTGAAGTGGTTATGATGATATATACTTCAAATGGTTTTGATCTGAACTAAACCCTGGTAAAGGATTAATTTACAAATATGGTGGGGAAAAGATACCTTTAGTATGGGGAAACAAGACGTCAAACAGTTATTGAACAGGGTTCAAAAGCTGCACCTCCTCTACACAATTTCCCTACATATTTTAATGCAGAATTTTTAAAATGCTTTGGCTCCACCGAGTGGCAGAATATTGTACTCTCTCTCTATTGGAACAAATTTGGAAATCAATTACATAAATATTAAAAATTACAAATAAATGCAAGAAGGCACACAGAATGGATTCAAGCTTTGAGAACGGGCTATTGCAGTATTTAAACATTTATTATATATGTGAATAACTATAAAAAGATAATACTAGACAAGTCTCTACAGTAAGTGTTAAACCAAAATTCTCACAATGCCACAGATGGCTTGCATAGCACAAAGGCCAATACCCTATGCTTTCAATAAATTGAGACATGATAGTAATCCTGTAAGTTGTAACCCCTCCCCAAGTTAACAAATTTTCAATGGTTTATTAACGCTGGGTAATATAGCTGAATACTGCTCATGTGTATGATTATAATGAAGAACCACATGGCTCAGGCTTTTTAACCAAATAATTTCAGAAAATGGAGTGCTTCAGAAAAACCTGTTCATTTGCGCAGGCTCAATGGTAGATACAAATCTGGTACAGAGCCATCCATGCATTTTCCTGTGTGTAAGTCAGACAATCTGGGCCCAAATGTTTCAAATAATGGTGCTCTCTCTACTTCCCTTAAGGTATCTTCCATGTTAGCAATGGTACAAATTCTTTTGGCGCCCACACACAAGAAAACAGGATTTTCAGAGAGTGCAAGACCTGAACTCTTAGTGACTCCTTTCCACTGTGAACAGATTTTAACAGTGGCAAATTTTATGGAATACTTACATCAGTCTGTAAAAGTTTGTTATCTAATGTTAAAAGACTATGAAAATTTGTCATCCAGGTTTCCATGTTATCTTCAAAAAATTCAGGAAGATCCTGTGAGAGGAAAAAAGTATAAAACAAATGCACATTTTAAGTTCATTCCTACTTATGCTAGGTTGATAGTTTTATACAGTTATACAGCCATAAGGGAGGCTGAATTTTCTCCTCTGACTCCACCAGTCTAAGGGAGAAGTTTATCACATTTAAAGGGCCTGTGCTCACACTGGGTGCTTTGCATTATATAGAGACAGTCAAAGCCTGATTTTTAGTTTGTTTTTAAAAGCTTGATTTATACCTTTGCAATTCTATGGCAATGAAAAAAATAATGAAATTATGCTGCTATCACAATAAACTTAATAAAACTTAGTTAATAAAATCCCTAATTTGATTTGCTTGAAGCTGTTTACAACTATGCGAAATTGTTTCCCAGATGTCAAACTATCTCCATTGAATCTTTACCACCACTACTGCTCTTCTAATTAAGACTGAACACTCCTACAAAAACAGAAAAGGCCCAAATTGACATGCTTGATGGTTTTACTTATTGTTTACATTAAAATAAGCAAAAAGAGCTCTTCAGGCCTCTTTTGTACATAATAAATTCAGGGATTTGGGAGTCTTTCAGTCAAATTCAGGGATTTGGGAGTCTTTCAGGATTCACCTGTAACTAGCTATCCTTGCACTCTTGCCTTCCTGATCTAGTTAAACTCCAAGTAGTAGATGAGAAAGACAGACTAAAATTAGATACGGATTGACAAATATGTTAGTCCCCAACCTATGCCTATTCCCTAGTGTTGGCATAGGTTAATACTTTTTACCTTTACCAGACGACATGCCCCAGAGAGGGCCTTAAATGGATTTTACAACTAAAAGCATAACAGCTTTGACTCTGTCAGAGCAAACTCAGTAACTAGGAATTATAAGTTAAGATTCACCTGAAAATTCAAACTGTAGAACAATTTTGCAATCAGAATTAGAGAAGAGAAGAGAACCTTCAAAGCACTGGCATCATTTGCATGTGTACTGCAAAGTTCAATGGTGGCCTAGAAAATAAAGAAGGATTTATAGGAAACATGAACAGAAGATCTATTTATCAGGTGTACAGCAAATGCCATGTAATGTTACAATTTTACTGAGAGCACATTCCACAGTACTGATAACTTCAGTTCAGTCATCCTGATTTCAGTTTAAAATTTAGTATATTTCTAAATAACTTGCATTCCATAACAATTCATAAGTAAATCAATTTCAAGTGTTAAATCATCCCTAAAAGCAGCTCAAAAAAGTCTAAAAAATAATCCTGTACCTTAAAAAGGTTTGTCAAGGGCAGTGCAAAGGCATCAAGAACAAGTTTGATTTCTGTCCACAGTTCATTTGATTTAAACTCATGGCGGTACCTGGCAAACAAAGGTAGGGGATGGAAAAAATGGTCATAGCACTTCATTCCTATTTAACTTGCATCTAATTATTTATAAGGAATTCTGAACCTTGAAACAAAACCATTCAAGCACATGCAAGAACTAAATGCTACAATTAAAACTGTTCATGTAAGCTATGAAATTCAACCACCACCTAAAAAAAGCTACCAATCATAAAGTCAGTAACTTCAATTAGAAGCCACAACCGATTAATATAACCATGAAATTCAATTTAATAAGCAGAGGACATCGGACATTTTAGTAGAAATTCTGAAATCCACACACTCATCCCGAACTACCTTTTAAATAAGGAGTGCGCAGTGCGAAGGACTCCATTAATGACATGGAAATCTCCACTCTGAAAACGATTCACCATTTCTGTCAACAGGTCTGGCCATTTTTGAGGGAAGTCTTCCCTGCCAATAATGCTAATGGCATCACTTAACTGGAAAGGAAAGTTAACCATTGTATCATACAGTTATATGCTGTGATCAGTGCCTCACATACTACAATGAGTGACATGACAAATACCTAGATGTTCACTCACTTATTAACCTAGTCAGACTGAGGGATCACAAGCTAAACAGGAAAACATTTCTTTTACCCACTTGCTTTCATTCAGAGATATATATATATAAAATTGTAAGCTCATTGGTAGAAGGACTATCTTTTTAACATGTGTGTGTAGTGCTCAGAACAAGGCTCTGATCCCCCATCAGGACTTGTAGGCATTACAACGTTCTGAAGGTTTCAATGAAGCAATCTAAAAATCCCCACTTCATTCTATCATCTTACCTGCTTTTGAATTTGTTCTGGACTGCTAAGCATCAAGTGTACTATATTGGCTTTAATGGCTATCCTGTCTGCTTCACATATTTTGTATGGTTCATCTTCAATCTAAAAGTAAAACATTAGTTAATTCATAGCTACATACATTACACCTCTGTGCAATGAAAGGAAAAAATGTGAGTGTTTTTCAATGTTTATTTTAAATGTTATACCTCTGCCTATGCTGGAACTATAATAGAAATCTCTGCAGATAAACCAAGAAAATTAAATGCTTCTATAAAATTAAAGACCAAACTTTTTCCTTCAGAATTACTGATTTGAAGAGGCTGATCAACCACCTCAAAATAGACACCTATATGTGAATTTGAAAGAAATTAAGGTATTTCTGTTGGATGGATGAAGTTAATTTGAACCAAGTGAACTTCAAAAAAATGAATAAGTAATTTCAAAGCACTAACATATACACAAAATAAAACTGAAAGTGACTAGAGAAATATTTTCTTCTATTCTATGATTTCCAGTTATTGTTGCCTCCTTGGCTAGCAGTAGCAGAACTCAGGCCCTTAGAAGATGAGCTTCCTATACGGAGCAAAAATAAGTGAGTACATCTCAATGTATTTGTTTATTTACAAGAAGCACAAACCCTGTTTCCTTGAACAGGACTTGTAACAAGCAGCATCTCCTTTTTACAGAAACCTCAGGAAAAGTAGTGCTCTTCCTTGTCTCCAAAAGCATCTTGGGCCTCTGGCTCTCTCCAGGGCCTATCAAGTCTAAAGTCTTATCCACACTACAAAGTTATGTCAACATAAGCCAACTTGCATCAACCTAGATGAACATGTGTCCACACTTAAATTTTGTCTCCCACCAATGTAAACTCTCCATTATGCTGACATAGTAACACCTCCTCTGGTAGCATTGAGCCATAGTCCAAGTGCTGATGTTGACACAAAGTGAATGTAGACACTACATTACCTATGTTGAATCTAACAGTCCTCCAGCACCTATCCCACAACACCTGACACTGACCATTCTGGTCATAATTATGAACTCCACTGTCCAGGCATCACAGAGAATGGAAACTGCCCCGCTTAAAACCACACAAATTTTTGAAATTGTCCATCTTGGTGAGCACAATTATCAGCTTTTCAGAAGTGTGCGCAACTGCCAGCTCACCACATCAGCTCTATGCTCATTTGCGCAAGTTTCCACAGCGTGATCACCACTCACTTCACCACCATCAGTGAAGTTATCATTCTGGTATCCTTGCACTGGAGGGCTGGAGCAAGCTCGGCCCAGGCTCAGGAATGTGGCCTTGCACATCTGAACATTCTGCAGCCACTGATCATCATCTCAAGCCCGCATTACAATGCAATCCCAGTCAATCAGTGCTCATTTCTCAGGCCCAGAAGCAGCACTCCACCATTTGCAGCTGCTCCATGTACACCACCACCAATCTTGAACTAGTTCTCACCATGTCCCATAGCAAACTGCTCTCGAGGAAATTGTTATGTTCTCCGCAGCTCTGCAAATATCGGAGGATCGTGTGTCCTGTGCTTGCAATACTCATGGCAATAATGCAGAGCTGTGCAGGCTCCATGCTTCCGTTAGATGGTGGATAGCAATAAGTTCCACGTGGGTTCATGGGATTTTCAAAACAGGTATGAAAATTATGGGATAGAGATGGCATTATGGGATGGAGAAAGTTACATGATGGGAACTTGAACCCCACAGTTCCAATTGCCCCTGCACGAATCATTTCCACCCCACCATGCAATACCAAAACTTCCCAAAATACAGTGCACTGAATGGTGGGGAGTTACACTCTGGAATACCTACCCATGGCACCCTGCACTGTGCATCAAAACAAGTATTCCTGGCACATACATGGAGCGCTGACACAAGGAGCCCAATGTGCACATGCACAAGTGATAAACAATGGCAGCTTTATGCAAACATAACTTGTGTCGGTAAGTTTGTAGTTTAGTCATGCTCTAAGTGCTTGGCTCGGTGCCCTTTATCCTCCTCCAGCCCTTGCGCTTTATACCTAGTAGATACCTAGTCCAAGGCTGCACACTAGGACGACATGGCCTAGAAAGGTAAACCTTTTGTCTGTACAGCTGCTCTGCAACACAAGTGAATCTCAGTGCTTCGGCTGCCAGACAAAGGGAGTGCTTGAACCCACACTGTATCCTTAATGACACTTTCTAATGAGCAAACCATTAGCACCTTTTGCTATAACTGTGTTATAATGACAACAGCAAATAAAACATTTCACATAGAAGTGTGATTTGACAGCGTTTGTTTAAACTGTCGTAAAGACAGACATCAAAGGCCTAAAATTCTACATCACTAATAAAGTCATGGGAAATTCACATTCTGAATTAGCAGCTAGTTTGCATGATTTTGAAATTCAACATTTAGCTGTCATGTGTACCTATGAAAATCTCCTCACATTGTCAGGGTTGATAGGTCCCAAATGGATTCCTTTCATCCATAAATTAAATGTCACTAGAGCTGAATATTTTGAACAAAGAATATTCCAGGATCTCCAAAATGAGAATAACTAAGTTCCAACATCTCTGTAAGTGTGAAACTAAACTGATATAATGCCCAAGTTTAGGCACTCTTTAAATCAGGTTAGCTTAAGTGAACTACCTGACCTAAGCTAAAGTGATTTAAAGAGTGTCTTGCAGTTGAACTGGTTTAACCTAATCTGGTTTAAAAACAAACCAACAAAAATAAACAATCACCCCTTTAGTTGAAATGAAGCAACTGTGTTTAGACCAGGCTTGCACTATCTTCTGTTATTTTTTGCAGAAATGTTAATGACAAATGCATATATTCTTCCTTCATCATTTCATTATCCAGTTCTATTCTTAGATCCAGCAAGGGAGTGAAATTAACAAGAATCCTACCATCTTCTCTCAGGCTTCAAGAACTCAAATATTGTCAGTTCCTATCCCCCGTCAAGATCTGTACTTGTTTTCTGAATGATCCATCTATCATCTCTCAGAGCATGGGTATGCAAACATTCTCCATGATTACTGTTCACATAAGGGTGGTTTACTGTACATCAAAGGAGAGCTCATACTGTTTATCACAACTGTTCACCAAAATACTTACAATTCTCCAGTTTCTTTTAATATAATTCTTGAAAGTTACAGAGGCACAGACTTTGATGACATTATCTTGCGACTTCTCCAGCAGCGTCAAGAGTAACAATGGGTAATTCTGGTTTCCTTCAACTGATTCGAGAAACTTTTCCGCTGTAAGATAATATGCTAAATTTAACCAAAAATGTATTAGCTTTTACAGTCCTACCATTCTTCAAAATTGACTTAATAGAAAACAAAGCACCATTTACTAATTAGACTAATATTTAATGAGACTGTCTTAAGACGACATGTAAATATAAAAATGCATTCTATCAACAAAAATTTTAGCACCACTATTACTAAATATGTCAGTTTTTCCACTACAGACAAAAGCTTTGACTGCAGAGCAGGCTGTGGAAATATTGCATTCTCACCATTTTGAAAAAGCCATGAACCCCCCCCCACCCCCCACCAGCAGAAAATCCTGGATTATTCTTAATTAGCATTAACTGTGTTTAGGAACAGCGTATTACTTCTTTTAATTGACAATGGTAGAAGGATAGACAAAAGAATATGAAATTGGAAAAAAGAGGAGAAACAGAAGAGAAGGAAAACGGGGAGGAATTATAGATAGCTTTCATTTACACACTTTGTCACAGGGTTCCTTCCAAGACAACTGCTTTGCAAACTAACCCAAAACAGTTTAATGTAGGAAAAAGATCACACAAACTTCAGTGGCAGCTTAAGCAGTCAGAAGTGCTAAGCAGATACTATGCTTTTCAGCCAAGGGCTATGCATTTTTAACCATTTTACCTGGACGCCGTATAGAAGGATCGGGATCTAGCGTCTTCTTTAGATATTCTGTTAAAGTCTGTAAATTGGCATCACTGAGCTCCATAACTGCAGAACCTAAAACGCATAAAATATCTGGTTAAGAATTTAGGGTAAAAAATTATTTCTATGCAATTTATTTACCAGCCCAACAAGCTGTGTCTGAAATTATTTAGGATTTACATTTTCATTTGAAGTTGCAGAAAGTACATTCATAACCCATATTACATCCAGGAAAAATCTGATGTGAAATGAACCATACATCTAAAGCTGAGAGCATGACATTTTTCTCAATTATGTATGACTGCTAACAAATTTTATTAGTTAAGCCTAAGTACCTAGAGAATTGCAGGCAGAATAGTTTTAACTTTTCTGGAGAGTTGATTCTTGTTTAAAAGACACATTACCAGCATTTTCTTTTGTAAACAATCTTTGGTATAAAATTCATACCCTATGAACAGCTGTTTCAAGCCATACGTTATTCCTTCTTTCCGCTCATCGTCCTACACATATTTCCAGGTTCCCCTCGGTGAGGTGTTACTTTTACAGCTTAGTTGACATCATTCATTTAAATGACAGTATCATCACTCAACCAGAGTCAAGACACATTTCAATTTTGTTCAAGCTCTTCTTCTCCCAGGTTGTTCTGTTTTTCTTTGCTGTTCCAAGTAGCACTTTCTTTACCTATAGTTTAGGCAAAAATAAGCTTGCACTTCTCTTCAGTGAGTCATCCTTGGATGCTTCACTCCTCAAAAAGGAGATGATTTTAATTGCTGCTACTAACTATAGTACTTATCTGCTACAAAAGTGCTATGAGGACGCAAACATGCACTTTTCCCCTGGAGGATCAGGAGATATTTCTGTAATCCAGACCAAAGTCTGGGTGTCCCATTTTCATACTGATCACCAATTCTCAGCAGCTTCTACTTAACATATCTAAAAATATATCCAACCTCCACCTCATTGATAATTTTTGTCTGACAGTATGGTATGTACTTGCGTACATTTTAAAGAGATAGTAACACCCCTGCAGTTTCATTTACCTTACTGTGAGCAAATATGCAAGTGACTGTTGCCTGTTGTAAAAGCATACAATCCTGCCTCAAAACTGAAAGGTCAGAGGCATAATTTTTCCCTGAAGTTTTCAGCTGACCTGACTATAATCACATTCGCTAGCCCATATCAGCTAAAAATCCTACTAAAAGATAATATCCAATATGAAAGTTTGCCAGCTCTACCACTAAACACACTCATCCACCATTACTCATGGCAAAACAAATATTTGATGCACTCATAATAAAGTTACTTACTTCAGGCAAGTATAATTTTGTGAGGCCCGGGAATGAACCCATATGTAAGTCAATCGGTTCATCTTTCGAGCCTGAATGAAGTTCACTGCTCATTAGACAAATGGACTGCAAGGACTGGTTAGGTAGAGCTTGGCGTTGTATAAGCAAGCGGCTGTATAATACAGGTATTTATAGATACCACATACTAATGGGCTGTAGCGGTAAAAAATGAACTCATAACACACATGTAGCCCCTTTCCCACAATTCCACCATGGATGGGATTTACAGGAGGTACGGGAATATTGCTGTATTTTTATCTTTACAACTTGTTTCCACTTCACCCCACCTCTTATCTACTGCTTTTGTCCTTTTTCTGTCATAATCAGGAAATAAAAGACACTTTAGCCAAAAAATGCATTAGCTACTGAATTACGTTTCTATTCCCAGCAGTCTCAATTTATTTGCTTTCTTAATAGAGATTTTCTTCTCTGGGAAACTGTCATGTGAAACAACTTTCAACTCAGATGACTATGCTTTCCTTCTCTGAGGTCAGAGCAGTAGCTTTGAATTTCAAAGTCCTTTTAGTTGCATCTGGCATGTCAGTCAGGACCTGGTCCTGTAGGGCCACAGGAAATCCCATCTCCCAGCCTGTCATTTCCACAAAGGTAAAATGGGCTTTTCTTCCTGGAGAGTTTACTATAAAGTAACAGAAAAACCTCCAACAGCAAAAAATTCAAGTCTGTCTTCACTCTCCTGTTTCAGACTCTGGACTAAATCTTGCTTACCTTACATAAGTAATCCCACTGAAATAAGGGGGCCCATATGTGCTCCAACTGAAGGACAATGATCCTGTTCACATGAGTACGGTGAACAGGTGCTTAGTTGGTAGCTGTGGTGCTATATTACCAGCAACACTTTTTTTCCCTTTACATTAATACACACCAGAAAGCCATAATAATGCATCTTCCTTAACAGACTGCAACTTAATCTAGAGTAAAAATGCTTTTGAGCTTTGACCCAGGCAAGTGTCCATGCTGACAGACACTAAAATAATTCACTCATTAAGGAGGGAGACAAATGAGAAAAAAAAGACACAATGCTTTGCTCCCCACTTCACTTTCGTGGAACACTATAAAGAACTTTTGAGAACACTGCATTTCTGCTCTAAACTGTTAACATCACTCATCAAGCAGGAGTTTCACTGCCAGGAATACTTATTTCCTTATTTTAGTGAAAAGATAGTAAGATGAATATCTACTGTCTAACCCACAATACTTCGGAAACAAGTATTAGTTGGGGTTTCACCTGAAGCAAGACAAAGTGAGGGCACAATTCAGAGATCGAAAGAAGTGCTGTGTGCTATGATTTACTACTTCAAAGGCTCATCTTCTCTGTAAAACAAAATACCTAAAAATCCACTGAGAGGGTGATGGAAGGGATTTTTCTATCAATGTAAATCGACCCCCTTCAAAGGTAGTAATTAGGCTGATGGAATTCTTCCATTAATCTAGACATTTGTACACCAGGGCTTAAATCAGGTTAACTACCTCCCTCAGTAGCATGAATTTTTCACACTCCTCAACCAAGTAACTATGCCAACCAAAATTTTAGGTGTAGACCAGATGTGACCCCAGATGTGAACTGCAGATTTCCATGCATAGGAAGAGCACGATGCCTATACACATTGCAGTAATGTCTGTCTCATGTTCTGGTACTTTTCTCTTCCCACAGCAGCTATTGCCCGTTCTCTTCATCTAAACTTTCTCTCAAGATCATAAGTAACCACATTTACTTTAGGAGCAGAGTTCTTGTCCCACTTTATTTTGCAGTGAACAGGCATGGGGAGGAGGAAAGAAAGAAGTTAATACATGGAAGTGCACATATTTAGAATCACCACTCCTTCACCAGCCATTTCAAATTTCTAAGTTCTTGCTCTTATTACAGTGATCAGAGTATTAAACACACATAAAGATTACTCCTCCTACCCACAAATTTTAGCTCATTTTCACATCCTAGCTTCTGTCTTCCCTTTCAACTGCAGCCAGCATCCAGGCACGGAGTTAAATCAGAAGGCCTGTATGTTCTCATAACATGGGTGAACAGCCATACAGATATTCTGCAGCAAAGGCTGCCACGTTCCCACACCTACAGCGCTAGGGAATGAACCCAGGGAGAAGAGGCTGAATTTCCTCCCTTTGGTTGTACTAACCAGTGAGTGTAGAGCATGCAAGGCGGGGGGGAACATGCAACACGACAGGAGAGGAAGAGACTCAGTCAAGCCTGAAAAGATCCCACTCACGTGGTGGGGCTTCCTGGGTTCCCCCCACCCAGTTACCACCCGGGCACTTCCAAACTGCTGCTGTGCCAAGCCGGCTCCTGTGCGCCTCTGCCCATCACTCGGCAGCGACACCAGACCAGAGAAGCCCGAGGGGGGAGCAGCGCAGAGGCTGCCCCCTTGATCCGCTTCCCTGCGGCGAGCGGAGGCCGGGGGCTGCGGCGGCCTCCTCGCACCAAGCCTGCGCAAGAAGGGCCGGGGAGACCGGGACAGGAGGCACCGCCGCTGCTGCTGCTACGTCGCGGGGCAGGTTCTGCCTCCCACCCAGGGGGCGCTCCTCGGGGCAGGGAGACTGAAGCAGCACCCTCCCTCAGCTCACAGCAACTCGCTACCCCTCCCCGCGACTGACAGCAGGGCAGGCCAATCACAGAGGACCTGTCCTGACGACCACGGCCCAGGATTGGACCCAACGCTCGCAGGACGGGTGTAAGCGAAGAAGGCGGGCTCAGGTGAGCCCAGCAAGTTCAGCTACGCCTCCCGCTGGGCCGCGGGCCCAGAGCCCACCCCCAGGCCGGAATCATGAGAGGAGCGGCGGGTAGGCAGCGGAGGGGATCTGGTCGACGAGCCTCTGGGGGCGGGGGGAGGCCGCTAGACGCGCGGCTCAGCCTCACCTGGACGGTCTCCCCGGCGGCGGCAGCTCAGAGAGCTCCGGCTCCGCTCCACATTCAAACCGCGGGGAGAGGGCGCGGCGTAGGCAGCGGCGGCGGCGGCAGCAGCGACGACGGGATGACCGCATCACGCAGGGCGGCGAGAGGCGCGAGGAAGACGAGCCAATCAGCAAAACGCGTGCGGCTCCCGGCTTGGGCCAATGGCCGACCTCTTCGCTCCTGGCCCTGAGGCCGCCAGGCCAATCGCCTGCTTCCTTTCACGCCGCCGGCCGGGCCGGGCTGGGCTCTGCCGCGGCTGCGCAGTGCGCGCGCGCGGGGGGCCTCGCCTGGCCGTGGCTTCGTCGGTTGGCCGCGCTCGTGCGAGGGCGGTTAGGCCAGGCCAACTGCCAAGCTGGGCCCCTCCCCCCCGCGCACGGCCGGCCCCAGGAGTCCAGACAGCCGCCCGCTGGGCGCCTCGGCGGCGGGTTTCTCTTCAGGTCCGACAGGACCCCCCGCCCGAGCCAGGGCGCTCAGAAAAGCCCCACACGGCCCAGGCTACCATCGCCCGCTTTGTTGCCTTAGCTGCTGCCAGCAGGGCGAGGGAGCCGGTCGGCCAGCGCCACTTACCCCCGCTCCTCGGTCCCCCCTCGGGAAACCCTCCCCGTGGCCCTCATTTCATCGCCGGCTCCAGGGCTCGAGGCCTAGTCACGGCTCCGCCCCAGGCCCCCCGAGCTTTATTTTGGCCAGCCGGCTCCAGGACGGCCTTGGCCTCGGTGGGGTTTTCGTGGGGGGAAAGGGATGGCAGGTGTTTGGAAAGTCCGTGCCATGCTTCAGAGGACCTGAGAGGCGATGCTAGAGGCATCCCACCTGGATAAGCCTGCCCCCAGAGAGGAGCAGTTACTGGCCCAGCTTCTGCTGGGGGGTGAGACCAGCTTTTCGGTTCACATGGAGCCCTTTGGGGGGGGGGGGGGAGTTTAGCTAAATCCGAGGAGGAACAGATTGTTTAGGTTAACGCAATTCAAGGTGAAATGGTCTGTTAAAACACCCCCATGCATGGGGAGGACAGTGGTGAGGATGGTAGCGGGTTAGATTGTTATAAACCATAAGGCCAATGTCTAGTCCAGTGGTTCCCAAACTTTTCTCTGCCATGGCACACCTTGATACCTTTTAATTATTTTGAGGCACACCACCCTATAGTCTCCAAATGAACTCATGGATATTCATGAGCCAACTCAACTCTTCCAAGTAGTTTTTCAAGAAATGCCGTGGCACACTGGTTGGGAAACACTGGTCTAGTCAGTCCAGGCTGTTTAGTGGCTAACACAGATGAATTTTTGAAAGGGGGGGTGGGTAGGTTTCCTTTACAGAGAACTGCTAGGTCAGATCTTGAGTGATTGCTTTTGTCAAACGTGTTCATAGACAGTTGATGATTTTGTCTTATTTTCCTGAGAGCATTCATTTGCGAGTGACCAACAGTTACCATTGGGGCATTTAGTGTGCTGGAGGAAGTACACCATGTTGTGGTAGGCACATATAGGACCCCTGTAGCCAAAGGAGCACCAAAGAGCCTTGGGTGTGGCAATGGGTTTAGACTGATCACCTTTTCTCATTCCCTTCCACGACTGGAGCCTTTTCCCTGTGCCACACCCCCCCCCCCCCGCCGTAGAAGAACCAAGCAAAAGCAGGGTGCCTTTGGGGACCTTTGCCAAAAACGAATTAATCTTAAACAATAAAAACTGGCAGCTATAGAGAGTGGACTACACCCAGCATTTGGATACATACCACTCCACAGCAGTTTGCCCTGGCATTCCTTAATACTAACTCTGGACAGTAAACCCTATCTTAATCCATAACACTTTGGGGGATTTATGTAAAAGGTAAGATTATTCAGTGCACTCCCCCTTTGTTACAATATCTATAGAGTAGTAGGCTAAACATTCATGTGAATGTGCAAAATATTACATTGATTTAAGAGTGCAGATTAATGTTCTTCTATTTGCATAACAATGATCCTAGGCAAAATGTTTAAGATAACTTGAAGACCCCTGACGACAAGGCAGTTTGTGTTATACCCCTTGTAGTTATTCTATTTCTCAACTCCCATGTGTATGCTGTAGTATTGTCTTGTGGTTGCTGTTACACCTGTAAGTCTCATTTCCCCCTCCTGATGGCTGTTCTTCTCGACTCTCCAATTGCGGCAAAAAAAATGAACCAGCTCCTAGCAAAATAAATCAACAGAAAACTAGACTAGCCGTAATCTGAAACTAGTAAAGAAATTCTTACTCAGGCAAATCATATCAAACTAACAACATAAGGGCTCTACCTCCTGACATTGTGCAAACTAGGCACAATTTGGACAGATTATAGCCTGTAGCTATTGCTAATGCAAATCAATGGAGTATGAAAAGTTCACAACTATTCTAAAGATTTTTCTAATTGCAGTGCTACTAAAAAGCATAGAAAAGTCTATACTAAACCTTAATTTAAAAACCCATACATAATACATATCATTAAGGATATGATTTTGTCATGGAGGTCACAGATTCCATGACCTTAATGGACCTCCATGACTTCAACTTCAGCCCCTGTAGTTGTTGCGCCCGCTGGCAGTCAGCCCTCCATGGCAGGGCTTAGACTGTTAGCCGTCCCTGAGGTCTTTTTAATAAATCAAGTCCGGGACAAATCCTAGGCTTCCATAAATTTTTGTTTATAGCCTAGGACCTGTTTGTGATTTTTACTAAAAATACTTATGACATCATCTTAACCTTAAATCATCATATAAACCAACACTTCTCTTCCTACAGTAGAAGAGAGTGTAGTTTATAGTTGTGCCTAAAAGATACTGACAAACATCAGTGTCAACGAGGATTAAGTCAGTTTATTTGATTTGACAAAAATTTATCAGCATATGGTGCTTAAAAACATGTATCTTGCATGTCTGCCTTCTCTGGAAATTTGTGTTTTGTTTTTTAAAAAGCACATTACCATCATTGCTATTTGTTTGTTACTCACCCTCCAACAAGAAGTGCTTTGATGTTCAGAAGTTTGAGAAAATTAATGGTTATATCTCACAAACTGGATATACCACAAAATAGTTTCACACAAGTTTTAATCACTACATTAAAAATCACGTCACCTTTTAAAACTTTATTGATTTACCACCTGATTAAAGCATGGATTATAACAGTATTATACACAATATTTTTTAATGTAGAAAACTTTACATAGTTTTTCATATTATATAATTATTTCTGCTATTCTCTCAAAAATGTATACATCCATCGGGCAAGGAATGCTTTTCATTAAATTACGGATATTAAATGCACTTAATATGGAGATCTTTAAGAAAAGTAACTAGTAACTAATTTAGGCATTTTACATACATAAAACATACATTGTGCACAGAAAGTACATTTTGTTTGAAGTTGCAGAAGTGATTGAACAAAATTTAAAGACGTTTTAAGTGAGCTGTACCTTAGAAAGCTTGTAAGTTTATTGCAGGCCAAAGATAAAATATTCTGTCTCCTTTTTATTCTTTTAAATCATTCATCAAGATATCACTACAATAGATTTTTCTAGCTAGAGGAGTTGTACTAGACTCTTGTTCTGTCTGCATTTTAGAAGCTACAGAAATAAGTGAAATTACATGGAGAAAAAAAACCCAAAGTTCAATATAATATTCCACTTGCACCATAACAAGCAACTGACGCACCAAGATGAGGGTAAATGTGATGGTTTTCCTAATCAGCAAACTAACGACTCTCCCACTGTTCACCCCCTTCAAAGGATCCCAGTAAAAAGTAGTAATGAAAATCATAAAAACATGCAGATACTCCACATTTATACCATTAAATTATAAGACTCATTTGTTGAGAAACATCTTATTTTAAACATTTAAAATACAACATCTGAATACCCTGTGTACTGCACACAGAGGCCTAGATCTTCATCAGAATATGCTAGCATGGACCCTTGTTCTCATGCACAGTCCCATTGAAGCCAATGAAACTCCACACAGGCAGTGGGAATTTGTGCTAGCAGACCCTGGTTCAAGATCAGAGTCAGAAGGTGATTACTCTTGGAGTTTTGACTGAGCATTCTTAGCTTTGTTATGATGTCCATGGGTTATGGCCTTTCCCAAGGTACAGAGAAGCAAACAGCTGGTGTAAAATCAAGGACTTCAGACATTACATTTACTAATACACCATTCTCTATACATTTAGTATGTACAATCAGTTTTCAGAAACCTCTGAGACAGGAATAAGGCTGTTATAGTCCCTCTCCACCACATGCACTACACATGGTAAATCTAGAATGTTTCAGATGCCATGTATGATCAAATACCAATTTTTAAGCAGTTTATGAATGGCATACAGACCAGTAAAATCCTTTCATAAGGAATCAGTCTAAGGAAATAGTCACAACCCTAAGGCTGTGTTAAAGGCTCTCTAATGTTAATAAAGGCTTTTAATTTTATGATCTTGAATACCCATATATATGTATAAAGACATATTAAAACCACTTCAAAACTATTTTATATTGAAAGAAAATCCATAATGCAACTGTTGTGAATTTGGAAAAAAATTAGCTTAATTCTGATCATTCAGATTTTAAGACATTAAGTTGTATTGCTTTCATGCTGCCTAGTAGGGACAGACAGCATGCAACCTCAAAGGTAATGTTTTAACAGGAGACAGGATTAAAGTCATATACTGCACATTCATTAACCGTGAGAGTGACACATTCAACATGAGAAATAAAATCTAAATAAATAATCCTATTTATTTTCTTTAGTTGATGAAATGATACAGTAGCAGAAAATAAGTGACTGCTACACTTCACAATGCCACATAAAGGACATATGGATTTCAAATGTAACAAGTTAGTTATATGCAACTACTTATTTTTCAGTCTTTATTCATGGTAAAATATAGCCATATATTCTTTTCTATTGAATTAATGTATGTATTTCTTCTAATGTATACTTACAGTAAAAAGCTATATCTGCCATTGACTTTTCTTTGGTAGAAAAATTAAAAAGACAAAATAAGGCAAGTCAAAACCTTAGAGCACTGCTGGCCAAAACAACACTGTTTCAACACCAAAAACTACATTAACATAAAGTAAGAGCACCATTCTGACTCTGAGGAAACCCACAATAAATTAATCCCAATTGAATCCAAAGCTTGGATTTTCCAAAACTATAAACTTTGATTGCATTAGCAGGAAAATCTTTTATTTACAAAGCAAAAAGCTAAGTACTAAAAAGACAGAAATGTTTTATTTCATTCAATTAACACTGGTATAGCTCTTGTATGCAGATATGGATAGTTTGATAACACTTTTTCTACTTGCATCCTTAATACATTAAGGAAGGTGGTGACTTCCCCTTTCTGCCACCCCACCCCTACATTGAGTCTATACTATCTTTAGAGTTAGGGATTTAAGTCACACTTGCAAATACAGATATTCTGTGGATAGGTTCAATTCTGTTGTACTTCAGTTAAAACTGAAAATGCATCACAGGAATTACTGTAACAAGAACACTAGTCTGGTCTTTGAGAAAAAAGAAATGGAAGTCACTTAGGCTAATAAAAGTGCAATGTTAAATCACAAGTTTGCCTCTTGGTTGCCTCCAATAAATAGATATGTATGTGTGCTTAAGTTTAAAAAAAAAAAATGTAACTCTAGCAGTTGTGGTGGGAACTAGACTTCGTTTCCCCAAGCTATACTGAGAGAATATGAAAAGTTGAGGCATTAAAATAACAAACATCCACAAACCAGCAGTAAGGAGAGACATGTCCTGATATGTATTAAAAGATTACTTCTGGCTACACAGACATAATTGCTATTAAATATATATTCAAAAGGGAAAAGGTTAACAAACCAATGTCATTTTTACTTAATCTGCTCAGTGTACACTTTAAAAAGACTTATCAAGTAACCCTATTTTTTTACCCGCTCATCTCCATAATCAGGCAAAATATAAAAGCCAATGAAGAATTTAAGCTTTCCAACTCCTAATAACTTGAGAGTTTTCTGAGCTCATTTGAGAATGTGTGTTAATACGTACTTCAGACAAACAACTAAACTTTCCATGAAAGTGGATCTTGGAAGGGTAAACACTGCTACTAAAAGGGTTTTAAAATGGCTCTCTACATAACTTGCAGGAGGAAAGCCTTTTCCCCCCAACTGGTGTAGCTATAGCCAGACTATAACAAACTAAAAGCACACTAACTGTTCTAGACATGTGCATACAAAGAAAAAAAATCCAGCATGATCTTTTGGTGGCCATTAGCCATTGCAACATATTTTATTATGAAGGTATGTGCTAGCATCACAAGGCTATATACAACCATATTCAGTATTTCCAAGGGGAGTAATTTCCATTGAGGAATCATTTCCAGCAGATTTATGGGAATTAGCTGGAAGGTACAAGATCAAACAATTGAAATAATTGATCTGCAGAAACCAAATTAATCATAAGAATGACTAGCACTGAAACAGACTTTACATCTATGTTAACTCTGTAGGCAAAAACTTAAATAAGATCATTGAACTGCTGATAGCTATTTTTGTAGGGTGGGCAGAACAAAAAATCTGTTTTTCCAAAAATGGCATCTTGATCCGGATGACCTGCTGCTCTCTTGTGTTACTGAGAGGTAACAGTGATTTTTGTTTCTTCTCTTGAATCCATTCCTTGAATGTAGAATGATTTGTGATTAAGCAGCAATACCCAGTCTTACTTGGGGCTACCATGAAGGTGAACGGGTCCCCGTTGTCCGTAACTGCTCTTGTGGTATCCAGATTTTGAACACTACACCTATACGCAGGAAGAACTTCCGTAGCACAGCTCGGAGCTCAGGAATCAGGTCAAACTGCATGATTTCACAGAGGTACGGGTAGTAAGTTGAAGCATGTGCTTTAAACTTTTGTGGAAAAAGAATAAAATGACTTAATGCAAGACAAAAATAAAAAGAAAGTTACTCCCATTACCTATAATGTTACAACAGTAAAACTCAGGATTTGGCATGGTGTGTTTCCCAACGAAGAGAAGGAACTGTCACCAAATGATCAAGCCACCACTAAAGCCAATTTCTTAACTCTGTAAAGCAGCAATATGACATTTCAGACAACATAACACTGCACTAGTTCAGTGCAAGGAATTTCCTATTGTGAGAACTATGCGTAATAAAGTAAAATATTGTACAAAAAGATAAGGTTTAGTAAGTTCTGGCTTTATACTTATTGCTGAGTATCAACACGCTGATGTGGCAGCTGGTTTAAAACAACTCTTCACACAAAACTGGGCCTCTTGTAACTTTCTCGAAGTGAACTGCACTGCAGTGAGTACCAATAGCCCCACATTACTTCACCAGTTTACGGTGACCATCCTCTGCATGGTCAACATCCTGGGGGATGCAGGAAATCCATGAGACTTTGGCATTTAATCGCTACAAAATTTCATCTGTAATTGTAAAACTAAACTATGTGGAACTAATGTAACGTGCAATATAAAATCAAGTATCCTCCTAACATTACTTTATGCATTTGTATGTAAAGCACCATGAATATCTATATTGGTGTGTAACATACTTCTCCACTACAACTTTGTGAATAAGTATGTTTCATTGACAGTCCCCTCTGTGAACTGTTGAGCATTTGCAACAAAGGAAAATAATCCTGCATTCCAGCAAAGGAAGTTTACAACTTAGTTAATAAATATATTGAACGACAAGAGGATTCAGAAAACAGATTCCCTTTAGCAACAGTGAAGATTAGAGAGAGTATATCTGGATGCAAGTATAAATTATTACCTTTTCATCACTGATTTTAAGTGTTTTTGTTAAAAGCAACAACAGGAGATTGGTCCAGGCCTCTCTGTGGCTTTCTGAATTTACTGTGATAAAATAGGCCAGCGCTTCACTACACACACTAGGAAAAAATTACACACATTAGTGCAGAAGGGCACAGCAAACAAAGGAAATTTCAAGTTTATATAAAGTGTTTCTATCTGTAACAGTATTTTGTGTTTAAATGCAAGCTGCACTTTGAGCTCTTTTTTCCTATTTGTATATCTAAGTTGGTAAAAAAAATCAAATTTGTTAACTTTAAACAAGCACACAAAGTTTTAATTTATGAAAGTTGCTACTGATAACTATTTGGCATTGAGATTTGCTTTATATTGATGGTTCTCTAGTGGGAGGATAGCTAAAAGGTTTTCTCCCTCAACCTCTTTCCGTCCATGCTGACATTTTTTAAATACATTACTATAGTAATCATTAAAGAGATATCAGTTTGATAGACCCCAGAAGAGAAATCCTTTCCTGATCCTCCGAACAGGCATAGCAGTGCAAGATTCCCCCTCCAAACCAGCATCACTTTAACGAAGATCTGTTAAGACCTCTTTTAGGGACGGAAGCAGAGCTCAATTTCCATGGCCCAATGAGTTTTTGGTCCCTCTGCAAAGACTGCCAACAAAAGACACAATCAGTGCCATTTGTTGTGGTGCTTTCTGCTATGTTGACTACAAATGGACAGAGACCTCCTGTTACACACACTACATTTAAGAAATCAACAAAAAGCCAATAGGTAATGGTAACCAGATTGCTGGCAACCTACATGTTCTCCCCACACATCCTCAGTATCAATCCCCTGAACCTCTAGTCAGCAGCAAATCATCTTTAGGGTAAGGTTGAAGATGGTATCTATTGGCTCTTGTTGCCCAAAGTTTTAAACTGTGATGCAAAAGATATCTGAAAAAGTTCATCGGAAATTGGGCTATATGGTGACTGGTGCTCACACCTTACCCTACCCATCCCTCCCCCCAGTAGGAAGGTCTATCAGGCTACATGATATTTACTCAATGGACTTACTCTTGGTTGCCAAAACCACTTATTAGAGTGGTTCCTTTTCTAGCCTAATCAATTTATGATCTGTCTGCTCAGCTACTTTGAATAGCAACATGATTAGTACTGCACTAGCCCTAATCAGGATCAAGGCCCCACTGTGTGAGATGTTGGAAAAACAGTACAAGACAGTCCCTAGCCTAAAGAGGCTTCTTGAATCCCAAGATTCATTAGGTGAAATATCATTCTTACTTTAGAAGTCGCCGTTGTATAGCATCCCAGGAATCTCTGCGGCTTTCATCAACATACATTCGGAAGAGGATTCTCAAGCAACAAGCCAAGCTGCTGGTCTCTTGTTTTAAAAGATTGGGTTTTGACTTACCCTTGAATCCTAGAAATGAATTACATTCATAAATGTTTACACGTAGCTTAGAATTGGTAAAAAGCTAAATTAAATTTCAAGATACCAGCTAGGCAGACCAACTTATTGTAGTATTGTATAAATCATTTTAAGAGATAATTATGCAGAAATATTTGAGACAACTAATCCTACAGTCTGGCGACATAACATCTGAGAGAAGCTTTTCCAGGGTTTGCCCTGAAGCCTCAGATGGTGTGTAAATCACTCACTTACGTAGTTTACAAATCTAAACCTCACAGGTAAGTATTTGCCTCTAAAATCCTTGTGTATTTTACTATTCAATCCACATATGGACTGAAAACTCAAACATGGATTGAAAACAGAACTCAGCTCAGCGCACAAAAAACTCATTGCATATACAGTAGAAACCTATTTATCTAAGCCTCCATTATCTGGCTCTCAATATTAACCGAGCCGGGACTAACAGCCTGAAGTCATGCCATCTGGAACTGAAGCTCTCTGAATTATCCAATGTTTTAATTAGCTGATCTTGCCCTGATCCTAATTAGATCAGATGAACAGGGACCCACTGTATTAACAAAACAAGGTTCAACAGATATATCTATATCTAGGTATTATGACTAGAGAAAGCAGAGTTCAGTGTTTCATTTTAATAACAGGAAAAAAACATTTTTGTTTTTTTAATCAAAGAATTTTGTTGGAGTTTTTTGTTTTTGTTTGTTTTTGGAATTTTTTTTGTTTTTTTTCCCCATCACAGAAAATGAGGATCCCTAGTGACGAGCACTTCCATGCAAGAGATCTGGTTCCATTTCTTGGTCCCTGGGCCAACTCCCCTACCATCAATACTCCTCCAACACCTCCCCAGAAGAGTTATTTATATTGAGAAATCTGAATTACATAAATAAAATCTAATGTTTCCCCATGATGTTTCTACTGAAAATTAAGTAGGTCTTCAATTACAAAATAGAAATATTGATCAAAACCCATTAGAAAAGTGACAAGTCTAATATATCAGTTAAGTAGAACTATGTGATTAAAATCTTTTAATATATAATATAGTACATTTGGAAAAAGTCATTTTTGCTATACTACACATTCCTATCTTACAGTAAATATTTAAAAAAACCCACCAGCAACAAAGTTCAAACCTCTACTAAGTAACGTGCTCACCGGCTCTCCACAGGACAGTTCGTTGCTCATAATTTGAGTTAAAGGCTTTTGAAAATGAATGAGACTCTTGCAAACAATCCAATAACTTAAAAAGATGTTGTGAAGTTATGTACTTATACATTCCTTGCTCTTCAGTGTCAATGTGGATATCTGCATCCAGTGTGTCTCTCTACATAGACAATCAAGTTATTAGAAGTGGTTAATGAAAAAGGGGTCCAAAAACTCAGTTGTGTTACACAGTGAGGTATCTGAACCCAGAATAAATCCATTGTCATGAAATGAAATTTACTCAAAAGTAACAAAGCAAAGTTTGGCCCACAAGATCTACGCATCTACCCATAAAATCAATGGGTCTGGAGTAATGTCAGGGCTGTGTGTTCCAGTGCTGTCCTGAGATTCAGTGCTTTCCCATCTGCTAAAGTAGAGCGTCAGAGTTACAAACAGCTCAGGAATGAAGGTTGTTCGTAACTCTGAAACGTTCATAATTCTGAACAAAATGTTATGGTTTGGTCTTCCAAAAGTTTACAACTGAACATTGACTTAATACAGCTTTGAAACATTACTATGCAGAAGAAAAATGCTGCTTTTAGCCTTCTTATTTTAAATAAAACAAGCAGACAGGTCTCCTTATCTTGTCAAATCTTTCTTTCTGTTTTAAACTTTCCCTCTATTTTTTTTCATAGTTTACTTTTAACACAGTACTGTACTGCACTTGCTTTTTTTTTTTTTTTTTTTTTTAAGTCTCTGCTGCTGCCTGATTGCATACTTCCGGTTCCAAATGAGGTGTGTGGTTGACCGGTCAGTTTATAACTCTGGTGTTCATAACTCTGAGATTCTACTGTTTCCCCAAAAACACTCGATGTCATTTATCTTAGCTATTGGCATAAGATTCTCTAGATCAAAAAGAGGGGAAGAATAGTATCTCAAGGCACAGCAAGGTCCTGTTGAGTGATACAAAGCAGTGGACTTCCCACAGGGGAAGATTCACTGCCTCCGCAGAGCTCTGAAGACTGTCTGACAAGTTAACTAGCCAGACACAGAGTGCCACATGTTTAAGTAAACGCACAATGTAAGAGTTCAGCTTCTTTGCCTTCATCAGGGGTTGGATTAATACATTTTATTCTTTATATTTGTAAGACATGCACTCATCACACAAGCCTCTGGACGCAACACATTAAACAACAAACCTGCCAACTGGCAGGAAGCAGACACCCACCACCCCCAAGCAATATAGTATAGGCAACCACCTTCCCCAAACCGGTTGTTAAGACCAACCCCAATCCAAACCTCCTAACTCAAGCCTCTACTGGAACAAACAGGTGGACCTTGCACAGTGCCCTCAAAATCCAAGCATTTGGACCTGAAACATGGGGGTTCAGAGTCAAGGACTCGTCACTGAAAACAGCCTACCACCAGCCTCAGAAGTTAAGCCTTGGTACTTAACCACAGCCCCTTCGCAGAGTTCAAGTGCTAAGAGGGCACACAGGAGGAGACACAGAAGTTATGCACAGCTGCATGCAAAGAATGGATGTTTAACAAAAAGTAATTTCTCCCACACAGAGCATGCATTCTAAAGCCACACAAACAGTTACAACCATACAGACTGGAGTCTGTCTGCAGAATTACTGCAGTAAGAGATGCCCCTTTCAGAAAGTACAGTGCACACGGTATGTTCAGAAAGGGGAAGTTGATACAGGACGTTACACTTTACTGAACCCATTTTTAATGGTTTCAATGGCCGTAAGGCCTTCCACAAACTATAACAAGGCACTAATTAGTACCATGGTAGAGAGATGCAAAGACAAGATTACAACATCCAGAATCACTGAGATGAGTTACCTGGGCTGCTGCCATGTGCTCAGCATCCTCCTTCTTGCTAGTTGCTGGGTAGAATACTATGTTGTCAATGGTCTGTATCAATTCCAGCTGCACCACACACTTAATAAGGAGGCCAGCAAACAGTTTCTGGTCTGAAAGAACAGAGCAGCTCTGACTTTCAGTCTAATTTTAGAAGTAACTTATGATACAGTTTGTGTTTAACTAGAAGATTAAAATTCATATTTCCAACAGCATCTCCATACCCCATTATTGTGTGTGTTGGTTTTGATGTACTATATTGGATAGTCAAACACTTTCTTCGTTATAATCCTGGTAAAAATGGGAGAGTTGAAATGTGGGCTTTGCCTAGTAAAGTTGTATTAAAACATTAGGGCACCCGAAGCACAGATTTAGGTATCTTGGAAAGCTGTTTGTTTGGGTTTTTTAAACAAAGTTAGCAGAGCAACATTTTTTTTTTTAATTAAATGACTTGGGTCATTGACTAGAGCTGTTTTGTTGAAGCTGAACAAGTTAATACTGAAATGCATCCTTACTTGCATAAGGACCGCCTTTCCAGTTCTCCTCTGTGGGATTTGAAAACTGACTCTGTCCCCTTTCCGAAGCATTTTTATCCACACTGCTTAGAGACTGGCGATCTAGATCCACATCCTAGAAGTGAACAATATCAAAAGATATAATTCTGTTTATCCAATGTACTTAAAATTTGTCACAACTCAGTTCTCACATGGCATAAGTAATTTGACTTAAGTCTTCTGCTATCAAAGTATTGAGATCATCTTGCATTTGACCATTACCTGTTGGTTCTAGCATACAGTGTTAGTATTTAATTCCAGTATGTGTCTTTACAAACAGATTTGCCACATTAAGTATTTCTAAACAGAATACTTTAATTCTTACCAAATGTTTTTCAGATGAATCATCCTCCATTCCTGCTGGCCTCCATGTCAACAAGCTTCATAGAAAAAAGAAATACTGTAAATAACCTTAACATGACAGCTGGTCTCAAAACAAATTTATGTTGGACTAACTTACACATGAGGAATGGTGGTTTTGAAGATTTCTAGCATACAATTGCATGTTTGGTCCCAGACTTCAGGGCTGAATTTCTCTCCATTTAGTATCACTAAGTTTTCTAGACAGTTTGTACCTGATCGAGCCAGCTGTTCGTTATCTGTAAAATAATTATCCTTATTTATTAATTTCTATGAGCTCTTCTATTTGAACAATGAATTAAACATCTACTTTTACTTGCTAGTCATTATGCATGCTTGATATTATGATGCAACTGGTATTTGTACCGAGTCTCCAATAACTTGAAGCCTGCTAAGAGTGTAATCATTATTTGTGTGACACTAGCACAAAGATCAGGACCCTAGCGTACTAAGCACTGTACAAAGACGGTAAGAATCCCTATCTTGAGGAACTCTTGCAAGCTAAACAGACAAGACAGAGGGTGGGAGAGGAAAGAGGCACAGAGAAGCAAAGCGTCTTGCCAAGGTCACACAGCAGGCTAGTAACAGAGCCAGGAATAGAGCCTAGGTGTCCTGACTCCCATGAAATAATAAACCAGGCACAGTGGAATAATTAGGGTCAGTTCGATTTTATAATTCACAAGCCACCCTTTCCCTCCCAGTCTTCCCCACACACCCTATGCTGTTTGCATTAAAAGGTTACATAATTTAAAGTTCCAACACTAAGGTAGGTAGCTGACACCCTATGTCTCTTGTGTAAGCAAGTATTTTAACTTTTTAGAATGCAGCATATTTTGGAGACAATTTTCAAAAGTGTGAAAGTAATGAGAGATTAAATTTTATTCATTCAGCAAACAAAAAAATGCAGTTTTTGCCAAATGAAGAAAGGCTAATGGCAAAGTGTTAATGTAAGTCATGGTGAACCAAATTAAGTTAAAGCTCTTCGTAAGTAGCAGCATATTTATTTGGTAAAAATTGAAGAGAGATAGAGAAAAGTCACTAATGGATTAAATATGAAAGAACTTCCTTGCAACAGTTCTACAAGTAAAAATAGTGGGTTATTTCCCTTGCTTTGATTCCCTCGAGAAAAAAGTTAAGGTGCATTCCAGACATAGTACAATTTAAGAACAACGTGTATATGTATGTAAATAGGTTACCTTGTTTTACACACCAGTGTAACTGTGCAAATATGTCAGGAAGAAGGATCTCATTTAAAGCTTCATAAAACTGCGTGAATACATCACATATTGCATAAAGTGCATGGTTACATGTAGTTGTCATCCATTCAGATTTCTGCAAGAAAGTGACAGGCCTTTATTTTTGTTGTGATACGTGTTGAATGGAAAGAACATGTTCCCATATTATAGTGGTTCCTGGCAGAGGAATGGCTATACAAAGAGACCTGTATTTTAAAGAGGGGAACACAGTTTGGATAAAATTGTATCATATGTTAAGAAATACAGCTACTGTAAGTATCTTGAGTCAGGGCTGATTAGAAACTAGTTATCATTTGGGGCTGTTCCAAGATGCATGTCAGATAACATGGTAAGCTTAAGATTACTTCTTAGGAATAGGTTATCAGAGGTCACTGGACACCAATGTTGGCTCTCTCTCTCTCTCTCTCCCCCTCTCCCGCCCGCCCCCGGAGATCCTTCTTCCAGAAGATGGTTGAGGCACTCTGGCAAGGTAGAGTGGAAATACACAATATCACTGTCTATACTAAACCAGATTTTTAGGTACAATCTACCAGGGATGAAAATCTGTCTCCTTCAAGGAACAGCAGAATTTCACTAAATGGAAATTTTGGGGTTTTATTTCATAACTGCATGGAAACCAGTTTATTTTGTCACAACAGGATCCTTCAAAGGGCTTGCATTACCTCCGTTTGTTGTTCAGGAAGCTTCATGTTGTCAAATATCCTAAACACAATCCTAAACAAATCTTGCCACCAGTGTTTTTCAAAGGTATGGCCATAGCTCTTCATTATTTCAAACATCACCGTTAAGCCTCTAGAATGCGGAAACAGTAATTAAAAAAAAAAAAAAAGATGCTAAAATGGGTGCCTCTGATCAGAGTTCCTTAACTGAATGAAGGTAAGAAGCAAAGATCCTGATTACCTTGTCCGAACATCTAATTTACATCGATTAATGATACAGGAAAGTTCAAATAAAATAGGGAACCATCCTCTGACCCAGACCCTGTCTCCAGGCGCAACATTCATGTCATCACTTGTATATTCTCGCAATACCTGAAAGCCATTTAGAGAAAGGTTATTGCCTTTCTATTAAGTCACATCCAACAGACTTCATAATTCAACTAAATTGCATCTTCTAAACAGAATTTGGCTACTCAAAGTTTAAATAAGTGTTGAAAGGTAAAATCAGATATTTTATTAACCCTTTCCCAATTTATTTATTTCTCCAAGTACCTCCACTAATACTTCTAAATAAAAGGATACATCTAGTTCTACTCCTCTTCTGGGTTTTATTTAAATATTTGGTTTTTTAGTACATTGGAGACAAAATTTCACACAGACTCCTTAACTGCACCCACATTTATACACAACTGTTCATCCAAACAGATGTGTGTGCGCAGTTCTGCTTAAGCCAATACTTGTGCATGCAACAACTGATGAGCTTGCAAATCTTGCGAGCTTAACTAATGTTAACTATGTAATTTCAGCCTAGATTCTCTTAAACTGGATTTGGTGTTAAACTCTAACAAGATATTACATGTTATTTTCCATAATGTTAGATTGCAGAAGTGCTTATTTAAAGTCAAAAAAGTCATTTTTCATGTAATAAAGCTGCAACAGCCAATTTTATCCAGTTATTTCCACACCTAACTGAAATAAGAATTTCTCCATTTTCTAAGGGGGATGGTTGACTAGTATTAAATATGTGTTCTACTAGTGCTAAACAGGTGTCTAATTCTGGGTACACATTTCAGCATAATATTCACTGCTAAGAGCCTAAAGTCTACATCTAAGAGCAGATTCTTAGCTACAGGAGTAATCTTAGTTTAAAACTAAAAGCTATTACAAGTACAGAAAATACCTGTGGTCTTTCTGAAACATATTTAGCACAATAACGGATAAGTCTGATTGCCTCCATGCTGGTGTCTGGAAATGCTGCATTACAGGCAAATTCAGATAAACATTTTACAGCATCCTGAAATGAATCTATTGCTGCTGGAAAATGCTGTTGAAAAATATTAGCTAGGGAAAAAGGAAGGAGAAAGAAATGTCAAACATACTAATATTTTATCAGACTTTTTAAGCCAGATCCTCCACTGATGTGAGCTGGCACAGCTCCATTGAAGTCAATGAAGCTATGCCAATTTGTATCAGCTGAGAATTTGGCCATTTGATTTTATCAATATTAAACACTGACTGAACAGTATTACAGAATTAATTACACCACAATTTCTTAGTATATACACAACACATAGTATTAATATTAAATCCCTTATATTAGCACTACTATTTCATAGCCTCGTTAAAATATGTCAGGTTGTTTAAAAAAACAAAAACAAAGCCACAGTCACTCTTGTTGACACTCTTCAGATGGATAGCAGATGACTTGAAATTTACGATCATTTGCAAGATTCACAATCTTTCCTGTTCTAAGAGTTCTCGGAGTTTCTGTAGTAAAAGAAACTGACTAGTGTTCAAAAAAATGAAGGAACACAGCATGAAAATCATATTTGTCTGAAAGTATTGTACCTACTTTTGTCACAACTCCTAAGATCACTATAGCTGAAGTTAGCAAAAGTTTAATAGACAAAATGCTACTAAATGCAAACAGTAGATACTTTCACATTAAACAGTATAGTTAATTTCTTCCTTGCTGTAAAAAACACTTAAAACAGCAACAGAGTAGAACAACTCTTATAAAAAAGGAAACAGAGAATCTTTAAAAATACTTTTCAGGGCACATATGATAAGTAATACAACATCAGAAACTAGAATTAGTTCATTTAAAAAATGTGACTACAGAGTGTCCCCCTCCTTTACAATTAGGGCACCACTTTGCCCAAATATCCTTTTGATAGAGGAGGAGATGGCCATGTAGGGTTAACTCAGCGAATAAAATATCACACACTTCATGAGATATGAAGAAAGCTCCAGCACACACTGCTTAAAAATAAGATTGGATAAAGCACTCCTGGTGGTAGCAGAGGGTTGCATTGTACTAACAATCTGACCTGACAAAAGGGGGAGGGAGGAAAGAAGGAAGTACTACTGCAACATCTAGTCCAGCACTGAAATCAAATTATTTATAGTATTTTACTGTCTAAGGATAAGCATGAGGGTGAAGTGTCTTAAGCTGCAGTTAATCATGATAAAGGGCTGGTGAAAAGATTACACTTGGCCTGGGAAGAGTTTTCCTCTAACCATCCAGGGCATTTCTAAGGCACCCATCACTGCCTTTACTGGAGACTGTATCATCAGCCACATCAGAGACACAGGACTTAATCTGGAGAATTAATCTAGGTGCCCAGCTGTATTACACAGGGTCGAGAGAACACTTTCACATACCCGATTGGATTCAGATTATATAGGATGATACTTACAAAGCATGCCATAAACTATCAGGAATTAAGCAAGAGTTTGGTGTTCCACGATACAGAATTGTTAGATCTTGCCTCCTGCCCTAGTAATAACCATGTACTGTAAACAAATTTGGGCTGTACAGAAATAACCCCCACACCACTGCAATAGAATTTATTATGTAAACAGGCCCTTTTAGCACAGGTCACAGCAACAAAATGTTAATTAAGGTTTTCTATCTACCAATCACTACTTACTAACTATATGTCCTGTTGTTTGGAAAGCCAACTCCACAATATTCCCATCATGGTCTGAAGCTGCTTGGTGAAATACTGCAAAGATATTCTTCCAACCTGAGCGAATGTTACCAGCCTGGGAATTCACCATCTGAGCAATACAGCGTATTACCATGTCACGAATAGTTGGAGATCTTAAAAATAAATTAACCACCATGTTATTTGCCATTGCCTGCACACCAGAGATCATCCCACCCACATTAGCACAGGAAACCTGGTCACATTTTAAATTGCTACATAAAAAAAAAGCAAGCCAAGACAGAAGTTTCAGTGCACGCACACCTGTTTTTCTTCATAATGTGCTCAAAGGGCCTCAAAAAGTCTTTCTGGAAACGGAAGTTAGCTAATTCTCCCTTCTCAAGAAACTTCATTGACAGCTGTCTTAATGAATCAACTGCGAAGATGGCCACATCTTCATTAGGGTTACATCCAACCTAGGAATAGAGAAGGATAAGGGGTGCGTGGTGTGTGTAATGCACATTTAAAAGTTATTGTGAACTAACCCACCATGGGAGTTTCATTTCAATGACCCAATCTTTATCTATCTAAATGGTTTTTACAACCATATAGTGATTGTCTAAAGAACCCTCGGGATTAGTAAACTAAGGGGCATGAGGAAAGGAGTACACCACTATCCTACCAGGCTAGGTTAGGCACAAATCATTCTGTGTTGGAGATTGAGCATATTTGAGTTTGCAAACACTCAGGGTTTCCTTTCCTTGTGTACTCACTATTTTTCTAGGACATCAGTTTCAATAAGGTAACATTTCATAGCAAGAACAAGCCTCATAAGCTTGAGTATTTTTCTTAAATGCCTAAAATTAGGCACAGAGATCCTAATGAGCTGATTTGTTCTTAGATGTTCTGGCTACACCATGTTTTCCTGAAGTTGACATGTGTGCTTTTGCATGTGTTCAAACTAAGTAAACAGACTCCTAAACTGGTTATTTAAAAAAAAAAAAAAAAAAAAAGGTAATTCAGGTTTTTGTTTTGTTTTTTTAAAAAGAGGAAAGAGTGTCAGTTGGGCATTTTCCTTGCTTGGATTGATTGTGTGGAGAAGAGGATTAGCAAAGACTACCAACAGGAGAGAAAAATAAATTAAATCATCCAAGCACATCATAAGGAACACATATTGTTGCTGTCACTCAGTCCACATACATTTTATAAGGCAAAACCTAACCAGGCATTACTGATTCTAAGAGGAAACAGCCTATAAAGTTTAGGAAAAAGGGAAAAACAGAAATCATGTCCTGATGTTCTCAAGAAGAGGGGAAACAAAGTATGAAAAGAGCAGTCATAGGATTTGAGAGGGGAGGGGAGAAGGTACAGACACTTTTCTGCTTCCCCTTAAGATAATAACATACCCCAACATCACAGATTCAATTAAGACCCAAACACATACAAAATATTTAGGACTTCAACTCAAATGTAAAGAATTTAGTAGCCTCAATTAAATCTACGTTGATCAATACATGTCAAAACCTATGATGTTCTGAATCAAGAAAGCCCTCCAAACACATTTTCTTGGGCATCTGAATTACAAAAAGCTGATGGGCATGAGTCCAATTGGACTAAAAATAGTATTACAAAAGCATGTTAAGTTTTGAAGTACCTTATTGAAATGATCTCCAATCACATGCCATATCCTTGACCATTGCAGTCTAATTCGATTCATGTTGTAATATGAGATCTCTACTATCTTCTGAAGGCTGAACATGCGAGGATGGTGTGGGGAAGCCAGCTCATCCATGGAAACAGCACACAGCCATCGGACAAAGTCAACTGAACATTAAACAGGATATTACACACCATGAGTTTGGGGTGTTCCACTGCAATACAGTTAATTTCTCCATATGTTCAGCATACATACCTATTGCATTTCCATCTAACCGTGTTGATCCTGTAAATATTCTGTAGAACAAATTAAGATGTATGATAAACTAAGTTATATTTAAAAAATAAAGGAGAACATTACAGATTGAAGTTCTTCAAGAGCAAAAAGCGCAAGTTTATAAAGAAACCTTGATATTACATGATGCTGCACAAATCAACTAGGAAGGTAATGCTTTAGATTTGAGTACAGTGATTTACAGGTGGAAAGAGTGAACTGTGCAGACAGTAAGTAAAAGAGGAAAACTGAAATAGACTGAGGGCTCTGATGCATTTCAGGCACCTTGACTTGGGTTAGTTACCCAGAAATGGCAAAAAAGTCTAACAGTACAGTAGTGGATCATGGCCAAATATAACAGGACAAACCCACTATAGCAGACAGCTTTATTTTAGTTATTTTTTATATATATATTATATAAAATCACCAAGTGTGCAGTGCAAATCCACTAATTTAATAAATTCTGGTCTCCATTTCTCTAAATTGAGGGGGGAGAGAGGGTAGGGCTCTTTCCCCTCTCCCGGCCCCAGCCCATTTAAGCTAAATCACATAGCTAGATAATTAGAAAAAGGAACGCTATTAATGGCAACACCAGAGTCGTTTACTGGAAGAGTCTTTCCCCCTCTTTAGCGCTGCAGGACTGCAGTAAAAAAAAAAAAAAAACACAAAAAAAACCACGATATTTTACTATTAACAGGCCCAGGAGATTTGGCATCATTCAGGGTGAATTTTCTTTACTTGGTTTGAAGTTGGACTTTGAGAACCAAACCCTCTGCCAGTTTGGGCAACTCTTGATTTGAGAGTCAGAGAGAGGAAGCACAGGCGTACCTGTCCACCGCCACCACCACACTTTGCGAGCTGGTCTCGCCCACTGACTCCTGAATGCTGGCCATATGCCTCTTGTCAACTCCACCACCAACTAGATTACCTGCAAGAAAATATTTAATCTGATAAAACATCCATCACAATAGGCTCAATTTTATACAAACCAGCAAGTCAGACAGCTCCTGCTCCCAAGACACTTACAATTTATACGAGACAGGCATTGCAGGGCAGAAATGACATACCTGATCATTTTGCATTTAAAAAGGTCCAGTCTCAAAGCAGTGTACCTCTTAAAAAAAATTAATGGCCTGAAGGTTGTGTCAACAAGTTCATAACTTTTGTTACGAGCTTGTGAAAATTTTACGGCAGAGGGTAGAGAGATATTTAGTTGATACAGTATTGCATTCTAAGTTTTTATGGCTAGTATCCATTATAAGAAAGCAGGCCATCAGGACTACACTAAAGTTACAAATCATCTAACATTTGAGAAATGCATTAGTAGTTAAATAACTGTCATGACAATTATGCCTAAACCTTACCATAAAATACTTAAATGTACTATCTAATTAACTTACAGTGTAATACGGATACTACATAAACATTTATAACTGAATATGAGCAATTAAGTACTGGGCACATGTAGTTTAATTTAGGGCTATCAATCGCAGTGAATGCATGCAATTAACGCAAAACAAACTAACAAGATTTAAAAAGTAGTTGCGATTAATCAGTTTTAATTGCACCATTAAGCAACAGAATACCAATCTACATTTATTATAAATAGCATTTTTCAATTCATGTCACACAAGTCCACTCAGTCCTACTACTTGTTCAGCCAATTGCTAAGACAAAACAAGTTTACATTTACAGGAGATAAATTCTTCCTACCTCTTATTTATAATGTCAACTGAAAGCGAGACCACGCGTTTGCATGGCACTCTTGTAGCTGACACTGCAAGGTATTTAAATGGCAGATATAAGCTTTTGAATACTCCTTCATGCTTAGACTTGCAAGCTCTAAAATTTCATATTTTTTTTTGAGTGCAGTTATATTAAATTCTACAGTTGTATTTATTTTAAGTTGCACTTTCACAATAGAGATTGCAGTACAATACTTGTATAAGGTGAATTGAAAAGTATTTCTTTTGTTTTTTTGCAGTGCAAGTATTTGCAATAAGAATAATATGACGTGAGCACTGTACGCTTTGTATTCGGTGTTGTAATTGAAATCAATACATTTGAAAATGTAAAAAACATCAAAATATTTATAATTTAAATTTAAAGTGGTATTCTATTATTGTTTAACACTGCAATTAATCGTGAATTTTTTAAAAATCTCAATATTAATTGTGATTTTAAAAATCATTTGACAGCCCTACTTAATTACATTAATACACAGAATGCACTACTGTCTAGGTGTAACTCTACAGTAGCTCCATATTAAATGTTTCTTCATGGACAGTGTATATCTTTTCTCAAGTAAAGAGAACTCCCACCCCCCATTTACAAATCAGATTTTAGACTATGCAATGTACACTAGGAGGAAATATCTAATTTGAAAGTGGCGATAGATGGTTTTCAAAGCAGAAAATGGTTAGTATCAGCAAAACAATTTAGTATTCAGAGAGATTTCAGTAATTTCAACCTTTTTATTTCAAAATGGAATGAAAAGAGTAGAGATTTTAATGTCTGTGACAAGACTATGGACACATTAGATATGATGGAACAGAGTTATGACCACACTCAAGTTCCTACAAGGCAGTTAAATCTGGGTAGTCTGCGAAGCAATTTCACATAACTGATTTATAGACGTTGGAATAGGTTCAGATGTTTAATCATTATCAAGCTAGTTGAAGTAATGACCACTTTCATTAATCATCTAGCGACAGTAGTCTCCACATAGTTAAAATGAAAGCAAGTACATATACAACTTCAACATCATGTGAGGAACTGATCATTTGTTCTCATAGTGGCAAACATTTAGATTTAATTAACTTCTAAATGCAGGCTTGTGAAGTGTTAGAGTTATTAATCTTACCTAGTCCCAGGCCCATGAATTCTTCCCCTCCGGATGTGTAGCTTTTAATGCTGCCTTCCCTTTCACGCCCAGAACCAGATAAGTATCGAGTTTTAACCCCAGTCCCAATAAGCTGTGCTAGTTCCAGCTGGCTGATGCATTTCAAGATCTAACAACAAAAGCATATTTCAGTAACAATTGACCACTACCAGATTTTACCTTTTGACAATACGTCACAGGTTAGCAAACCATTTTACCAACACTAAACCTGAACACATCTGTGATGTAGGCAAATATTATTGCTAACTTACAGTGAAGTTAAGCAACTTGTCCCAGATCACAGTGAGTCCATGGCAGCTGTGAAAAACAGAACCCAACAGTTCAAATCTTAGTTCTCTAGTCACTAGACCAACCTGTCTCCTTAGAATGCAGAGGTTTTTTTTTGTTTAAGAACTTGTACATTATGGACCTTATTATCCAATAGTTCTCTTCCCCACACAAAAAAGTAAGTGAATTCCCATTACTACAAACGGCAGCAGCAATGAAATTCCCACAATGCATCAGTGAAGACTACTAAAATTTACAACAGGATTCCAATTTGGTTTGACAAGTCTTGTCTTCTACCTCAGCTCTAACCCAGTCTCTCCATGTACTGAGGAGCCAATCTACTTTCTCCCCTCCTCCCCCCGATAATGCCAAGTTTTCAGATTAATCTCATGAACACAAAACAAGTGACTAGACTCAGTATCTATATGCAAAATTGTTGTTTTTCAAAGTTGAAGTAGTTGTAAAGATGACAGGCAAATACACAGATGCCAGATGCTGGCATATGCCATCAAGGCAGAACTCACGACCTTCTACTTTAAAAAAAAAAAAGCCTTGTTCTGAAGAGCTAGAAAAACTGTCCCATTAACTCAGCCAATAAAAGGGAACCTATAATATCTTCAACTAGTCTGATACCCTTTCCAGTAGAGTTGCACTCATATCCATTTACATCAATAAAGACCATACAAGTACCTAGGTAACTTCCAAATACCTCCCAACTATCTGAAGACAGAAATGACTCTTTCCTTCCTAGATTGTAGGATACCACTTAATTAATTTATTGTAGGGTAACGCAGAAAGGGGCGTTTGTGAAGAACTGAGTTTCTCACACAGTCTCCATCTCAGATAGTATTTACTGCCACCACCACGCAGGTTTTCTTCCTTCATGGTTTTTTCCTACCGCAGGTTGTCCTAAAGATATGGCTATCTCTACGGGCAGTGGGGTATGAGAGGGTGCCAATTTGTTACAATGGCAACACAACACCATGTGAGTTTTAGGCTTTCAACAGATCTCTTTGAAAGAATGTTGAAAAAAGAACAACAGGAAAATTAATTGGACTATGAGGAAATTGAAATGCCTCTTGTTTATGGCATCCATTATGGCAGATTTATGGTGCTTAAAATTAAGTTTTATACAAGTCTTTAAGGAAAACTGAAGGAGGAGCTCTGAAGAGAGCAAATGTACAACTAGTTAAGACTCCGTGCTTTGTGGTGAACTGAACTAAAATGGTAGCAAGGTTCTTTTTGTGCAGTAACCTTCAGATCAGTAAAACATAATCCCAACTTTTGGCTAATTATTTTCATAGTCTATTAATCAATCACAGTAGCCTTTGTATATTTTCAGATTCAATTCCGGTTTATGCTTCCCCGTTTTTCCACTTTCAATGCACAAAAGGTGTTTGCACTGACAATAACTGCACTATAGAGGTTTCTGGGAGGAAAGGTTGAAGTGTGGACTAAGCGTATTTTTCTCTGAAGTGAACAGCACAATAGTTTACATAATGATTTTTGAAACGTCATTACGTTTCAGAGGTAACTCTGCACTGAAGTGAATAGTGTTTAAGGCTGCCTTTGAAAAAGAAATCACAGCACTAGTTACTATGTTCACATTTAAGGTGTCTTTACAACTATAAAAAGCTAGAAAGAATTTTGTTTAACAATGAAAATGAGATGCCAGAGCACAGTTCTGAGATGAAGGGATTTATTCTGCAAAGAGTTCTATGGTGCTGGAGTTACTAACCCTGTGGGCTGTGTAAATAGTCGGCAGAGCTAGGTGAACAAAATTTTGTAAGCTGTTCGTGCACACTGAAGTCTCCTGTTTATCTATTGAAGTTTTTACCTCGTGCCAGGAATTCCCAAGGTAGTTGCCATCTGTATGGGCCACGGTAATAAGTGTCTTAATGGTGTCTATGTTTTTCTGTTTCATTTCTGTGATGCTGGAGCTGGCAGTCAACAGTGAAAAGCGAGCAAGGGCCTGCACATAGGCATCTCGTTCAAGCTAGAATGCAGATACAAATATGAAAACAGAAACAAGCCACAGAAACTAAGACAGCTGCAAAGACTAAAGAAAAAAACCCAACCCCACTGATGAACACAACCCACTCAGATTTATGTAATTTACCCTCCAAGTATGGCTTTGTGACTGTAATTATGGCAGAATATTTCCCAGTCCATATATCATAAATAAGCTGGAGACACGCTAGCAAACAAACAGTCTTAATGGGAGTCTCAGAAGTGGGAAGCATTTGAGGATTAAAAATAAAACCTCCACTATTATTGGCCTCCAGTGAGACAGACATAGTCTAACATATACAAACCTGCATTCCAAAAATGCAGGCTATTCGGATTGCACATCGTATCCCTTCCAAACACAGAGACGCAACTTCAGTGTCATCGCAGTTCTGAAGGCCAACGCTGTAAGCTGCCAATAACGGAGTCCATACAAGCTAGCAAAAAGGAAATCATTGTAAACTTAGTTTCATTACAATCAAATCATGATTCTCACCAATGCCATTCAGTCTTCTTCTGCAGCATCTAGAGAGTATTTACATCCCTTCTTTAAAAAAAAAAAAACGAAAAAACCAAAAACAAAACACCCCTTTTCCTCCCTCCAATATGCCCGGCTCTTTTCATCACTCTCCTAGGTCAGGGACTCTCATGGCAGCATGCGACACTTCCAGCCACATCAGAATATCAACACCTTCATAAAAGAGAAGCACTGAAGCTCTCAACGAGGCATGTCATGGACTGAAGAGAATTACATACCCTAACAAAGGTATGTGGAGAATTCTATACACTCACTTTGAACATGGGTCTGACGTGGTCCAGGTGAGTGGCACTAGTAAAAGGAGCCTTTGCATGGCTTACTGCCTCCATGAGGGCTTTGGCTGTTTTAGCCATTTGCTCCATCTCCAGGTTGTACAATAACCGCCGCTGCTTCTCATTGGCTACATCTATGAAAAACACCACAAAACTGCATCATTATATGTATTTTTGCTATCAGGTTTCATTCCTTAATTCTGGTCATCAGATACTGAAGGCAGAGTTTTAAAATTTTTATCTACAGACTGCAACTTAAGGAAGTTCTGTTCCGAAGCATGTGAATTTACTCAAGATGCTACCATGGAAATTTGCCTTTCATATAAAATGAAAGTCTTGGGGTGAAAAAAACCTGTCTAGTACAACAATCCACATATCATAAGGTACAGTACTGCAATTATATAGCTCCTCTCTTAAGAGAGGCACACTTCATGACCTGCTTCATAGAAAGTTAACTACACTCCAGAGGCATATTTCATTAACTATTTAATGCACTTAAGTTGGTGGGAACTGTTTAAGAAGCCTGTTTCTAGTCTCAAGTTTGCAAAAGAGACACTGCTATTAAAATAATCAGTACTCTTTCTTTATTCCTGGAGCCATAACACTTCAGGTTAAGACTGAGTCAGCTCAAGCTAAAGAGAGTCAATACCTGAATGGAAGATCTTCAAGAAGCACGGAAGCACTGAAGGAGGTAGTGCTGATGATTTAATACGTGGTTCTCTTCCCTCAGTTAGCACTGAACTAATTCCCTAGTTTGCTATTAAAAGCACAGTGTAACTGGAGGTGTTGTCTTTTGGATGCGATATACCACTGAAGTCCTCATCTAGTCTAGGTAAGGAAAGGTAACTTAACTTCAAGTGACTTTACAATCATGTTGTCAACTGCTCACCCCTCCCTGCATTATCACCTCACTTAGAACGCAAACTCCTTAGGACCAGCAATCAGTCTCTCTGAACGATGAGGTATCGATAAGCATGGCACGAGATAAGATAACATAATACTTATGAGGAGGATGACTGTCAGCTCTTTTCTCCTGGCCAACAGCCAACTTAGATTATTACATTCTGCCTCCCTTAAGTCCTTTTGCTGTTTCAAATAGCTACAGTATTCTTCACTTCCTCTCCTTAACTGCGTCTAGTGGTGCTAGGTGCTCGGAGACAGAAGTGGCCACGTTTCAGTGGCTGCATTTCAGCACTGGTGGAGCGGTCCCCAGATATCCTTTGTGTATGTCACATAAGTGCTGACGAAGCTGAATAAAAGCATTTTACAATGTTAAACCTTGAATGCAAGATACTATAAACAGCATTATATTGAGTTTCTAATTAAATCTTACTTGGCTTAGTAGATTTAGTGGTAATTGCATACTCTTTTGTTTCTTTCATTGCGATTTTCTTTCCTTCGATTTCTTCATAGATAGTGGACAGATAGTCTTCCGGCAGGTCTTTACTGTCATTGATTCCGCGATTCATTTTAATATATTGTTCTTTTGTCATTTTATTCTTTACCTATCAGAAGGTGAGAAGGATAAAATTCAGGTGTCAAATTTCGAGAACAAGTTCTAGAGAAGAGCACTTGTAATAATTCTAGAATGATTTTTCCCTACCTGGGGACTGTGTAAGTCTGTAGTCAGCATTATAATAGAATATGCTAACACATAGGCAGTGTCAGCACTAGCAAAGAGGGTTTGCCTGAAAAAAACAGAGAAATAAGTTTTAGAGTTCTAGAGCCTCAATTAATTCTCTCTCTCTCTGCATGTGCAGGGATGAGGTGCAGTTCAGAAGCATTACACACTCCCGACAAAGTAAAACCTGACAAGGAATTTCACACTCTAGCCTTTTATATTAAAATAAAGGCTAAATTTACCCCAGCTACAGCTTAACACATACTGAAAGCTACAGCATGGTCAATATAGGGGAAAGGGAAAAATTTGTGAAGCCATACATTTACAAGGTTACAGAAAAAAGAATTTAAGAAAACACTATTCATTATTATCCTTCAATGTCCTTCCACTGTTTTCAGCAAGCCAGTAGAATAAAATTTATCCACTAGTATATCAAGATTTTCTCTCTAAATATACTCATTCTTATTAAATGGAACAGCAGTGTGTGATTTATCTGGGGAGTGGAAATTGATTAAGGCTAGATTCTGAAGCAGACTGTGAAAACGTTCAAGCAAGAATTGCATTTTCAAACTTATCTTCGAATAAAACAGTCTATGTTATGACATAAATTGGCCCATACATACATATTTCTTGACTAGCCAAAGGCAAGTGGGAAAAATGCTTCATTACACAGAGACATATTACTCAAACCAGATTTTTAATCTTTCATTAACAAACAAGAAAGGCTCACACTTTGATGCTGATGAACTGATTAAGTACAACATGGATAAATAGGATATGCAGTATCTGAAACATCCAGCAATTCCTGCTCAATTAGATCCCAATCATCATCAGAGAATGCTCTCTGAAGTGCCAACACTGCCACACCTACCATCCAAGACATCATAATTATTTAGAAACTGCATACAGGAATGTCCCAGAAGTCTTCTGTTTAACTATAGAACAGGTAGAGCATGGACAGCAGCAGCAAAATTCGCCCCCGCACACCCTACAATGTGCCTTGCCCTTCTGATGCAAGCGCAAGTCAAGCCTTACTTTATTTCTTTAGGCTGCCAAGAAGGCAACCATTCCTAAGACAGTTTATCCAATATTATGTTTTGAGTTACCCTTGGTTGCATTCAATGTATCTAGCCGCAAACTTCTCCATTAATCTGTCAATCTTCTGGGCTTCGCCTGGCAACCGGAAGCCTTCCAGAAATACACGTAGAGCAGAGACAAAATCTTTCCCACAGAAATCAAGTTGGTCTACGTAGGCATACATCACCTCCTTGTTAAACCTGTTGCTCTCCCCTAGAAATTCTCCAACTTGGGTCTAAACACAAAAGAGAGCATTATGAATATTGCGTATCAAACTAATTGCCCCTCCTCCTTTTTATATTTCAATGAATTTATGGTATAAATCGCTGCACTGCAGCCCGCTTCATAACAAGGCTGGTATGCCACTCATGGCAAGCAGAGCCATTGCCAGATACGGAATCTTACTTAATTTGCTCAACTGTTACAACATTCCATTAAGTGTCATTAGCACCACCTTTAGAAGTCAATGCCATCAAAGTAACCGGCTCCAGTAAGACGCCTGCCTGCTTTTCTGGCCAATCAAAATGCAGCGTTAATAGACACCAAGGAAATCCCACCCAGTCCACTGTCAAAAGAAAGGTTCTGCAAAGGGCCTGGAGGAATGATGTAAACTAGGGGTGATGGTGGTTTGAGGTTAACCTGGGGTGGGGGGGGGGGAAGGAGGAAGGGGAAAACCTTCATTAGATTCCCTACTTTAAAAAGGAAGTTATAGTAAGGTGGCATGGAATATGAAAGAAGCAACAGATGAGTTGCTGGGGAGGGGGAAGGAATTGATCTCTGTAAAACAAATTAATCTCTTATGTAGCACCAAGTCTTACAAAACACAGACGTTCTTCTTGGTGCAGAAACTGTGCAATGTCTTCTGTTGTAGTGCCAAGCATCCCCTGTTCTTGCAGATACTGTATTCCTCTTTTGGACTTCTTGTTAAATCTAGTCATACAGACAGAATAAGAAATATTAAATAAGAGACAGAAAAGCTATAGTTTACACCTAGGATTTAATTTCCCAAGATATCATGGTGCATGAAGTTTACTTGCTTCTAAAGAGCCCTTACAAAACAAAAGGTTAAGGTGCATTGTTAAGAAAGGGAGTCTAGAAATTTGAAGAAAAGAATTCGGTAGTTGTTCTCAACCAAAGGTATGCGTAGCCTGGGGATACGCAGAGGTCTTCCAGGAGGTACATCAACTCAACTAATTATTTGACTAGTTTTACAACAGACCACATAAAAAGGTATTAGTGAAGTCTGTACAAACAAAAATTTCATACAGACAATGACTTGTTTATACACTATACATTGAAACGCAAGCACAAATATTTTATAATTATATGGTAAAAGTGAGAAAGTAGGCAATTTTTCAGTAATAGTGTCCTACAACACTTATTTTTATGTCTGATTTTGTAAGCAAATACATTTTAACTGATGAAAAACTTAGGGGTACGCAAGAGAAATCAGACTTCTGAAAAGGGCTACAGTAACCTGGAAAGATTGAGAGACACTAGGTTAATGCATTTGCTAAGTAATATTAGGACATCCTAATGTGGTATATTCAAAAGCCAAAAACAAAAAAAATCTTAAAATTAAGGCTGTCAAGACAATTTAGGTTTAATAAAAATAGCTTCTATTAATATTTGGAAAAAAAAAAATCAGGATTTTCATAAAATAAAAACAAACAGTTCTAAGAAGGTATGAGTGCATTTGGAAGTTTTTAGAAGGTACACTCTTCTATCGCATTTGTAGCATCTCAAGAACCAGGAAGTATAATTTAATTTTTTAAAGTGACTATAAAACAAATGAAATCAGACCAATCGTATTCTCCCAATTGTATGTGGTGTAAGTAAGACAGCATGAATGATGAAAGCAGTTATAGAATTCAGTTTTCATTTAATATCAATAATATGAGCATGGAGAATTTTTTTTTTTTTTTAAATATAGCCATTTGAAATGGGTTATTGCCAACCTGAAGTCTAACCACTTCTTAAAATTAAAGAGTAGCCTTTAACATTACGCCTGCCCCAAAACTAATTTGTAATTTACAATCACATTTTCTTTTTATTAAAAGAATTTTCCTCTTTTGTGGCTAAAAGGAGACCACCACCAAAGTTGTGTCAAAAGCATAGAGAGAAAAAAAATTACCCCCCCCCGCCCAGCAATTCCTTTTAGTTACACTAGATTTAGGGGACATCTACGCTGCAATAAAAAGCCCTTGATGCCAAGTCTCAGAACCCAGATAAATTGACTCAGGTTCATTGGGCTCGGGCTGCAGGGCTAAAAACTGCAATGTAGATGTTTGGGCTCAGACACTTGCGAAAGAGGTGGATCTCAAAGCTTGGGCTCAAGCCTGAGCCAATATCTACACCGCCATTTTTAGCCCCAAAGCCCAAGTCAGCCGACCCAGGCCTGTTGCAGCCATGCCAGGAATCTTGTCTTGCAATGTAGACATACCCTCAAGTGTTAAGTTTGTGACAACAGTGGGCAAAGTATAATTTTCAATTGTTAATGCTACTTTAATATGACAAGTGTCCCTTTAAACTGAAAATCTGACAAATATGGTTCCTATAATACAGTGACTACATCAGGAACAAAAATGTATTCGACAGACATCCACATTACAGAGCCTTTGTTTCCTTGCCAATCTACTTACAAGTCTATCCCATGTTCAATTATCTCCTTTTGTTGCTTGATGACCTCAAATTGCTCAGGATCATCAGGGACAGCAGTCTGGGTGCTGATGCTTCCTATTCCTGAGGACACCGTTGAATCCAAGGAACTCACACTGCTCCGTCTTCTTCCCATTTCCAAACATTTACCTTCACCCATTTCCTGATCTGAAGGCTTATCTGGACCTGCATGTAGGTAAAGAGTGCAACAAGCATCTGAATAAGAATGATTAGAAAGAAAAGTCAATGTGTGCCTAAGAAGCATTTGAACAAAAAGCGATTCCTTTAAAGCATCCAATCCTCCCTACCAGACACCCCCTCTCCCCCAGAACAGCCAGCAAAATGTTTAATCGTTAGAGACATCTTACACCCCACACCTCTTTCCCCAAGCAGTGACGAAGAGTAAAGGAAAGATCTCTGCTCCTCCACTGAATAAACAAGGGTGTACAGGCTGCAGAAGAACAGCTATTGCTACTCAGAAGAGCACCAGTTTCACCACCTAAGTGATCCGGGGGAGAGCTGGCTAGCACATTACTAACATGTGAGGGTCCACCTCAAGTGTGAGTTTAAAAAAAAAAAAAAAAGTCTACTTGAATTCTTGGGGCCTACACGCACAGAAATTAGCCTGGTCAGTCTCCTGCTCAACTCCTAGAACCTCAACTTTTCAACAAAAAAAGTGTAAACAAACAAAAACAGGCATTTTCGCCCCCATGTTCATTTTGAGCTATCAATTTGTAGACAAGGCACTTTACTTTTCATAGCACTTTATGCATAAAACTTTGATATTCCTCAGTCTTACAAGTACAGAGTATTTTTAATCTTAAAGTTTCCACAAGTTTTGCTAGCTTAAAAAAAAAAAAAAAAAAAAATCCACAACCATGTTAGTGGAAATGCCAGGGAAGTGAGGATCACACCCCAGGAATGGACAGCAGAGGGGAAGGAGGACATGGGTTATAGAAAGATTGTATGCTTAACCAAGTAACCACAAAGTCTTATTTCTGTACTGAATGCTCTCCATTTCCCCACCCTCTTCATTCAAAAAGTGTTTTGTCAAGACCATTATCTAGATTGTAAGCTCTTCAGGGCAGGTACCTGATCTGAAAACACAGTACACCTGCTAGCGTTATAACAGCAACAAGGTGTACTTTGAATATGGTGTGAAATTTTAGTTTCTATGCATAAAGACTTCTGTATAAAAAGTGAGGTACATACACTTGCTGGACACACACACATATTGGAAAAATGACAACTGTATTTGAATGTAGTGTTGGGAAGCAGGGGAATCTTACCAAGACTGGCCTGGTGGTTGGGGTTCACATATAGATCTTTGCTCCATTCAACCATGCACTTTAAAATAGAAACCAAACATTCAAGACCTTTCTTCCGCAGGCTGAGTTCCTGAGCAAAAAAAGGGGACAATAAATAAATAAACCCCACCACATTGTACTTGTATGTTTCAGTGTCCAGGCCTTGACCTGTCAAGCTCTGTGGTGAGACACAAAGTACATGTAAAGCAGGAAGAGAACAAGCTAACAAATTATTCTATTTTTTCTTTCTCTCTCTAATTAAATCACATCTGTAAACTCTTAAGAAACAAACACCTCAGAAAGACTTAATAGTGGAGGAAAGCTATTCTAATATATGGAAGTACTACTGGCTTTAGCCACCAGTAATGACGGTTTGCGTTTTTTTTTTTAAAGCTAAATTCACTAGACAAAGCAACAGGACTACTTCCCTCATGACAATTGTAGGTAACTCAATAAAACTAACCTGTGTTGCACATTATACAAGGTAAAAGCTACATGGTATTAATTACTTAAAGGAGGCAGCACTGAAGGGAAAAGCAGAGCTGTATGATCTGCAATGTTGTTTCTCTTACCTGCAGAGGTGTCATTCCCAACTCATGTCCACTCCGCCCCTGAGCGATTTTAGACAAGTCATTTACAAGGCGTTCAAAAATATTAGCAGCATTTAAATCACAGTCGTAGTTAACATAAATATCCACCACACACTGAGCATCTTAAAAATGAAAAAATGAGAGTATTAGAATTCAAAGTTATAGAACTTAAATAAAATAGAAGGTGGAAAGAATCTAAGTTTTGGGTTTTGTTTTGTTTTTTTTAAACCATGCTCATTATTCACCATGGTATCAGAGCAGTGATTTTATGCATCATTTCTTGATTCAAATATTTTGAATTAAGAGACAATGCTCATTTAAGAACACACACTTAAAATCAACCACTACTCCGATATTAGCTGCATTCAGTTTTTCCATTTCAGTTTCAAACCAAAAGAAAACATAGAAGCAATTTGTGAAGAATAGTTATAAAAGTTACCCAAATACCTGCACAAATTCTAGTCAAGGTTTGAATCACCATCCATTTGTGCTCAAAAGAACTTGAGGTAGTCTCCAAAATATTCAGGAAGATCTCTTTGAAAAACACCTGGGCAAAGCAAATGAGACAATGATACGATGAGCGCAGTTTTCAACTAAAGAATTTTAAGAACATGCTAAATAGGCATATTCATTTGTCCAGTGATTTCACTTAGAAGAGAGTCTTCATCCCATGCATATCCAATTTGTAAAAGGAGGTAGTACTTCAGCTTGCAAAGTAAGCAAGATTTTGAAGCAGCAATTTTTAAAGTATTATCGTTTGCTTTGCATTATTAGTGAAATGGATACTGGGCTAACAGGACATTTTGTAGGTAAAATGATGAAGCACTCTTACCTCAATCTGCATTTTTAAATGGGTCTTAAAGTTTGAGAGCAGTGTGAGAAAGATGGCAAGAGACAGCTCAAAGACATCCGGAACAGAAGAGACCCCGTTTTTAGATAATGCTACACAGAGATACTGCTTGATTGCATTGATGAACATTTCATGTGTCCTGAATACTGCACCAGCATTCTGCAATACGGAGAGAAGCAGCTGAAGAGACACTATCTTAGAACGCAACTCATGGGATCTGGGGAAGAAAGCAGAAGATGAGTGTTAAGGAAATAGGTTACTTTCATCTCACATACAAATACAGGTCATAGTGACTTTTCCAAAGCCAAGTAAAATGAGCACAAGCTCAGTTCATTTCAAACAAAAGAGCTTGCTTGACTTGTCTGCTGAGAATACCAGGCAAGAGCCACCTTTTTACCTTTGAGATTATTCTTCTGCAAGCCAATATTAGATGCTTGCAACCCATGAGATGTGGTCAGTTAGTCCTATTGGTTGCATACAAGCATAGGATTCATACTACAGAAGAAACTTGTTCTTTCTACAGAACTGCAGAGATATGGCAACTTTGCAACCACAGGAATTATTGCAAAATAGTTTCCTGCAGTTCTGCATCCCTCTACTGTTTGGCTTATCCAAGCAGGAAGGTTTGCATAGAGGGAATTTTCAGTGCAAAAAGATATTCAACATATTCAAAACAGAGACCTACTTGGGAGTTTTAGATGGCCACAGCTATCCTATAAAAGTACCTAGACAATCTGATTCCCTTTGTTCCTAAAAACAGCTAACTCAGTAAATATAATCTCTTTACTTGGGATCTGGTGGTCCATCTGCAAGTGGTTTCATCGAAAGCTTGCACAGTGACCGGAACACAAGGAAGGCATCCTTCTGCAGGATATGGGAGAATTTGGCAGCTGACTGAGGTCCAGGTACATCTGTTTCCTAATGAGCAAAGAACCACCACATCAAAGTTTTCATTACAACAGATAAGGTGAAAAAAAATTAGTGAGTTGTCGTAAAGCCAAGTTTCGCCAAATTTAAGTTCAGCAAAAGTCATCTTTACACAAGTTAGCAGGAATGCAATGGATTTATTTTTAAGTTCCAGCGGAATCTGCGCTTCAAGAATAAAGTCATCTGCCTGAAGTGTTCATAACCAAAGTAGCATCGTGACGCAAGAACACTCAAAAGTGAAACTAACTTGTTTACATTGTCCAGTATGAGAAAAGTAAAAGACTATGCAAACAGAGTAAGTTAGATTATTGAAACTAAACATTTAAAAAATCTAAGGACATGGCTATATAAAACACTTAGTTTGCAGCAAGCTGGGGGTGTCCATTTGGACCCTGGTGCTGTCCATTAAAGCTCCCTGGAATAGATCAAAGAACACTAGGGAAAACGTTTAGTGTGGGACAGCAGGGTCTGTGTGGACACTTCATGCATGGTATATTTAAAACCCAGATTGACACAAACTCAGTGTTCATTTAGACAAACCCTAAAATGCTAGAAATACAAGTAAGGACACTTAATAGTTTTTAACCTTACAGTCCCTTCTAACTCACCATAAATTTGAAAGGGTTGTTTTCCCAAGTTACCTATAAAAAATCATTCCAAACTGTCAGATGAAAAATGGAAAGCCGCTAGATCCAGGTATTGAGGCAGGCAAACAATGTAGGTAACACAACTATCTACAGGCTTTCACGAAGAGGCTAGTTTAATCACTATTCAGACCACAGAACTCATATGAAAACAATGGGAGTACAGCAAATGGAAAAAAAGAGTTCGCATGTTGAGTTGCATAATGCAACCTGATCTTATTTTTATGCTCTTATACTTTCAGGTAGCAAAGTAAAAATAAAAACATAACTGTCCCATTCATAATTTTGAAAACCAAATGCTGTCCGTTTGCACATTCTGATTTATCTTCCCCTCCCAAAAGATATTATTGCAATATTCAAGTAAGTTTGGTTTTTTACCAGATTATCCGTGGAGGATAGAGACTGTCTGTCATCTGGAATTCCATTTGTTTGCACATTTTCATTAATACCACCAGCAGGGGCAAGATCCCCAGCTTCCAATTCAGACGGGGCCCTAACTCTGTCAGCTGCAACATGCTTTTCTTCAGCCACTTAAATAAAATATAGACAAAAAGCCCAAATAAATACTTGCAATAATAAATTCACTAAAATATCAATGTCAAATGATACAAATGCTTAGGGCGCAGAGGTGACACTCTTGTAGTTGAAGGACAAGAGCGGCACTAATTGGTTAGAGGGAGCTTCTCTCAGTCTTCACCCAGAGGAAGGGTTACTGTGGTGAGTGTATTTACAGCATTCCTACTGCAGGCTGTGTCAAGTATTGTGGATTCGAAAAATAATTCTTAAAGGAAAAAGGCATTCCATACTTCCCAAAGCAAAAGCTGGATAAATATGTTTATTTGAGAAAGTTTCTTCACATATGACAGTTTTACCTTTAACAGCTGATATGACCACATCCTCCAAGATGCCTGTAACCATTTCCTTGCCTCCATCAGTGGTTTCCTCTGATTAGACATACCAAGATATAAGTTTTTTCGCAGGGGAGGTAAGAAGAACACTGCAATTTAGTGTTTTCTTTTAAAGGCATTTTCAAAACCACACACAAACACACGCACTCTCTCCCTCTCCATAGGTAAGAGTAGATTTGTTTTACTGCAGTCAAATATTATTGACTAAGTACAAATTTGTTTAGTAGTACTATTTTACAAAATATTACATAAAAACTCTACAATAGAAGAACATTAAGGATGAAAGCCAAGCACTCAGATAAGGAAATACCAGAATTAAGGCTGCCTTTGCAACCTTCATTCAGACCCCTGTGTGTAGCATTATAAAAATCTTTTAATGCTATTTTTTCTCCATAGGACTTTTAGCTTGCACTAGAGTTCTGCTGTTTCTAGACACTGTCTGACCTCCATTTCCCATCCCCCAGCCAACTGAAAACAAGATCCAAAACCCAGCACTACCCCACACAGATTTTATATTACCAAGTAGCTAGCCTAAGACTAACATTTCACTCATTTTAAAGTGGTTACTTTGGTAGAGAAAACTTTTGAGTTCCAAGGATATCTATCAATTTTCCTTGATAAGTATGCAAGGCAACTGCTGTAAATGCAGTATCCTAGAAAATTTGGCTTGGCAGCTACAGAGCTAGATAACATTTGCATTTATGGGAACTAAACCCCCATTTCAACAAGTTCACTGACACAATCATGCTTTTTCAAACTAAGAAATTAGAACCATGTTGGCTTGTGCTCTAAAGTAGGAAATAGATGTAAGAGAGGGGAGGCAGAACTGATTGCCAAAAGAAAGGCAGTGTTATTTTCGTGATTTAATGAGCCACTAAAAAAAGGTAAGAGTTTAAAGAATCTATATAGGGATATATTCAATATTATCTCTATGGGCAACTCATTTTACTGTAAGCAAGCACAGGCAATGAGGTTTTTTTTACCCGAGACTGAAGGAGTCAGATCTTTTTCTGGCTTCTGGCCTGCATCTTCTGTTCCCTGAGGCTCGCCATTCGTTAAATCTGTTTTTGCAGGGGTTGAGGGTTTCCCTTCCTGCTGGCTGTCCTGAAGTAGATTAATCCTGGGAGATCCTGCCACAGTTTGAATCACAGGAGACTGGGATTTTTGTTGATTTGGTTTCTCTAAATCTCTGGCCTCTTGTATCTAAAAACCAAGGTGATACTGTTTCTCTAAAACATGCTATAATAAAGCAAAGAGAAGCTTAACACATAACTCAGGCATCAGAAAGTGAAATACACCAAAACTACATACAAATTTACACTTTAAGGGCTATTAGATTGCATTAGAAACCAATCTTTCTGTTCTAGCAACAAGCTTTGTGAATTTTTCATCTTAAATTTTATTGAAGCTCCTTTATTACACTTGACAGATTAGCTTCGCATAAACATACCCTCTTCAAATCTAAGCTGTTTTCCCCTTATTTTTAAGTATTGAATGTTACTGAGTTCATTCATTAACCACGTTTAATAAAAGTTACATCTGTATTTGTCTGCATTCTCTATGCTTTGCTTGTGTAATTATTTGCTTTATTTTGAGGATCAAATTAAATGTTCGCACAATATGCTTCCACGTACAGTATCTGATTAGCAAAAATTAATAGAGATGTGTTTTCTTGCCATTTAGAAGCACAGTTTCTCTGAGGGCAAATACAGAATAAAAAGTCCTTTCATGTGAAGGGGAGGGAGGGCTTTAGTCTACAGTGTGTCCATTTCTTTATGCAGAACTGTTCAGCATAAAAGTTACAGGGTCAAATTCTGTTATCGGCAACACATCTCAAATTAGAATTTGGCCTACATTTTCTTTAGTACAGAACAAGAGATATTGAATCACAACAGCACAAAAAAATAAAATGCAGAGCAGAGTGTCCATTTTTCAAGCTAAACATTAAAGAAGCTAGACTGGTAAAGCAATAATGACGTACAGCTTGATTCTCCATCCGGGTGAAAATAACATTCAGCATCTGAGTGAGGGTAGCCTTGGCAGTAGTCTGATTAATGAGATTTTTACTGGCTAGATAGATGTTGTAACAGGTTCTAACAGTCTGAAGGACGGTTCCTTCATGAATTTCTATATACGGAGATGTCACAGCAGAAAGAAGAGCCTTAAAAAAAAAACAAACAAAAAAACAAACAAACCATAAAACACAAGAAACAAAGAAAGAAATCTAGGTAAGTAGGAACAACCATATTTTAGATGATTTACACAAGTAAATAAGTAGGCTGTGGCTTTGTTATGGAATACACCCACATTCACTCCAATCTACATTTATAAGACCTCTATTTCTTTGAAATCAAAATTAGATTGGAGGAAGTTTACACAACAAATCCTGCATCTTGGCAGGGGGTTAGACTAGATGACCCTTGCAGTCTCTTTTAACCCTATGATTTTACACTTGAAATCTGTAAAAAAAAATTGGAGATATCAAACGATCTACTCCATTCTCCAAGTATGTCAGGGTTTGCCTCAAAGACGACTTATTGTAACGACAGTAAAGACTCTCTCCACCTTCACAATCAGTCAGATTCCTTTCTTTCACCAAGGGAAACTTTAAAGTCTGGCATCAAATTATTCAGTCTCCACCAAGCGAACTTCTGCTCTCACATGCAATATCCGAATATTCCTGAACCAAAACCAGACTAGTGATGGTGCTACAGTGTGCCAGATCTTCAGAGTATTGTGTGTGGTGGATTAATATATCCTGAGCCATGTACATAGGCCTTTAAATTTATAGTCTGGCAGCAATTGCTGACCAATTTGTTTTTATTTTTCTCAGAAGAAATACATTTATAATCCCTATTCCTCCCGAGTTTATACCCTTTGAAAACCCCACTGAAATCAATGAGACTGCATAAAGTATAAGCAGGTGCAGAATTTGGCCTTTAAACAGGCTTTCAGATTAAGGAATTCTATTGCTGCAGCATAACATGCAAGATGGAAAAAGTTTTCCATTAAGCAAACAGATTCCTAAAACAAATCTTTATTAGCAAACTGAAATACCTTAATTATTTGTAACTGCACTCCCTCATCTGTTTGAGGACCCTGAAAGCAATTGCAAATGGTCTCAACTATCCGATCAATCAGGCGCTTTCCAGGAGCTCCACTATCTGGAGCATTGCCAGTGATATGCCCATATGCAATGAGTTTCTAAGTGGAGACAATAGAGATTAGAGCATTATACATTGTCAGTTACAAGACACCTGCAGTACACCACAGGAAAAGATTTTTACGTATGGTTCTCCTAACCAATTACAGCCTCATACAAGACAATGCTCAACTTAGCTGATAGCAAAAAAGTGTGACGCAGTCTGGTCTGGCTCACATATGCTTGGATTGTCCATGCATCAGACAACTAAAGCTTTAACAAAACCAAACATTTTTCCAGATTAAACAGCCTAATGTCTTCTTTGCAAGCTTTGTACCAGCAACGAGCAGGTAGATACAAAGTGTCATCATAAAAGGACTCCGTATCAGTCCATATTATAGTAAATAGAATACAAACGTGCATTCGCAAAATATTCTACTATAACTTAAAACAAGTTTTGTTTTGGTTTCTGGGGTTATTTTTAACAACCCAGAATGACCAAGTCTGCTTAAACAGATTAATTCCTGAAAAAGCCAGTTTTAAATTATTGGAAACAGCTGATTTAAAAAAAAAAAAAAGGGGGGGGGGACACCTGGAGGTCCTAATTCTGCACCCAAAACTCCAACTAACTTCAGATTGGAGCTATAAGGCAATTTAAAGGTTTGCAACAATGTCCCCATTAGGAATGCTAGTTTCCACCTGCAAATTAAAGGGAATGATTTACAATGTTACGTAAAACGCTGAAGTGCCCGAAAAGCTGAAGTTGACATATGTTTTCTTGAAGCAGTTTCTGAATTAAAGGATCTTTTGGGGGAGCTGAGTATGAAACCATACTCATTTCCCACTTCTAGACCAAACTCAGCTTACAGATTACAGTAAGATTTTTCAGCCAAGTTTTGTAAAGTCCTATTTTGTATGATTTACACACACACACACCCCCACCTTTGTCAGAGCAATTGTACATATTCTGACTAAATTCACTCCACTGTCATAATTCCTAATAAAGTACACGATTTCAGGCCTGCAATTCTGACCATATCTCACCCTATTCCAGTTTAAACAGAATACTTACCTGCAAGCAGTCTAATGAGGTACTGACAATGCGTGGGGACTTTGATTGGCAGGCCAGCTCAAATGGAATGAAATACTTATCTGCTTCGATGAAGTTTGCTTTTGGTGGAGCAGCAGCGCCTTGCCTAGTTTAAGGGGAGGAAATTATTGCATGTATTATGAAAATTACTACTACCAAAACTATATTCTCTCCCGCTTCAAAATTAAAGCAGTGTAGAGCAGCATATAAAAGGGATGCAAGTTTCTCCCCATAAAACTGAACACATTTTTAAACATCAAAGACTCAATCTACTTAAAACCTAACTTCAGATTTTCTTATATTATAGCTATTAATTTTGATACATCCCTCCTCACAAATAGCACACGCAGTCACATTCTCCTTTCACCTATATTATTTTAAGCCATTGTGGTTTCAGTGAAATTACTCCCCATTTATATTACTATGAATAAGAAGAAAAAACCAGGCCCACTAACTCAATAATTGATCTCCAGGAGGATATTGGTTATAACAGAGAGGAACACAGAAACCATGTGAAGTTATTTTGGGGGACTGATGACTTGATTTAAAATATAATACATAACAAGCAACATTATGAGAAGTGCAAATGCTAATAAACAGATGAGCAGTGTTGAGTCTTTGGCCAGCAGGCCATGTGTTTACAAGTCTTTTTAAAAAGAAATTTATGAATCCCTGGTATTTCCAAATTTGCAATCTGAAAACAAATACTGAGACGGAGCTGGACATTTTTATTCTTGGTAGGTAGAGAAGCAAGAGAAGACTGACATTTTTAAAAATTGATTTACAGATACCGAGGATGTAAGTCTGAAATTGTGCCATATACACTAGTTGAAGATTAGGACTCAAGTGTGCAAAGAAGTTTAAACTGCCATTTATCCATTTTGGAATTAGTAGTGCTTTTCTCCTTGCTGTTTGCTCTTGTCAGAGTGTTTCATTAAGTGTAGCTTCTCTTAGCGTTAACAGGTAAATAGGCCTTGACAATCTCTCTCTCCAATTTCCCACTCAGCCAGTGATCAGCAGAGTCAAGTGACTACTGGAATTTTTACATGGCCATAAATCTGCTCTTAATTCAAAGGAGTAGAACTACAGCCCTTAGATTACATGTTGTTGTTCATACTGAAATGTCATTTCTCAAGGAAATACAATCAAATATGATATGGCTAGGAAAGTATCAGTCTCAGAGACTCAAAAATCTTTTGTTGGTCCTGAATTCCCTCTCCTCCCAGTCCTCAGAAATGTACGAACCTTTTGTAAGTAAGTACTTTTAACTTAGTTCTTAAGCTCTCTCACACTATCACCCTTTTAGCTTCTACAAGCAATTTAAGTATTGCTTAAATACTTTATTAGATTCCAGTTTATTAAGTTTTAGAAGATCACTATTTGTCAGCTTATCCCTATCCAATTCCAAAACACCATTCCTTTGCCTAAAACACTGGGGAGTGCTTAGAACACAAAGATTTTCCCATTCAGATACTATTAATCTGGCTACACCATCCCAATGAGCAGAGAGATGCTTCCCCTTCTTCCCCCCCTGCCAAAAACAGATATGATGTGATAACAGTGATTCACAGAGTTGATAATGTCGAAAAGAAATCTGCTCACTTGACTGACCTGTAGCTAATTAAATGTTATTGTAGACTGTCATTTATGATCAAGACACCTAAAAGCATGCATTATTGAACACAAAAACCATAAAGAGAAGAGACTAGGATTTTCTATTAACAAATATGGTTTAAGTCATGACTGCCGAGACAAACCTCATTAAGGAAAGGAAGTAAAAAAACTAGCACCCCTCAGAAGTGTGGCAATTATTTGTAATAAATGTGTTGGCAGTTATGGCTTGATTACCCACAACCATGAGTATTACATAATTAGTACTCTCCAAAATCATTTCCTTACACTGACAGTACCAAAGCTATTCAAACTCTCTACAACAATCTAGCTTTTCTGCACTTTATAAAAATTTCTGCTCAGATACTTTCACAGTCACTATAGTGCAATCTTCAACAAACAGCAGCAAGAAGTTGCTGTAAATTTTAATCAAATAGGAACTTACCTTTGCTTTTCTAGATCTGCTTTTATTTCATCTAGAAAAAAGAAAAAAGGCAGAAAAGTAACTCCTTGTTTAACTCTTATTCCCAAAAAAGAATCCCTCTTTCCAGTTCAGTTTAATCCACTCACAGCTATAGTACTTTAAATTCACACCCTATGTTATTCTACAAATAACCTCTCCAACTAAATAAGCCCTCAGACTCCCACATACTTTAAAATAATTTTTTCCGAGTTTCCTTCTCCCACTAAACTGGTTTATCTTGAATGTAATCAATTTTGTTTGAATGGATCAGCAGTCTGGTCTTCCCTCTGATGCTGCAGTAGATACCAGACTGAAGTTTGCTGACTAATTAAAAATTACATTTCCAACGGAACAGTATTGGCTTCAGCTTCTTCCTGAATTCCATCAAATAGCAAGGGCAGCTGCCTTGCTTCTCAGTATTCAAGATCAAAATGCATTCCTTGTTATGAATCAAACACTGTTTCTTCATCACAATTCTGATGTAAGGTTAATATCCATGCAGTTTCAGTAGTAAAATACCGTAAACCAATACTAACAATCTATAAGTCTATATATTTTTCCAAAACTTGTGAGGGGAGTTGAGATCTATTATCACCAGTTCTTGCATAAGGCATTCTGCTTCAAGGGTAATGAAGAGGAAGCAAAAGTTTTAGACACAAGATAAAATAAACTCAGCTGCATAAAATTGTAAGACAGTCCCTTCAGCTCAAGATTTAAAACATTGCAGGAAGTGTCCAGAGAGTCTAGGATCAAGAGAAACTTGGTTCATTCATTTAATTGCTCTTGCTCTCCCACAGTTACACCATCTGTAAATAGCAACAACACTAGCACACTTAACTATAGCATCATTTGTATCTGTAAAGCACTATTGGGCAAGAAAAATTAAATTTTGGACCCACTGCAGCATGACAGCATCCCTCATACAGGATTCTGTGGAACACAAGGCTATAATAGCTTTGCAACCATAAGCCTGAGAGCTTAAGAACCATTCTGGGACTCTCATACCCCACATCAAGAGATTTGCCTAATGTCAAGGTAAGAGCATAATGTGCACCATTAATTTCCTTTGCTGGCAAACTCACAAGGTGCTATTGGCAACAGCCCAAGACAAACCTACTTCTCCCAAAAGATGGGTTATGCTACAGCACAAACTGTTAACTGGAGAACATTACAGGGAAATTCTTGGGAGAGAGGACTAGGAGAGAGACTGTCCAGTATGGCGGTCTCTAAAAAAAGAGAAAGGCTTACATTACTTTAGCCCTTTAAATGGGTTGAAGCAAGATTGCAAGCAAGCTTCCTGAGCATTACCTAATCAGGGAGAAAAGAATGTAGGGAGCAGCTCTTTTGACACAACTGAACGGTTTACAATGAAAGCCAATTTTTAACTATTAGTCTGCAAATCCAGGCTGGAACCCAACAGCCAAAATGTTTGCTTTTATTAAAAAGGTAAAGTGTAGATACACGTGAGATTTCACCCACTACTAGGCTGGCTGCACAGTTTTGTCATTTAAAAATATTGCCACATGTCATTTCAATGCAACTATATTCCAAATTTAGTGCTATAAGGTTCAAGTTTATTAGACAGGATGTAAAAAGGAAAGTTTTATGAATGTGTTAAATATCAAAAAATAATCAGTAGAAACTAAAGGATTATTTAGAACAATGGAGTAGCCAACCTCAGCCCTTCTAGTTATTTAGAATGGGAACCCATCATAGGTTCACCTCGTGCTCCACTAGTACAGGTAGCGTGAGTCACTGACTTGTGTTGTGGTCTCATTCACTATTTTATGCTGTGGCATGCTATTAATTCAAGTCTGATTAAACAAATGAAGATCTGTTTATAAATTCATATTCTAACAAGAGGAATTTTAAATAAGAAATTTCACAAGAAACAGCTGACAAGTGCATGATGCTAGATAGACATGAAATAAGGTAAATTTTGTTTTATTGTGCTCTCCCCTTTCACTGGATTTGTTCTGCTGGCAAATCGATAATTTAAAAGATTACTTGACTGTGTTGCAGAATATCAAAGAAACTATTATAGAAGTGATTGTAAGATTTAAGTGGCCAGAAAAAAAAACAGGTCTAATTAACTGCAACAAAAATCTCAACAATTCTGCAGATTTAGTCTCCCATTGCAGTTCCCTTGGATTAGGCAGTCTGTTCTAAATTCCCCAGACTGCAAGGATTGTGTTACTTCCGCACTCGCCAGTGTATTTCATGCTACACATGCTTGATAATTTTGCTATTTAAAAAGAGTTTAAGATTAATTATTTGTGAATTATACTGATCTCCAATGTAATTTATTTTTCTTCATCTGGAATGGAAAGGAGTTCAGTTGGTATGAAGAAAGATTTAGTAAGTGAAGTATTAATACCTGGATGTAGAAATAAAAAAAGAATGTAATCAGGTTGGGTGCTTAAGAAGTTATTTGGCAACACTCACCAAACATAACTTGTAGATATTCCTTCAGTGCAGCAGTCAAAGCTCCATAGAAGCGGAGATAGCTGGACAATAGACTATCACCCGCCCAGGCCCAACTTTCTCCCCAATGCAGGTTTGGAAACATAAATCCAAAAATGTGAAAAGTCAGCTTCACGCCGGTCATCGCCGCCAGTTTCCCCCAAAGACTGTCTTTATGTGCAATGACAAGACGTTAGTTCCAAATTCTTTTATACCCCTCTTATAACAACAGCCACAGGGAATTTTATTAATAGCCCTATTGTCTTTGACCACTCATCTTTAAGTGCCTTTTGATATTCTGCAGTTATGATGGGATAGTTTAATTTGAGCAATTGATTTGGATTATCGGCAGATAAGTCTGCTCAATGGTCTGTGGGAATGTTGGATGGGATGGGAACTGAGTTACTGCAGAGAATTCTTTTTTGGGTGCTGGCTGGTGAGTCTTGCCCACATGCTCGGGGTTTAGCTGATCGCCATATTTGGGGTCGGGAAGGAATTTTCCTCCGGGGCGGATTGGCAGAGGCCCCGGAGGTTTTTCGCCTTCCTCTGCAGCGTGGGGCATGGGTCGCTTGCTGATGGATTCCCTGCAGCTTGAGATCTTCAAATCTCACTTTTGAGGATTTCAATAACTCAGTCATGGGTTCGGGGTTGTTATAAATGTGTATGGGTAGGGTTTTGTGGCCTGCCTTGTGCAGGAGGTCAGACTAGATGATCATATTGGTCCCTTCTGACCTATGAGTCTACGAGCAAAAGGAAATTAGACAATCATTTTATCAATTATTCACTAGTAGAAATAATCCCGTGAAAGACAAGCACAATGAAATTGGAAGAATTTGGGGGGAGATTCCTCCGCATAATTAACATAATAGGATTTCAATTTTTTGGTTTTACCTCAAGTACCATAAATAGTCAGAAACCAAGATGCAGACATCTACTAGTAGCCAGTATTGTATTACCCGTATCATTAATGCCTCTGGTTTATTAAAACACATTTTTAAGAACAAGAACCATGCTAGTTATCACAGCTGTTGAATCTTATTACTTTAGACACAAGACCTATAACTGGATCTGTGCAGGTTCCTGTGCCTGTATACAAATCCAATTGCAGGATAGCAGCCTTAGATTGTGAACTCTTTGGGGCAGAGATTATTTTTTCATGTGTATTTGTACATCACCCAGCACAATGGAGCCCCAAATCCTGACTGGAGTTTCTGGGTCTGAGGTCTCTAAGGCAATATGTATAATATTAACTCCGTGTAAGAGAAACTGTCAAAACAAAAACAAACAAAAAAAACCACACACCACACATACACACTTATACCTGATTCCACCTCACAACCTACTGTTATTACAATTAGCACCAGAATATTTCTAAAAGCCTGATTTGGGGTGGGGTGTGTCTTTTTTTAGTTTATTTACACAGAGCATCTGAAAGCACTTTAAATCTAGTCAATTTCATTGTTTTTCCTGCATACTCAATAGGTAGGTCCTTTCCCCCATTATGTATTTCAAACAGCTCTAGGGAAAATGTACTTAAAAAAATAGTAACAATTTGTTTTACATTTTTTGGCACTTTACTGGTACTCCAGGGTAAATATGGGACCTAAAACTTAAGGAAGTTTAAACAAAATTCAAGTTGATGTTATCCTTTAATGAACACAAACAAAAAAGGTCACTGAAAGCTTTGAATGTAAAAAGTGGACTGATTGATGTAATACCACTTTCCCTCCCAATCAAACTATAATTTCTATTATCCTGTATACTGTAAATTTCCCAAAATCCATTAAATTAGCTGATTAATTTATAATTTATAATTTATAACTTATAATTGCAAGAGACTTCTGCATTAACAGTCAATTCAGTAACTTTTTTAATTCAACAAAATATTGCAGATACAACCTACATGACTGAAAGATAGTAGTTTTCAACAAACATTATTTGAAGAAAAAAGGTGTAAAAAATTCTCAGCTTGATAAAACTGCTCTTAAAGTTGATAGTTCTTTAACAGTTCCTCCTGGTTTCTAGCTGTGCGGCCCCTGAACTAGTTTAAGAAGCCACAGCATTTACATTAACATCAGAAGTAAATGAATTGAACCTTGTTCTTTGCGCCTGAGTTTTTAAAAAGGCCTCCCCCCTCCCAGCAATCGATTTGTCCAGGGAATAAATAAGGGAGTCCCTGTGAGTCAGGAAGCGCCAGAGTCGGGCTGTTTGCTCACAGACTGATAGGATCCAACGTGGCAGATTAACCCGCAGAACGGTAACTAATGTCAGTAGGAGTCACTGATAACGCCACTGCCCATTGGCAGAGACGGAGATAGCATGGCTCACTGCAGTTGAGCAAGCTGGAGGAAGGGAACTCCCAGCCACAGCAAGGACTCGCCCAGCCACACCTGGCTGGCTCTTCCCTGCCGGGCCTGGCCGAGGAAGCGAAGCGCGACCCCCCGATCCGGACGCACCCGGCGCCACCTGTCAGGGTCTCCGCAGTGGTGGGCGAAGGAGCCCGGGACCCCCGGGAAGAGGGAGGACCCGGGCAATCCGGACTCACTCCGCGCCACCCGGCAGGCTCCCCGCAGCTAGCCCCAGCGGCGCGGGGAAGGGGCTTCCCGGAGAACGGGCCCCAGGCGCGGACTCACCCAGAGCCACCTGGCAGGCTCGCCGCAGCTGGCCGTGCGGGGGCCGCTTCGCCTCCTTCTCCGCTAGGATCTTCTCCAGGGCCCGGGACACGAACATGCTCTTGGTGCGCGTATCCTGCTCGCGGGCCGGCGGCTGCATGGCCGAAGGGCCCCCCCGGCAGGGGCGGGAGAACGGGGCTCAGAGGGGCCGGCCGCCTTGGGGCCGCATGATGTGGAAGAGGCGCGAATCCCTCAGCAGCGGCGGCGAGGAGGCCAGGGACACGGCGCCGCCATATTGGCGCTGTCACGTGATTCCGCCAAGTCTCCCGACCCACCCCCGCCTTCCGGCGTGACCTCTGACCCCGCCAGTGCGGCCAATGAGGACAGACCGAGGAGGGGCGGGGCTGGGAGAGGGAGGGGCGTGGTCATGGTGTCTGGAGTGAAGGGGGGAGGGGTTGGGGTGGTGATGAGGTCACAATGGGGGCCTGCAGAGGAGGGAAGGGGAAGGTCCCCCCCTCACACCCCAGCTCTCACCACTTTGCCAGGCCGCACTAGCTTCAGCCTAGCCGCGGGGGGCAGCTTGGGGCTCAGCTCGGGCTGGCAATGGGAGTCCGTGCAGGGGCCTCGGCCGGCTTGTGTGCCAGGTGTGAGCTGTCCTGTCTACACTGCCGGCTAGCACGGCTATCCCCGGCCTGGGCTACAGTGGCAGCCTCACTTGCAGTTGGGAGGCACCCGCATGGCCCCGTGGCCGGGAAAAGAGAAATGTCATGGACAGGCGGTGATCCCCCCATGCCACACCTCAACGCCATTGCTTCTCCGTCAACATCCTCACTTCACAAACCAGCGTCACTATCGCTCAGTACCTGGAACTAGCATCCAAGGCACCTTCGCGCCCCCACAGGAGGCTCCACAGGACTGAACCCCCCCTCAAAATTGGAGCAGAAAGCATGCAGGTGGTAGAGCGTCGTGGTTTAGCAAGGTAAGGTGATGACCGTTTGAGGACTTTTTGTGGCAATGTCATCATATCAAGTTGACAGCACATCTGTTGCCCGATAGTATTGCAGTGTGATGCGGTCTCATTGGAAAATGTTAGGTATTTTGTGTAAAAAAAACAAGTGTTTAGTTATAAATTTTTCAGTTTTTATTTTTTGGCCAATGAAAATGAAAATTAAAAAGTTCAATTTCTATTCAAATTGAAAATTTTAATTTCAGTTTTGGGTTTGGGTTCCCGTTGCATAGAATCCTAGAAATGTAGGGCTGGAAGGTACCTCAAGAGATCATCTAGTCCATCTCCCTGCCCTGAAGCAGGACCCAGTATACCTAGAACATCCATGACAGATATTTGTCCAACCTGTTCTTAAAAACCGCCAATGATGGGGATTCCACAGTCCCCCTTTGAAGTCTATTCCAGTGTTTAACTCTCCTTATAATTACTAAGTTTTTCCTAATATGGAACCTAAATCTCCCTTGCTTCAGATTGTCAATTATTTCTTGGAATTTAAATTCATGGAAACATTTCTATTGGCGTTGGGTTTTGCAATGATTTCGGGTTTTTTAAACACTTACTTTTTACAAAAATTAAATTTTGAGCCAATTTTGACCTGACAATGTTTCTTTCAATAGAAAGGCAATCCTAGAATGCATTCTGCTCTGCTGTGATGCTACAACAATAGTGTCTAGCACCAGGGTTCTCAAACTTTTTTTTCTGGGGCCCACTTTGAAAATATTTCAGGCTGTGATGACCTCCTTCCCCCCAATGCCATGCTACCCTTACTTCTGTGCTGTTGCTGGGGCGACGCTGCCTTCAGAGCACCTGGCCGGCAGCTGCTGCTCTCTGGCCACCCAACTCTGAAGGGCTTGGGTTGTCAGCCATGCATGGTGTTGACAGCCACAGCCACAGCATGCACAGGGGGCTGACAGCTCGCAACCCCTCCATAATAACCTTGTGACCCCGTGAGGGTCCCAGCTCCCAGTTTGAGAACCCCTGGTCTAGCAACTTTCATCCCAAGGATCTCGAAGCACTTTGCAATACAAATTAAGTTTCACGACCCTTCTGTGTGGTAGGTCAGTATTAAAAGGCAAAATTCATGCCTGCTATGACTTTGTTGAAATAGGGATGAATCTGGCCCATAATATCCATTTTGCAAATGAGGAAAGAGGCTCAGAAAGATTAAGTGCCCCAGGTCACTAAGTTAGGCAATGGCAGAGAGGGAAATAGAGCCTAGAAGGGAATCAGAATTGACTCCCAGTCCTGTGCGGTGACCACAAACAGACTGGACTAGGGGACTGCAACTTTGGAGAGCATTTCTACAGATCTAAAGGATTGTTTTGAAAATGCACCATAAGGTTAGTATTTTTCATGATGGGCTATTAAATTGCATGAGGCATTTTCAAAATACCTCTTCAGATTTGTAAAAATATCAAGCCAGTTTGCAGCCCTGTGCTGTGACCCTTTGAAGTGTCAACACACCATTGCAGAGCAGACAGCTTTCTGTGGGGTCCCACAGCTTTGAAGAATAGTTCCGGTGCCATGTGCCCCATTGGTAGACTGGATTTGTATTAAAGGCTAAAATACTTACAGTATGATGGGGTCTGATTACAGTTTTCAAACCAGAAATCTGGGTCAAAACGGCAAAGGCCGGGAATCAGCTTTTCAGGTTAGTGCTGATTCAATGTGTTCCTAGCAGTGAATTAGTTAGGAAGGTTGCTGTGCTTCTAACACAGCTGCCTCCTTGAATGCTTCCTCACAGATCCACTGTATTAAATGCTTTCAAATCCTCTCCACAGGGGTGTCTCAGTGACTGAGCCCCATCTAATTTAATTTGTTCTGAGCCGAGGGGCAAGAAATTCAGCACAAACCTACAAGCCTCATCACTTACAGAACAAAAACAAAGTGACAATTTAAATTTTTTTCCTGACTGGTTTAATTTGGAAAAGAAAGGGATTAATATGTCTCCCCCACAGTTGGAATTCAAGGTTTGTCACCTCCCGTTAAATCATCCCTGATGGGGGGAGGGAGAAGGAAAGGAATCGAGATGGCTTAAAATGCACCATAAGGGAGAGATGGAAAAGGAGAATAAAAAAGAGAGGACAAGGTTAGCTGTGATGGAGAGTCAAGTACTGCCATAGTGAGCTCTGCACAGTCAAAGGGAAATCTGTTTGTGTCTCTGTTCATGAATTGATTAGTTTCACAAGACACACCAGCGCTGAAGTCTGTTTCCTAGAAGTAGGTAAGCATGTGTCATGGGGTACATGAGGCCCTGCATGCTATCCTGGCCAACGGTAGGATTTGGCCTTTTAGTGTAAATTAAGTAGGTAGAATCAGATGAAAAACCTCTGGTTGGGATTGTTACAGATTACCTTTAGTCCGTCAGTAATTCATCTTTGATAGAATTTAAAAATAAAGTTAAGAGGGAGTTATGTGACAAGTCAATCCTATCTCTTTAAAGGCAAACAGTCCAGCCAGGGCAAAGTAACAGGAAAGAAAATCATTTCATGCGGCTAAATTCAGCGCCTTCCATGGTGAAAAGTTCCAGAGGGGCACCCGCGTTAGTCTGTGTACAGCAAAAACAACGAGAGTCCTGTAGCACTTTAAAGACTAACAAATTTCTGCAGGCGTAAGCTTTCATGGGCTGCAGCCCACTTTGTCAGAAATTTGTTATCTAACGTGTTAGATAACCCCAGTCTAATCCTGATCTTTCCCCTAGTGTGGAGACAGGTTAACATCTTGTACTTGGATTTAGTTCACTGAGATGGATCCTAGTGGGGAACCTTGGGTTCACCAACACAGCCCTCGGGGACATGTGCAGCCTTTCCTTCTACCCTCTGTTCATGGACTTCAAACAGTCTTTCCTCCCTTGACACAGCCTCATCTCTCTGGGCCTTTCCTTTCCTAAGGCCTTCTCAGGCATCTTCCATGCTGTTTCTCAGCAAGGAATCACTGGCCCAACCCTGGGAGAGCTTCTCCAGTCAGCTGCTGCTTTCACCAGAGTCTCCCTTGTGCTGAGCTCAGAGACATCTTATATCCTCTTTCACCCAGTAGGCCTTTCTTTCTCCAAGTCATGTGCTCCTTCTCTGTCAGTTACTTCATCAAGGAACTACAATCAGGCCAGGAGCATAATAGGTATGCTGGGCCATGCCTTCCCTTAAAGGACCAGCATGCTCTGTAACAGTCTTACCAAAATGTGCTGTACTATCAGATTGTCTCCACCTACGCACCTAGGGTGATGCTGTACGCCCCATGCAAATAGTTTCTGCAATCTAGTCTGCAGCTCCTGAGCATAATTCTTGCACTTCTGAAGCCAATTATACTCCTGTTTGTAACCAGGTCTCACTGCTGGTCACCACAAAAACCATTTTTAGCAAACACGATGGCACCCTGGGCGTTAGTTTTTATGGATGCGTTTTAAATATACCTTCCTCTTGATTCTGAGGCCTTGCACATATTGTTACTCACACAAGGCTCACACAACTGGCCAAGGAAGTTGGTTTTTAAAATGCATTATAACTTATAGAGCTCTGTTCATAGTGGCTAAGAGTCACATTAAAGACAAGGTCCTTTCCCCAGAAAGCTTGCAATGTTCTTCAAGTAACTACAATACAAGGATAGCCGTTCAAATGCAAGATGTTGAGGGGTAGCATTGGTGTGAAGACTGTAGGAAGCTTCATAATAAAAGTGCCTCTAGATATGCAGAGGGTAATTGAGTGCATGACTCAAAGGCAGTGGGAAACTATGGTGAGCATAGAGAGAGACCAAAAAAATAGTAACTAAGTCAAGAATGGGAGAAGGAGCTAAGGGAAGAAGTTGGAAAAGAGAATGCAGAGAAATGTAGGGAATGAGTGGAAGTGTTAGGAGATCTCTCTCCATCCATCCATGGCATTGCTAATGTATATATCATAACAGAACCCAGACACTGGTATTGAGATGAAGGCAGAGTGAAGTTCTGCACGGCCTTAAATGTGTGATCACCAAAGCTTGAACTTGAGGTGGGAAAAGAGAGGAATCCTGTGACTGGCTTCAGAGGAGGAATGTAGCAGGCATGATGTCTCACTTCCAGCCTGTAGAGAGCAGCAAGAGACTATGGGGGCTACTCTTGCTTCCTCTAAATCAATCATCTGAAGATGTTGTCCATAGAGAAGGAATTCCACCCACTCCTTCACTAGTCAGCACTAAGATATCTCCGGAGGGCAGTTGCAGAAGATAAGTTAGGTCAGTGTCCCGAGTGATTTCAATCACTTCTGCAGAAACGTATGGGCTGTCTTGGCTAGGGTTAATGTTCTATTTGATTATAGTTTGATTCTGTGTAATCCATTTGCTAGGCCTTTAAATTGACATAGAGCCCTTCTGCCTGAGCTGGGCTGTTCCCTTTATGACAGTTATGTCCTGACATTTCTTAGGAGGCCTGAAATGCAGAGAAAACCTCTTTTTCTTCACAAACTGCTATGAGTCAGTGATTCTCAACACCATAAGGATGCATGACTTTAAAGTCTATAATAGGGGAGGTTTCCTTGAGGATTCTCTGTTTTAAATGGTGCACTATACTTCTTGGACCAGGAAACAGCCTGGTGAAGTGAAAGAAAATTCAGTCTGCCCCATAAGAGTCAGAAGGCAGCAGTGATTCCAGTCCATATACCAAACTGGGCAGGGAAAGGGGATGGAAACTCCTTGCCAACAATATATCACCTATGCCATAGGTGGTGGGAGTTTGGAAAGAAGTTAATGGGGGGAGAAAAAGCTCACAAACCTTCATCTCCTGCTTGGGCACAGCTCATTCAGCAGCAGCCAGCTATTGTTTGTCTCCGGATACAACTTTTAAAGTGTTCCAAAAGCCCAGGAAATCTCTAGGGCTGGGAAGGAATACCGAAGGCAAAAAAAAAAAAAAAAAAAAATTCCAGTGCACAAAACCCTGAAAAAAAAATGTAATGAGCCATTTCTAGTACATCAGCCAAGGATATGGGTCCTGTGACTGAATTGAGAGATCATGCCCCTAGTATCACACACAACTCAAAGGCTTGTACTAATTTATTTGGTGTTCAATTTGCGAGACTGGTCCAGATAGTTCTGTTTTCACTCTCCGCAGAGGCTTGAAGAATATCCAGGACTGGGGAGCCTGGGTTGAATGCCTGTAGTCAACAGAGTTGCTTCCTCTCACCATAAATTCAAAACTGCTTGAATCCCTATAACTTGAGATGTTCCAGCATGTCCAGCTCACAGAAAGTTCCCAACTCAAGGATATCAATTCATTACTGCCACTGGGCAATAAACTGCACTGACAGGCATGACTTCATGCAAGCCAGGCGAGGTTAATATGAGAAGCAGTGAATGTCAGGACAGTTTACTTCCAGGCTGGCAGCATAAAATTGATATCCTTGGGTCTGAAATCTCTGGAACAGGGCTCACCGTATCACATTAACTGTTTTTCTTGGCAGGAGTATCTGGTCAGCAGGAATTATTGAAAATGAAAAGGTGAGATCCAGCCTTACAAAACTGTATCAGAACTGCTTCCAGGCTTTCTCACTCATTTGTCTGTATTGTATTTGTCTGTATTGTATTGTCTGTCCCATATTGTGTGTGTGTCAGTGATGGCTTCTTGTGCTTTGTGTTGCAAAACAGTAGTGCACCAGGGTGTGGTGGATCCCTTGATGATGATTGATCAGTTGCTATATATGCTAAGAAAAGAATTAGGATTAATGAGTACTCATAAATCAGAGACCTTCCTGAGAAAGAACCAGAGCAAATAACCCACTCCTTTCTTGTGACTTACGTTGGGTCTCAGTCCCAGCTTTTTCTAGCAGTTCCCTGGGAGTTATCATGATGGATACTTGCTTCTGAGTGTCAAGTGCAATTCTATACTATTGTTGGTCATGTCCATGTCTATCCAGAGAACAGCCATTACTTAAAGAATCTATAGCCTACTCTTTGTGCTTTGTCATCTGGAAGGCCTCACATACTCACAATGGATGGATGAACTATTTCAGAAGACATAAGTACTGGCCCAAATGGAACAAAACCTTTTAAAACATTTATTTTAAATGTTCACACACGACTGAATTTCTTGGCTTTGTCTTGATACAGAAATACCATTAATAAGGCTACTGTTGAGGTCATTCTGACCTACCTGAAACCAGAATTCCCTGGTAATCTTGCACTAGAACTTCCTGGTGACCTTGCAAAAAAACTTGTTCTTATGAGATTTCCAGACCAAGTCATTTTGAATGGGCACCCACACTTTCCCCTTCTTTTCTTAAACTCCAAACTTTGGCGATTTATCTGTTACTGACCCTTATATTTCTTCTTCCTTTTTACCCTTCACTCTAGCTCCAATATAACCAGGATTCTACACTCATTAATGATGGCATCTGATGGGTCTATGTGAAGTGCTCACTGATTGTGGAAGAGGGGCTCGTGGCCATTGTGCTTGTGCTTCAAAAATGTCCGGGGTATCCAGTGCTGGTTTCATTTGAATTTTCCATCACAGCTGACTAAGATTGTTTAAAAGGACAGATCACAATTTTCAAACATGAATGGATTACCAGGGCAACCACATTCTCTGCATTTGCACCCTCAGACCACTACACGAGTACCTGTTTTATTCACAAAAGTGAAAATCCACTCCCAAGCAACCAGACTGAGTATCCAAGGAGAAACCTTCCTGTAAAGCCATGGAGCAGAAACAAAGACACTGCATGGAGGCAACTCTAGCCTAGCACTTTCCCTTCACTGGGAGAAAGGCCATATTTAAGGATCTTCATTCCTTAGATCCCCAACCAAATCCAGCCCCGTCCTTGCTCAGCAAAACTACATTAGGCCATCTGCTGAGAGGCCCTCTGTGCCTATTGGCAGAGGGGAACAATGTGACCCTAAGCATTATTCTGAGTTCAGATAGGTCACGTCCTATTAAAGGTTTCATAGTGGAAGCATGGGCTCATTCTACTAAGTGGTTTAGGCCTGAAATATAGGTTTTTGGGAAGAGGGGTGTTCATTGATTTTGCCAGATCTAAAAGGAATACAGATGGTTCCATGACATTTAAAAAATAAAATTGTTCAGTGAAGAAGGAGGGGAGGAGTAATTTAAGCCTTCCCTGTCAGTGGTAGATATCCAAAGGAAGGAAAATTGGAAACCGACTAGACTAGTTTCACTGTCTGAGCTGAATGAGAGGCACGTACTTATGACATAAAACTTCAGTAAGTGGTGAGAAAAAGAACACTTGAATTTAAAAATCCTTTCAGTTTTAAACCTCTGAGACCTTATAAGTAACACAGGTAAAGATATTGAGCTTGATTGAAAATAGGGCCAGGTTTGCTGGTATAGCTAGACAAATATGTTATACTGGCAAAGTGTGGACACAGTTTATACCAGCAAAATTATACTTTTGTTAGCATAATTTATTCCAGCTCCCAGCCCGAGTGAAATAAGCTATAGTAGCAAAAGTGCCAGTATAACTGTGTCAATGCTAGGGACTTTGGCCAGCACAACTATGTCAGCTACAAATCACACCCCTGACCAACATAACTGGCAAAAATTTGTAGTGTAGACCTGGCCTAACTCTTAAGAATAAGAGACAGCCTGATTCTTTACTCACCTAGTGATGGCAAATTCCATTAACTTCAACGGACTCACTCCTGATTTATAGTGTTGTAAATCACAGGAAAATCAGATCCCAGGAGTTAATTTGTTCCTATTGTTAGACATATCTGCTAAAAGCTGCATGTAGCTGAGTTCAGTCTCAGTTCTTATTTAATTATTTTTTCAAGCATTTATGAATCTTTGCAAAAGAGATGGAGTTGATGGGCCAAATCATGAGTTGGTGGAATACGCACCAAGCTTTTGATTTTTATGGTGCTATGCTGATTTAATCAACTGAGGATCTGGCCTGATGGCTGATGTAAATATATCTTTTCGTACTTCAAAATCTGCAGTAAAGAGCAAGCATATTTCCCTGGAATGTATTTGCCAACAGTAAGAAAGAGAAGTTAAGGAGCTTAAGTCCTTTTACAGGACTTTGCTCAAGCTCTGTGGAAATATAAGTACGCACTTTAGTTTCCTAATATTTTCTATATACCTGCTGAGGTTAAGGTTTTCAAACACTTTTCAAATAACTCATGAGTTTATGATCAGAAAAATGACTCTGCAAATATGATCACACTGGGACTGTCCATGTTTGCTCCTGCTGTCTGTGTGTCTGATTCTTCTCTCACTGACACTGGTGTTATTCAGGTATAACTCGACTGCAGTCAGTGGAATTTACAGTGGTGTAAAACTGACATAAATAAGAGGAGAATAAGGCCCCATGTGGCTTTTGAGTGACTTTTGCTTAGTATATCGGCAAAAACAAAAAGTTTTCACTACTGTCAGCAGCACAGCAGAGCTAACAAAGCTGCAGAAGAGCGAGGTAAATTCAAATCTGTTGCATGTGGTGTCAGCCAAATTACCAGTTCAATTCTGATTTTAGGATCTGTATTGTAGGGGAGGATTAGCTCTGATGTAAAACACAGAAAGGGTACTGCTGGGTGTTCCGATACTGGCTTGGGCTGGCAGTTTTACAGCAATATTATTTTTACTTATAAACTGAGTGAAGGTTTTCCCTTTCAACTGATAGGTTTATATTTGAATTCCCAGGGAGCATGTCTCTCCCTGCCATCATGCTGTCTCTGGAGCTCAATCTAAGTATGAACATAAGAATAAATTATTTGGAAAGAAAATATTTTTCAGCAAATCATACATCCTTTAGCAGCTCGGTATCATTCCCAGGGATAGGCTGACAGCCTCTGAAAATGGCCATATAAATCTCTAGAAGGCTTCTGAGGACCCTAGTCCTAAGCAAACCCATTCTTCACACTTTTAAATCAGCCTCACATGAGTAAGGTAGAAAAGAACTTACACATTCCATGAGATCCATTTTCTTTGGCTGAGTCATCATTAGCCTTTTCTGTTCTTTAAACAGGTCCCCTCTGAGTTATTTCCAATGCCTTAACACAAGCCTTTATGCTCTTAGACTCACTAAATTAACCTGTTTGGTGAAATGTATAGGGTCCTTTTTATAGAATCAATAACTTTAATAATCCTGAGGAACTGGAGAATGCAACCTGGACCATCACTGGATGATAGATCATACCATTCCAGTAATATCATACCCCTCTTATATTTTTTAGTGCCAGGGGCAATGTAACAGGGGACAATATTTTTAGTGCCAGGGGACAATGTCAGCTATAATAAAAGTGACTCAGAGATGGTTTTTGTTGTATCATAAGGGAACTGCACTTCCACAGCAGGTTCCCACCCAGCCTCCCCTAAACTGGCCAAACTGGGTAAAGCATGGGCTCCCTGGTAGAGAATACTAAGGCTCTTAGGTATTAAGAAAAACTACTTAATACTTAGTAATAAGAAAAACTTATATAGTAGTTTTTCTGAGTGTGATGTATCACCTAGTTTACTGTGCCAGAAACTTGTCTCCCACTAGATAATGTTGTTATAGACACACCAGCTGTGTGGTGGGGGTGGTGGCTCGCTGGGATCTCCAAACACAGCAATCTGACCACAGCCTTGAGTTACTCTCATTTCTGCTTTCTTGAAATAGAATCGTCTTCTTTTTCATTTATCTTTTTTTTGGTTTGTTTTTTAAGTAGCAAATGTATGACTGTCAGCTTGGCACAGAGGTGGCAGTCTGCGGCTGGGAATAGGGAAGACAAAGGGAGAGAACAGATAATTTAAAACTTGGAATTAAAAAAAAATACAGACAATTTTAGGACCAGATGATTATAATGGTTTATTACTTGTATTATGGTAATGCCAGGTGGGCTAGGTCCTAGGGTGAGGGTGCTATACATACACAAGTTGAGATGGTTCCTACCTTGCAAAGCCTACATTCTGAATGCTCATAACTGCCACAAAACGTTTTCTACCAGGACTGTAATATGACAAGTGGAACTGTAGAAAGAGGGTCAGGTTCAGGAGGGACCTAGTTTGGTGAAATACCAGGGGCTAGTCAAGAACATAGTGGCCCAGTGTGCTACCAGACAGAGGAAGGGCTCTCCGCATGTAACACTGGTGTGTCTGCATGCCCAGTAAAAATCTCTTTCCTATAACTCTGCCTGGCTGATTCATCTTTCATTGCTAATAGAACAAATATGAGCTTGAATATTAAAATCACTTTGCTCTGGCTGTGCTTGTGTCTCATGAATGTGGAAGCCATTGAGTTTTGTTTGCACAGATGCTTGAAGAAAATACTCAGTTTGCACTGGAAGCAATGAGGTTTTTATTGGAGATAACACTGCATGACATAGCTAGCAAGGAGGTTCTCTGACAGACCCTCTCAAGAGCCTTTGCATAAAGATGATTATACAAGCCAGAGGGGGATCTAGCTGCACCTTTTGCAGGTAGGATCACACACATACAATTCATTTGTATGTATGTGATGAGAGGAAATTCCATTCAAATGCTATACCCAGCCAATATACAGGGTAACCTGACTTTTCTAGGAACAGTGCCATGGGTAAGCTCTGAACTGCACAGAAAGGAAAAAGATTTCAATTTTTTAAAAATGTCTTAATCCTGTTTATCTGCTACCTGTGCCTAAACTGTCCTGGCTGCATTGTCAAGCCATCTTTTGGCTGATTGGAGTCTCATTGGTCCAACCAGGGAACCAAAACATTTCCATGTAACTTACATGATCAACCACAACTAACAGCTACACTTGAATTCCAGCCACCGATTGTTGAATACTTGCTGGGAGTTGCGAATGTTCAAACAAAAAATGTGCAGACACTGGATAAATAAATTGGGATAAAGAGTAAGCCTAAAACTCATGGTCAGTAAGGGAATATTCCATGAGCAGAAAAAAGGATTATTTCCATGATCAAATTATTTTCTGTGAGTAAATTGCCCTGCTCTGCTCCCAGCTCCCACTGACTTCAGTGGGAGATGCCAGGTGCTCAGCTCTTTTAAAAATCAAACCACTTATTTAAGTGCCTAAATGTGGATATCAGAGCCCTTCTTTAAGCTTGGTCCTGTTCCGAGCTTGGTTAAATGACATAGCACTTGGATATCAGTAGCAGTGGCCGGGTTCCCAATGTTGCTAACACCAAAAGAGCTGGATGCCTATCCTCCCAAGGCTGCTTCTTCCTCTTCTTAAAACAATTCAAACTTTTTCCTTAGTCAGGTGGATTTTTCCAGTCTGTCCTTGCTCTGATTTAAACCAGTTTGCTCCACTTGAGGGCACCAAAGTTCTAATCTAACTCAAGAAAGTGACTGGGTGCTTCCCAGCAGAGTCTCTGTGTATCTCTGAAGTACCTCATTTAACAGGAAAAAAAATATCATGTGTTGGATTTAGCAATCTACCCCTCTGGAACCAAGATGATGAAATTCCATGTGCTGCGGGGGGAGGCGGGCGGAGGTTGTTTCCAATGGTTCAGAGCCCAGGGCCGTACTCTGCTCTCAGCCATGCTGGTGGAACTAAAAGCAGAATTTGGCTAGAAGTGCCCCCAAGACAATTAAGCTCATATCTACTGAGCTCACTTTGCATGAACAAGACTCATTCACACATGTGACTCAAGGCATCAGCATGTGCCAAAGTTAGCACATTTGGGCCACATCTTAAAGTACCTTCTCAGCTTTCTCTGAGTCTTTCCTGAGACAAAACTGCCACTGGCCTCTGTAGGAGTTCTGCCTAAGTAAGGGGCCTCAGTGAAAACTGAATAGGGCCCTTCATTTTCCTCTAGCACATATGTCCCCAGTTCCCTCACAGTCTTTGTATGTCTCAATTACTGTGAAGCTATCTTTCAATACATTCATCTTTGGCAGGCTCTGGTTGTATGGCACATTTCAAGGATTCATTTCATTCAGTCCCCCTCTCTCTATCTCTCCCCACTCCCCTATTCAAGGTGCCCTTCTTGCCCCAGATTTCCCCCATTATCTATATGGCTGCCTTTGTTTAGACAGAAATGATAAGCAGAACACATGCTTCTGCATAATTGCATTTTCATGCAAGCCACATAGCACTTACTAAACCCAATTTAGAGGCCCCATAGGTAATGAAATCAATGTTCAATTAATGTCACATGCAAAGTAATATTTCTAGAGATAAATCATGTATGACTAATGTATTGGTCATGCTGAGTAGTGTTTTTAGTGTTTAAATGATGTCCTTTGACTATTTATAAAGTATTTCTTGGGATGAATCTGGCAGTTCATTTGATGTGTTTACAGTGCATTTGAGCTACTGCACCATTTGTTTAACATACTGATATAATTGGTTCACATATTTTAGTCCCCCCTTTCCTCTGTAAACTTTTCAAAATGTAGCTTCTGATTTTGCACACAACATTATTTACATTCATAGAGCAGTGACATATTCATGTGCAAATCACTATGCATGAAAAGTCAAAGGCTGTCTTGAGGAACCTTATAAAATATGTCCCTCTATAAGTTATTTTCACTGTGATAAACCTTGGCTACTAATTTATACTATTTGTTGCTTGGACCATTTTCCCCACTTCCTTTCCTGGAACATAGGACATATGTTGCTGCTGGCTCCTCTTTCATTTGTCAGTGTGGCATGCACCCAGCACTCCAAAATCATGTATCAGGTCCCAAAAACACACACGCAGTTCTTCAATGGAGCTATATTAGCCATGTACCAATAACAGACTCCTCCTAGCTGCCAGCATGCTGGGAGAGTATGGGTTTCATTTACACTTGGGAGCTTATTCAATCACTCACCCTGCTGGCTGGATTTGAAACTGCAATGGAGCCTAGTGGAGGTATTTTCCCACCTACTAGTCATGATACATTAATTTTCTGTGTGGTCTCCTGGATTTCAGGGTCCTTCACTGAGCTGGAGATTGAAGGCTCACAGGAGATTAGGAGCACAAAACTGTTGAAATTGAGAAGCATGAAGGACCCCTTCCAAATGTGCACAGATGCCTTTTGACAGGTGCATGCTTGTCTGCATTCCCAATTAAGCAAGGTATCTACAGTATATCTGTGGTCACTGAGCATATAACGAAAAGGGAAGGAAAAGGAAAAGCAAGGGAAAGCCAGAACAAAGGGAGCCCAGCTGATAGCCCTTAACACTGTAAGGACTTTTTGGAGAGAGATCATCAAGACATGCACAATCCCCTACTCCTCTCCGGCTAATCTATATTGTAATTAGTACAGAGCTACATCACCACCATTCATCTCAGAAGTCCCCTTGATTCCCCTGCTGACCATAAAAGTCTAATCCAGTCACACCCACATAGTGGCAAAAGGGAATCGAGCCAACTAGTGAACTTGCAAGGAGTCACATAAGCACTCATGAGACAAGACAAGATTTTCTGAATTGCATACATCTAATTTGCATGCACACATACAGAAACTGCACACGTAAATTGTCAGCACCTACCACAACTGGACATTAATGACACCTTCCCTAAGCAGGTGGGGCTGCCATCATCTTTTGCACAGGTAAAAAGCCTCTTGTCAGATGTCTTGGATCAGGTGAAAAGAAGAGAACGAGGGTGGTTATTCTGTATATTGCTGTAACCCCTAGAAGCTCCAGTCACCGACTATAATCAACTGTGCTAGGTGCTGTACAAACAAAACAAAAAGACGGTCCCTGCCCCAAAGAATTATGGATAAAGATAATGAAAAATATTATCACTCTCCAGTATAATATGGCTATTATCCTACAATTTAAAGCATTTGGCTAGAATCCCACTGTATAAACCACTGTCCTGTACTTAGCATGCTATAGAATTGGTCCTTTTTGCTCCAAGCTTTACCTAGTCTTAAGGAAGTGGCACTTGTCCTTCTAATAATAGGCAGGTGTTTGAACCTTTGCTAGGGTCCTTGGATGAACCCATGCCACTCTCAGGCTAAAGCACATCAGATGAGTTTGACACTTGATCCTCAATGGGGTTAGCACTTCTAGCCGTGGTTCAGAATATTGGTCCTGTTGAAATGTAGCACTGGGAAGTTGCAAGCATGTTAGTACCGGCACCTGGTTGAGAAACATTTTCCATAAATAATAAAAATCAGAAGGAATTGGAGACCAAAAATGGAAGTGCTACTTCCTTACTGTATCAGTTAACCCAGACCTAAAATATCACAAACACATTTGCAGGCATATAACTGTATTTCATTAAGCTCTTCATTACAGCCAACCTGGAGTCTCCATGGTAAAGACCTCGAGCACATGCCTCCCTGCCCTCTGGAAAGCTGAGCTTCCATGCAGTGCTTCAGCTCTGTAGAGGATGCACGCCAGGTTATGATGCCACTGGTTTAGGAGAGCGTGAGGGCAGTGCAAAAAATTCCCACTATTGCAAGAAAACAATGTGTTTAGCAGTTTCACAAGAAGTGAAATTCCCTGCAGTTTCACTGCACATAGAATCATAGAAATGCAGGGCTGGAAGGCATCTCAAGCAGTCATCAAGTCCAGCCCCTTGTACTGAGGCAGGATCAAATAAACCTAGACCATCCCTGACAGGTATTTGTCCATCCTGCTCTTAAAAACAACCAGTGATGGGGATTCCACAACCTCCCTTGGAAGCCTATTCCAGAGCTTAACTTCCATTATAGTTAGAAAGTTTTTCCTAATATCAAACCTAAATCATTGTTGCTGCAGACTACGCCCATTATTCCTTATCTTACTTTCAGAAAGAACAATTGAGCACCAACCTCTTTATAACAACCCTTAACATATTTCAAGATTGTTATCAGGTCGTCCCCCACCCCGTCTTCTTTTCTCAAGACTAAATATGCCCTCTTTTTTTTTAAAAAATCCTTTCCTTATGGGTCAAGTTGTCTAAGCCTTTTATCATTTTTGTTGTTCTCTTCTGGACTTTCTCCAATTGGTCTACATCTTTCCTAAAGTGTGGAGCCCAAAACTGGACACAGTTCTCCAACGGAGTCCTCATCAGTGCAGAGTAGTAAGACAATTACTTCCTCTGTTTTACATAGTACAGTCCTATTAATACACACCAGAATTATATTAGACTTTTTTGCATTTGCATCACATTGTTGACTCATATTCAATTTGTGATCCTCTAAATCCTCAGATCCTTTTCAGCAGTACTAACACATAGCCAGTTATTCACCATTTTGTAGTTGTGCATTTGATTTTCCTTCCTAAGTGAAGTACTTTGCACTTATCTTTGTTGAATTTCATCTTCTTGAATTCAGACCAATTCTCCAATTTTTCAGGGTGGTTTTGAATTCTAATCCTGTCTTCCAAAGTGCTCACAACCCATCCCGGCTTGGTGTCATCTGCAAATTTTATAAGTGTACTCCTCATTCCATTATCCAAGTCATTCATGAAAATACTGAATAGTATTGGACCCCTGTGGAACCCTACAATATACGCCCTCCCATCTGACAGCAAACCATTGATAACCACTCTTTGCATATGGTCTTTCAACCAGTTGTGCACGCACTGTGTAGTAATTTCATCTAGACCATATTTCCCTAGTTTGCTTTTGAGAGTATCATGGGGAAATGTGTCAAAGATATATCAAATCTATAGCTTCCCCTCTATCCACTAGACCTGTTACCCTATCAAAGAAGGAAATTGGGTTGGTTTGGCATGATTTGTTCTTGACAAATCCATTCTGGCTGTTCCTTATAACCCTGTTTAGATGCTAGAAGACTTCTCTCCCCAGAGATCCCGCCAGCTCTCCCATAAAAACTTCTCATGTCCTTCCACCAACCACAAGGCACAGCTTTCTGCTGACCATTCATCTGGCTAAGAAGAGCTGGAGCCAGCGTTACTGCTACTCTTGAGGCACTGGGAAGAGTCTCTGAAATGTGATATGATCCTCCCTAGGCCTGAGCATGCCACTCCTGCATGAAATAGGGTCATTTATATAGGAACATGTCATCATGCTACTGCAACTCAGAGTGAAGGTGGAGATTGGAGAGAGGCAGAACTGGAATTAGTTTTTGCAAAAGAACATCTTGGCCAGGGTTTATTTGGACCTGGATTCTATTCTATCCAAACCCTCAAAGTGGAACGATGGAGGTAGGGTGAGTTAAATAGCTTTGACTGGGGTTCATCTCTATACAGATTCTCTTGAAGTAGCAAATGTATAGGATTGTCTGATTCTGCCGTTAATGGTTTGTGTGTGTTTTCCATATACAAAAAACAAAAACATGTTGATTCAGGCTGCAGGTTGTTTACTCCAGATCAAGGAAAACTGTACCAACATGCTATACATTTATTTTTTTTAAAGAAAGGAGAAGTAGATAGCTAAAGATAAAAGTCTCATGAATCACATGACTCCAGTAGCTGGGGCTATATATTATGAGACTAAAAAAATAATGAGAGTTGGTGACATGGAGTAGCTACAGTGTTGAATCAAATGTGACCCCTACACTAGGGACTAAGCCAGGCTCAGCAATTATCTGCTTCTGACCAGGATCTCTTTTGAAAATGCTCTGAATAATGGACCTGAATCGGTGATTTCACCCACTGCTTCATGGAGAAAAGGTGATTGCAAGCTGTTTTTCCACTACGCATTTAACACCTTTGAACTTTATTAGGAAAACAGGAAACACATTTATTTTGTAAATGACCAGCAAACGGGCATTGTCGTGACTGCATGAGGACACCTCTGCTTGGAGCTTCCAGAGAAAGCAGTACCTAGAAATGGCGATCAGCCCAGGGAGCAAAGACTCATTTCTAAAGAGCCTACAAAAAGTGGGAAATAGTACCTGACCTTTGCCCTGTGTTCTTGCCAGGTGGGGAAACAGACCAATAGGCCCAGCTGTGAATGTGCATGTGTAAACTTTGTATTGTATATTTTTCCAAATTAAAAGCAAAAGGATCACAAAGGGGCCGTGCTGTCAGCCTGTTAAAGGAAATGTCATCAATATCACAGAGCTTTACAAAGAGTTGGGAAGCATTCACACCTTTCTCTATACATGCTTGTTAAAGTAGTCAGCTACAGCCCTGAAGAGGTGGGGTTTCCGTCTCACACTGAAATGTCATCTCCAATTCTCCCAGCTGCAAAATGGGTGCTTTGTCCTTCGGGTTAGAGCAGTCAAAGGTGGTTGGACATGATGCTGGCTATGAAGCAGGTGTGCTTCAACGGCATCAGCCCGAGAAGCAGTTGGCTTAGGGGAACTGTGACTTTGACTCCTTGGCATACTATAATAAAAAGTGATTCACTTACATATAGAGCTTGGTCTGTGTTAAACTATAGAATTTCTGAAGTGTACCAAGTGGAGGGTTCCTCTGTCCCAGGCATAAGCAGCTTAAAACTCTGAGAGTTTCTCAGCTTATGATTTTATGGTCTTAAGGGCAATGTCAAATTTTTAAACCTCTACTCTCACAGGATAGACAGTTCAAATGTCAGGTTAAGCACGTTCAGCAAACTATGATTTGATCCCACTGGATTCAATGACATTTTTCCATTGACTTCAATGGGAGCAGGAACAGGCCTTATGTGTCTATAGATGCTATTTGTTAGCCTTCTGGGTAATTTTCAGAATACTTACGATGGGATTAGCTGAGTGGAGGAGGTGGGTTTCCAGGGGCTGATTCATCAGAGGCATTTAAGAGCAATGTAGGCTATTTCAAAATCCCCCCTGTTAAGAATCCAGCACAAAGCTATCTGCAGTATTTCATTGCATGGTGTGTATTCCTGGGTGGATAGCTCTGCAAAAAGAAAGTATTTCAAACTGAAAATGAGAGAGAGAGAGAGAGATATTATATGGGAGTGCGTGAATAGCAGTGTTTGTTACAAAAGTCACTTTTGAATTGATTATAAAGCTAGTTGTTACAGATATGTACACAGCACGAGACATAAATCAAGTGCGTACAGGGCTTAACAGGTGGATGCCGTTCATAGTTTGTATAAGATGCTTCCTTGGCAAGTAGTTTCATCTCTGGATTTCTGCCCAGAGACCAGGTGCTCCCCACTGAGTTACGGCTAAACCTCATAATACTTTCCCCACCAATGTTACCGTTACATTTTTTGCACTGGGAAGGAAACCTTGCCCTAAAGGAGTTCCAGAATGGGTAGTAGGTGCATGGAGAAGACATCTCTGCTCTGCAGAGAAGCCCAGTTCCTAAGCCAGTGTTACATTGCAAACAGAAACTTCCTTGGGCAATTTCTTATCCTAACTGTTGCTCAGCTTTAATCAGTTCATAGAAATTTATTCTCCCTCAGCTGTTTCACCTGCTACCGAGTAGTGTGCTAGTTCATGATCCAGGAGCCTCTCCATACTGTCTTTCCATCTGTTCAGCCGCTCAACTCTTATCTCAGCTTCTAGGTAGTTCACGTTCCAAAGCCTCAAACCTCTATGCCCTGGGGGGTGGTTGTACAAAATTCTTCCTTTCTTTATAGGACAATAAAAAGTAGCTGGAGGATCAATGAACTGTGCCAGTATGCAGGTCTTTAGATGATAATCTAAGCCACAGAGGCAAAACATTCCATTCTGGGATTTACTGGTAATAGTCTCTCGGTCTTGCTTCCTCAGTTCTCTTTTAAATTAAGCACTGGCCTTTTGCACCTTTATGGTCAATTTACTGTCAACAGTTCTTACCTTCAATCCCCATTGTCATCAGTGGAAACTCTGCGGTGGACTGAGGCTAGGATATTGATGGCCCTTACACAGGATATTAGGAATGTCGGGATTCAGAGATAGTGGCTCTGTGAAATTCTCAAATCCATAAAACCAGATTTTGCCTTAAATGTGTAAAGATTACAGCTGGCCAGATTTTTTTTTCTAGCAGAAAACTTCAACTTTTGTTGAAAGACCAAAACCTAAAACTTTTTATTCCACGTTTTACCCAAACGTTTCCATTTTAGAGAGAACTTTTCCAAAACTTTTCCAGTTTAGAGAGAATTTGCCATCCAACCTAGCACAGAGGGCTCCACCGGAAGACGGCAGAAGTCTGCCATACACATTCAGGGCAGAATTTGGCTCTCAGATATGCCTGCACTTTGAGCTGGGTGTGTGATTCCCAGCTCAAGGAGACATACTAGAGCTAGTGCACTAAAAAAGCCCTTCCTGATGCTCATGCTGCCCTGGCTACATTCTGTTTTTAACATGCAAGCTCTCATCCAAATAATGTATCTATGTGTCCTCATGCTGGAATTTAATCTTCCAACTCCAGTGTAGACATGCCTTAAATCAGCTGCTCTGTAAACTCTTTGGGGAAGGGGCTATACCTTCTTATGTGTTTTACAGTGCCCAGCACAAGGGATTTATCTGTGACAAACCTTGATCCTGAATTGGGGGCCCCTAGCCACTACCATAATAATAGATAATAACACACACTTTCATCTTGAAATTAAACCCATTTGCTAGAAAAAGGTCTAGGAAAGGCATTTAAAAGGGGCAAACTTTTAAGCAACCCCCTGACATATTAGAATCCAAGGCCCAGATTTTCAAACCTAGATGCTTAGATCCATATATAGGTATCTAAATCAAAGTGGGTTGATTTTCTTAAGTACTGAGCGCCCAGAGTTCTCACTGAAGCCAGTAGGAGCTGCAGATGCTCAGCTGCTCTGAAAATCAGGCCTCTTTAATTTAGGCAACTTTAGACACTCAGGTTTGAAAATCTGGGCCCATCATCCTTTTACAGACAAACATTATCTTTCAGACAGTGTCCAGGCCAAAGAGGGATTTCAAAGGCCTCCAAGTAGCTGAATAAGGAGGAAGATACACAAACTGTCTTTCTACAAACAAGTTTATATTTATGGAGCAGAAAGAACAGGTGGGGATTAATATTCATGCGAATCATTGCCTTCGCTTGAGGAATGGGAGACCCAATCAAGTGGAAAGAATGAAGGAGTAGCTCATACACTCCAAAGTGTCTGAAAGCTGGAAGATGAAGGGGTGGATAATCACTCACTTGCAATCTTTCCTGCCTCAAGGAAAGGTGATAATGAGACTCTCCATGCTACAGAAGTCTGGTTTAGCAGATGCTATTAGACTTCCATGTATCTGTGTGCCACAGGACTGGCCAGTTACATGTTTTATCTTGTGCACTCAGATGAGTCTGCTTCATATTAAATGTTGCTTTTCACTTAGGAAGTGGCAGGAATACTGACAGAGCCTTGCTCTCCAGTGACAAATGAAGGAGACAGGATAATTCACTCCCAAAGAGAATAAAGGTCCTGTCGACACTGGCTAAAGAGATTGTTAGCCTTTTTTCTTATCACAGAAAGGTGCTGAACAGTGTGGAACATAAAAAGCCATGTGACGATGCATGTGGTAGATCCCAGATCCAAAGGACTGCGTGGTTTTCCTTAGCAAGTGGTTTTCACTTGTGACATGTGCACTCCTGTTTATTAGTGGGATGACCTCAGAAGCAAATGGAGTGGTTAAAAACACAGGAAGGAAATAAATAAATGCCAGTGTCTTTAACCTTTCAGCTCCTTTCCATATCAAGATCATGTCCAAGTCTTTTTCCTGGAAGAAATAGAAAATGGCACTAAAATATGTCAATGGCTGTTACCGTGCAGCACGGATTTTATTCCTTCGGGTGCAGTGTTTTATGTCACAACTCTAGTTTTTTTGACAATTCACAGCTCAAAATAGTTTCTTAGTTCCTTGGTTCAGGATTAAGGTAATTTGATTCTCTTTTTCTAGGCTGGAACCCTCCCTCTGCTTGTTACTGCATTCATTTTTGTTGCCCCTTTTCAAACCCAAGAGGCTAATCAAAGTTTGGGGCCCTGGGGATGCTACAGTTGAAGGTAGATATTGATGGAGCCTGGTATTTCCTTTGATGCAGTCTTGTCTATTTACCAGGAATATACAAAGTCCTGTCTCCCTAAACGCAGAAAGAACCAAGATCAAAAGGAGCAGTTTCTTAGCTTACAGACACCAAGGCTCTTGAGCTAACACCAGACCCAAAAACTCTTGCTCTAGCTTTTCCAAGGGTCATGCTGCATGAATGGGTTTCTGTGTGGCTTTCTTGATTCTCCCTGTCTCTCTCTCTCTCTCTCACTGGTCTGGTCTGTTCTCAGTTTGTTTGTGTGTGTGATCACTTCCCACCACCACCCAAAACAATACGCAAACAAGAGCTCCTAGGAGGGTTCACACACACATTTGTAAAATATGTTTTCTCTTCTGGTTTGCCCCTTGCTTTTTCCTCATGTGGTGAGGGAATTAACATTTGCCACCTAACAGGAGCTCTGTCCATGTCCCTGGGGATTCTCAATACAATTAAACTTCATTTTGTAGAGCATCTCTCCTGTGAACTGTAGCACAGTTGCTTTACAGAGGTACATAATATTTGGTGAGTAGAGAGAGAGAGATTAAGGGATATAAGCAAAATTGTACAATTATCCCTGTGGGGCTCTATCCTGATTCTTGCTCAGTCATTTCAGGTCTAATTGGCTCGCTTGACAAACCCAAAGTTGATTTTTCGAAAACTGGCAAGACAGCAAACTCCAGCCAGGATCTAAAACTTGATTCTCCTGAGGTTCCAGCCATTTGTAACAGCCCTTCTGTATCCCTCTGCTCCTTGCCCATCTAGCACTGTCCTCCTCTTGGTCGCTTAACACAATCTCCACACTGCTGCAGCAAGAGCCATCTCTTCTTATTGAACTTCTCTGCCTCCTCCCCATCCCGGATCTTCTTAGATTTCATTTTAAACCTCCCTTTGTTTCTCTCCCCCCTTGATATTTGACTCTGTGGCTGTATTATTTAACTCTGGGATCCAATTTGTGCGAAAGATCCTAGACAAAGTGACGTTGCAGTGTACCGTGTTGACTAACAGATAAATGAAACCATAAATGTCATAGCTTGTTGTCATCAGGAACTTGAAAAGGAAAGTGTTCTGCAAAGTGTTCACCTAAAAGGGGAAGGGGGATTATTTCCTTCCCAGGTGTTACATAATTCAGTAATAAACATCCAAATACACTCAGGGCCAAGCCCTGCCCACCTCATTCGTGTGTGTTATCTACTGACTTCAGTGGGAGTGTGAACAGGGCCACTGACTTCGGTAGATTTACCCAGATGAGTAATCGGAGCAGGATTTGACCCTGAGCTTATTTGCTGCTGTGGCCTGATGCATAAGGGACAGAAGTAAGGCCTAAGGCAACTTTCTAAACTCCTTGCACTAAAAGCAAAATAGGGCCCTACCCCGGTATAGGTGCCCAGGGCAGGGGGGCTGTGCAAACCACTGCACCAGGGCATTGGTGCTAACTGTCCCAAGAAGGTAGGGAAGAAATAAGTTCCTCCCCCTCCCACAGTGGCCCCTCAGAAGAGAGCTCTCATTGCACTCTGCGCAGGGACGGTGCAGCGGCTGCTTGCCCCCTGCCCCCTGAAGGACTCTAGGCGGTGTTGTGTCTCACTGCTCCCTCCCCTGAGGTGGTGTGGCTCCTTATCCCACCACAATGGGGTAGTGCTTAAAGGCACAGTCCAGCCCGAATGCTGCTATTTGAGCGTGGTGTGGAGTTTCCAAGAGGCCTGAATCATGCAACCCTTGTTTAGGCTGTGGGATTATTTGTGCGAGGAAGTGCTCACTAATGTGAGCAATAGCTGCGCTATCTAGCCTATGGGTACATCTACGTTACAATCACTACACCCGCACGGCTGTAGACACTTATGAGTTTTTCCATAACTGTAGTAAATCCATCCTCTCAAGAGGTGGTAGCTAGGTCAAAAAAATAATTCTTCTGTCAGCCTAGTGGTGTTTATACTAGGGCTGAAGTCGGCTTAACTACATCTTGCAGCATTTTTTATACCCTTGGGCAAGGTAGCTAATTGACCAAAGTTTTAGGCATAGACCAGGCTTCTGTCAACATCCTAAAGAAGGGGGAAACTCAGTTCTGATTCTGCCATGGGCTTTTATTCATCTTACAGCTATCTTAACAGTGGGGAGCATCAGGTTATAAGAATCAAACCACATGTCAACAACAAACATCTGGACCTATGGCATGTCCTTTTTGTTCACCCAAATCTTTGCCTTTGCTCCATCCACTTGATACTTACATGGAAAAGAGATGTTAATGCAATGCTAAGTCTGCATGGTGGGTTTTTTTTTTTATATTTTATTTTTATCAGGACATGGAAAGTGTATTTGTTTTCATCCTTGCCAAACTCAAAAATATCTCAATACAATTTCTTCAATTTTTTTCCACTTTTGGGCTGAGACCAGGCATGGAAAGTTTTGGCTTAGAAAGAAAATTCTTGAGAAAGTTTATGAGCTCCAGAAAATAAGGCTTTATAACTGATACATTTGCAGCCTTCACAGTAACTCTGATAGCTCATGAAAGCTGTAAGGAAAACAGATCTGAACTGTTTCTTTACATCTGCAGGCTAATACTTACCAATCTCCTTTGTGCTCTGAACCAAGGCCCAGATCCTCAAAGGTTTTAGGTGCCTAGCTCCCATTGAGGATCCGGGCCTAAGTCATTATGCCTTTACATGCAGTACCATCTTCCACAGCAGAGCATGCAAGCCTTCTCAATGTTTAATTTACTACCGGGGCTTCGTGTTATGACTTGTTTGGCATTTGTAGTGTGATTCAGTTGAAAGTGCTTTGCTGAATGATATTATCAGTTTATCAGGGGGTTTGTACTTCGTCAACTTTTAACCTTTCTGCTGGAAATTTGCAAGAGAGAAGGTATATCATGCTATAGTGATATCAATCAGGCAGAAAATGTATCATTCTCTGTCTCTGACTTCCCCTTTTGTGACTTCTTTAGTTGATTAGTATTCTGCTGGAGCTGGATGACATTCCCAGGATGTTGCTCTACTCCTACCCTTTGAAATCTTAGCTCAAATTCTGTCCTGGTATAAGTAGCTTTAACTCTTATGGGACAATCTGGTCTGAACTCTGTGGTGTAAGTTACACCTTGGGGGATAAATTCATCTCTCAGTTACACCAGTGTAGTCCACTGATGCCAAAGGATTTGCACTGTTGTAACTCAGAAGAGAGTTTTGGCCTGGATGTACGATTGTCAGAGAGTGAGTTGTAAGTGGTAAGGTAGTGCAACTACTGACTCAGTATTTTGTGGGCCCAGCCAATCCCTGCACTTTTAGACAAAGAACCAGACCCTGATGTCAAATATATGTTGCATAACCCAACAGAGCTGCCACGTGCTTTAAATTTAAAGGCGATCACCTCAGCCATCAGCTCACATGTACATTAGGTTATATAGCTCCCCCCCCAATCAAAAAAAACCCCCAAACCTAAGAAAGGGGTGGGGAAGAAACCTAACAAAGAGGCAAGTGAAGACAACAAAAAACAGAGGGTATAGAACAACTTGTTCAAATGAGCTTGACGCAATGAATGAATGGATGTCAGGGCAGCAGGTGTCTGCTGCTGCTGCAGATGTATGAGGTCCTCCTTCCTTCACTGAACTCCAGAGGTCTCTCTAGAAGGAGAGAACGAGGCCCCAGTTTTGCAAATCACTTAAGCATGATCTGAACATGAGCGATTCCATCCCTTTTCAACAAAGTTCTGAGGCATATGTTTAAATTGAAAGACTTTGGCATACAGGGTGCTGTGCCACTCTGGAAGGCTGCCAACATCAGCATCGTCTGAACTACCAAAAAAGGGAAAGAAAAGAAAGAGGCAGAAGAGATGGGTGGTGAGACGAGAAAGATGGATGGCGTATGTTTTATTTATCTGCTAAAGCAATATTTGGCTGATTTCTAACTCTGGACTCTATCAGCAAGAATTGGTTTCTCTGGCTCCTTCTAAAGAAACCACAAAGAGTTTAGAAGTAGCTGTATAATTATAGATGCAACATCTTCATTACTTTTTCATGTATATTGGTATATTACATCAAGGCAAGGGGGTTTCTAGTAAAATGAATCGACCAGCTGCAAATAACAAGACACACATGCATATAGAAGGGAGCTATTTACAAACAAAAATAACCACAACTGCTACTGCTACAAGTAAATATTGCTCCCTTTCCTTAAAAGTGAAAACATGCAAGAGTGATCTTTTGCTTAGTTGTTTTACAGACCTGGGCAAAAATATTTCACAACAGTTTTTGCAAAATTTCCTGCAATTTTTTTTGCTTCTCTTTGCTCCTCCAAAATCTTAATGGAATTTCACAAGAAATGTTAATTTGGCAGCAAAAACTTATGAAATGGTGAATTTTTTAATGTTTCCCAAGGAACATGCTTTTTGTGAGAGCATTTAATGACAATAGGACCAATTTCAAATCTGCAATGAGGTACAAAAATCCTCCCGTTTCAAGTATCTTGAATATTGTTGCAAATTATTTCCCCAGCTTTCATTGTTATGCTTCAGATAGTAATGACCTGACCAGATGTCATTCATATCAAAGGGGGTTTTCACCATTGACTTTAACAGGAGCAGGTCAAGTTCAACGTATGATATCACATAATACTACATAAATTAAGGGAAGGATAAATTCTGTGGTTTCTTTTATATGAAAATGCTTTTTGCACAAAACAGGTTTAAAAAATACAGGACAGTGAACTGAGCAAGGCCCTTTGATTAATTAAACCAAAAATCTGCTGTGAGTTCAAGAGCCCAAAGAGAGTTCTTAATCACACAATCAAAACTATTATGTCAGGAAAGAGCCTCATAAAAATCCAATCATGCCCTTTTTGGAATGTGATGAGTTTTACATAGGAAGCTGTTAATCAGGAAAGAGCAAAAGGAGGGTAACATACAACAAATGGGCTGACTCTGGTGAAAGAAGGACAAGATATGACAGAAATATATATAATGAGATACAAAGCTAAGAAACAGATTTTTAGGAACTAGACTCTAGAAACTAGATTTTCTTTATCACTCCTGCATCTACACGTCCCCTTGTTCCAGTCTCTCTTTCCAATCCTTATTCCTGTTCTGTTCTAGTCCCTGCCTCAGCCTGCTTCCAGTCACTACTCCTGTTCTGGGGTCTGTTCCCTCTGGCTTTTGACCTCTGGCTTTGATCCCCAGATCTGCCTCTGGCTTACAACACAGGTGACCCTCCAGCTCTGGCATTCAGCTTCTGTTCCTCTGGTACTGACTCTCCACTCGTTCCTGGATTCTGCCTAAGCTGGACCCAGCTCTAACCAGTAGGCAGAACTCTCATTTCAATCAATAGGCCTAACTGCCCACAGCCCAGTCAGCTACGCCCACGTGAAGATGTACAGTCTGGGTGCATCAGTCCTTTGCTAAACCAGCCTGTAATGTAGCATTTGACATAATGTCCTGTACAGCTCAGAGAAGCATTGAACTGCGTCTTACTTCAAATCCTGAAGGGCTGAAGCCCCTACGACATAAGGTTGTGTCTACACTAGGACTTTTCCCTTAATGCACTGGTGGTAGCACCAGTTGGAGTGCTAGTATAGCTTGGGCTGCAAGTGGAAGTGAGTGGTTTAACCACCACGTCATTATCATGCTCAGAAAAAGTCTGGACAACAGGATGGTTAAAATGCCAGTAGCAGCTTGGAACCTTGTCTACATAAGTATTACCACCAATTGAGCTGAACTGGAGGTGGCAACGATGGGAAACTCTTGGCAACAGATCCTCGTTGAGCGGGATATGTCAGTTAAAGGAGGGCACTGAAGATCAGTACTCCTGAATTCTATTCCTGGCTTTGTCATTGACTTACTGTGTGGCCTTGGGCAAGTCACTTCAACTCTCTGTACCTCAGTTCTCCCATCTTTAAAATGTGCATGATAACGCTTATCTCCCTTGCAGAAGTGTTGGGGGTCTAAGTTAATTAAATGCTTCATGATCCACACATGAAAGGTGCATGCTATTTTTTATCCCAGACTGAGAGATTTTTTACCCAGTTCTACCTAGCAAGTCTGTTTCTTTGCTCTCTATATTTGTTCAAATTCATTTTGCAGTCAACCAACTTGAAGACGTTTTCTTTTTAAAGAATTTTTTATGCTGATGCTGAAAAAGGAAATACAAATGCCTTGCCATGGTTCCTGGAAAGTGAGAACTCAAGTGAGAACTCGAGAAATGATTTCTGCAGAGCTCTTTGAAAACTACCACAATTTATCTTGCTTGCAGAGAATTCATTTGTAGGAAACAAAAAGGCCTGATTCTGAGCTGCCTTCCTGGGAAATAAATCAGGAGTGACTCCCCTGAGTCAATGAATTAGAGTGAATTACACAGGTGTAAAAGTAAGAAGATTCATGTCCATATGTGGGCCAAATTCTGATCTCTGTTATACTGATGGAAATCTGGAATAACTCCATTATCATCAGTGGAATTACTTTGGATTTACATCAATGTCATTAAGATCAGAAACCGGTTGTCTTTGACTCAGTGAATTTGTCCGCTCTCCTTACTAGCAAGCCTTTTATTAGAGCTCTTATGCCCTGAAAATATAATAAACTGTTAGGAGCAAAGTCTTATTTTTAAGAAACTAAAGAAAAAGTATATTAGGCTGAATTCTTTTCTCACTAATGTAAATCCACTATCTGTCAAGGAGGTATTCTGGATTAGACCATGTTTCATTACTGAGCAGAATTTAGTCCTGTATTTGAGAAATCTGTTTTCATTTCCTATTTCTTTTAAGTGGTGTGCACTGTACTGGGATACATGTTATGCAAAAGTGCATGGAAGAGGGTGCAATTAGGCCTGCTCCATAATGTCAGTAGCACCATTTTCATACTTAAAGTTGCACAAGGGCTTCAGTTACCAGCTCTAGTTTTAACATCTCAACTGTTTCAGATCTCACCAGGAAGATACTTTGTACACAAAGTATCAATCAGTTGAGGTTTTTGTTAAGGATCAGTGTAGATTGTGCTTGCTTCTTAAAATGTGTAGTGCCTCCCTGCACCATGCCCCAAAATAAAAAAAATACGTATTTTTACAAGTTACAGAGTTTCAGAAACTTTTCTGTTCAATTCAATCTTAAAAAAAAAAGTGTAATTTTTAAAAGTATTTTATATTTAAGCAATGTGTGCCATATTGTCAGATGCCAACGGGAAAAGAGATTGAAAATAACCCAAATATTTAAGCAAAGAAAAAAATATCACAAGATCAGACCAACAACGGGAACCATTACAATGCGTATTATGGAAGTGAAAGAACTTCAGTGGAATTCAGCATAAAACAAAATGATGGCAACATAATTTGGCCTGGGGTAAAAAGGAAAACAAATAAATAAAGGAAGGAAATGAAAGGCAAAAAGCCCCCAAAAAACCCGAGATTACAGTAATGCTATGGTGATGGCATAAACTCAAAAAAGCAAGTTAATTTAGTTTGAAGATCCCACTCGGCCTAGCTAGTGAAGCATCTAGAACTGCTTATCTTTGAAATCTTTATATATTACAACTATTGCCATAGCTAAACCCAGCAGAAATGTTTAAAGGGGGAGCTGCTGCCCAAATTATGACTTTCTTTGATTGAGCTGGAATATGCTACCTATACAATATTCTTTGAACAGAATGCTATTGTAACGTAAGGCAGAATTTAGAAACATTTGCAACATTTCACTAGACAAAAGCCTGTGGCTGGATTCTGATCTCACTTTTCGTGGTTTTATACTAGGTGTGAGTCCATTAACTTCAGTGGGTTTACTTTTGATCTATATCACTGTGAGGGTCAGATTCTAGCCCCCTATTAATTTTATTTCATCACCAGTGTGAAGCCTCATCTGGCTAGAGCCATCAAATATGATTTCTAACAGCAGACAATATCAGCCAAGTACTTATAGTATCTAAGTCAGTTGGGGCTGCTGAAGATTGCTAATGAAGTAATCCATCAGGGACCTGTCACTGTTGAACGTTCTCTGTGGCATGGTCCCCACTGGATGATATGGGGCCTTGAAGATCTGCCAACAGGTAGCAGCTGAATCTGCTGGTACAATGTGTAAGAACTGTGCACCTCAGTTCAAGAATGAGTTGCACTGTCACATAGGGTGGCTTTTGGCAAATGTATGTTAAAGTCAACAGTGGCTAGATGAAGACTTTCTGTGGCCCATATTCACAATGAGAATCTGCAAAGCCATCTTATATAGTAAAATACAGGTAGTCACTATTTAGCTGCTTCTCTGACACAGCCAGCAAAACCAACCAACCAAAAGAAAAAAAACCCTACTGTTATCATGACACAAGGGAGAAACTCCCTTCCTCCCACCCGCATTGCAAAAAAAAGCGCAGTTCTATTGCTCCTACACTTACACTGTCTCCTCCACTTTCTATGCTTTTGACCACTGAGAAATTCAACAAACTGTAAAACTGTGGTGCAGTAAATTCCACTGAAAAGCTGTATAAACATTTTCATAAAATCAAGACTCATAGACTCATAGACTCATAGGTCAGAAGGGACCAATATGATCATCTAGTCTGACCTCCTGCACAAGGCAGGCCACAAAACCCTACCCATACACATTTATAACACCCCGAACCCATGACTGAGTTATTGAAATCCTCAAAAGTGAGATTTGAAGACCTCAAGCTGCAGGGAATCCATCAGCAAGCGACCCATGCCCCACGCTGCAGAGGAAGGCGAAAGACGTGTGAGGCTGGTGTATATTTGGCACCAAAAAAATAAATAAATGTATGGGATCACTTCATATAAATCACATATGCAATGTGTGAATGGATTATGGGTCATGACAGATGGGTAACGTAGTGAACATCTGCCCTCATCACCAAACCACCACCAAACTAAATCCAAGTGGCAATTTTTGCTCAGCCAGGAATACGGGCCTGATCCAAAGTCCTTTGAAGTCAATAGGAAGAATCCATTAATGGACTTTAGACTGGTCCTTAGGATAGCAGGCAATACTACAGAATACTGTTTTTGGGAAGACCTTCAAGGAATCACTCTAAGCAGATATTCTGATGAACAGATATTCTCCCAAAATTGGATGATCCAGGGCTGTTAAACAGAGAGAAAGAGATGGAGGGAGGCAGTTTATGGGCTCTGGTTGTCTCTTGAAGTACCTACTTTCCTTCATAAGTCTAAAGGATGAGTCCACTCTGCATAAACATAACAAGTTCTCCAGATACCACCTAATGCTTATTCTCCAGTCCGAACCAATTCAAATCCATTGACTTCTGTGTGAGGCTTTCCATTGATTTCAATGTGCACTGGATAAGACCCTTACTGCCTAACATTATACAACAGTAGAACTTTACCCTGGTGGTGGACTAGGGCCAATAAGGATGTAGGCATGCAACTAATTATTACTTTTATTTTTAATTCATACTATGGTAGCACTTAGGGGCCCTTAATCCCATTGTGTCATTGTGGTAAACACTATACAAACATATAACAAAAAGACAGCTCCAAACAGTTTACAATTTAATGCAATTAATTGCATCTTTATGAAAGACATTGAATTTCATGGCATGTAATACTTCAACCCAGTGATAATCCTTGACATGGTGGATGTTTTGCAAAGTGGCCAGTTGCATTTTCTTTCCAGGTTGTTTTAAATTAAATATCAATTGTATGAAGCTACAAAATTTTCATCTTTGAAATAGAACAAAAGGGAAAACAAACAGTAAACAGGCCAGAAACAACTGAATTTTTAGTTGAAACACCATCCTGGTAACACACAGTGTGCCTTTAAAGATGAAAATCCTTGCTGACAAACTTCAAATTTTCTCTTTTAAAATGAAAATCCATGCTGGCAAGCTATAACATTTCCAGTCTAAAACGTCTAAGATAAAGGCATTGTTTTAAGAGCAGAAGACACTTTTTATAAAGGAATGTTAATCTGCTAGGAGAAAATAGGAATTAAAAACACTTTGACCCAACCAAAATTAATATTCTGTACAAAGATTAATGAAAGTCTTTTAAAAAGTGTAAAAAATAGAAAAATGCAATATTTTGAAGATATTAAAACTTTATTTAGCCAAAGGAAGTTCTCAAAAAGACGTCTTACTTTTTCTTCTCATGTCCCAATTCAGCAAAGGACTTAAGCATGTTATTTAGCTTTAAGTACCTGTGGAAGACAATAGGACTACTCACATATTTGAAGTTAAGCATATGCTTTGCTGAGCAGCAGTGGGATTACTTTGCTCAATCTGGGCCTCAATCAGTGTCTCTTCCACATCTAGAAGACCTTTTATCTGTTCTCTTCTGGGCATACATGGCTTCTTGTGGTACTGCTAATCAGATGAAGTTAGGGTGAAGGAGAGCCCACATCCAAAAACAAACAAATACTAAGATTGCCAGTCAATAAAAAGCCCTGGATCTTCAGCTCCAAAATCACCAACCTATGGTACTTGCATTAAAGGACTAACTGTGGCCTCCTCTACTTTAAATATGTCAATTGATTGTTACGTTCCTCAGCTGATTAAAATGCACCTTGCAAAAGTATTGATAGGGAAGCCTTGATGAAGGCGAAGTACCTGATAACTTATAGAGGTAATTGATGGAGGATCAATAGACAGAACACACTGACACAGTTCAATGAACTCTCACAGTTGTCATCAGCTGGGTACCAGTGGTAGCAGCAGAGTACACACCTTCATGATGTAGCTGTAAAAACACCTGACCTGAGCTGGGTCTACACTAGCACTTTCACTATTGACATCACTGGTGCAGCTGAAAAATGAGCATCAAATTTGCTAGCATAGACGGGGCCAGTCAGTGGCGGAACTGGGAGCACAATCCGGGCTTCCTGAATCCCAATTCCTTGCTCTAACTACTAGATCATATTCCTTCCCTGTGAACCAGTCAGTCCCTACAGTGCAGCAAACCACATGAAACGTAACTCTCTCCCAAAATTTTAACATGAACGTCTCATAAGAAATCCTTTAGGAGTGACTCAAAATTCCAGAATGAAAGCATCTTATTAGCACTCTCAGTTTTTCAGACACTGCGAATATCCCTTTAGCAACAGTCATAGCTTGGTAAGGACACAGTCACAGTTAGCATCTACATCAGTAAAGACTTTGGAGCCTGGTAATTCAGCAGCAGCCTCAACAAAAAAGGAAATCCACATTAAATAGTAATTTAAATGTTGCTCAAATAGCATTGCATTGATTACATGACTTTCTCCTGCACCCGCATTTGCTAAAGGGAAATTAAATTCACTTTTGAGATAAATACAGGAGATAAAGTTGGCAAACTACGAACTTTCAAGCTACCAACTTTCTAGTTCAGCCACAGGGTGGGGGCACAGCTCTGGGGATTTTGAGCTCCCAGGCAGAAGAAGCAGAGTGAAGCACTGTGATTGTCATTAAGTCAGGAATAGGATCTCTCAGGAGCTGGGTCCTGGGGGCACTTGCCTGGAACAGAAAAAGTTTCTAAGTATTGAACTTAAGGCAAGAGGGAAAAATAAATAAATATGACTTTGAGATAGAAACATAAGGTTAAATTAAATCAAACTTGAAAGAAAGAGCAATTAACTTGGGGGTCTTATCAGACCAGTTCTATGGTGCCTGCTCCTACTCCTTCACATTCAGGCCTTCCCTGCAACTGTTCATCTCCCTCTGCGTCCTGTTCTTCACACTGGTTCAGACCTGCATGGCAGTGTTACAGTTCTTCCCTTCCTTTCCTATCTCCCATACTGCTCTTCTCTCAGACCACCTACCGATAGAGTTTACAGGAGCCCTACAACCTTTTTCTTCCCACTTTGAGCACTGATACTTGGGAGTGATACACTTAAAAAATGCCTTCTCTCTTAATATTACTGTTACGGAGACAGATTGTTGTTTTGCGGTGTATCAAAACAGAAAATGTGCACGCGCGTGTGTGTGTGTGTTGGAAAAATTCAGACAACATTTTTGGTAGGAATTTGCCAATTTGTGAAAGTAAAAATGTCTTGTGGAAATAGTTCTTTTCTAATGAACTTCTGGTGGGCCCCAGGCAGCATTCTATACAACCTGCCTGGTTTCCTGACAGCTTGCCCACCTGGGTCCTTGGCAGCCCACTGAGCCAGGAGCCTTTCATTTGAGAGTTGGCACTTCCAAGGCTGTCACCACTGCCAAACACTAAATAGCAGGTCATGAACCTGACCAGATTGTTGTTAACTTGACAAGAAGAGTCTGGTCAGGTTCATGGCTGCTATTCAGTGGTAGGCAATGGTGAAAACATCAAGGATCATGTCAGTTTCATTCAGCAGCTGCCATAACTCCCAGGGTCCATGGCACTACTTCAAGCCACCAGGAGGGCAGCTGAGGTGTCCCAGAGAGTCGAGGAGCCTGTTGCCTTTCAGAAATGCCGTACCTTGATGTGTCCAAAATGAAATATTGCAGGATTTCAGTGTTGCAAACATTTTTGAGTTTTTGGCCTTTTGTCATGATTCAGGATGAAAATTATGTCTGAACACCTGAAAATTTTCACAGAATTAAAATTCAGTTTCCTAGCTACCTCTAATGCACACTCCAGGCTCAATTTTCAATTGTACCAGAGCTCTGCATGGCACACGTGAGGAAGAGCATGGGACACACTTGACCTTTTGCCACTTTTCTGCCTCCCTCAATCCTGGGACAGCCACATGTCAGTTTGGCTCCTGGGACAAGTTAGAGAAGTTGCAGGGCTGCTCCCACTTACACCAGGCATAAAGGTCCCTGTAGGAGCCAATACACCTGCCAAGGACTACCAACATACGTCAGCGCTCTAGACACACCTCTTCTAGCTCCTGAAACAACCTCTATGGTGTGGGACTATGAGCAGACCTTAAGGGTCACTTTACTTTGCCTGGGGATTTACTTTACCTTTAGGGCAGCTTTAAGTCCTTTTGTGGCACCATGATGGCGCAAGGGGACTTAGAGCATGTCAGGATCTGGCCTCCTGTTCTGTGCATCTTTGCATGTGTATTTTTGATATTAAAACAAATGTTTCCATACTGTGCAGGCAACTTCTCAAACCAACATGTCCCCCTGAACAATCCCCACCTCCTTACAGTGGACATTGTCATCCAGCTAGGAATGAAAACAACTTAGATCTGTACAATAAATCTACAGCCAACTTCAACTGTATCTTTATTGATAAGATTTTTTTAATTTCATATAATATGATATGGAGCCTAAATCAAACCTCAGGGTAACAATGTCATTGAAAGACAATGTGTGTCTTTCATTAGCATAATTTCATTTTTTTGCTCCTAAACAGAAAATTTTCCTAAAGATTAGGATAAAGGAACTCTAGCAAGGACAAAGCTTTTTGTTAAATTAAGAAAGTAATGACCATTTTCTTTTGCCTGGGGGAAATCATCGTTTATTATATTAAGGGCTTTTTGTTTTGGCATTGTAGATAAGCTAGATAGTTCCTAAATGTGTATCTAATAAGTTTTCCTCCATTCTTTTGGTGGTAATAAAACAATAATAATAGCTCACATGGTTAACATTTGTTCATTCTTTTTCCCTTGAGATGTTAAAATATTTTTCTTTATTTTTAAGGGGAAGAAATATGTATTCATATTGGTAGTCTGGAGAACGTATGGCCATTATGCTGCATTGTGATGGTTCAATAGCCATTTGAGACAGATTCTTAGATGTATAAATCAACATAACTGTAAAAATCAATGCGAGGGATGCCGATTTGCACCAACTTAAGGTCTGTCCTATTTGTGTGTGCTGTTACCTAGCTCATGTGTGCAGTTCTACTCTGCACATATTACAATTACATGACCAACTGTTTTTTTAAATAGTCACATTTTGTTTGGTTCATATCAAGAAAGTATTTCCCTTGTGTACTGTGCACTGCAATGGTAAAAGTGTGTGTGGACACCACAAATACACAGTCAAAATTTAAAATGGATCATCTTTCCATGTGTGTCTGTATACATTCATCTGTTTGCATATATAGATATATATATATATATTTTGTGGTAAACTGCCCACTTCCCTGGTGGGTCTTGCGCTTTTACCTTCCGTTTGGGGTCAGGGTGCCCCCAACTACCTAATATCCCCTGGCTGTAGCAGAGCTCCGTCTCCTGACCTGGGAGGGAAATGTCTCCTCAAGCTACTCCACACCTTTTGGTAACTTCTCCTGCATTTGTTCCTTCCCCTTCCTTTAGGGAAGGCAGGGTTTAAATACCCCTGGCCTGGACCTTCATTGAGTCCAGGTGCCCTCAATTGCCCTCCTGTGCTTTTAGGCAGAGGTTATTTTTAACCCTTTCAGGCCCTCATACTGGCCTTGGTATACTCTTCCACAGCCATCTGGCCTGACTTTACCACACTATATATAGGGGAGGGGGGTAGTTGTGTATATCTGTCAGCATTTTCTGTCTTCAAGCATGTGTATGCCTATGTGTACTGTAAGTACTGCCTTTTGTATTTACCTTTGTTTGTGTATGTGTGTATTTTTGTTGTAATCTGTGTGTGCATATATTGATCCGTCTCTTTATATTAGAGATATATATACACCTATCTCTGTGTGTGTTTCTTGGTCTGTTTCTAATCTCTGCCTATTTGTCTGTACAGATTTCTTTTTGTGTGTAATGTGCATGTGTGTGTTTATTTCTCTGAGTGGGCACACATGTCTTTACCTCTGTCCATTTCTCTCTGTACCTGCAAACATACTGCTTTGCCTCTGTGGGTGTGTCTGTATACTTGTATTTCTTTGTCTGCGTGTTTTTCTCCGGGTACGTCTGTGGGTCTGTTGCTTGTCTATACCTGGCTGGTTGTATGTTGATGCTCTTTGTTTGTTGTAGGTATTTGTATTCCTCTCTCTCGCTCTCTGTATGCCTTTGAGGATACACCGACCCTTCTCCGTGTGTATCTAGGGGTAGACTGGCTCGTCTGTGGCTCTGACCATTTGCGTGCGTTTCTCTCTGCGTGTGTCTGTCTCCCTCTCTCCCGCACTTGAGCTTGCATCGCTTGGCTGCGCCTCGCCAGCCCTCCCCCGACCGCCCCCCAGCGCTCCTGCGGGCAGCCCTCGCCACTGGAGCCGGGCTCAGGCCCCCTCCTTCTCTCCTCCGCCCGCCTCCCCGCTCCCTCCCTCCCTCCCTCGCTCGGCGCTGTGGCTTCCCTTCCTCGCTCCATTCGGAGCAGCCGGCGCCGCGCTCCCCTCGCCGCAGCCGCTGTCCCCGGCATGTCCCGGAGCCGGGCTCCCCCGGGCAGCCGGACCTTGTAGCCGGGCTGGGCGGCCCCTTTCCCGGGGCGGCTGCCCTGGGGGGGCTCCGTGCACCGCAGCGCCGGGCACCGCGCGGGGATGGAAGGCGCCTGAGGCGGCCAAGCGAGGAGGAAGAGGCCGGCGGCACCCGCGCTCGCAGCCGGCCGGGGAGGCGACGGCAGCATGGCAGCGCAGCCCGCGGGAGGCCCCGCGGCCCGGGACCCCTCCGGCTGCCCCAAGGAGGCGGACCGCCAGCTGCGCCTCCGCCTGTGCGTCCTCAGCGAGATCCTGGGCACCGAGCGGGACTACGTGGGCACCCTGCGCTTCCTGCAGTCGGTGAGAGCCGGGGGTCTCCTCCGGGCGCCTCGCCCGCTGCCCCCGGGGGCGGAGCGGACCCAGCCGGGCCCGGGCCCGTGGCGCGCCTGGGACGCGGCGCCCCGGGGGCGCTCCGCAGCGGGGCGGGTTTGCCGCTGTTCCCGGAGCGTTCTCGGTCGGGTTCAGCTCCCCGGTAGCGGGGCGGGGACGCGTGCGTGCGGGAGGCGGCGTGCGGGGCGCGGGGGAGCGCTTTGGAAAGAGCATCGCCCGGAGCAGCCGAATAGGCTTTGACACCCCCCCCCGCAAATGCCGCCTCCTCGTTAGCCCGCGGGCCCCCCAGCATCAGTCAGCGCTGCCCTCCTCCGGGGGAGAGCGAGCGGGGGAATTCCCGCCCGGTGTCTTGTACGGTAATGACGGGGAGCTGTAGAGAAAAGAGTCGCGTTCCCGGAGCGGGATCGCTGCTTTGCTTCCGTTTCGCCGCTGTTTAGAGGGGGGCTCGTGTGTCACGCCCCGATGGAAAAAGTCTCCCCTTGTTGCCCGGTTTTTATTTGAATGCTAAATATCAATATGTAGGATGGGGGCAGAGCGCGTCTGTGCAGTTATATACCCTTCCCCTGAAAGTATCCACGGACAAGTTCAGAAGTAAAAGCTCCATCGGCATATTATTCCCTTCTTTCTGCGTGTAGAATCTGGACTTGGAATTCATCAGCATGTCACCACACTCCCGTGTAATTTAGTTAAAGGGGTTAATCGTTCGTATAAATAACCAGAGAAGCCTGCACTACAAGTCACTAGATAACGGATGTGGAAGAGAGGGAGAAAGCGAGAGAGACTAAATACCTTGCTTGCAGTAGATCAAGATTCAAAGCTGGAGAAATCTTTGTGGAGACCTCTGACAGATTGGACAGGGCAGAAATTCTTTCTGCTGGATTGCTAGCTAGGTCCTAAACCCTGGATTCATCTATCTGGTTTATACCCTGGACCCTTACTCAGTTGCCCTTTCTGGCAGACTTGTCTGTTGGGGTTGGTTTTTTTAATCAGTTTGGCTGCAGGGTTTTTCAGAATCGCCTAAATGGTGAATTGTCTAACATAAAAGATAGATGAAAAGACTGTGGTTGCTTTATGAGCTAGTAGCTACTTAAATCCTCCTTTTCTCTCACAAATGATTGAACACAGAAACAAGCGTCAGTAAATTTTGAAAGCTCCAATTAAAGTGTCAGTGTGCTTTATTTAAAAACACAATTCTGTTTCATTGTGAGGAGCTTCTTTAATAAGCTACAAATTGTAAAACCGCCCCCAGCCCCAGAGTAACAAAACAAAAACCTCAGAGAAAAACTCCTCTGTCCTAAGTACTGAATTTGCGATTTTGTCATCTGCAGGCTGGAATGTCAGTCACTGGCAAGATCCAACTGGGTGTATTTTAGCTTCAACATGTACAGTTCAATGCGCATTCAGTCTCGTTAGTGGGATTTTCATTTATTTTTAAAAATAGCAAATGTATTTAGTTTGTTGTTAACAGTTTTCATGACAGCAGTTGTGATTAATATGCCTTATGTAATGGAAGAGGGAAACATTGACAAAGGCACTTCATTTCATTTCCACATTTCCGGAGAGAGAAGCATGCAGTCACAGACTTTCACCATCATTTTGTACTGTACTGGCTGCTGGATGTTGATTGGCTTGGATATTATCTTGGGAGGGTTTGGCTGTTACAGTATAATTTTATCCCACTGAAAAGTTTGGGTTGCAGTAATTATATTTGAATCCAGGCCTGGGGGAGGGACTGGATGACCAACTGGTCTTTTCCACCTGTAGGCCCTGATTCAGAAAAGCATTAAGCATATGCTTAACTTTAATCATGTGTTCGTGTTTAAATTCCGTCCTGAATAAGGATGATTTCCTGAATCCTGGGCCTAGTTTTTGTGAGCTAGATTCTGCCCTAGCTACGCCCTATGCAGCGCTCTACAAATATTTCAGTGATATGAGCATCTACAAGGGAGAAGAATTATGTAGTGTGGAGCATGAAGGTAAAACTAGGAGTAAGAGGGTGAAAGGTAGAGAGGTAAAACTTAGGATGACTGGTAGGAATGAATATCCTATTAGGCGGTGGAATATCCTCTCAAGGGAAGCTGTGGAAGTTCCATGGTTGGTACATTCAAAACTTGACTGTGCAAAACACTACAAATGTTGTTTCCTGAGGGCCGTAATACTTTGATCTAATTCTGGTTGTGGGGCTTGGTGTGAAAGTTAGTGAGTGGTGTTTAGAAGCCTGCGATATGCAAGAGGTCAGACTAGATGAGCAGGTGTTCCCTTCTGGCCTTAAACTCGGTGACTGGATCTAGTGTAAGGAACAATCTGCACTGGTTCCCAGGAGATGCAGTGGTGACCCATTAGGCCTTTCCCATCTTTAACATGTCGGTTAATATGATCTATGGAGACAGTGGGATTGAGTGGGGTTATAAGGCAAGGATTTTGCCCTATGGCTCTAATAAAAACAAGAGATGGCACTGTGCTCCCAAGCACTTGGGCCTTGCAAATGCCTTGGTCCCCTTTTTCCTTTGTTTTTCTTGGTCCTCTGCTAGTATTGCCTAAGAAATGCTACTTCCCATCTGTGGGCCTGGTCCTCCACTGTTTGGCACTTTGCGTGGTCAGTCTTTTACCTCTATGTAAAGTGAGCGTAATCTGGTCCCATGCTGAGGGATGTACCCAGTTAACTTTCAGGTGTTGTTGAGGAAAGCGTTAGGCTTCATTGGATGCTGTGACTTTTATTAGCATCAGTAGATTTCTGTATGCAGTAGAAGTTATTGGCCCAATTGGAGCAAAACGTCTGTGCAATATTCTCGCTATGCAAACCCTTTGAAACTAATTTCCCTGGTCTTAAGCCAACTTGTTGCCATCAGCACTTAAAAGAGACACAAAAGTGAACGGAAGAACAGTTCCCTTAGTTAATAAAATTAAATATTAGTTTAGTAAATACAAGGAAGCTAAATCCCACCATCTTTACTCAGGCAAAATTATCAGTGGGAGTTTTGCCTAAATAAGGACAACACAATGGGACTAGAAAAAGGTTAGGCAGAAGGAGCTGGTGCCCTCTGTTAAACATTTGCCATTGAAGCCCTAACCTTCATTTAGTATTCTCAATAAACAATGCTTTAAAAAGCAAACAACAAAATTCTATGGGTTTATTCACAGTGTTGACGCAACCATCCACCCGCATCCTCCTTGTCCTCCCTGGTAATGTAAAAGAATCTCATGAGTATTTGATGTTATGGATTTGCCAATAAATTAAAGTAGCTGAGAGCATTTTTATCTCTTTTAGAAAGACTAGCATGTGGTCATGTAGCAGTAAAGGGAAAGGATTTTGGGGGTTTTTTTTTGGTGCTTGGAGACCTCTTTCCTCTAAGCTATGTGGGGGTTCCTATACACACAGAGGCCCAGCCTTTATTTGCTTTGTATAAAAGATTCCACGGCCTTTATTTTGCTTCCATGGTTCAGTCAAGTGGACATCAAGAGAGTTACAGAATGGAGCAGCTTTTCGGTTCCCAACAAATACTGTGACAATCACTATGAATAACTCTTGGATTTTTTTCTCCAATAAGAATAAGATACATGGTGATAGGGGCATTTGCTCTAAGTTGTCAAGCTCCAACTATTTATGTACTATATCTAAATAAAATACCATATTGCATTTTTAAAGTAACTAACCTAAAATAATCATATATATAAAATGCCAATGTTCTGTGTTATTGATAATACCTTAGAATCTAAGATTATTCAATCTGGCAGAATATAAAAAATTTAATGATATTTTCACTATTTATGTCGTTGGTTAACTTTTTGCATTTCATTGAGCTTTGGACAAAGAAAAGAGTCTCCAGCCAGTTTTGGTCTTGTCTTGTTTCTGGAACTCCTGTAGAAGGTAGCATTATGTTGTTATGTTTCAGAGTCCAGGAGGGGAAGATTTATGTAAAGCCAACAAACTTTTCATTACATTTTTTCCCAAGATCTCACAAAAATGCTCCTATTAACTTTAATTTCAGAATTTTTTTTTTAACAAGATCTAGGTTTTGGACCTATCCTAAATCAATAGCACCTCTTTAAGAATCCATTTAAATATCCTTCAGAGCCAGGAAAGCCTATCATTCCCTTCAAGTAAGGGCTACCACTCTGAAAAAAAGTCAGACTTCTGGGCAACCCACCGCGAATGAACTATGGCTACAGATCTTATCATGAATGTGAAGAAGTATGTTGTATCACCTCTCTTATCTGCCTATCTGCTCCATACGCCTAAGCATGCATGGTACTGCAATATACAAGAATCTTGCTAGGAGAAATGCTATGTAAAACTACATCTACATGGCAAGCTAGAGGTATGATTCCCAGCTCGCCTAGGCATATTCATGCTAGCTCTCACCTGAGCTCGCACACTAAAAGTAGTAGTGTAGCTGGAGTAGCAGGGCAGTGGTAGCAGCAGTGCAGGCTAGCCACACTGCATACGCACCCATGGAGTTTAGGCACGTTTGTACTAAACAGGGCTAGTCCCGTGCTGTCTCTGCCCATGTCAGCCCGGCCACACTACTGTGTTCAGTTCGCTATCTCAGATGAGAGCTAGCATGAGTATGTCTCCATGAGCTGGGAATCACATTAGCTCATAATGTAGATGTAGTCATAGTGTAAAGCATTAGAAAATCAGGACCCTACCCTGCAAAGACCTATGCACATGAGTAACTTTACTCACGCACAAGTATAAGTCATTGAAGCCATCTGTGGTGCAGATGAGACCAAAAGTTTCCATCAGCCGCTCTTTAAACCATCAGTGAGGAATTGGAGACAGAGAAGGTTACAGGAATATAGATGGAATAGGAGATAAAATGGAAGTCATGTCAAAGGCTAATAGCACTTTACTGAAAGTTACTGATGGCATAAGATGGGCTTCAAAGAGATAAAGAGAAGAGAATTTTATTGTGGGTGTTTGCTGACATTGTAAACCATAAGAATTTTCAGACTCTCCAGAACCTCAAGATTCAATTAATTCTTTCCCTCACTGCTGCCTGTTTTAACTTTCTTTACTGTGATTTTTTAAAGGCTTCTCTAGGTTCTTTCTTCTGTGTGACAAAATGAGAAGCTGTGATCAGGGCTGTGTGAAAATCAGACAACCTCAATCTAGTGTCCAGCTGGGTAAGCTCCAAAACCACCATCCCAGTTGACACTATGGCAGCCTTGCTGTCATTCCCAGCAGAGAGGCCAAGAATGGAACAGATCACTGAGAATGAACTATTGTCTTTGAGACTGAAGCGCATTGACTGGCCACTGTGGTGAGGCCTGCATAGCTATTGCTCATGCTGTACCTATTCTGTGGAAAAAGAGTGGTCTTCACTCGCCAGCATTGTTCATCTTACAGCAGCGCTAAAATTCACTACCAAATTCAAAGAAAAAAAGAAAGCTGCTGGTTTGTTAGAGTTCTGTATATTCATTTCTGAAAATCCCTAGTCAAAGCTGTAACATTGCAATTACTAAGGGCCAGATTTTTGGTAAGGGAGACCTGAAAGCCAGTTTAGAAATGCATTTGCAATTCCATGTATGCTCATTTACTATGACTCCAAGAGCAAACCAAATACTGGTGGCCACAAATAACTAGCTACACATCATTATTTACATGTTCATTCAGCCTGTTTGCCAGTGTAATCATCTGATTTGCACATGGAACTGTGGTAACTGCATGAATCCCACATCCCATGGCAAATGTAGATACCCTATTGTATGCACATTTCTGTACACACCTTGAACTTTGTTGAGCACTGAGCCCTTACTTATGCATAGAGCTACCACAAATCTGCTCCATGTTTCATCTTTCCAAAGTCCAATCACTAACTTGTAACATTTGACAGAATGTACTTTCTGGTCACTGTGAGCAACTGTTGTATGTACTGCACTGGCATGAGAGTAATTTTTAAGTTAAATTGTCTCTATCTAAAGCAGGTTTCATGTAGGGTATGTAATTGCCTATATTTAGGTTGAAGTATTATGCAATCCTTTTTCGATAGAATCTCAAAGTCTTTTACGTAAATATGATATGGTAGGACACGTGCTATCACATAAATTAGCCCACATCCTACAGACTCAAAATATTTATGTTCTCTTTGCTGCTGAAATTTATGTTGCTTGCTTTTTGTTATAATCAATCTGGTATCTCCGAATTATTCTGCACTCCACCCATCTCGAGATGTAACAGGCAGAGGTTTTTTTCTTCATATTTTCACCAGCTTGTTTGCATTCGGGGTCAGTTCTTTGGTGTTCAGAGATGAGAAAACAGCACATTTCTCTCAGAGGTGTGGTGTGGTTTCCTGTCCTGCCTGTTCTACGCCTGTTTCAGGTTCAATAGATGCAGATAAACTCTGCCTGCAGGAGGGCGTGCCCTGTAGTTTAGGTAACGGTTTCTTTGCTATAAGGCAGCTAAAGGAGTAGCTGTGGAGTGGAAGGGATTGGGGAAGGGAACTCATCAGGAAAATATCTAAGTTGCTCTTGTTTCTGGGATCAGCACCATGTGCTTACATATTGCTATGGTGTATGTGAGCGGCACTCAGGTTTATTTATTTTCCTTTTGAAAGCCATTACCATTTTCAATGGTGCTAACTCTCATGATTTCTTTGTGTGTGCAAGTCTCATATTCAGCACTGTTTTTAAAGCTCTAGCGCCTGGAGTTGTATAAATATCTGAGCATCTCAGCTTTCATTTAAAAAAAAAGTTTCTAGTCCTCCTGGTTGTGGAGTAATGCTGGAAAACGTGAAGTGAAAGCCCCCTTCATTGAAAGGCAAAAGAAAAACTTCAAATATTTTATTCTTTTTTAAATCCCATGGTTTTTTTTAGGAGTCTGACTCATGGTGCTTGAACGTTTGGGGTTGGCAATACTGTGTTCTGTTAGTTAAAGAGATTTCCCTTTTCAGAAGAGTCCTCCCTTCCAGTCTGGGTAAGTTCCCAGTAAAACTGACTGTTAATGACTATGGGATTGTCTACACTTTAAATGCTACAGCGGCTGTAGTGCTTCAGTGTAGACACTGGAGATAGCATAATCCACCTCCCTGAGAGGTAGTAAGAAGGGTGATGGAAGAATTCTTCCATTGACCTAGCATTGGCTACATGAGGACTTAGGTCAGCTTAACTATGCTGCTCAAGGGTGTGGATTTTTTACATCCCTGACTGAAATAGTTAAACCGACCAAATTTTCTAGTGTAGCCCCGGCCATAGAAAGGCAGACAGAGAACTAGGGAGAGATTCAGGGCTGGTCTATATGGAAAACTTTTTCAAACATAGCTATTCTGACCTAACCTCTGGCATAGACAGTGCTAGGTCAACAGAAGAATTCTTCTTGCATCGACCTCGTTACTGCCTTTCAGAGAGGTGGATTAACTACAGCAATGGGAGAATCCCTCCTGTTCCTGTAGGGAGTGGTGCTGTGGCGTGTTAGTGTAGTCATGCCCTAAGTCACTCTGGATATGCAGAGCAAATGTCTGTAGGAAGCCTCCGAGCCATGGGAGGCAGTTTGTATTTCCCACTGCATAAAGTAGCAGTCTGAATGTAGGGAATGAAACAAAAACAGATAATTAAAAACAAACATCTGGCTCTTCTTCAGTCAGTATCTCAGCTGGGGTGTAACTCAGTGTCTCTCAACTGAAGTCAGTGGAACTCTACTAGTTTTGTGCTGAGGATCTGGTTCATAATGTCCTCACAGCAATGAAAAGATGAAGAGAAAAAAGGATACAATAAAACATTCCCCTATCCTTTCCCCTCTCCCTCATGTTGAATTGTTATATCAAGGATAAAAGAGGTGTACCTCTGAAGTGTGCACTAGCTGGAAGTGTATGTCTGAAAGGGAGGAGAAAGAGAATGGAAGAGATTAGCGTCTTCCCATAGTATCTTCATGCCTTTAAGGTGTTTCGGATGCCTCCTATAGCACTCACCACGGTGTTCCAGGAGGTGAATCATGTTGATGTGAATGACAGTAAGCGCCACATGTGTCGTGGAGCTGAGAGATCTCTACAATTTTTACCTGTTTTGATGTGCCAGTAAGTGGCTACCTTTCACCCTCCCTCTCTACAGCATAGATTGGAAGGCAACAAAAAGTGTAGTCTGAAGGGTTAATGCCAGGGATTGTGAACCAGGAATCCAGGGTTCTCTTTTTGGCTCTGCTAATGACTTGTTCTGAGATCTTGCTTGGTAAGTGTTTCTACATCTGTCAAATGGGGCAAATAATACCTACCTCACGGTGGGCTGTGAGGCTTTGTTAATTAAGATGTGTAAAGGTGCTGCAGAGGTCTTGGATGAAGGGATCCATATAATTACCATGTATTATTACTGCTTTCTAATAAAGTCTCCTTTACCACATAGCCATGATGGATAGAACAGCAATGCCCCCCAGTTTGACCAGATACATCCTACACTGTTCACTACAGTCTGCCCAGAACTGATCTTGGGCTGCTCAGCTCATGGCATTAGGGACTGCAGATTGGTCCATAAGAAGCCAAAAGGTCAGCCAAAGGTACATTAAACTGTGGTTATATTTGTGTGTGGGATAGGAGGTTATTTCACAGAATGCAGTTTGGAAAACTCTCTCTTTTGACTGTGGCTGTTATGAACAGTAGATGACACATGGATGGAGCCCTAAGATCTCACACAGGCCCTGATTTGAAGAAGCACTAAGCACTCAGGATTCCAGTTGAAGGCAAGGAGATGCCATCTCACATGTGATGCAAGCGGGTGTGCCCAGCTCACCCTGCCCTACCACTTCATGAACAGGACTCAAGCGAAGAGAACTGGAGCCCTAGTTCTACTGAGCTGCATGTACCCCGTGGGTTGCCTTCTAAAAATGCTCCTGAACTAATTGTTGGGTACTTCCCATTTGTCACCAGTTCACTGCAGCCATGCCAATTTGGTGGGGTTAACCCATCATTTCTCTTGTTCTCCTTGGTTCATTCCAGCCCAATGCACTGCTGACCCTTGTGGTTTATCTCAATCCCACTGTCCTTGGGCTTGCCACCTCCATAGATCAAGATGTCTAACCTGAATATAATTCTGCAGTTTGCCTAAAGACCAGCGTTTATCCCTCGTCTGAATTGCAATGATACCAGCAATCTGCTCTTTTGCCATTCAGCCCTTCCAAGGATGCCAGTTGTTTGACCATGTGTCATTATCTATAAGGGGGCAGAGAGCTAGGAATTGTTCGATGGTTTCCCAGCCACTTTGGTGCCTCTGCAGCTAGTGTTTGCCAAAGCAGCACGGCAACTGAGTGAGTGCAAGTGAGGGGCAGAGACCCTGGGCTCTGATAGGAAAGGACCTGTGGATAGAAAAATAAAACAAACATCATTATTAGCGAAGATGCTTTTGGCTCCCTTCCCTGGCAGCTGATTTGAGCAAACCCTCTGCCTATGTGGCTGAAGGCAGCAGACCCCCAGGCCCTGGCTTTGCATGATGGGGAATTGGTTGTTATCCATTAAGAATATTTCGCTTTCTGTAGATAATGAGAGGGAACACATTTTCCCTACACTTTCAAATGGGAGCTGCTTCTTCTTCTTCTTCATCTCCTGCCTTGAACTGGTTAGGGCTGCTGTGTGCCATCAGCAGAGGTGGCTGCCTTATCAGGAGTGGGCTAGGTGGTCCTGTAATTTTTACATATGTCATAGCAAATCAATCACATTTTTAAAAGGCCTGCTCTCTTTTTGTGGGCGCAGAGTTTGCACCCACCGTTTTAAGACAAGGTATTGCTTGCACCCAGGCTAGCATTACAGACGTATGAGAGTGTGCTTTGCAGGAGCATTCCAGCCCTGAGACATACAGGGTAAGAGTCCATGTGGTGCTGTTAGTGGTAGAAGAGGCACAACACAGATCTCACCACCCAGCAGGGAGGGGCTATGGCAACTTTAAGTCACTTTTGTTCTCTCCTGAACCTGGCCTGTTCCAGAGGCTGGAGGCACTTGTCTCCTGGGACTGCCCTATGGGTTACAGCTAGGATGACGAAACAGCAAATGTGAAAAACCGGGATGGGGTGGAGAGTAATGGGCGCCTATATAAGAAAAATCCCCAAATATCAGAGCTGTCCCTATAAAATCGGGACATCTAGTCACCCTAGGTACAGCCCAGTGCAGAATTGTGCACAGCATTGTGGTTCTTCCCCTAACACATCCTAGCATGCCTCCTGTACCAGCATCCCCTCAGAGGACCCCACAGAACTTGTGCTAGAGAAATCCTCCCCTGAGTTTTAAGGCCTTTTTATGTTGCTCCAGCCCTTTTACCTGGCCAGACTGGAGAGGACAATCTCACCCTGAAGTGGGAGAAATTGCAGCCAAAATTAAATGGAGTCAGAGAAATCACATCTGCAAAAGCTGGGTCCCCTTTTCAAGGTCATCTCCTGAAACCATACTTGTCTTTGTTTCACCTGCCTGCAGTACTCTCTGCAGAATCTAGCACGTCCCATTCCGAGCCAGTGTCTGAAGTTTTACGGAGCAGAGTGCTGCCCAGTGAAGTACGTCTGCAGTCACCCCAATGAAATGGAGCGACGTGAGAAGTCTGTTTAAAGGAGCAGCTATTAATCACTTCTGGTGTCTACCTGTTGTTTTCCTTCAGGCAGATGGAAGAAAATACAAGAACTAAAAACTAGGGTAGTTTCTGAAATTTCCTGCTCCTCCTAATTCCTGAGCTCCTGGCTTCTTGAGTTTTCCTCTTCATCCTCAGAGCTGGGTTCTTTGCCTGTGCTGGGTTTTTTCTTGGTAGGGTGCCTTACAGCAGTTGTCACAATGGGGCAATTTTTCAAATGAGATTTGACTGCGGTGGCTCTTGGAATCCGTTGTCCAGCATCGTAAGACCTATGTGGGTTGCCAGTGGAGAGATCAGCTGGTACACATTGATGGCCCAGTTACGTTCTGCTGCTCTCAGTATAATTTACCCAGATGTGTTCTGTGACACCCCGTAGCCTTGACCTCCCTCATGGACCATCACCACCTTCCCCTCCACAAAATATAAATCCAGTCACAAAGAGCAAAAGTTTTGCAGAGACCTCATTTGACTTCTGAGATCTTGCCTGACCCAGGCCCTTCCTATGACAGTGACCTTAGCTCATCTGCTCTTCATATCCTTCCATCTCCTTGTGTAAGAGCCTTCTGGAGATTAGCAGATAAAACACCCCACAATCTCTGCTGTTTTGGGGAGATTTTTGATCTGCTAGTAACAGTTTTCGTGATGGCAAAAATCTGTTGTCAGTGAAATCTCTGTAATCTTCGCAGATTGTTCTCTCTCTTCCCCTCTCTGTCTACATGGCATGGTTCCTCCACAGCCGCCTTTCAACTGTGAAAAAGCCAGAGCCTTTTGTTTTGTGCTTTGGATGACAGGAAAGAATGTGCAGTTCATTAGTGCTGCCCGCTTACTCCCATCCTCTTTGTATTGTGGTGGGACACTTAATCCATGTTTACACAGCAGTATTTCTGTTACATGCCCTGAATTGACAGATGATCCCTTCATTAATATAATCAGCTAGGTGATGATGTTTTAGGACAGACGAAGGCCAATTGGATTAAAGAGCTAAACAGCAGAGGCCGGGCAGAGTCATCATCTTGAATTTTAACTGTTGTTTTCTTTTTGAGGGGGCTGGGGTGGTTCCTGTCCAGCCATCCATTTCCAGTTTTTCCCATTTACCTTCTGTCCGTCCTCCAGCTCACACTAAAGGAACCATCCTTCTGTCCACAGAGCATGCTGCATGGGATGGGGCTACGATTCCCTTCTGGAGCTCCCTTAGTGTCACTCCTTATTTGTTTGGACAGGCTGCCTTTTAGTATTACTGTTATGCTCCGTTTACCGTAAACCCTCCTGCTACACCCCTCCAGGATACCACAGATTATGCTTTTGTTGTACTCCCTGACCCCCTTCCAACTCTGTACCCACTAATAACCTGTCCCTTCTGCCTGGATGTTCGATGCTTTTTCGTTTAGCCTCTGTACCTGCTCACTTTGAAACATCACCTTTAATAAAAATTTAAAATCTGAAGAGTTCCTGGGGAGGAGTGCAACATTCCCAGCCCCGTCCAGTGAGAGTCCAGTAAGAGCCCAATGTCAGCTCTTAATCAGCCCCGAAGGAGTGGCGCCACATGGGCCCTCCTCTCTTATGGCTGAGTTTGCTGCCTCTGCAGCTCTTCAATTGAGGCCTGGTCTCAGGGTCGCATCCAGCGCTCTAGCTGCAACCTGAGCAGAATCGTGAACTTGCATCTAGCTGCAGATCAAATGCCAGTTGGGACCTCAGCATTGCCTCTGACAGTTGTGAGTCAGTCAGGCTGCTACAGAGAGCCCGACCTGGTGACAGAACTGGATGGGGAAAGAACTCCGGGGAGGTGTCATTGTCCAAAACGGCCTTGCTGATGATCATTCCCCTCCTCTCCCCCCACTGCTGTAGAAGCCTCTTTCTCGGTGAGGCCCAGGAACCCTTTGAACTGCAGATACCAACACCAGAGTGAGAGAAAACAGCCCTGTGGCTGTGTTACCTCCCTCTTCCGCTGAGAAATGCAGAGCCCCACTCATTAGGAGGATAACCCCCTGCTTACACAGCTGATAGCCAGATGTCAGGCCATGAGATAACAACTGTCTGCAGCTGACTGGCAGCTCTGGACTAGGCCACTGGAAGCGTGAGGGCAGAAAGACAGAGTCTGACCACCCTGTGCTCCAAGAGGCCTGTGTATGAAATCCTACCCCTCGCTTCCCCAACACCCCTGCAGCCCAGGGATTTATGAACTGGTTGGCAGCCTAATTCTGTGCAATGCAGAGCACAGCAGCAGCCCTATGCCTCCTCAATTGCTCTGACTGTAGAAGAGGCTATACTAGATTTCTCAGTCATGCCGGGATTAGGCCAGTTTCCCAAGGCGATGTTGCAGAGGCCATGGCGTGTTAAGCTGTGGAACCATTTATGTCCATATAGAGCCTTTGGTTACTTAGTGGACTAGAGCTTATCGACCTACTGCAACAGGTCATCAACTGCACAAGGAGCCTGATTCATTCCTGCTGTAACTCCAGTGACTGCAGTGGCCCAGAGGGTGAAATTTCAGCCAGTCTCAAGATGGCCTCCAATTTGCACTCCCAGTTTTGCATGTGCAAATCCCTGATTTGTGCAGACAGGTTGGGTTGATGCTTCCCAAAGTGTCTAGTTTCCCTGTGTAAAATGGTGCACATCCACTTTTTGCAGGCACTGTCATTAATCCCTGCAAAAACAGAAGCTGTTTTGTTGCTGTTCAGCTGGTCCAAAAAGCTGCATTCGACAAAGAAGGATTATGCTTTACATCCAGACAATGGAAAATGTTTTTTCCTGTGAGTAGTCAGTTGTTCAGTTGCCAGTGTTTAACATTTAGGGCCACCTTTTCCCAGGCTCCATATAGTCCACATTAGGCACACAACTGTCTGATTTGGGCACAAGCACTTGAGATGGCAGGACTGCATGGCTCCAGTTACACAGGCCCACCTCCTTGCAGATGCTATATCCTGCACGTCTGCCATACTGACAGCTCAAAGATTGTCAGGGTTCTTCGGGCCAGCCCTGGTGGGACCAATTCTACAAAAAAGAGGATAGCTCAGTCTTTGTGCCTTTTAAGTCCCACTGCTGAGACTGCCAATAAGGGGCTAACAAGTGATGCTATTTTTTATTATGTGTACATAAAAAAGAATGAAACCTATCAAGCCCATTTTACATAGGGGCCACTGAATGGCCAACAGATGTTAACTGCTTTTGGTCACTACAGAACGTGGCTAGGTTTGAACCAGGGTCCTACAGATAATACACTCTAAATCCCCTGAGACATCAAGTCCACCATAAATCATTCTAAGGCGGGCACTGTCATCCTGGCCATTTTGCATGGTAGCTGTTAAAGGCCTGCTAGCATTGCTTTAGGAAACTCTTGTCATAACTCTTGGTGACCTCCGACAGGATGCATGAGGGAAATGCTTGTCTGGAAAGACAGAGAGCGGTGTGATGAGTTATGCTGTGGCTTTCCCAGCAGCCTGGATAAGGTGACGCTCCAAGGGTCTTCAAAATGGGTTGTGAGTGTGAGGGTAGGGGATAATTATGTGCGTCCCCTGATCTTGAAAAAGTCTCTGTAATTGGTAGAGGACCAAGACTTAGGAATGGAGTGCTAATGAGGGGTCTATGCTTTACTGCCTCTTATCTCAGCTAGGTAGGTGAGCTTCAGTGATGCAGCAAAGAGCCCCTGGTCCTATGGGATTCGCTGCCTAATCTGACTACTTTGAATTCATCATCTCACTGGAGCCATTTGCTGGTGGTGGAGGTAGCCCTTCTCCTTTCCTTTGAAGGGGCAGATACAGAAGGTCGTAAAACTTTTGATCTGGTAAAATGCTGTGCTCTCTTAAACCTGATTCTTAAACAGACTCCAGCTCATTGTAGGTACAATGAACAAGCCCAAAGTAGCTTATCAAAGGACCCTGACTATTTCACTTCTAATCACAGAAAAGAAGAATTATGAACCAGGAAGGCAATGGAGATGTGTCTGTTATCCAATCTTGTTTCAGACCTGTTTTACGCTACAAATTTAGGTCAACCTAAGCTGCGTTGGATCAAGCTAGTTGTGCATACATCTACACTTAAATTTCTCTTTCGCTGTTTCTTGGGCCCAGAAGCAGCACTCTGTTGTCTGCAGCTTCTCTGGGAATGCCACCAACAACTCTGAATAAGTTTTTGCTGCATCCCACAGCAATCTGTCCTCCCCGAAATTGTCATGTTTCCCACTGCTGCAGTTCTTCTTGTGTCTCTGCAAGGGTTGATAGATCACGCGTCTTGTGTTCGCAATGCTCATGACAATAGTGCAGAGCTTTGTTAGTTCCATGCTTCTGTCAGACGTGGCAGGCAGCATGAAGGGCTGGACAAGTTTGTGGGATTTTTTAAAAAAGGCACAAAAACGATGGGGTAGGGAAAATGCATGATGGAAACTTAACCCTTCAGTCACAGTCACCCCGGCACAACTTGCACATCACGCATTGGCCACGTTGCTCAAAAGACAGTGCCCTGAATAATGGTGAGTTGTGCACTGGAACACCTACTCATGGTGCCGTGCAGTGAACATCAACAAAAGCACCCCAGTAAGTACGGTGCCTGAGGAAAGAGCCAAGTATGCGTGTACCAAGAGATACACTAACTGCGGTGGCTTTATGTTAACATAACTTATGTCAGCCAAAGTTTGTAGTGTAGACATAGCCATCTGTATCAGTGGTTGGTGCTCTGTATTGTTGAGTAAGTGACTTAAAGTCTTTTCTCAGCCTTGGTATGTCTTGCTATCGTAGGACCAGCAGGATTGGGATTGTCTTCCATAACCTGTTCTGGTCTCCCCCTGTTCTGGGGATGGTATTATTTCAATAGCCTTGATGCCATGTGGGGGTCTTGGGTTTGAGTTCTGGCCCCAGGCTGGGAGGGTTAGCTTTTGCCAGCCTTCTTTAGCTAATTTTTTACATTACTGAGTGTACCACCTTTTTCCTTCCAGGGGCCATGTCTCTTATTGATGTGCCTTGGTGAGAGGAGACGAGAAGAGAATAGAAGTGATCTAGGTGAGGGCTAGATCAGGACAGAGGGAGAGGAAACCACAGTTGGGGATTCTTCTTTCAGACAGTAGTCATTGACTGTGGTTGGCTTGTTCTGAAAGTCATTACCGGTGTCTATGAGCTGGGATATTCCAGACACTACATGTGGGTCCTTCACATCAAACTCTGCCTTGGCACCTCTGTCAGTTCCCTACTCCTTTCCTTTCATCACAGGACATCAGAGATGATGAATGGTCATTGCTGGGCACCCACATATTGCCTTTTGAGCTGGACGCCTGAATGGGGCTGTGTGTTGTCTCACCAGCTGTCTGTGCTTAGAAATAGGCTGAGGTGGGGAGTGAGGACAGAGTATGTCAGGATGCTTATGGAAAAAGGAGAGAACAATAGGGGAATATTTCAGAGGTGCATCCACTGTGAGCTTGCAGCTGGCAGAGGTGTGGTCCTTCAAGAACAGAAAAGGAGAGGTTTGGAAAGCCGAGCACTCGGCCCGTCTTCAGCCTCCGGATATAAACAAGGCACTGCATGTGCAAACATTCCTGTAGTGCACACAGCTCCCCATCTGCTCCTGTGCCTGGTGGTTGGTCAAGTGGAGTTGAGAGGCCAAGTGGCCCAGTGTGGCCTGACAGTTGAAGTGAGCTGAACAGAACAGATCAGTGCTTCAGGCCATTTGGGCAGGAAGGTGTTCTCTTCTCTTGAGTGTTTGCCTGGGCACAGGGTGTGTACAAGGCCCTGTTGTACAATTTAAGTCCTATTAAGCCCTTAATGTGGGTTTTCAGGGGTGTGTAGAGTCTTGGCGCAGGCCCTGGACACAGGGCTGAATTTCTGTCTTGGTGTACAGAATAAGCACAGTTTATCTTTCTATCTAGAATCTTTACACGCTCTGTACAGGGGAAATAATGGCCAGTCACTGCAGCCTGGTGGGGGAGGAGAACTGTGCTGACAGTGCACTGCAGGACACAAAACCAAAAGAAGAATTTAATGTAACAGCCTCTGGTTTAAAATGCAGCTGGGCTTTTAGCTGGGCCAGACCACCAGTTTTCCTCTAGGCTGAAAGTCTGAGCTTCCCACTGCCCCCAATCACCCAGCCTTTCCAGTGCACCCAAACTTCAGACTTACCATTGCCACTCCAGTAGCCTACAAAGCCTTTGCACAAGCTCCGAAGGAAGAAAGTCCTGTCCTACACATTTTTTTACACCTTCATGCATTCCTCTTTTTCTATGCTCACCATCAGTAGCAACACTATACACAGGCTATTCCAGAGTATCCATTGGTCAGGGATAGAGGGCAGAGAGAAGAGAAATTTTAAAAGAAAAATGAACCAATGAAGGGAAGATGCAACAGTGCAGAATGCTCTTTTATTAAAAGTAACCAGAAGGAAGGGTGATCCTGGATAAATGGAAGGAGTAGGAAGGGAAACAGTGAGAGAGGCGATCAATGAGTACTGGAGTGAATTGATGGATGGCTATGGAAGTATTTAATAAAGCCTTTTGCTATTCACTAATTATTATGGTGCCCTGTAAAAACTCAGCTGTGAGTGAGTCCAGGTATTAGAATCGTAGAAGTTGCATATGTTTTTTCTAATCTATTTATTTTATTTTTTGTACGTTTGCCAAGCAGGCTAAATCTCTGTATAGTTTTACACACTGAATAAAACATTCCCCGAAGAAAGACCATTTTCCCCAGCCGTTAAATATTTATAAGAAGACAATTTTAACATGATCAGCTGCTGGTTGATTCTGAGCTGGCAAGCAGCTCAGGTTGACGAAGCTTTGCCCTGTGGGAGGGTTTGTGTTGGAATGAAGGTTCTCAGAAATCTACTGAGGCTACATTAAGAACAGCAAAAGAAAAGAGCGAATGAACAAACAGTGTTTTGGATAAAATACTTCTCTGAGACTGCATCGTAGTGCCTATCTCCAATATTCTAATCTCCCCGTGGTCTCAGTACTGAGCAGTGTGAAAGTCGAGGGAGCTCAGCCCCTGTGGAAGGCAAGCGTCATGATCTGCAAGACACAGCAGACGATTTTGCTTTGAACTCTGCTTCCTTCCTCCATTTAAAAGCAGCTTAATAAGTATTTTGACATAAAACACAGCCAGAAGGAACAACCGTTCGTCTGACTGTGCCTGTTGTATGTGTCGTGGGAGGTTTCTTTTGCACAAGAAAGGAACACTGCATCTTTCGTAAGTGATTACACAAGAAAAAGCCACAATGTTTGGAAAGAAAAGTATGAATCAAAATTTTACTGCAATACCGCCAGAGGAACTGAAATTTGCAACCAGGCAGCAAGAATTAAACTGCAGTGGCAGCAGGTCCAGGTGATGTATGTTTGGAGGCAGGGCTTTATGACATCAATTCTCCTTTAATGTGGTTCTGGGTGAATCGTCAGGCAGCGATACCCGGAAACAGCTTAACCCAGTGGAAAACAAATTCCAGAAAAGTCATTTTACTTAGAGAAGAACATTTTGCTTTGAAGTATATTAAAGAAATAATATTGCTGCTTTGCATTTACACAGCGCTTTTTCATCTGTACCCTCTCAACAGTGCAAAAAGTATTGTGTGACAGATGGAGAAACTGAGGCGCAGAGAGGTGGAGGGACTTGCCCAAGAGCCACACAAGAAGTCAGTGGCAGAGCTGGGAAAAGAACTCAAATATCTTGTATCCTGGGCACTTTATAGGAGAGGAAGCAGAACAGACCACAGCACACATTTCCCATTGAGTGAGAAAGGATGAAGAAGGAGTTTTAATTCACCCTTCTGACCACCATCAGACAACTCTTTGCGGCCCATGCAGAACAAGTTGGCATTCCCACTTTCCCACTTCAAGGAGTTGTCTGCCCTTGTGGAGTTACGGCAGACTGCTAGAGCGGAGTGGAAAGCTTACCCTCAACCCTGTGGAGTGCTCATTGGGTGGCTAAAGGTGGAATAAATTTTTCTGGGCTGTCAATTGTCTTTTTCTTCCTGCTCTAAGTGAATAATAAACATGAAAATAAAGTAAAGTTCTGTCTCAGATTAGCAGAATGGCTTGATCACCATTGTGTGAGCAATTGTGATTACAATGCAATCTCAGCAATGCTCACACAACCGAGCAGTTACATACCTGGATGTTTACTCGCTTGCAAACTCACACGTGTTGCTGAAACGATCTCACCTCAGTGCTAGTGAGAATTGCTCATTCTTGCTAAGAAGTGAACACAATCTTGAAGTCTGTAACCAAGTCTGACTTGCACAATGCCAGTTGCAAACTGCACATGTCGGTGGCATGCCTTATCAAGAGATCTGATCAGGATGCCCTCTCTGTCCCCTGGAGATGGGCAGACCTGTTCTAGTAAATACAAGCTGACTTGGACCTGATCTGAACCTTTTGTGAGTTTTGAAAAAATCTGGATAGTTTTTAAATTAAAAAATAGAGAATGCTTCATTTGTGTGGCTTCCTCTGTGTTTCTTGGTTTTGGCTGGTGATGGAAATGCCAAGATGCTGCAAAAGAGAAGCCGCTTCTGAGGAGATTTCCAGCCTAGAGGTACAGGCTCAGACAGTTTGGATGAGGAGTGGAGAAGAAGCTGAGCTTTTCAGAAACAAGCCCTGGACTCTGTTGTGGGTCTCTCATGTCTGGTGTGTTTATGACTCTCTCTCAACCCTGTTCCTGTTCTCTTTTGCATTGTTCTAAGGGTATGTCTTCACTGCAGAGTTCATGCAGGCTCCTAACCACCTCCTGTGCACCCACACATCCCTTTCAATTGAGTTTGGTGGTGTTTTCCACCTGACTGATCTGGCTGAGCTCAGGTTCCACTTTCACTTGAGGCTGGTAACTCACCCACTTTGCAGTGAGGATGCACTTGAATATTGATAGTCCTCCAGTGCCTTCCCACAATTCTCGTGTGTCCAGAACAGACAAGTTCTCCCAGAATTCACTGTGAAAGAGTGGCTCAACTTACTGCAGCACAAAGAACCATGAGATACCAAAAGCCTTAGCAACAAACATGGTAGAATGCAACACCAGTGAGAACATAGTAACTTGGGTAGGTCTTGCTGCTTTGTGATCTGGATGCTCACATCTGGGCTAGGTTAACCTGGATGCTCATGCTCAGACCTGGGTGCTGGTCACCGGGGCTAACTCTGCAGTAAAGACATAGCCTAGTGTGGGACTTGCTTTCTGGGAGCCATGCCCTTATTTTTTTCTTTTTCAAAGTTGAGTGAAGAAGATACTTGAGAGATGGCTTCAAAAGAAATAAATGTAAGGAAAAAAGAGAGAAATCTTATTGCTTTCTTTTACTTCTGTTTTATAGGCTTATGATGACATTGGTTATGTTTGCTGTGTAAACAGCAGCTCCAGCTGAACTGATGAAATCTGGTCAAAGGGTTGAGGCTTTAACAAGAAACAGGAACAAATGCCCCAGGGCTCATAAATGTGAAGGAGGATTTGGGGGTGGGTGTATTCCCTCTGACTATAATGAAACTCAAATGTACACCAGCCTTGGCAGCAGTGAGACAGGGTTGTCTTGGCTTTTCCATTGCAAATCTTCTTGTTTAGGGATTGATAACCCAGCCATTTTAATATGAATTGATCTTAAATTGCACAAAGTGAATCATTTCCAACCTCACTCCTCTTTATACAAAGCTGTCTTTTGCTTTTATATTTTCTTTCAAAGGAGAAGGGTTTTGTGTGCATTGAAAGAGGCCTCTTTTCCCCAGCATTTTACACATCAATCAATGTCCTGAGCCTTTTACGGTTCTCTTAATCCTGTTATCTCCCCTGATATTATCATCCTCCCAGCCTTTCCTGCCCGTCCCTGGATACATCTGAGGATGCCCTTTGAGACTGTTAGGTAAATTGCATAATAACATTCATCAAGACTATCCTAGGCCTAGAACCCAAGAAGCCCCGATATTGTTGTCAGATCATATCTCATTAGAAGGTTCTATGAGAGCGGCAAGGAATATGGGGTGCATAAACACAAGAATGGCTGACTTTAGCATGGCAGGAAGAAAAAGGATTGAGACCCCCAATATACTGACTTTCCTAATATAGCTCCCTCTGAAGATGGGGGCTGTGTTTGTTCTGGCATGATGAATCATTGTTGGGTCTTCGCTCCGTTTGTCTCTTTGTCCTTGTTGATGGAGATTTTTTTTTTTTTTTTTTTTTAGAGCAGGGGAGCGGGAGAAGCTGTATATCAGTTTCAGGCTAGTTTTAAATGTGGACTCCAAGTTGTGACAAGGAGTGAAATCCTATAGCAAGTTTTCTCTCCACATCTTTCTTTAATCAGCACTGAAATGAGATCTGCATTAGGTGTGCAACATTCTGCATACCACTGAAGAGGCTCTCATTGGTTTCAGGCAGAACGTATTTCAGTCAAGAGACTGTGAAGCCAGAAAATGCCAGTTTCTCCACATGTTTTTATTTCTTGTCCTGGAATAGTGAAGGGTGCGGGTTTCAGTTTGAATCTTATAAGTCAACCCTTTTGTAGCTCAGACAAGTTTTCTTGGGGTAAAGAATGGAGGCAAATAGCTGTTTAAAGATCCATTCATGTTTTATGTCCATTTGGAGTCCATTTGGAGGCAAATTCTGCTGATACATAAAATGGGAATTTTTCTACCTCCCTGCCATTGTTTTAGTTATTACTAGAGACATCTACAGGAAAGTAGATTCCTTACTGCTGACTTCATCTTCGCCTTTTGCTTATTCATCAGCTGCAACCAGAATCCTGTATGAGGTGATGTGTGTTCAGGAGTGGTGGGTAGGGGAACGGTGCTCTGCCAATGACGGTTGTGCCATGTAGGCTTTTAATCTCAGGTGAGGTAGGCAGGAGAAGCAGATGAACTGCTAGGAAATAGAAGATGTGTAAACATCCCCAGTGATAAAAAAAGAAAGCAAATAAGTAAATACTCTAGAAAATAAAGGAGCTGGGGATAGAGTGGATTCTAAAAAGAATAGGTGTCAAATGTTTTTATGTGGCTTCAGCTCCAGTTGGAAAATACATTTGTGTTCATATTAACCAAGGGATGCAAAAGTTTTCTGTGTAGTACGTGGTATATGCAGATTACACAAGAGAGATAAATGTATTAGGGCTAGAATTTGACTCAGGCTGTGCACCAGCAGAAGGGATGAAGACTGTCCCATAGACACCTGCCACTGGACTGCCTGGACTTTAGGTCCATGTACACAGATGGAAGAGGTGCTGTGTGCCTGCTTAGTCTTCCCTCACAGGAACAGGTGGATGAGGACGGGTGAAGAATGGGCAGAGCTGAGCAAGAGAGGATAGGGAGGTATAATTTGCTGTTGGTATAGGGCTGCAATAAATGACCTCCTGACGCAAGAGGGGAGCAGAGAAGAAACTGGGTGTAACTTAGACATCTCAAATGCATGCCACAAAAGCTTACGTACCACACCACACCATCGTATATTTCATAGTTGTTATATTTATTCGGTATTTCTAAATCCATTCTAATATATCAATTCTGAATATTCTTTCTATCTATCTATCCATCCTTACCTTCTCGACAATGACAGAATTATGGTATGCATCCTGCTGGACAGTGAATGCTCAGACATTACCAAAGATTAATGTGGAGCTCTGATGAGTTTACATAGCAGTCATAGCTCCAAATGCACAATCTGTTGATGTGTGGCACCAGCTGTTAAAGCACATGCCAGCTGCAAATCTAAGCAGAGTCTGGAATGAGTTATGACGGGCATTCATGCGTGGTGTGTGTGAAGTTATCATTAGATGAAGCTGCTTCTGCCCAGGCTGCCCAGTGGTTCATGTGGCCTTGCCAGGTCTGCAGCTTGCATAATGGATGTTTTTTAAACCGCCACCACAACAAATGCATTTTGATTGATAATAGTGTTTTGTTTAATTAAATAAAATGTCAGAGGGAGATAAGTTACTGCTCTTTCCATTCTCTACCCTCTAGGACTTTGGATTAAGAATTAATTTGGGGGGCTGTTTTCTTACGGTCTCTTTAAAACAAAAACTGAAGTGGTGATGGTGGAGCCTGGTTTGGATTTTTTTAAAGAAAAAATGAAAGTTACAAATGCAATGGTGGAAACTGAGGCAACGATCTTGCAGAGGCAGGAGTGACTGCAACAGAGCAGCGTGCTCAGGCCTGGTGAAGGATGAGGAATCCCCTCCTGTCATTTCTGAGTGAGCAGCCTATGTGTCCCTTGGCTGGAAAACAGGTTGGCCTGAAGCACAGCCTACAGTGGGGAGAGTAAAGCACAGAAATGTCACTGGATTCCCTCTCCTCTGAAGAAAATGGCAACATAGGATTCAAGAAAGGGGGCTCGGGGGGGCTAGGGGAGGAACTAAATGGTCCAGTCCCAGGAATCGAGAATTGAGGGTTGTTTTTTTAAGGCAAGTGATCAAAGGGCTGTCAGTCTGATATGGAACTGAAGAAGAAATGCCAGTTGGTCAACACATTTCCTTCTGCCCCTATCCCATTGCTGATCCTGTCTTCAACACTCACTTCAGCATGAAGCAAACTCAGGCTCCCGTCTGGGCGCCTAATCTGAAATGCACTGATTTGGGGCTGTGCCTGAAGGTGAAAGCTGCCCCTCTTTTTTTGTTGGAGAGGTGTGGACCCCAACTGTGCCCAGTGATTTCTTAAATGAACAGGTGAATGGCTCAGTCTGTGTTTAGTTTGGCTGGATCTGGGACAGAAGTAGTCAGTTACCCCTTGAATGTATGTCTACCCTGCAGCTAGACACCCGCAGCTGGCCTATGCCCACTGACTTGGGCTTGAGCTGTGGGCAGGGCTTAAATTCCACAGAGTATTTCCAGGATCCCTGGGGCTCAGGGTTTCTGTCTCACGGGTTTGAAAATATTTACCAGAGCTCCACTCGGGACAGCTCCAGCTGAATTTAAGCCCCAGGTGCCGGGCTTTTTAATTGTAGGGTAGAGCGGCAGCCTGGGCTCTGGGATCTTCTCATTTCACAGGATCCTAGAGCCTGGCTCTATATGAGCCTACATTAAACAGTCCCTTAGTCCAAGTCCGCTGGCACAGGCCAGATGTGGTTTTTAGTTGCAGTGTAGACATACCCTAAGAGGACAACACAGACAGAGCATGCGCCAGGGAGACAGGCAGCTCAAATGAGTGGAGAAATGTCTATAGGCCATAAAGCAAGAAAGACTAAATTATAAAAGCTTTATGAATTAATGGGACAGGCAGTGCCTGCTTAAAAATCACACACCATTAATAAAACAAATTCCTTCATCTGTGCAGCTAATACGCTATTAAAACGGAAAGAGTTTTTAAAGTCTGATATGCATTTTGTCATTGAAGTTCTTTGTACATTTCACTCAGCTAGATTCATCAATTTCTTCATTCCTTCTAGGCAGCTTCTCTTTCTGGTTATCTGATCTTATCTTGCCCTATCCCAAATGTAGAAAGACTTGGTGTTTTGATGTTATGAAATCTCAGGGTGAAGCAAGTGGAATGAAGGCAAGTTTTTAACTAGAAACTTCCCGTATGTTTGTGTCCGATGGTGGAACGTAGTTCTAAAAATACCATCATGAGTCATAAATGTGGAACCAATCTTGTCTGTCATGTGCTGTGACACTGGAAGGATATTTCCACATCTTGAGGTGATTACCTGGGTCAGTGTATTGCCAAAGCTTTCCTGGAGAGTGAGTGTGTTTTGCCAGGGAAATTCTTTTTTCCAGAACTGATGCCTACCTGGATAAGTTGCAGGTATTTCCTGCAAACAACTGCTAGGTGAGTCTGTTGGGTTCAGGGAACCTTTGCATCTTAGAGACATTTGGTTGGCATTGGTTATTATTGTGACTTTTACTTTTTTTTAAATGTGAATGTCCGAGAAAATTCTCTCCCTTTCTATCTTGCTCTTACCGACAGGGTGGACAGATTGAAACCATCTTTGTGCCAAACATATCAGCATGAATGATGTGAGCAGTGCCAGCATGAGTATCACATGAGGAGCGGGTTTGGAGCTCAGATGCTTGGTTTACAGCATTGCCATGTGTCTTTGCTTTTTATCAATGAATTTGTTGCTGCTGCTTGGGTGAGGCACAGGGAAAGCTTCACACACACACCCCTCCCCCAGCTCCGCTAGGGCACTTCAGCCGTGTGCTACAGCTGCCCCAGCCTTCCTCCTATTTCTGCCAATGCATTTAACCCCCAGTCTCTAATTCCCTTTGGTACTCCAGGCTCGACTTCTCTTCAGCTGAGGCTGTGAGTGACACCTGTGAATTGCCAGTTGTACCAAATTGTGTGGCATTATTGTGTAGTCTAGTTACTAGACAGCAAATGTCTACAGCACAACTAGCATGCCTGCTCCCTGGCATATACGAGGATGTCTGTGTTGCTAGTGCTAATACTTTAGCTATTCTGTGCACGAACAGGGGAGTGGCCCAACCTCCAGTACCTTCAATAAGAACTAAGTTCACTTTGGGCCAGACTCTGCCACTCCTATGCAGAGCAGTAATTCCCCTTCCAACTAGTCTCATTAAGGAGTAGGATGCTGTTCAGTGCAGGGATGCTAGCATTATGGGTGCTGGCATGCAGCAGCACCCCTTGACCTGAAGTAATAATAGCAGCTGGATGCATGGCTACCATCATCAACAGGGCTTACAGTTTTGTTCAATAGCTTTCAGCAGCCTCACTATAAAAATTGTCCCAGTGCCCCTAAGTGTGAGTAAAGGGGACAGAATCAGGCCTTAGAGAATATAAATTATTTTAAAGAATGATCTAACAATCCATGCAAGCGAATTTGTGACTCTTATTCCCTGGATCTACATGCTACCTGCCCACGTGTGTGTCCAATACGTTCATCCTCTCACTCATCCAGCTTCAGGAACACTTGTCACCTTTCGCTTCTATGTCTGGGAAAGATCGTAGCAGAGAGAGAACGCTAGAGAAAAGTTTTCAGAACAGTTTCCCTTGGGTGTCAGATGTTGTTTAAGGACAATTCAACTTGCTGCTGAAAGGTGAATCCACATTTGGAATAGACACTCCAGAGGTAGCTCAGCACTGGCATAGGAGAGTCAAGGAGAGATTAGCTAACACGCTAGGTGACCTACTGGAGGTTACAGTCTGATATCCTTCACTCATGGTCAGACGAAGTGAGATGGGAGAGTGACCTGGTTTGAAACTGGAAATATGAGATAGATTATAAATGCGTGGGATATAGATTTGCCATTTGAGTGTTTTTGTACAGTGCCTTGTACAGGTGTGATACTAAATACATTCATTATTAAAAGTTACAGATGTTAACCTTCAGGTTGATTTATGAAGGTTTTCCTTCCTCGTTGTCATTCTGCGAACCTTGGCAATACTTGGAAAATTTCCATGGGCTGTAGCACCTCCCAAATTCAACATGGTTTTTGACTTAGATTTTCTAAATGGAATGTTCCTCTGAACTGGTCACTGCATGTGCAGTGATGATAATTCTGTGTGCGAATTAGGCTTGGCATTCTGAAAAGTTGGTCTCTGGTTTACAGTGTCGTGCACTTGTACTGCACTGTTCACACAACTAATGTGTGTCTTTGGAATCAGTGTAATGGTTACTCAGTCTACAGTCAATGTCCTGGCCTTTGTTAAAAATCTGTTCACCATTAAAGGTTTCTCCTGTGGGATAAATGAATGAGTCACACTGTTGCACATCGTGGTGATGTCATTGTGCTAGATCTGGAAGAAGTTCCAAACACACCTTGGTGTGCGGCTGGCCTAGTTTAAAGGTTGTGGAACTGTGCCATTAGAACTGGATCAACCTTACAAAAGTTGGGACAGGTGGCAAAGTGGCAGCCTGTGCTCAGTAAATAAATCAGTGATCTGCTCAGAGATTTATCACATCAGGCAAAACTAAGCAAAAAAGCCCTCTATATCTGATACATTTATGAGGCCAGAAGCCTAGTGAAGTTACTTTGAAATCCTCTTTGATGCTCACTGTGGAGCCATTTTTGTCAAAGCTGGGACCAAATTTAGAAAAGCCTTGTGGCAGAGCTGGACTCTTCTATTCTGCTCTCCTTACATGCCTGGATTTCTGGGAGCCGCACAAATAAGAGGAGCAACAGATCAGAGAGGAGCTTTGCTGTGCAGATCCCAGAGAATTTTGCTGGTTGTTTGTAAGTAACTGTTTGGATCCAGAACTTGGCTTTGTCTTTGTTCAATGTTCTTGGCATCCCTCTGCAGCATTTCCAGTATTCTTTACCCTGACTAGTATCCCTACTCTTCGGAAGTGGCTTCCATTCACTGTCTCCTCGATGGTACAGCTGTATTTTTCACTCCTGTAGACAGCATTTTCCCCCTTAGTGCTCTCCCCTCCTCAGCCTAGTATTCCCACACTTTATAAATACACTTGCAGTGGTGCCATAAGCCAACCCTCCTTATTTATGGACAGAGTTGCAAATTCAGTCCAGATGGTGCTGTTTTCCAAAGTCTGCTTCTGAAATCTGTTGCAAGATACGATCTGCCCTAGCATATGCCCAATCAGCTGCTTTCAGGAGATATCATTTCAGGTTTCATGGTTAATTTTGCAGTATCAAAATCACCCTTCCATAAATGCCCAGAGTAAGTGGGATTGGATTCTTTTTATTTGCCACAAGAGCCCAGGCAGTGTCTGAAAGCTGCTTAGACTCAATTGTTATTTTAAAAAGAGCTCTCGTGATGACGTACTAGACATAATCATTTCCAGGCAACTCTTGGGCCTTTTATCTTAATAAGAATAAAATGTTTTTAATGCTAAAACAACAATTAATGACACCATTAATAATTATGATTAGCTTTGCACCAGGAAGCATGTGATTCTCGTGCAGGCTATAGACACATAGGGGATGTGGTTTCTCAGAATGCCAGCCACAAAGAGACAGTCACATTTATTTAACTGTGCATGTTCTGGAGAGTGTGTTCATACTACTCACAGATCTCATATTTTGGACTCAGTACCTGCTATCAGCTCACATCGTATCTATTTCAGTTTCCCATGCCGATCTCTCTTCATATTCAACTCACTGTCTCTTCTCCCTCTCTCATAAGAACCGCCATACTGTGTAAGAGCAGTGGTCCACCTAGCCCAGAGTCCTGTCTTCTGATAGTGGCCAGTGCCAGTGCTACAGAGGGATTGAATTGAACAGGGCAATTTATTGAGTGATCCACTGATGGTTCAGTCCCAGCTGCTAGTAATCAGAGGTTTAGGGACACCCAGAACTTGGGTTTGCAACCCTGACCATCTTGGCTAATAGCCATTGATGGACCTATCCTTCATGAACTTACCTAATTCTTTTTTTAACCCAGTTATACTTTTGGCCTTCACAGCATCCTTGGGCAATGAATTCCACAGGTTAACTGCACTGTGTAAAGAAGTTCTTCTTTCTGATTGTTTTCAAGCTGTTGCCTATTTATTTCATTGGGTGACCACTGATTCCTGTTACCTGAAGGGGTAATTAACACTTCCTTATTCACTTTTTCCACAGCATTCATGATTTTATAGACTATAGTATCTCCCCTCAGTTGTCTCTTTTCCAAGCTGAACAGTCCCAGTCTTTTTAATCTCTCCTCATATAGAAGCTGTTTCATACCCTTAATAATTTTTGTTGCCCTTCTCTGTACTTTTTCCAATCTTCTTTGAGATGGGATGACCAAAACTGCATGCAGTGTTTGAGGTGTGGGCATACAAAGGATTTATATAGTGGCATTATGATATTTTCTGTCTTCTTATCTATCCCTTTCCTAATGGTTCCTAACATGGTTAGCTTTTTTGACTGCTGCTGCACATTGAGCAGATTTTTTCAGAGGACTCTCCACGATGGCTCCAAAATGTTTCTTAAGTGGTAACAACTAATTTAGACCATATCATTTTGTATATATAGTTGGGATTATGTTTTCCAGTGTGCATTACTTTGCATGTATTAATACTGAATTTCATCTGCCACTTTCTTGCTCCCTCTGAGATGCCTTTGGTACTCTTCACAGTCTTCTTTGGACTGAACTATCTTGAGTAATTTAGTACTGCCTGCAAACTTTGCCACCTCATTGTTTACCCCTTTTCCCAGATCATTTATGAATATGTTGAACAGCACTGGTTCCAGTACAGATCCTAGGGTGACCCTGCTCTTTTCCTCTGTCCTATGAAAATTGACTGTTTATTCCTACCCTTTGTTTCCTATCTTTTAACAAGTTACAGATCATGAGAGGACCTTCCCTCGTGTTCCATTACTGCTTACTTTGCTTAAGAGCCTTTGGCGAGGGTCCTTCTCAAAGGCTTTCTGAGAGGTCAAGTACACTGTATCTACTGGATCCCCTTATGCACATGTTTGCAGATTTGTGAAGCCTGATTTTCTGTTACAAAAGTAGTGTTGACTTTTCCACAACATATCATGTTCATCTGTGTGACTGATAATTCTGTTCTTTACTATAGTTTGAAGCAATTTTGCCTGCTACTGAAGTTAGGCTTACCATCCTATTATCTGGATCACCTCTGGAGCCTTTCAGCATCACATTAACTATACACTAGTCATCTGGGACAGAGGCTGATTTAAGCGATAGGTTACATACCACTGTTAGTAGCTGCAATTTCATATTCTTTCAGAACTCTTGGCTGAATGCCATCTGCTCTTGGTGACTTATTACTGTTTAATTTATCAATTTGTTCTAAAATTTCCTCTAATGACACCTCAGTCTGGAACAGTTCCTCAAATTTGTCACCTAAAAAGAATGGCTCAGACGTGCGAACCTCCCTCACATGCTCGGCAGACCAATGCAAAGAATTCATTCAGCTTCTCTGCAACGACCTTGCCTTCCTTGAGTGCTCCTCTAGCACATCCATTATCCAGTGGCCCCACTGATTGATTGGCAGGCTTCCTACTTCTGATGTACTTCAAATAATTTCCCTGTCAGTTTTTGTATCTTTTGCTAGTTGCTCTTCAAGCTATGTTTTGGCCTGCCAAATTTTGCTTTTACACTTGACTTGCCAAAATTTATGCTCCTTTCTGTTTGTCTCAATAGGATTTGACGTAAAATACAGTAGTCCCTCTCTATATCGCGGTTCACTTATCGCGGCCTCACTGTATCGCGGGATTTTTTAAAATATTATATTTAATTATTTAAATATTTATTACCTATTCTGAACTTCAGACTACTCTCCGCCATGAAATTGACTCTGCCTTGTCAATTTCGGCAGCGGAGGGGGAGACTCGGTATCTCAGCGGAGAATCCCCGCTGTGAAACTCGCTCTCCCCTGTCATATTCGAAACCCCACCAGCGCCCTGCAGAGCACGACAGGAGAAGGGTTTATAAAGCCTTAAAATATATATAAATACTAAAATAAATGTAAGGTTCCTACTTCGCGGATTTTCACCTATCGCGGGGGGTCTAGGAACGTAATACCCGCGATAAGTAAGGGATCACTGTATGGCTTTTTTGTTGTTGTCTCTAACTGCCTTTTTATTTTATTGTTTAGCTATGGTGGCATTGTTTTGGTCTTACTGTTTTTTTTATTCGGAGAATACATTTAGTTTGAGCCTCAGTGACGGTGTTTTTATGGTGTTCCATGAAGCTCACAGGCATTTCAGAATTGTGACTGTTCCTCTTAATTTCCATTTAACTAGCCTCCTCATTTCTGTGTCGTTCCCCTTTTGGAAGCTCGTGCTACTATGGTGGGTTTCTTTGGTGTTTTCCTCCCTTCAAGGATGTTAAATTTAGTTACATCATGGTTGGTCTTACTGAGCTGTTCACCTATATTCACCTCTTGGGCCAGATCCTGTGTGCTACTTAGGACTAAATCAAGCATTACTCTCCTGTTGTGGGTTACAGGACTAGCTGCACTAAGAAGCAGTCATTCGGGGTGTCTAGAAATTTTATCTCTGAATCCCATCCTGAGGTGACATGTTTCCAGTCAACATGGGGATAGTTGAAATCCCCCATTATTATTGGTTTTTCTGTTTTTGTACCCTTTCTAATCTCCCTGAGCATTTCACAGTCACTGTTACCATCTTGGTCAGGTAGTATATTTTGGCTGCTATATTCTTATTATTCAAATATAGAATTTCAGTTCACAGAGATTCTGTGATACAGTTTGACTCTATAGTAAAAATCTTAAATGAATCAAACAGTACCATAGAAGCTCTATGGATAGAAATTCCATGCTCTCAACACCCATCTCCTCTCAGCATCTATTGTCCCTCTCCCCATAGCCACCATTCCGTCCTTGCTCCCTCCCTCCTTCAGTCTCCAAACTAGAGGAGTACCATCATCAGAACTGGCCTCAGCAATTTTTTCCCAGGCCTGCACCCATCACAGAGGTCCTCAGGGGGTTCCTGAACAGTTTCAATTTCAGAATTTCAATTTATAATCTCCAGCAGGCGTGGCCAAGAACATGTACAGTGCATCACAGGTGTGTGGGTAAGTCTGCTGCAACCCATGCTTCACGGTGTGATTCTGACAGGCTAGGGAAGATGAAGGTCTAGTAATCTCTCTGTTGCAAACTCTTGCAATTTTATTGCGTGTCTTGCCATATTTGGTGTTTTTCTTAAAGCCCTGGCTCATGTGATTTACAGGAAAATCGCAGCTTTCATTCCTAGTCTTCACGCTACAGAGCAAAGCTTTAATGGGTCAGAAACTGTAAGGCAAAGAATATAAACCCAAAGGAGCTGGCGGTAGTGTAGCCCATATCATCTGTCAGTTCCTAATGCTCCTAGCTAGGATGATTATTTGTTTCATCCGCTTGTATAAGAGCTCTACAATTGGCCCAGGCCTCTCCTTTTTGGGTGGGTCTGAAAACCTAGTTTTTGTGCAAAATCCTGTTCCCCCTTCCCTCAGTTTGTAACGTTCTTTGTCTACCATGATCGCACGTGGCCAGCCTAAGAAATTGGAAGTGGTTTAATGAGATCGTTCTCTATCATACAGCTGAGTCCCTTGCTCATTCCACTCCACTGTACTGCCCCTCATGCTACTGAGCTGCCTCTGCTTGTGGGCAGAAGTCAGGCTGGCTATTCTACAGCAGGATCTTGGGATGTCCCAGTGCCATTAACAGTAGCCTGGCAGGCATGGCCTCTACAGCTGTAAACCTGAACGAGGATCTTCCCAAAGGTCAAGGGACCCATACCTATGGCTTTTCCAGACATGGGTGGCTGTGACTGGACAGTGAATAACCTGTCATCATTAGGAAAAATCCATGAGAAGTCTTCAAGTCTAGTGTTTATCCGGCATGGGCTATATTTTCAAAGCTCTGCAAAGGGCTGCAGAACTGTGATTCTCCTTTTACACTTCTTGGTCCTCCAAATTCAGGGTGGGAAACTTGGCAAAGGGCTGTTTGAAGAAGGAGAGTGGGCCCGGGGGGTCTGAGCTGACTAACAGGCAAAGAGCAGGAGAGCTTCTACTGCCTTATGCTACTGCCATAGACTTTTGACAATTGTTTAACTTGCCCTTAGCCATTTGCTCCAAGCTGGAGCTTTGCATTGATCTTCTCAGGCAACTAGGGAAGGAGCCCGGCTTCTGAAAGAGGTGGTGGAATTGAAATCACTTGAAAGGTTCTAATCACAGTTGGAGGATCAGTTCCTGGAGTTGTTGCAAGACAATGGCATGCAACCTTCAACAAGGGCAAAAGTTACCTGTGCCTCAGAGAGTCCCACAGTGAGTCACAGTCCCTGCTCAGGCGGCAGCCATGCGTGTAACAAGCTGGTGAGAATTCACTCATCAAAACAGCAGAATAAAAGGTCACAGGCTGGGAGGGTTATTTAAGGCTCCGGGAGAGATTTAGCATTCATAGCCTGTCACCAGAGAAGTTTGTCTTTCTCGCTGTGATGGCCCCCTATATGTATCTCTGTGTGTGCATCGCTATGTCTGTCTGTCAGTCGCTGTGTTTTTGTTCTAAATAGCCATTGTGTGGACCGATGCGACCTGAAGAATGGAGTCACATGCTGAGCTATGAAGGATCACATGCATGTCATAAGTATTCCCAGTCTAGAGCTATGAAAGAATTGTGGAAAAAGCAGCAGGACAGACCAGATCTCTTCCTATGCCTCCTCTTTCCGCTGACAGTTCTGTCTATGATCTGGAGGCTTTTTCACAGTGGAGCACTGAGGCGGGTAGCTCAGAATGCGGACTTGGGCTTCCTTTTGTTAGTGTGTATCAGTGTAAAACAACCAATGGATAAGCACACAAATCTTTCGATGCTTATTAAAATATACATAATTGTACAATGGCTTTGATTTATGGGTTTCCATAAGAGGGAGAGTGAACTCTCTCCCTGTTAATTGTGGCTCATCAACAAGGAGATCCACCTTTACAAAATATAGCAAGCTATCTTTTCAGACAGTGGGTCATTCTGTGCCATGTTTACTATTGGACCCATTGGAAAAGAGGTATTTTCTCCCATTGCTTTTATTTTGCATAATCGTAATACAGCCAATAAATGAATAACTAAAATCAATATATTAAGAAAACTCTTTTTTTTGCCGTTTCCTGAATGCAGTTGATTACCCAGGCAATTAGTGCTCACAGCTCCTAGGTAGTTTTCTGCTATCTTCCTGGAAGTCACCACTAGCTTCCAAATGTGAGGCCCCCTCTGCTGAGCCTTCTGGGAGAAGGGTTGAGTTTTGGTTTAAACATTGGGGTCTGGAAGTGGGAATCCAAAACAGGTGCATATTATTCAGTCTGCTGATGCTTTGGATGATTTAATAGAGTAAACTAATTCTGGTAACATAAATGCTGTTGAAACCTCCATGTGGGTCCTGGACCAGACTGAAAGGAAATAGCATTGTAATCCCCCCTTTTTTTTAATACACATTTGCCTTTTGGCAAAGATCTATCCATCTATGTACTAGGTGCTTGTACTGTCAACAAAGTTCTAAAATCTAAAATGGGGCCTTTTGAAACAAAATGAGTTCACTTTCAAAATGTTGATTCAAAGCAAAATCTTCTGTTTCATGCTTTCCAGAAAATCAAAAAAACGTTCATCAATACTGACATTTTTTCTGTGGAAAATTTCAGTTTTCCACCAGGAATTTTTTTTTAGTCCAGATCTTTCAACCAGCTCTGAGTGGTATGTCCTGTGTCTAGTGATTTATCTGTGGCACTGGGAGGGGGATGAGTGAGTAGGATCTTTTCCTCCCTAATTTTGTGAGGGAGCATTATCTATTAGCTAATGCAGGGGATGGGGATTCCAAAGATCGAAGGGGAAATCCTCGTCCCATTGAAGTTAATGGCAGTTTTGCCATTGTCTTCAATAGAGCCAGTATTTTGCTGTAGGATTTTGTTCCCAGCCCTCCCAGTGACTTGCTGCATGACCCTGACAAGTCAGTTTACCTCTTTGTGCCTGTTTCTATAAAAAGGGGATAATAATACCTAGCGTACACAAGAAATTTGAAGCTTAATTCATTAATGGATGTAGAATGCTTTGATGTCATTGGAAGGTGCTGGCGGATGGTAAATATTTATGTCAGTATTATCATCCTATTACAAATAACGTTAGTTGTGAGCCAGGAACCCAGTGAACAGAGATCATTGTGTGCAGAGTGCCAGCAGAATAGGGCAGTGTACCAGTAATGATACATGGAGTTAGTCAGCCTTTTAAATATGAGTTTTGCCTGCCACATAAGTTTGGCTGTATGAGCCCAGCCCATAGAATCATGACTCCATGGATGACTGCAGAGGGGGGGAGAGGAAGATAGATGTGAGGTTTTTGGTCAATATATGTCACAATTAGTTCTGGGATTCTATGTCCCCTCTCCTCCTGGGCTAAGGCTGCTGTTTCATTGTGGTTTTTGGTTTTGGGAGCAGCTCTTTGCTTTTCCCTATCTGAGACAGTAGCTGAAGTGTGTTGAGTCCAGCACACACTCCAGTTCCGTCCAACCAGGCACCTGTTGCCCTGTTCATTTCTCATTACAGTGAAGACTCCACAAAGTCAGTTCGTCCCAGTAAGTGAGGGATGGTAAATCAGATCATCACCATGGTCCATACTGTGAACGTGACAGGGAACACCAAGATGGTGGTGTTTTACCCTTTAAATCTGTGTGTGTTGGTAGGTAACTTACCATATTGTACATATGTGTAAGAGTGTGCATTTGTGTGTGAGTGAAACCCTCCTTACTGCTACTTCCTTAAAGAGCAGACTCTAAAATCAGGTAACCTTCATAGAAGTTACACTGAGGCCTATATATCTTTCTTTCAGGTCTATACACTAGGTGTAATCCCACCTGTGCAGACGGACATTATGTCTCTTGCTGATCTCTGTTGCTTTCCATTTAGCCATTCACATCTGTTAAACCAAAGTAGCTGCCATCCAGATTTAGCATGTTAGACCAGTGTTTTGTTTTGTTGCAAACATTGATGCAGGCTGGAAATTCCAGCAGAAATCTGGGAACATGAAATCCAGTAGACAGGTGGTTGGCATTCTGAGTGTCCCATCTTCCCCCTACCTTCAAATTTAGCTTCTTCTTGCGCAAATGTGAATTTGATTTATAGGAAGAGTCAGAGGAAGAAAGCGAGAACAGCGTAAGAATAGGGGAAGGAAGCAAGAACTGGAGGGGAGGAAGAGAGAAGGGGAAAGTAAGCAGAGAAAGAGAAAGGGAAAGAAGAAAGGGAGGGAAAGAGAATAGAGAAAGAGTTGTTTCTTTTCTTTTTTGGGGAGGTGAGGGAGCTTTCGAATCAAGATGACTTAGTTCAGCTGTACAGGCCACTTAATACCCATGAACTTGCAATTAACGGCGGAAGTGGCAGACAAGGGACAAGCTAAAAGACGATATTGTTAAATGCTCAGCAGTGAAGGATGCAGGGAGAAACTCAGAAAATGGACAGAGCCCAAGTCATGAATAAACACTCAGTTCCTGGGATCTGCTGTTGGTGGGAGGGGTGCTGGAGGCCCCTGTCATTCAGAAACGCTGCAGTGGCAGAGGCCCTTTGTCCTTCTCTGCTGGACGCTGCCACAAAGGGAGGTTTTATTCAATTTCACAGTGCCGAGCCGCCAGGCCCCTTTCTAGCAGAAGGGTTTCTTCCCTTCGCCAAGCTCTCAGAGAGCTTTGCAGAGAGGCTCTGTGAGCCACGATTGATGTTTGCTTTGGAAGTGCATTGTTTGCAGCTTGAATTTTTCTTGATCTTTTGCCCAGATAACCTCAACTAGTTCTATTTTGCTATGAAAAATGACATGTACCCAATGAGAGGTGTTTTTTTCCCCCTGGATTATTTTACAGAATGGAGACACCAGAAAGAATCAGGATCCTTACTTTGTGGGTTTGCCTCAAGGCTCTTGGGGTGACCTTGTTTTGATTCAGGTCAGAGGGTGAAAGCTCAGCTTCTCTCCTTGTGATAGTCTGCTCATAATTGTGTGTGTCCATAGTAACCTCTGCTGGCTGGTAAGAGGGAACACTCCCACCCATTCCTGTAAGCCTTGTTGGAAATGTTTGCAGTGTGTTATGGAGTGCCTACTGGTGTGGCAGGGAATTGAGGGAGCTGCAGGTCAAATGCCCAGATTTTCCTTTGATCTATCCTAAAATCCATCACTCATCCACACGGCATTCTGACCTGCTTACCACCAACATGGATGAAGCACAGAGGAATGTAGCACTCTTGTCCACCAATGGGGCAGGACGTACGATCCTCTTGTACTAGAAAGGAACTTGTGGGCAGATGGACTTGACAAGATAACTTGCACATGAAGGCAGTGGATGCACGCCATGCCTGTTTGATCTGGTTATAGAGTGACTGCACTCGATACAGTGATGTTTTGGGTTGTGTCCAACAAGAACTGAATAGTGGGACATGATTGTTATACAAACCTGGCTTGACAAGTATTGACTTCAGACCTTCAAGATGCAGAAGACCACAGCCTGGAGTTGGGCAGTGAGCTAGCCTTGGCACTGCAGGGCAGAAACCATCAGGATGAGTGCTGCCCTTAATATGGAGAAGCGAGTGGTGATTGCAGGATAGAAGGTTGCAAGCTGACATAAAATGGATATATGCATATATCCATTTTATGTCCCCCTCTCCTAGACTCTGAGTATTTGAACTGAAAGGGTCGTTTCTTGACCTTTGTGGATCACCAGGAGTGCTTTGATGACTTTAACAGTAAAAGCCCATAACTGCAGAATATTCAGAAATTCAGGACCCTTTGGCTGGCTGAAAGCAGGACTTTTCCCCCAGATCATCAGTCCTAACTCTGGAAAAACTCAAAGAAATCAGTGGAAGTTTTGCTGGCATAAGAATTCAATGGAAACTGAGTAAGGTCTTCAAGACCTGGCTCTCTGTCACTGATCTGTGAAAAGCTTTCTGAAATGCATGTGAATTAAACTTGCTCTGTAAACAGCTATTTTTTATCACGCTTATTAGAGCGGGGGCTGGGTGCAGAGGAGAGCACAAATAGTTAAACTGAGGTGATTCCATTAATAAAGGGAGTAGGATGTGTCCCTGCATCTGGGAAGTGAAAGTGAGTCATCCAGGCTCCCCTGTGCTGTTACAACTCGGCAGCAGGCTGCCTCCACCTATGAACTAATTTGGAGGGAAGCTACAGAACAGAAGGGCTATTCCATTAGCCTCTTAGGCTGAGACACTGATTTGATAATCTCAGCCTTCATTAACAAATTTAACGACCGTTTCCCTTCCTAGTTTCTTCATAAACTGAAGCACTGTAGCAGGTTATTTTAGTTCTTCTGTATGTGTTTGCAGTTGTGTCTCGGGATGATCTGAGCGGGTGCTGCATGGTGGCAGAAATAACAGACACCCCATCCTGCTATCCTTGAGCAGGGAGGCGACCCAGAAAGCTGCTCCAAAGCCAATAGGTTTTTTGCCATTACAACCCTGTGTGAATTAGTCATCGTTTACGGGAGACATTTGGCTGCCTGATAGCAATTGTCTGCAAATTATCTCCACAGCGTAAATGTAGATGTTAAATAACTCTCTGGCATGCATTGGTAACTTTGAGCAGAGTCAGCTATAGAAGCTCTAGTCACCATCACACCAAACAATCCTAATGATTAAAAAGATATACAGTGATAGGCTTTTAAATGAGTCTCTGACTAACACATGAGGCTGGTGCACACTGTATATGGGGACACACTGGGAAAATGCATGCATTTATCCACAACAGGTGCTGAGGTGCACCCATAAATTTTGCAGGCGCATTTTAGGAGGCCTGGTAGAAATTTGACCTGTTGTGTCAACATACGGTTCTGCTTTGATCACTGGCCCTGGAGTGGCTTGAAGTCTGGGGATCACACAGAGGCCAAGAGGGTCTTTAATGAGGGGATTCCATGCTGCATGAAGTATTTTCTGATGAAAGATCACTATTGTCTGCCAGCTTTTCCTACCTCTGTGACTCGCCAACATTGCCAGCTCATGATTTATCATGACCAGAGCTGTGCGACACGTTTTTGGCAAATAGTAAGTTTACCAAAACGTGGGTGGGGGGGAGGCACCAAAACCATTCATTTCAGTGAGAAAAACAAAAAAATGAGTTTGGGATCAAAATGAATTCAGATTTTTTGGGTTCAGCCACTGATCTTAAAAATCAATTATTTGCTCAGTTCTAATCACAAGTCTCTTGATATTTGGTGTTTCTTATAGTCCCTGCTCTTGGAGCTGTGTGATTATGGGGGAATCTCAGCTTTCATTTTAAAATGCTCCTACATTTCTAGCCCTCATGGTTGTGGAGAAAAGCTTGAAAACATGAACCCTGAATGTTAAATCAAATAGAAGGAACCCAGAATGTATTATTTTTAAGCCAATCTCATGACATTTTGGGACCAGAACTATTATTTTTGACCACGTGGGGTTGGCAGTAGTGTATCTCAGAAGCATGGCTCTGTATGCAACAGTGGGTCTGGATGGGAATCCGTGTTCTAGCCTTTGTAAATTGCAGCTCTGTGCCGATTATCCCACTTCGGGAGAGGCTCACTGAAGTTACCTCAGGGATGGATTTGGCTCACAGTCTGGTAGGTGCCAGGTAAGTGAAGGGCTAGAGGGCTCAGTTCGAAGTGGAGCCTGGGTGACTAGAGACTGTTTAAGGTTTTGTTTTTAAAAGTCTTGGGCTATTGGTTGAGCTAGACACCGATTTGGAATATTAGGTCTTGGCAACATATCCAGTTACTTTTGTCTGAATAGGGGCCACGTCCTGCTCTAATTTGCCTGGGTGTGTGGAAAGAAGGATGGCCAGAAAGCTGCTTCTCTCATCCCAGCGAGTCTATGCAGCAAAAAGGCAGGATTCCTACCTAGAACTCAAGAAAACACTCCTGGAGGGCAGTCATTGTGCCCACTGGCACAGTACTTCAGTGACCTGGTCTGCTGGTTAGAGGTGCACGGAGATGCTCAGATAACTGGAGTGTGCAGCACGCATAGCTGGGAATGCCAGTTTTTCTTTTAAAAGCAGCTCTGTGCATCCTACCATGCGAGTCTCATTCGCAACCTTGAATTGCCTTGCACAGATCGGATAGCTCCAGTGCCATCCTAGCATAGCTTCAGGGCAGGGCAGAATTCAGGCATGATTGGCTAAGATTTAGTGCCAAGTTCATGTCAGAAGGTTGGGAAGTTTCATTTGGTTTAGAGAAGAACCATAAATACTTCTCTGAACCCTCTGAAACTCCTAGGGCTGCAAAAAAACCTGCTTTGGAAATCTGTTGAGAAGAGGATGGGTCAGAAATACCGCACACAAAGCTCTTCTCAGCATCTTTTGTTGCTTGTTTCCAGCATCAAGGCACTCCGAGGGGCTTGAAAATTAAAAAACAAACAAACAAAAAATCCTGAACTGCTTTCGAGTCTCCAGAATGTTTCCCTTTGTGTTTGAGCAAAGAGTTGTTGGGCATTTTACCCAAAGCAGCTCATCCCCTTGCTGCTGACACCATTCCTCCAGCTGTCACAGCTTCAGCTGGTGTTTTTGTCTCATGCGAAGCATGGTGCTGGAAGGGAGGTTTTCTCTGTTTATAATTTTTATTTCTTTCCTCCTTTATTACGGCGACGTGTTTTTTCCATCTGCATGAAAACAATGTGGAAGAGGTTTGCTGTTTACAGTCATCTCCGTGCCTTAATCACAAAATAACTGGGGCTGTGTTGTGCTTTGCCTGGGTGAGCCTTTTATCTTGCAAGGCCTTTCAGGCGGGTCACGAATTGTCTCTGCAGCCTAAAACAAACCTCTGGAATAGATTATTACCCTGTGGCAGGCAGCCATCGGACAGTTAGCTTTTTTTTAAGTACTCAATCCTAATGGCAGCGTGTTAAGTCTCACTCAAGTTCAGGGCTCCAGCTCTGTCATTCTGGGGCTTTTGTAAGTGTTGGGTGACCGACAAGCCTCTTTACAAAAGGACCTCAGTGCGTCTGTGCTATATCCCCAATAAACAGCATAGCTATGATTACAGCCAGACTGCAATACTGGCCCCTACATAACTGCATTGGGGTGGAATGGGAGAGCACAAGGAGCCCTGCTCTTTGCATTTCCTGTAGGGGGCTGGACACAGTTGCAGTTTCTAGGCTCCCCTAAGTGCAAACTAGCTAGCACCCTCACAGGAGCATGGAGGAGGCCAGGCTCTGAGGCCATGGAAAGGAACGCACATTGCTCTCCCTTAAGGCACATTCCCCTGTGAACTCCACTGAGCGTTTTGCATCTTTGAGGTCCCGTGCTCCCCAAAGTTCCTGCTGGGGTGGGGTAGCTCGGTTCTGCACCCTCCCTCCCCAGGATTTTATGTAATAACACGAGAGTGCTCCAGGCCTGTAATACTAACCTGGACCTTTATTAAGAGAACGATTTACAGTGGTGCACCAGCCTCTGTTAATATTCTAACCAGGTGCCCACAGATAAACTTCATGATTCTTCCTCCAGACTCTTCCCTCCTGCAACCTGTGCACCGTCAGCCAAGTTCCACACAGGTGGCTACATCCAATGCCTTACAGTCACAGCTGAGCCTCCAATTGGAACCGTTACCAGGGATTAGAACAGGGGTTCTCAAACCGGGGACAGGACCCCTCCATGGCTCACAAGGTTATTTTGGGGGAGGGGAGGTGTGAGGTGTCAGCCCCTGCTTATGCTGTGGCTGCGACTGTCAGCCCCTTCACAGCTGGGTGGCCAGAGAGCAGAAGGTGCTGGCTGGGTGCTCTGAAGGCAGCAGCACCTCAGCAGCAGTGCAAGGTAAGGGTGGAATGGCGTGGGGGGAGGGGTTCGGTTTTATCTTAATCTGGGGCCGTATCCTGAGGTAAAACTCCCACCAAATTCAGTGAGTGAGGATGAGGGTGGGAGGTAGGAGTTGGTCCCTATTTATTCAGCAGTTTACTCTGTGCTGTGCTAATGTTTAAAGTAAAATTGAATTTCTCACATCCCATTGCCTCCCTCTCAGCCTCCCACTAGCGAGATGCCCCTTTGGTCATTTTGCCAGGCTCTGAATTGGGCCTCTGGTCCCTAATTCAGGCCACACAGAGAAGCCATGCTTTCCCCCCACAACAGCAGAATGTCCCTCTTCAGATTTTTTACCTGTAATCCTTATGCCCAACTTTTCAAAAGACTTCCATAAACCTGGGCTAAATTCAGTACTGGTGCAGCTCCTCTGAAGTTGACAGAGTTGCACCAAGGATAGATTTGGCACTTTGCATCCAGACAGTGACAGGTGGCTGTGAAACCTCAGGAACAAAGATGCTATCATTTTACCTTCACTGGTGGTTTTCAGTTCAGAAACTGCTAATCAGATATCACATCACTCCTGTGTTGAATGCATTAGTGGTTTGTGCGTATTAGGATTGGGGCAATTAACAGAGTCCTCTGGATGCAATCACCATCCCCATTCAAGGGGCAGGGATCACAGGTTGTTGTTGCAAGCTGTCCTATGTTAGGGTAAGTTTCTGTCACAGAAGGCACGATGTCAGAGTTACCTCTGCTGGCAAAAGATGCTCTCTGTAAAAGTGCTAATTATTTTGTTCAGCTTTTAGACACTCTTGGAACTATTGTTGTTTATAAGACAAGTCCTCCACCCCCCTAAGTAAGTGATTTAATAAAAAATCTGTTTCTTTGCTGATTAGGAAATTAAATAAATGAAATGAATGTTCAGTGACTTACCTGTGGGTATTTCCAATGCCCAACATGTGCCCTACCTGGGCACAAACTGGGACCCATGTAGATATGTGCAGTTTACTAACGTGGGGATGAGGCTTTAGATTCATATGGGAATCAAATGGGCAGGGGGAAAAAACATTGTTGTTCCTGGCAAGATTGATTGCATATTAGCAGCTGGAATTGACATGCATCAAAGGCCACCTTTATGGCTGTCCCACCCCAGTAGCCATATGGTGGTACCAAAGACAAGTGACATTTCAGGCACGCTCCAGCTGGGATCTCATCCTCTCCACCCAGTGCAACCAGATGCCCTTTTCCTCTCTTCTTCACATTTTATTCAGATTTTGAAATCAACAGTGGGGGTGACCCCTCCTGCCTTGGGTAGACTTTTAATTTCTTGTAGAACATGAAGGTGGTAGGGACTCAATGGGAATAAATAATTACAAAACAAACCTTGCTGTATATTAACAGTTCCTTGCCAATAGACTCTGGGTTGCACAAATACAAACAACCACAGCTCCACAAAAACCTAATACCAGCCCCCCACCCACCCATCCACCATCACCACTGAAAATACTGTGCATTAAAATAAGAGGGAGGGATTTATAAAAGGAAGACCAATGGTAGAAAGAGAAGCCGATTAATATGTCCCAATACCATGGAGAAAGGGGGAAGCATCGAAGTTGGAAGGGATAAAATGACATGGGGCAGGTGTGAACTGTCGTAGCTCTCTCTAGCGGCTTCAGTGGAGCCAGCTGAGTATCTGGCCGAGGGATTTCGGGAGGGAGCATGCACTGCGCTGTGAGAACAAAGCCAGGTGGAAACCCTTCTAGCGCGTGGTATGAGTGGAGATTCGTGGCACTACAGGGTTGGATAACCAGTGTAGCCAGGGGCAATGATATTGAAGAGAAGGTACAGGCTGAACACGGCATTAGGAGTATGCTTGGCTCCTGTTTTGGGTATCTTGGAGCCTGTGTAAGGCACAAACTGAGTTTTGCATATTGTTCAGATGTGGATTCGTTGGGGCTGAGTGGAACCGCAAGTCTGTGTGTGTGTTACACGTTTCACATGTTACTCGTGTTTCATACCCAGCAAATCCTCCAGGCTTTTTTCTGGCATACAGGGATTTTGCATCCCTTTGGGTTTAAGGATGAGATGAAGGTCTATCTAAGTAGGGTACATCAACAAAACCGATCAGCCCAGGTCATTAGTGGTCAATAGCTGTTACCATCTGATGCGTGCTCAAGCCGTCCACATGTAGCATTGAGCTTGTAGTCCGGTTTCCTGGCCATCTTATCAAACCTCCATTATATATGGCCCTGATTGACTCCCTTGTTGGCAGTTGTATCAGAGAGGTCAGGTACATTGTGGGCATGGAAACAACTATCCTCCTGTCACCCTGAACTTCTCAGGGTTGCTGCATATTGACTGGGCAATATGGGAGGTGTATGCAGTGAGGAAGGTTGTAGAAGTGATGCCCAGGCTGTATAGCCCCTGTGGTATGGACAAATAGAAGACATAAGCTCCAGAATTGTGAATATAGCTTCTTTCATCAGCAATAGAATTCACTCAAGAAAAAATAACAGTTGAAAACTGTGCCACAGCTGATTTGACAAGGTACAAAATAACAGAGGGGGGTAGAGTGGGGCCTGAGTTGGACCCTGAAATCAGGAAGTTACTCTGGACTTTTGCTGGGGTAACAGGGAACAGAATTTGGCTCAGTGAATTAGCTCTGTTCCAGTCCTGTCTGAGCCATATGACGTTTTTGGCTTTTCTGACACATGCATTTTTTTAATGATCAGAGCCTTTCATGTCTAAATCTGTGTAGTTCTAATGTCTTGAATCCATTTCTGAAAGCTGAAGCAAGGCAGAGGGCTCACTTAGCCACTGTCAGATGGAGCTCCTCTGGCACCCACTGTTACTCATCTGTTGTTGGATGTTATTCAGAGACAGCCCAGGGAGACACTTTCATAGAAGTTCATGGGACTAAAATGGGAGCAAATCTCCAAGCGCTAATTGTGGCTGATAGTAACCTCTCCCCAGATGGACCTGGTACAGAGCGGAGCTACTAAAAGGATTGAACTCTCCTCAGGTTTATTTGTTGTGAACATCATATCACAGTGCATTCAGGAACGGGGATGGGGGTGGGGGGATTTTTTAGGAAATTTTTCTGTAGCGGGCATGGGCAACACACACAAAGCTGGAAGCTGTGTTGGCAAAGATACTATTTTTTACTGACCCTACCCCTCCAACTTGTTGCTCGATTTCTGCCCTGAGCAGTTAACAATCTATGCAACAAGAAACACAAGAAAACACAAAGGGCCTAAGCGGTGAGTGGACAGTTCAGACTCCATGGCTTATTCAGTACTTGGCCTCTCTGCAGGAGCTTGGGTCAGTATCAAAGTAGGTTTTTAAACATTTGGCCCTTAATAGAAAAAGAAAGATTACAGTTGAGTGCAGTGAGTGACCTAAGGACCTATCCAACACCCACTGAAATCAGTGAGAATCTTCTTATCACAGTGTGCCAGGTGAGACCTTAAATGTGTCCCATCTTCTCTTCGTCCTTTAAACTGAGAGTGAATGTCTTTATATTGCATACTGTGCCCATTGTAGGTGCTAAACAAATAACGATGATGCCGTAACTGGCAGATGGACACAGAGATAAACCACCCTGTCATTGTCATTTTCTTACAAAACCTCTGTGATTTTTACATTTAAAACTTGCTTTCAAAGGGAGAAAAATGGGATAATCACATTTTCCCCCTCAGAAACCCATCAATCCACCAAACATCACTTTGTTGTTTTACTAAGGTTAAATGAAATCCCTGATAAATGGGAGGCTGCGCACATACCCTAAAGATCCCTCTTTCCCCCATTTGCTTTTCCCTGTGCTCATGTACATGGATCCCGTGTGTTCATGAATCATTTCAGCCTGAGCAGTACAACGTAGCCTCACTGCCTGCATTTGTAGGCGGCCTCAATTCCAAGCGTGTTGACATTCAGCACTTCTCTGGCTAGTGTTTGTTGATGGTAGGAATGAACAATAAATATTCCTTGGTCTCCTGGAGCTGTACTGGCCAGGACAGTGGGGGATAAACAATGTAACCTATTAGATCTTTCCCTTCTATGATCTCTATGATAAAGCCGCTAAATAGAGGGAAAGCAGTGTGGTCTTGTGGCTAATTTAGTAAGACTACCAGCCAAAACTCTTAGGTTCTGTTCCCAACTCTGCCAGGGAGTCACTTGGCATCTTGAGGTCAGTTATGGCCCTTTACTGTGCCTCTATTTCTCCTTCCATACAGGGAGGCTAATAATGCCCACCTCAGAAGGGGCATTTGAAAGTTCATCAATCAGTGTGTTTAGAGGAAAGTGCGTTGAGCTATCTATCGTGAAAAGGCATGCAAAGGATAATTTTACAGCCCTCAGTGTTTAATCCTTTTCAGTTAAAAGTTTATTGTCTCCTGTTTTGCCTCCTTATTCCTCCTCACCGTGGAGCAGCCTGTCCATCCTGCTGAGGAGGACTGGGTATGACTCCCTAAGAAGCCTGGAAACGTGGCATTGAGTGATCTAAAGCTCTGCTGGAACACTCTCTTTCTCCACACAGGCTTTTTCTCTCCCCGTCTCACCTCCGCTGATGAACCTACTGTCCCTGGAAGGGAGCAGTCAAAGATACCCTGCTCCTCATTGGCATTGTAGATTTCCCACTGAGCCTCCTAGAGCAGAGTTTGGGGGAGGGAGCGCTAAACATGGCCGCCATCAGATGGCGCCGCATCTTTGCCCCCTTTTCCTTATGTTACCCTGTCAAGCAGGCCTAACTGCTGAAGCAGATGTGGTGGGTGGTGCTGTCCTCAAAGTGTCCATGCTTTGGACTCACATACGCATATTTAATGCCACATCACAAGCTATGGTATAAATAGAAGGGGTTCTGGTGCGAGAGTTTCCTAGGCAGCTAACCCGAAATTAGAGGTGTGGTTCTTAAGGGCTACAAAGCAGTTCCCATGGGTATAGACTGCCGGAGGGAAGTGGGGACATCTGCAGTGCTTACTTGACTGATTAACCCTGGCAGTGCTGGTAAAGTCAGTATTGTTTGAGTAAATTAGGAACAGAGCGTAAGGGATGTTTATCAGCTTTACCTCAGGGAGGAGCGGGGCGGGAGGAAGTTAAAAAGACATTGATGAGTGGGCTGTAGGCCCCAGATATCAAACTCTAGTCTAGATAAAACCCTCGAAAGAGAGGATCAGGGACAATCTTGAGCTAGTGCAGCGGAGAAATCAGTGGGCCATACAACCTCCTCTGTCTATGGGATGGGAGCTTTTAGTAGGTGTTCAGGGCCTAAACAACTCTGTATCCTTCTGTTGTGGAGGTTAAACTTTAAAAAGACAGATTTAGCTCTCATTTATAATTGGAATTATTCAGATCAACTGCAGCATAGGTGAGAGCAAAATCTGGCTCAGAACATTAAACCCAATTAGCGTTCATCCTTCCATGGTTGGCAAACATGGATTATTGTCTCTCTCGGTGTTTCTAATGGAGCAAGAACTGCTGAAGTAGCTGCTTCATGTTGACTGCTGTGTCAGTGATCATGGTCTGCAAGGGGAACAGATGCAAGGCATGACTAATCACTGCATTTCTCCCGTGTGACTCTCCTGGGATCGACAGAGCTGCACTGGTGTAAACTGAAGTGGCTCAGTGAGAAATCAAACTGTGAAAGGGCGCTGGGAGTGGCCAGGCTGATTCAGGCCGCTGCCACTGGTGTCCTAAGTAGGCTGGTCCTGGCAGGTGTCACCCAGATTGGAGACCTCCTGGACTACGAGTGGGGGGACTGGGTGGATCCGCAAGCGCTGTGTCGGCACATAGGGCTCTTCACCCTTTGAACCCGCCGGCACATACTCCAGATGAGGTGATCCTTGCCCACCGCTGCTCGGGCCTACCTCGAGCAGGTCCTGAGGGACGGTGCTCCCCACCCGCTCCCACCCTGGGCCCTCTGGACCTCTTCATTGGGCCTCTGCCCCACGAGCATCACTGGCTGTCTCCTGCACACACCCCAAGTCATCGGTGCACTTCTGAACTGCACCATGGGTACATCTCCACACACTCATGCTCCACACTCTCCATTTCCTCACCCTCGTGTCCTGCCCTGATACCAAGTTGCAGGACCTCTTACCACCTGTCGAGGGCGAGGAACCCTGGTGGGCCAGTCTGTGTTCCACCTTGGTTTCACGGTCCGCTGGGGATATTGGCTGGCTCCTTCACAGAGCCGTGAGCATGGGCATGTACCTGGCGTGGTTCATCCTCCATCCCAAAGCCTGTCCCTTTCACAGCGTGAGGGAGACCATGGCGTATATCTATCTGGCGTGTGCCAGATTGCAGCCCTTATTCCAGCTCCTCCAGAACCTACTCTGAGGTTCTGGCTGCACTTCTCCCCGCACCTTGGGATCTACACACACCCTATCTGTGGCCCCACAAAGTCATGGGACCTCCTCGTCAATCTCCTTTTTGCTTTGGCCATGGTGGCCACCTACAACACCAGGGAGAGGAGGTTGACCGAGGAGGTGCGCTGCAACTGTTGGGCCTCCTTCCGTTCCTCCGTCTGATCACGTCTCCGAGCAGAGTTGCTCTGGGCTGCGTCCACTGACTCCTTGGCTACTTTTGAGGAGCAGGGGGTGCTGTCCAGTGTTCTCTGCTCTGAACCCTTCAGGTTCCCTCCGTTTAGCCCTTTGATCTTAATGCCACTCCCTGTTTTTTCATTCATTGTCCCTCGTAATTAATTGAGTCCGGGATTCAGTAGCTCCTTCCCTTAGGCTGAGGGAGGGGCTTGTGCCTGTCCACATCTCGGTACTCAAATAGTACTGATGTCCTAATTAGAGGGAATGGAAAAGGCTGAGTAAACCCTGCACAGAAGGAGGTAATGAGCAGCAGCTGCTGGGCTTGTTAGGCCAGACACTATAAAGGCTCCCAGGAAGGAAATTTGGGGGGGGAAACAGCCAGGAAAGGGAGATGCTACAACAGGAGAGTGTGTGTCCCTTGACCTGTAGCTGGAGCAGTGAGGCCCCGGGGACTGTTAGGCCAGAGTGTATATTAGTAGATGGTGGTGGGATATAAGTTTGTAACGACCACTGATGGGAGCATGAAGCTGACATCTAAAAGTGGTTTGTGGGTGTAGAGGACCTGATCAGCAGGGGGCCCTACATGAATCTGCTACACAAACCAACTGGATTTTTGGGTTGCGCATGAGAGTGGAGGTGATTTGCTTGGCTGAAAAGAATGCTGATAGCAGAGGTGAGACAAGGGGAGTTGCATTGCAATGTGTGCATAGTTGTTTTTCATACCAGCAGTGCTTCTCCACTCAGTGCTGTCTGCTCCTGCACTTATGGCTGTGACGCACGGCGGGCTGAGTGTCTGGCTTGCTTTTTACAGGCATTACTAGAGTGACATCTTTTCCAGAAGTGTTAAATTCCACAAAATACTGCAATTCTAGCTGGGCCTGGAAACTTAACCACTACAGCACCATTGGATCAGCATGAGCTTCCTTCCCCCTGTTTGTATAAGGCTAGAAAGCAAACACATAGCTGAAATTGCAGCAGCATTAAGAGGTGTATATAGTATTAACTGCAGAAGTTAGCCAGTTCTTTAATAACTCTCCCCACTCCCTTCGTTGGAAGTATGTCATACCCAGCTTCGAAAACATCTCCCTAAACAGACAATGATGTGTTGTTGCTGCTTTCACCATTTCACATCCCTGTATTTAGTGCTGGTGAGGATGATGGAGTGATAGCCTTGGGGATGGAAGCCCTCTGTCCCCACAGCAAGCACAGCACAGACAGAAGCTCCCGGACCAATATACCTGAACTCTGATCTCCTGGGATGATTGATTTCTAAGGGTGGCTCCCTTTCCGTGGCTCATCCAATCCTTGGTCTTTCTGCTGAGACTGCCAACAAAATTGCTAATTATTGCCTACTGCAATGGTGGCTGTGGAGGAACTGGATTGAGACCCGTACACTCTTTTCACCCAGGACACCAATCAGCTGTCTGATGATTACAAGGTCAGGGCACTGCCAATCTGAACTAGATTCAAGTTGGTGACCAGTTGTAGAGTTCTCTACCGTCACCAGTCCCCTGAACCATCCAGGCCCCTCTTTCCAGTACTCTGATTAATAGCTGTAGCATCATATTTTGTATGAATCAGAAATAGCAGAATGTATCCGCCTGCATCTGTTATTTGCATCTCGTGTGTGGCCTCAGTTAAGTATTATAACTGCTCTGTGGATAAGAATGAAACCTGATGGAAAAGAAACCAACCAACCAACGAACCTTGTTTCAGAACAACGGATGCCTCAAAGTACAATATGTGAAAGTGAGATGCTATAAAGCATAACTGAATGTTCAGCCAATCAGAGCAATTCCAAATGGATCAGCTAGTTGTTCTGATACAATGCTCCTTGCCTTTGCCAATGGAATGAACCATCTTTTGCGATCTTTTGCTACAGTGTTATCTGTGTCTCAGTTCTATCGGAAAGAGCCGCTGTTCACTGCACCTCACACTCGTTTTGGTCTTGCTGTTTGTAAAATTCTAGTCCCAAATGAGGCACCCGACATTGTCTCATTCCCTTATCTCCACATATCGTGGCTCGCTAATGCATTCTTAGAGCAACTGGAGCATGAAGCAAAGATGGGCACTTTTGTACGCAGAGCCCTTTCAAACATGCAATTCTGTATGATCTAGCATGAGGCTGCATCCTTTTTGTGGGACTGCATCTTACCCTCCGTGAATTCTGATGCTCTCTGATTTCCTCTGTAAATGAGCTTCCAGGAGTTGAGCCTCATTTTGCTAACACAGTGGGAATGTTCACAACAGGCAATGATTTGAATGAGATCTTTTGTATGGGTTCAACATGAAACATGAACAAAGCAAAATGATAAATTGACACGAGCATGTCTGGCTTCTTCAAAGGATAACTCACAGTCTTAATTACTAACAGAATTGGAGGCATATAGAGAGAGAGACATTGGGATTTTGTGACCAGCAGCCTTTCTGGTAAGTCACGAGGACAGAGCTTGGAAGAGTACCATCGCCCTTTTACTCTATGTTCTACATTTGGTATGCAGTATATGAAAGGGATACTGCCAGGTAAAAAATCCAGAACCTGATTCTGACCTCACGTATACCAACGTAAGTCAACATAATATCTGCTGAACTCACTGGAGTTATACAACATAAACCCAGAGTAAGCAAGAGTAGAATCAGATCCCACGTTTAAAAAACAAAAATGAAATGAAAAAACATTTTCAGTGAAGAAAAAAAAAAGGAGACTTTTTAGTGGTCTTAGGTTTAGTAAAATCCTGTTTTTTCTCTTAAAGAAACCTATGTATTATGAGGCCTGACAGTGTCTCCTTAAACATGGAATTCTTCTGTTGCATACGGTGTGAGGCGAGGGATATGCTGAGTATGCATTCATGCAGAACACTACAAGACAGCCTATCTTCCTCTGCTTGTTTTACAGAATTCAAGTTTCATTCCAGACTAACCTCATTAACCTCACTATACAATCCTCTCGTCTCCCACAGAGACCTGTCAACCATTGTCAAGGGCAGCTGCATTTGCTTATTACAAGAACTACTGTCGTTAGTAACGTCAATACAAAACTCTCAACAGAATCCCAGATTACAATTATAAATCAATCTAAATCTCTTTCTCAAGTGCAGTTACAACATATTTTGCCAGTGACCATTCACCTGAAAGGCTGCTGCAAGTTTCAGTCAATGTATACATTTTTAACAGAGATTTTTTATCAGCAGATCTCATAGACATTAAATTCTATCAGTCCCCACTATTAGGTGGCAGCTGAAGAATTGGCAGTATTTCATGTCTTGACAAATAGCCTTGTACATTTCCCAGACTAAATGAACAAGTCTGAGAGAGCTGCGTCTCTTTAGAGTCCATAAACTTGCTACAGAGAAATGTGATTGTGCAGATCAGGGGGTTTCCCTCTTCTGCAGGAAATTTCTGACATTTCAAAATTTGCTTTCATCCCAAATCAGAATGAAAAAATAAAAAATTTTAAGTTTCTCCATAATGTCAAAATGACCTTATCAAACATGTCTTTCTGGTAAGGTTGAAGTGCCTTGTTTCTATATTATATCATATCCGAATAAGGTCAGAATGAAATATTTTGACTTTATTGAAACAACTCAGTTTAATTAAAAATATTGACAAAATCAGTATGTTCCCATGAAATGTTTTGATTTTGTTCAGTCAGTGTTTTCTTATAAAAGAACTTTTTGTTGGAAAACTTTGCTTATGAACCTGGGGAAATTTGGATTAACTACACTGGTGAGTCAGAGCTAAATTTGGATTCTAACTACAATGGTGAGTCAGAGCTGCTTTTTTGCTCAGTGTGGGGATAGCGTCCATAACCTCAGGGATCTGTGGGGGTTGGCACTGGCACACAATGGCCTTTGCATCACAATTCTGCATCTGGTTTTAGGGCACAGTTCTGTTTTTTTATTATTATTTTTCGCAAAGCGAGATCTATTGCTATAGATCACTGATACACAGCATAAATATGTTTTGAGGCATTCGGAATGACTAGGACAGCTGAGTTTCAGAAACAAGCAGTGCATTATAGACCATTGGCCTAACTCCTGGTCTGTGAATTATTGTGCTAAGGGAAATGTATGAAGTATGTGCTTATTGCACCATCATTCTGGATTGAAGTAGCTATGCTTCTTGCACATTGTGACTAGAGGTGGCATAGTTTCTACCACCCACATCTGTCAGATCTTCACATGAATTTATATTCCTTGCATTGTGATTGAATTTTTGATAGCCAAACAAATCTAAATTCCCTGGAGAAAGTCTTCCTGCTCCCTCTTAGGACTGAGCACAAGCCTTCTAGGCAAGCTTCCAGTGCTTGAGAATCCCTGAATGCTTTGGGAAGGGTTCTTCAGGGCTGACATCTCTCAGGGAGATGTTAATGAAAGGAAGGGGGTGAGAGGGGTGGTTTCCTTAGGAACACAAAGACCTTGATCACTGCAATTCTGAAATCTTTGCCCTGGCTGCCTGTTACATTTCATATTGATTCCATGCGTCTTTTAATTAAACCAGGCTGCAATGACTAAAAGCCTCATATGCATCTGCCAAGCATTTTGTCAGCTGAAGTACCTTCATGTCCATTGTGATTAGAATCACCAGGTTGTTCTGTAGGTTATAACCTTGGGACATTTTGTAATGTGCTTCTTGAGAGCAGAAATTCATTTCCCAGCGACATCTGTGCTGTCCAACTTTTTGTCCAATTTAAAATGAAATTTAAATATGCATAATATATTTGCTTCTGCTTTTAACTGCTCTGATCTGCTGCTAATTTTGCTTGTGTTTAATTGTCAGGCATCCTGTGGCTTTTATGTGAGGGCTGATCTGTAAGTACATTTTGGTTGATATGCATTTAAAAATAAAGAGAGACATGTGAGCCATCAGAAAAGAAGTTTCCTATTTGTGGCCATGCTGCTAAGAATAACGCCTGCACTAGGAGACTTGCCTTGCAGTTCTATAGTTACTGTAATGTAAAATTGATGCTTCTGGGTCAGTGAAAGCTAATGTTATGGTGTGACACTTTGGTAATGGAGCTTTTCTTTCTTTGTGAAGGAGACTTACAACTGTTGTTGTTCCCCCTAGCTGGTGACTACTTCACAGGAGGGCACTGGGGAAGTAAGCTCTGAGAGCATTGTTTAATGTGGCAGCTTCTTTGGAAGCTATCAAAAATCCCAGAGTTAAAGTCTGATGTTATCATTATTTCTCGAGCTATAGGAAGAGACAGTGTCTTTAAGAGCATCCAAGCTGGCAAGGCCCCCTCTCAAGACAGATTTGGGGAGTTTGATTCCAGATACAAGCCAAAGGTCCAACCATGTATCTCTGACAATACTATTCTGCAAATGAAATGAATGAAAACAAAGCTCTGGGTGCACTACGGATGCCAAGACTGAGGCAAACTTGCACTTCATTGCTCAAGGGAGGATGGATCCTCAGCTGGTGTAAGTGGAATGACATCCTTTTACACCATCAAAGAACTTGGCCCTAAATGAATAACAAAACAGCATTGGGGGGGAAAGGAGGAAATAGCTGTATTTTTCATGAAGGGTTTGTTGGTCATGTCAGTTAGGGTGGTTGCTCTGCAAGAGCAAGGACTTGTGTTGCTCTGCTGTGTTGACGTTGCTTTTGACATGTGAACTTTAAAATCACGTACCCTTACCCTGGCTGTTTAAAATACCTTCCCAAATTTCACCCCATGCACAGAGCAAGCTTGTGTCTGAGTCAGTGCCCCTCAATGTCAATGCAATCAGGACAGGAGAATAGGTTAATGCAATCATTGAAATGGGGCCTAAGGCAGGATCCTGAATCAAAAGAGCTGTAGGTTATGTTATGCAAATGTCAGAGAGTCTAACAAAGGTTCAAAGGAGCTGGCACTCTGACTGAGCCTTGCAGCATAGATTGACAGGATGAGTTGGAGGCAGATTTAGGCTGGGTATTTTGCTCATATGACCCTGTAAGAAAATAAGTTTCCCTCCTGAATTGTTTCCCCCCCTTCCTCCTCCTCCCTGTCTCACAGCCTCTGGATCACTGCTGACTCCCTCTCTCCACCTCTTCACACATTCACAGAGTTGCACTAGTCTAACCTTAGGTGTGAATTTAAACAGATTCAGTTTAAACTGATGCAGTCTTGTGTGTGTGAACCTCTGAATTTGCTCTGATTTCCGTTTGGCTTAAATTGACTGGGAACAGGTCTAAGAGCATCCACACAGAGGTTTCCACCTATTTAATTAAATCAGTTTAACTTCATACCTTAGGTTAAATTGATGTGACTTTCCCAGGTAGACAAGGGCCTGGTCTAAACTAAAAAGTTAGGTCTGCCCAGCTACATTGCCCAGGGGTGTGAAAAAATCCACACCCCTGAGCAATCTAGTGAAGCGGACCTAACCCTGGTGCACACAGCACAAGGTTGATGGACGAATTCTTCTGTCAATCCATCTACCGTCTCTTGGGGGAGTGGATTGCCTACCCAGACAAGAGATCCTCTCCTTTTGGCATAGGCTACTTTGTAGCATTTCAAATGTAGACAAGCCCTAAATCTTGTCCCTTTCTTTCTCCACATTTGAAAAATCTGACCCTTCCTTTTCATCCTCAGGGTCAAAATAATGTGTCCTCGACTTGATTAGTGTAACTGCCTCATCCCTGGCCTCTTTGATCATCACACCACTACCCACCAGTTGTCCAAAATTATCCCCTTTGCTCATCGTTCAGACCTTATCACCCACCCACCCCGCGTCTACCCACGCATACTTTTAATCACTCCACTTCCTTTCTCTGTCTGCTAGACTAAGTTTAAATGTCTTGTTTGCATGTATGACAGTATGACCCCATCCCATCTCACCACCTACTGTATCTCTCCTCATCTCGTAACTTCACCAATGCCAGCCTTGGACCCTTCTGCTCCTCCTCCAAATTATTAAGATGATTGCTTTAGCTCACAGTAAGAAAGAGTGATGGGATGGAAACTTCTCTATCACCTCAAATACACAGTGCAGGGATCTTCCCAATGTCGGCCAAATCCCAGCCATTAAGATTGTTGTATTTTCTCTTCAGTGATATGCTATCTTTCTTCACCAGCCATCGCTACAGTGACAACAGGACTGACAATCTCCTGTGTAAATCCACTTTTCAACCATAGCTACCCCAGAGCTTTCAAAGGGGGACACACACCCTTCCCTGCACCGAGATGGCAAAGATTAACCCCAAACCTGAGTTTCCTTTAGTTGTGAAATCTACTGAGCTATAGGACCAGTCCAAATAGATTAACAGGCAAATGTTCATTTTTATTGTTTAATGGGGTTTCTAAAGCCTTGTCTGAATGCAGAGATACTCTAGTTTATTTTAGGGTGTCATTTTAAACCGATTTAGTTAAAGTGGTGCAAGAGTCTGTATGGACACTCTGAATTAATTGTACCACTTTAACTATACTATAATTAAAGTAGTACATAGTAATATAGTTAAAGCAGGACAAGCTCCTACAGTCATAGGGTTTAAGGCCAGAAGGGACCGCCATATCATCTGTTCTGGCTTCCTGCACGTCACAGGCCCCTAAACCCTACCCAATTACTCTGGTAACACATTTCTGGCTGGAAATTGTGTGAAGTTTGTGAACTCTGTTATTTCTTGTGGTATTGCCACAACATTTTACTTCTGTTTGGAACCCAAAGAGCAGAGATGTGTGAACATGAAAAATAATGAGAAAAATATTAACTAAACATACAATCACAGGAAAGTTTCAGCTCAGGGTTTGGCCAAAAGATCAGGTTGGTGGTGTGTTTTTATTTTACCAAGCCCTGGTTTCAGGGTTTCTGTTTTGCTTACTGAGAAATCTGTACTGTAGCTGTGGCTAATACTTGGCAAAGAAGCAGTTGCAAGCAAAGTTTGCTTTCTTGGCATGCTGGTCTCTTCTTGGCATTATTCTAGTTAAATCAGACTGTTCTGGGCTTATCAAAGGGATTGTAAACCTTTAAACGCGTTTCACAAAGCTGTTCCAACAAGGCAATGGAGAGAAAAAATTGTTCATAAAAGCTGTCATTCTTTTTTAAAAGCAGCATCTTTTTGGAAAGTTTAATACTCCTGGGACCTATATATTCCCTCGGACCACCCTGTAAAAGTGTTGGACTTGAAGTCTACCCAGCAGGTAAAAGTTACTGTCTGTATTCATCTTTGCAAAAGAACAACCAACAGTTTTCAGTAACTTTCGTCTCTCCTATAAAACTTTTGCTTGGCAGTCTAAGCGCCTGCTTGAGTATTATAGGGGGGCTAATTGGCTGTGCAGCTGTCGGTTTTGGAAGGTGGCAGTTGACTGCACTGTGTGAGTCTTCACTCCAGAAATGAAACCTCGCAGACGCGCAGACCCTCCCCCCCCCATTACACTAATTCGTGAACATCCTAGAACCACAGAATAAACTTAGTCCTTTATCCCGTCAATGCAGACTTCCATGCTATTTATTCCGGGTGCGTATGTGGGATGAGGGACATATATGGGGGAGGAATGGGATTTCAGCACAATGTTCTCTCAGCAAAGGGGTTTGCCGTTAGTGTCTTTGAACAAAATTTCCATATACATCAGTGGTGGATCATCTGCCCTCCATTGGTTGGCTGCTGCATATATACAGTGTCTGAGGTTGGTTCAAGGAAATTCAGATGATTCAAATTCAAAGGATTATTTTATTATGATTTCTCTAGATTATTATTGGTCCCCTCACTTTAATGAGAAGAACATTCACAGGTGAAAAAGAAGGAATGACAAAGCAAAAGACAATGTCTTCTAATCAAATAAAGAATACTTCTCCCTAAACAATTCTTTGTGCCCTGAACGAGGGTGAGTAATTGCCATGGTGGGGTGAGTATGTTGTTTTAGGTAGCTGCAGAGACTGTCTCTGGAAACAATATACAAAAGAGAGTGTTACAGCAAAGAAGTGTTTCCAAATTCAATCCTCTGCTGATCGTGGAATAGCTCCAGAGAGAATCCTGCTCCTCATGTCATGAGTAAGCAGCTTTCTCCAAATGTATGTGCCTTCAGAAGGGCTAGTCATATTTCTGTTATAAGTAGGTCAGGAATGGAAAGATCCTCATGTCCAAGTGTTTGTATCTCCACCAGCAGTCAGCTGGCAATGAAGGGCTGTATCGGTCCATTTCTAGGGAACTGAGTTTTACTGGTCATTCTGTGAGATAAAAGAACTCCCCCACAGCACTTGCCTTGACTCAATGCCCATTTGATAGTATTTGCAGCATATTTCGCTCATCTTTTGTAGATAACAGTTGGTAGGATAGCCTCTGCTTACATATGACATCCCTATTTCTTCTCAGATCCCTTTTTTACGTTCCCCTACAGAGTTCCTTTTCATGCTGCCAGAAATGAGTTACTGAATATAAAGGATTTCTAGTTTTAATTTATTCCGAAACCAAAACCCTAAACTCTTCAATCTCTCAAGAACAAAAGGCATTCGAGCAGGGAGTGAGACCTAGAGATTGGAGCAGGCTTCTAGTTAGAACTCATAGGTTCTTAGCCTGGCTCTGGTGCTGGCTTGTTGTTTGATTTTGGACAAGTTACATGGGCCCAAATTTTCAGAAGTGGTCTTTACATCTGGGAGCCTCCATTTTTAATTGGCCAATGCTAGATAAACAGAGCTTGATTTTCAGAAATGATGAGTGTCCACAGCTTCAGTTCAATCTGAATTTTGCCCCAGGAAGGACTGCAGGATTGGTCCCACTCTTGGTCTGCTCAGCACACTCTGTCAGTCATAATTTAAAAGCCATGTTGTATGAGGATGCTTTCTGCTTTGGATTCGTTTTTGGCATACCATGCGCTCTCGTCCTTGAAGGCCTCAAATTGCTCACATACTGTTTCTCAAATTATATTAGTCTCTTTGACCAGTTAATTCAAACTACCCCAGACTCAAAGCTATCTGAAATGTAAACATTTCTCAGCTTATAGCCAAATATTTACATATAATTTTAATTTTAAAATTCATAAAATGCATCTAATGTGGTTATTCAAGGTGCTCACATAGTAGATGGGATAATTACTAAAAATCTGATACATTCACAAGGAAAAAAAAGGCATTGAAACAGCAAAAATAATCAGTCAGCATTACAGTCAGTTGCACAAAGGGGGCATGGTCAGAATACTAGCAACTTTCTCAGAGTTTAGGCTGCTGGTTTTAATGCTCAGTAACACTCAAGTGAAATCCTGGTCCCATTGAAGTCAATGGCAAAACTCCCACTGACTTCAATGGAACCAGGATTTCACCCAGAATTTTGCTCCTGTGAAGACACAGGCAAATAATATTGTTCCTATTTTACAGATGGAGAAGTGGAGGCAGAGAAGTTATATGACTTGCTCCAGATTATTGATAAGGTTTTTATAAAGATAGAATTAGATTTTAAGGCGTTTCTGGCTCCTCATCCTGGGTTTTAGGCAAGCAAAAATAAGTACCAGTAGATTTTGACTGGAGAACAATGAAAGCTAACCCTTGATAGCAAAAGACAATGACTTCTAATCAAATAAAAAATACTTCTCCCTAAACAATTTTTTGTGCCCTGACCCAGGCTGAGTAATTGCCATGGTCCTATTTGTAAACCAGGAGGTGGGCACGCGCAAACCTGCCCATTGCTCAAAGTTCCTCCCCCAGCCTAAGCCATGGTGGGTTGGTTGTGTTGTTTTAGGTAGCTGCAGAGACTGTCTCTTAATAATGCAGACATTAAGATTTGGATCCTGAAGGATTTTGGAGGCAGCCTTATGTTGTATTGGTTGCACCTTGGAACAATGCAAAGCAGTCAAATGCCTCAGGTGCCTGCAGAGAACTCCCTTAACTGACTATGTGGAACTGGTCTGGGAGGGGCTCTTCCACTTCCAGCTTCTCTGTGTGAAGCCCAGGGAGAGACTCTCCCAACAGAAAAGCAATTTCCTCCTGACTTCCTGTGCCTTGTTAACACCACCAGATCCGGGAGTGTGTCTGCTTCTCCCCATCAGACAGCAGGGGAATAAGATCACACCACAAATTGGGAATACACAAGCAAGACCTTTGAGAACCAGGACAATCAAAGAGAGATGATGATGATGAAACACAGAGATCCTGGCAAAGATGTGTGATCGTGTATTGCACACAGTACAGTTCATCTTGCAGTAGTACCTGTTAGAACATGGCCAAGGTATCACTTAGCCTGGATTTATGAAGACATCCCTCTGCAGGACAGTACTTAAACTTTAAGCAAGTGCTTAACTCCCATTGAAATTAATGAGATTTGTGCTTAAAGTTATGCATGTACTTTATTGCCTTCCTGAACCAGGGCCTACGTGATATGTGAGGTCATTCCTCCTCCTTCCCCTACCTTGTCCTCCTACCCCTTCTGCTCTCCTTGGAGGAGGCAGGGGGGAAAGGAGACTTGAATGTCACAATAAACCTTATATCACTTTGCTTAGCTGTTGACAGACCATCTTGGAGAGTTGGGGTTGTCCCCAGAGAAACCCTTTAAAGGGGAACATTTAGGGAGGATACCATCAGACCAGTTTTGGTGGGGTGTAATGGGCTACAGCCTCCCTTACAGTCCTTTTCCTTTGTTCCACCAAGTCTCTGTACAGTGATCTGTAACTTAACTAGCTAACAATGCATGGATACACTGCCAGGGCCGGATTTCCAATTAGGCACAGTGCCTAGGGGTGCCTAAACAGTGGTGGATTACCACATGGGCCAATGGGGTCCATGCCCAGGGGCCCTGGCCTACTTGGGGGCCTCCCACGAGCTCTGGAACTCTGGCCCTGTCCCTTGCTCCCCCTCATCTCTCCCGAGGCCCTGCCGCCCTGCTCCTCTTCTCCCTGAGGTCCCATCCCCTGGCCAGGCTGGAAGCCGGAGCCCAGGGGTGAGCATATTTCTCCTCCTGGAGCTGGCCGAGTTGGTTACCCAGCCCCTCTCCCACCCCCAGTGTGGAGCTGGCCTGGCCAGCCCATCACTCCTCTGTTGTGCCCCCCCCCCACATGTTGAAAACAGGAAGGTCAGCTGTAGGTGGGGGTAGCACTGAAGATGCTGTGCCCAGAGGCGCATAAGGTGTAAATCTGGTCCTGTAAATTGCCATCAATTTTCTACCCAAATTTCCTCTCAAAATTACGCTTCAGAACTGAGCACCACACTTCACATTCAGTTTACAGTGGGGCTTGGAAATACTCTAGCACTGTTTAGATAGTTTGCTGAAGCCAATCAAACCCCTTCACAGCTAGCAGGATTTGAGATCCCGCCTCTACCCCTCCAATGTTGCAGAATTATTAAGGGTTATTTATGAAGGATTTGCAGAAACGATAACAAACGGAAGACAAAGTAAGAGACTGATTTCCCCAAAATCATAATGTGGTTATTTTTGTGGCTTCAATGTAAAATGAATTATTCAAACTAAATGAAAATGATTATTATATAAAGTATGATAATGAAAACAGAGAAAACAGGTTGTATTATTGAAGGATCTGATTAGTTAATGCCATACGGTAAGAAGAATTGTGGCCTGTTTCCTTTCAATGGAAAGACAAAATCATAAAAACTAACCCATTTATTAAAAAGTGAATGTAGTGATAATGGGAAGAGGTTCTAGGTACGCACAGTGTAATTAATTGCCCCACTTTGGAATTTGGCTAGGCATCAGGATTAACGCACTGATTCTTGCAGAATGTGCCAAGGGATCTGTAAGTAATAACTACAAATAGTCAGGACTGTCAGTTATGTCTTATCAGATTTCTGACATTCCTTGCTTCCCAGTGTATACCATTAAGAATTCTGCCCCTAAAGAAGTTTGGTTCGTGACAATCCCTCAGTAATTAGAAGCATTGCTGGCAGCTCCCGTGTAAGGGATAGAATGAAGGAGAGGTACCAGTCTGTCTGCATGTTCAATAATTGACAAGGCATCAGAAGCAGCATGATTAAAGCTGTGTAAATTAACATTATGATAATAAGCCTCTGACATTGTCAAAGGGAAAGGAGCTGTCACCTTATGGATGGAGATTTGCATTTTAAAAAAAATCTTGCAAATTATCTCAGTTTAATCAACATGCGCATTTCAAATAAAGATCGATCATTTCCTGTAAAACACATGGAGCCAAGGAGAGGCAAACAAGAGATAGCAGGCCTAGTGTCATTAATGTAGGTTTGGGTGATTAGCTGGGATTGTGCTGCTGGTTTTTTACTGTCCTTGATATGCTTTTCAACCCAAACTGTGGCTTTCACAAATAAATAATATTTTAGATTTCCATTACACCCCTCCTTCTCCTCTCCCCACAAATATGTGTGTGTGCCACTGACACACAGAAACATCTGAGGGAGGAGAACAGAGCTAGGTGGACAGTTAGCAACCAGCATGTCTCACACCATGTGCAGAAGGGAAAAGCTCTCTTGGGAAAGTGTGAGAAGAGCCTGCTCTTATGAAAGGTGCAAAGGGATCTCTATCATCCATGCATCACAGACATGACATTATCTGAAAGACATGCCAAAACAGTAAACTGTGCAGAATTCCATAGATCTATTTCTAAATGATGGAGGACTAAGGAACCTTGGTGAAATTAGAACCTGGGGCTCCTGATAGTTTGCGGATTCTACACCTCAGAGCAAATATTGATCATATGTCCTCATATTCCTCCAAAGAGTTCTCCAGTTCTGATAGATTTCAACAGAATTAAAAGGTATGCCCCTATTTTTCACCCCCAATCTCCTGATTTATTACTTCCAAATGTTGGCGGGATAGAATAAGCTATCCTCATCAGGACATCCACTGCAGATCCCTCATAGGAATCAGTCCACTGACCTTTAAGACCATACAGCATTGCATAGCATGGCAGACCCAAGATATTTTAATAAATAAAGAGGCACTATAGCCTGTGTATGCATCTGGCATACAGTAGCAAAATGCATTTCCTTTTCAATGTTCTTTCTGCTCTAGTTGCTAAAATTCATACAATGAGAGGTTGCACAAGGACTTCTATGTGCTATCACATTTTTCCTACATCTTGCTTTTAAACACAGCAAAGCTGACCAGCAAGCCTTTTGGATTCCTTGGTGGAAAAGACCCCAAGATATATTGGTAAATTGGTCGAGCAGTCATTAACAATTGTCTATGGGCTGCTTTTCAGCAGGTTAATGCCTAGTATGGTAAAGTGGGATTCCCATCCTACTCAAGATCAAAACAGTTTAAAAAAATACTTTTAACAAGGGGAAAAAACCAAACCAGGCACTCCAAAAGGCTTTTGCATTGGGTTGGCAGTGCTGGCTTCTCATTGACTCGATTAAAATTCAGGTGCATAATGGTTACTGCCATGACACACTCTACAAATCGGATCAAAGTTTAAAAGACAACAAGCATTTGTGTTAGAATAATACACTGGCACTTGGATACTATGGTGAGATACTACTGTATGTGGCCTCCAATTCAGCAAAATGCTTACTTAAGCACACGCTTAAATTTAAGCACATTCTTAAATGTAAGCACATTCTAAGTCCCAGTGACTTCAGTAGAATGTAAACACATGCTCGAGTGCTTTGCTGAACTGGGCCCAAATGTCTCACACAGTTGAATCTGCCAACGATTGGACTTTACCATGGTGGTTTCCAGTTTTAGTCACTATCTCTGATTACCATTTTAATTTCCTGATGATTTTGGTGGTAGGCTGTTATATCTCTTATCTAGTTCTGCTGTCTCCTTCTTTCTCCCTTAAAGTTTTTCTTCCTGATTTTCAGTGGAAAGCCTCTACCATTCCTGATACTTGGAGGCCCCCTCCACTCTATATTTTGTACACTGGAGAAGTAAGCACTTCTTTTTCCTTTTCTTTCACATTGGTTGCCCAGTTGGTTATCTTCCTTCAGTTGCAATCTCTCCTCCATCTCATTAGCTATTAATTTTACAGTGCTCAAAAGCATGCTAGACACTTTACAGAACTAAGGGGAAAACCCAGTCCCTGCCTTAAGAAGCGTCCCATTTAATTTGAGATGTGAGGGTAGTAAGCAGTAGCGAGGAAATGTTTGCAGCACTACAATCCAGGGGAGGGGCTATTACTCAGTTTAGGCAGGTACCTGTCTCCATGGCTCAGTTAAAAAGTAGGGTGTTTTGTTCGCTTTTTGGGAAGAGGGGCGACAAAACAACTACCAGTCAGCATTCCCCCCCCTGGCTGGGCATGGAATTGTAGGGTCTTTCTCTTCCTTGACCCTAACAGCCATTCATATCCATTCAGTCTTGCTGGTGGTCCACTTCATCGTGTGGACTTGGTCCCATTCTGTCCCTCTCTTCCCAGGTAACAAAGTCCCACACAGTAGTGTCTCCTAAGATACTACTGATCAGTCCACCATCTTCTGCCCCTCCAAGCCTCCTCTCTCCATTCAAAGTACCTGGGCCCAAGGCTACTTCCCTAGATATCCCCAAGCCATTTCTCCTCTGGAATACCAGCTGTCAGGCCTGGCTCCCTGGTGTCTTGCCCTTTATCCAGGCCTATCTCAGGGACTCACTCATCTCCAGTAACCCTTCTAAGTCTTTCCTGCTCTTGCTCCTTTTGCCAGAGCTCCCTTCCCAGGAGAGGATCCCAAGGCCTATTTTCACCCTAGGCCCCCTTCCATAAGACTCCCCACCCCGCAATCCCCCTTTTCCTTCTCTCTGGAAGCCCTTCCTTTGTGGAGCTCCTTCCCAGCTCCTTTCCTGTGGAGCTTATTCTTATTTCAGCCTGACACTCCCTATAGTTGCCACCAGGTACCCCATCACAGAGAGGATTAAGTAACAATAAGTGACTCACTTGTGGCATTGCGCTGTTGTTCTTCCCTGCCTGGTTTCCTTTGTGCTTTGGGTGACAGGTCTCCTATTGCCTGTTTCTAGTGTGTGGTCACTGATAGCGTTACAGATAAGAGCTTGCCTATGTTTTGTGCATGTCGCGCAGCCGTGAGGCAGAGGCCTAGCCAGCTCTGGTTTGCTGTTGTCTTTGATCTGCTCTTTCCACTGGGCACTATATTGTCTATTCAAGGTTTGTTTCAGTATCTTCAGAGTTTTTCACTCAGCTTTCTAGCTCCTCCCCTGCTCCCCTCCTCCCCTTGCTGAAGAGTTTCTTTACTAAATGCCCAAGCCCTTTGACTTTCAGCAGAAGCCTATGGCCTTGCCTAGGCTGGGGTTTGTCCTAGTTACAGCCATTGCTGACAAGTCAGCGATGAAGCTGCACCTGTGCAAACCTCTAGGCAAAGCCACCAGTTGCAGCAGTACAGCTTACAAATGCAGGGCAAACAGCACCGGTGCCATTTGAGGCTTATAATAGTTTGCTCTGTGTGCACTAGGAATTTACAAGGCAGGTCCAGGCAGACGGATGATTTGTGACCAGTCACTGATGGCTGTAGTGAAAGCCAGTGTAGTCAATCCCAGTGTAGGCCAGGCTTTATGCTTCCAAGCTTTCCCTGTACTTAATGGAGGAAGCAGCAAGAATGAATGGGGAATTACTGATCCCTTGCATGTTGTCCTCTGCTTTTGCTCACGCAATCTAAAATGGGATGCCTTCTAAATTCTGGAAGCCCGGTGTGCACCATGGATAAAGGTGAATACAGGATGTTGGGGAGAATAGGGAATAAAAGTGGAAAACCTTTTGGACATAAGTAGTGGGAAAGCCCCAGTAATTAAGAGGCAAACAACAGTTAGTTAGGAATGCCAGAATCCTCTCCTCTTGTTTGTAAAACCACTTAACTGCCTTTAAAATTTTCAGTTTAAAAACAAACAGGCTACCATTGTGACAGGAAGCCATGCAGAGCTGGCCTGAAGGAAACTCCTTGTATTCTTGAGTGTGTAGGGAAAGCTGGAACCTGAAGGCTGTTTTCAGGCAAGTTTTCTGCTTGTAAAATATTATCTAAGTGTATTAACCCCCCCCAGCCATTCCCCTCCAGGCCCCTTACTTACGTACACTTGCCACTCAATTAACACTTTTTTCCTGCACACACCAGCAATGGTGTTAGCCACAGGATGTTACAGTGAAACCATTAAGCCTCTGCTGGTATATGCTACAGCAAACTAGAGCTGTCAAACCATGAGGCTTTATCTATATGGGTCGGCCAAACCATTTTACCTTATCTAGACTAGGATTTAAAGGTGTGATGTTATCTGATTACCACCGTCTAAACTCGAGTCAAGACAAATCTTTTTAAACTCTCCCAGGCTTTAACTTGAATAGTTTAACATGTTCTAAAGTAGAATTGCTTTGTATTTACTTGTGTTTTAGAAGGTGTCAGAAGAACTAATTCAATCTCCTGTCATACTCTTAAATCCTAATCTAGGCAAGTCTTTAGATTTGGGTTTAGCTGCAGCAATGGGGTTGAAACAAGAGTAGGAGCTCTCATCACATCAGACAAGTGGATGAAGGAGCTGTGGGGAAGCACTGCTCCTCCATGCAAGGAGAGAAGGGGAAATGTCCCTTGGCTTTTAGCATAGGAGGGGGAGCTCTACTCACATCCCACATTTTCTTTGTTTATCCTCTACCTGCCATGATGTGTATTTAAACATGGTTTCTTACCTTGGTACCTGGCTCAGTGTAGAAAGGGCCTTAAGTTTAAAAGTTCTGGACAGCTTGTGCAGGAAGAAGAAATTAGGACAGTTGATATGAGGCTAACGTCAGAAAGAAAATCTTTCCAAACACTCCTGACACTCATCTGGAGGCAGCCTTCACAGTCTCCCGTGTTTCCCATTCATCACAGTGCAGAGTGAGTCCAACTGAATTTGAGATCTAGGTTGTTCTTGGACAAGTTACCTTGAAAAATAATTCAAGCATGTTTTTATTATTTATCGTGGTAGCCCATCGGGACCCCAGTCAGAGACCTGCGTGCCATTGTGTTAGCTGCTGCACAGAAACAGAACAAAAAAGCAGCCCTTGCTCTGACTGGCTTACAATCTAAGTGGCTTGGTGTGAAGCTCTGCAAACTGAAACAAACCAAAAAGGCCAGCCTCAAAGCCTTTGAAGCAAACTTGCCAGAATTTACATGACTCCAGAACCCATCTGAGCTGAACTGCCAAAACTTCCTCCAATAATGATGGCACCCTGTATTCCAGTTAATCCTGCCTTTATGGAAAAGTCCTACTGAATTTTAATAAAGAGTAACTTTTATGAGTGGTTTTACCAGCCTACAGAATGCCCAGAATTCTATTCCTGTTATATGTTTAACCTGTATGGTTAAAAACAAACAACAAAAAGCCAAACAAGAAAACAAAAAACCCAAATAACTGAAGAAGAACTTACTCTACTCATTGTATAGGCTTTTAGAGTAATTTGTATAAACTCATAATATATTTCTATAAACCCTATTGGTTTAATCCCTATTGTGTTCTACAGGACTTTTCCATAAAGGTTCAATAGGGAAATAGAACAGTTAGGGCAATATCTGCATGCATTTTGAGTGCACATATTTGCCCTTAAATTGGCCTGCTCAATTATTGTGCTTGGGCAGGCAAATTGGGTGTGTTATGTCCACAAACAACTAGTTAGGCCCAGTAACTGTGTGCAAATGCACCCAATAGCCGAATCTACTTCTTTACACATTAGGACCTCACACTTAACAGCTCATCTTTTTTTTTTAAATCTCATTTTAAGTAAAATTGGTTACTGTTGGAATACAAAATGCTGATTAAAAAAAGGAGAATTAATTAAACTGGCGAACTTGAAAGTTCAGATTTATACAGGGAATTCTGAGCATCTCAGCAGATGTACCACAAGTCTCTGGCAATCTCTGAGTGTTGCTTTTATTAAATTCTGGGGTATTTTTTCCACTCTAAATATTTTATTACAAATAAAGTCTCTGCTCTGCATGACCCCCTCACTGACTGGCACTCAGCTGAGTTCCCAGATGCGGTTAGGACTCTTGCAAAGACTGAATTCGATTCAGTGTGTAAACTTGGTGGGTAAAGCGTTAAATGAGCTATTTTCTTTGGCCCAGGACACTGTGGAGGGAGACCTCAGTTTGTTCTGTGGGCTGGTAGCGAAAGAGCATGTGGGGATTGTAGTGCAGGCAGCCTTTGGGGTGGCTGTGGATGCTGATAGACTTGGATGGAGGGCTCCCACACAGGCAGATGGGATGAATGGTGGGGTGTCAGCTCCAAAGGGAACTCCTTATGTGCATTTTCTTGGCCAGAAATTAGGTGGTTCTATTCAGCAATGAATGAAAGGGCAGCTGAGGGAGGGGGAAATGAGAGGAGAAAATGGCAGCCTGAATGAATGGGCTTCTTAGTACAGCCAGTCAGTGCATTGGCACGTAGGCTGAATGGTCAATGTGCTTTCCTTAGCAGAGGCCATTCTTATGGCTGCATGTTTTGGGGTGCCAAAGCCCTGGATAATCCTAGCTTCAAATACAGGGTTGTCAAATAGCCTGTTTCCATAATGACGGTCCCAATTTCCAGAGGCCTGTCCTGGTAATAGGTGCCTTGAACTGCTGCTGAGCTATTCCCACCAGCAACACTGATAGTACAGATGAGGCTAAAGCCTGCATTGCTGGTGGGAAGAGCACTGGCTACACAAATGCTAGCCACACATCACAATCGGCAAGGGGAAGAATCTACGGCCCTGATTCTCATCTCACACCAGTGTAACGCAGTTGCTATCACATGAAGGAAAGTAAACCTGGTGTGAGATTAGAATCTGCCCCTCAGGCTTTACTAAAATATTTTTTTGAATAACATGCAATGCAATATAAATATGAAAAATGAGGTTATAGGGAAGTGGGGGAATAAGTCACTCTGGAATGGAAGAGGGTCTGGAAATATTAGGGAAATCCCCCTTCTTCCACCCCTACTTGGACCTGATCATATTCTGATTCCCATCATGGGATAACTCTCATGCCAAGACCAGCGAAAGAAAATGCCCATGACAGGAAGTCTAGGTTCCTTTCACTAAGCAGAGAAGGCCCTTAATCACTTGACCAAACAATAAATAAGAATCAGACCCAGCTAAATTTTTTTCATAGAGTGGGTTGAAAACTGAAAACTGCCAATTATTTTGCATAGGACATATGTTTAAACTTTGTTTGTTTGTTTGTTTGTTTTGTTTTTTTCAAAATATCCTATGAAAATGTGTTAGTTTTCTAATGAAAGACCAAAACTGAAAACCAAAAATATTTCAGTTTTGAATAATGATTTTGATTTCTTCTCTTTTTTTCATTAAAAACATCCAAATATTTTGACCAAAGTAAAAATGATCTGGGAAAATTTTCATAGTGATCAAAAAGCCATTTTTTGGCAAAAAAAAATGTGACCCGCTCTTTTTATATATGCATGGATCTCTTTGTATCCCAGTACAGAAAATACACGCAAATACCACGGGGGCATGCTTAGAGTTACATTGGAGGGTGCATTTACTGCAGGAGCAAGCCACACATTGAGGGATAGCAAGAGTGGAACTAATATTCCCTACTAAACGTTCAAATGCAGTCTGAGGTGCTGGGAATGTTGGGAAGGACAGCTGACTTGCTGGAGCATTTCAGGCGGTGGTATGCATTGCATGCCCATGGATGCCCTGAATTTGACATCCTGACTAGCTGCACCTTCAGGACGATTCTGTCTGGTCCCTGAATGCACATGGAAGATGCCATGTAGGACAAAAATGGTGTCCTCCACACAGTGTGACCTCACATATGTGGTATGTTTGAGGTCATGTCTTGCATGCAAGTGTAGAATTGCATGCCTTATTACAAGTGTCCCGGCCCACCATTGCTTTCAGGTCAAGTTACAGTAGCAGGCTTCTCAACTTCCCCATTATATTTAAAACATAATGGTTGATTCTTTACCCTAATTCAGAGGAAGTGACTGCTTGAGGCTCTGTGTGATATGATTGTGTTCTGCAAGAACATGTGTGCCAGGAAGAAATGCTGCAATGAGAGGGAACCATCAAGACAAAAGAAATGTATGTTAAGGGGAACTATGAAACCTAGCTCTTTGGTGGGTTTGGGGGACTGAGGCAGCAGTTGGAGATATAGTTAGATTGTGCTCTTGTCTAGCTCTCTGATCAGGCAAAATAACACATGGTTTCCTGTTTGGGAGGCATAGGACAGATTTTGATTGGTGATTGATGCAGTGCACAGTTTGGGTCTTGGTAAGCACCCCAACTTGTAGATGCTTGTCTGAACAATCCAGACTTCTTAAGTTTGTGAAACTGGGCAAGAAATCTCACAGGAACAAGCTTTTTCATGAGTTATCTAGATGTGTTCTGTGAGCTGGAAGAGCCTGTAGGTGAGCTTGTCTCACAGCACTTTGTTGCTTGTTCTTCTATAGGGAATCTAGGGGTGTGAAGGCAGCTGTGAAAAGAGGAAAAACCCAGTCTGCACAATTCATCTCCAGGAAGATTTTGGCCTTGGTTCAGACCAGAATTTGGGGCCACATTTCACAGTGTTGTGAGGATTTTCTCTCTCCTGTTTGCCCAACTCTGCATTGTCTTCATTGCCCACGTCATTCTTCTGGAAGTGCAGGCTGCTGAGGTGCACGGGCATTTTCCAGGCTATGCTGCAGGGAAGTTGTGCCAAGAGACAAATAAAGAGCTGACTTTTGTGCTAGTGATTTGCACATCACTGCACTCATAGGGCTAACTATTCTCCTGAAGTTGCGATCCTAGACACGGCTATGCTGGGCTTAGTAAAGAATGCAGCTCAGCTCAGTCACATCATGTCATCAGCTGAACCATTGGTTCCTGTTAATGACTAATGACATCGAATGTGGCTTGTGTGGCTTGATCTTTTAATTCCTTTTTTAAAACCCGCACGTAAAGAAAACTTCTTTTGCTGGAAAACTGAACTCCCTCTAGGCCAGATTTTGAGAGATGCCTGAGTCATAAGGCATGCAAGCCTCAGACTTTATATGCACAACCCGCAGCTTGGGTGTGAGCATCAGAAGTTCTGAGCGTGCAGAACTGAGCCTTTCAAAATCTGGCCCTTGGTTTTCTGCCTCTGGAGCTATAGAGAGATGGTGTCTTTTGCAAGTTGATTTACATTAACAGCTTTATTGACAATTTAGTTTTACTTAAAGAGAGAAGACTTCCTGTCGTCATGCTGTAGAAATGGAAGCACTGTAGCAGCCCTGAGGTGAAATCCTGCCTCCGTTGCAATCAATGGCAAAACTCCCACTGATTTCAGTGGGGCCAGGATTTCACCGTGTGAGGGTGCTGGAATAGAGAGTGGAGTGAGGAGTCACCCATGTTTGAAGAAGAGGAAGAGCTTGCTTAACTCTACCTCGGATTTTTTACCTTATTGAGAGACAAAAGTGCGATTTGGTGGTCTCACCACCAGCCTGGGAATCAGAAGCTCCCTATCTCTGATACTGAATCCATGTGTGGCCTTGAGTAAGCCATTAAACTCTCTGTTGCTTTCCTCAGTCTGCGAAATGGGGGTTATACTACTTTCCTCGCAGGGGTGTTGTAGGGCTTACTGGAGTCAATATTTGTAAAGCACTCCATTCTGTGTATCTGTCCTTGGCACCTACAGGCTTTGATTATTTGTCAGTGGCCTGCCTATTACAGTTTATAATTCAGAGTTGACCTTCCCTAGAGGAAAAGAAACAATCCCACATAAATATATTGATAATTTCAGGTGAACACACCTACCTTAATGGGCACAAGCAAGGCTGTACATTCCTATTACAGGATATACTTTATCCTATTTCTAGAAGTAGCTTAGAAATGAGTTCTTTATTGACTGGTGAAATCTGATCACAAGATTGGGTGGGGGAGACCTGGTAGCAGTAGTTGTGCTGTTTGTGAGCATCTCCTGTTGGCTAACTGTTAGGACAAGAACAGGAAATGAGTGCTAGCCTTAGTCTCCAAGCCTCAGCATGCCTAGGAGGAATGTTGGGGGCTGAACAAAGGGAGGAAAATAAAGCAGAGGATGTGAAGTAGCGGGGCGAGAGAGGCTTTGGAGGGCCTAATGATTCAGCTGAAGTTTCCCGCAGTAATTGCCATAGAAGTGAGCAAATCTGTGTTGGGATTGAGAGCCGAGAACACTGCCACAGGGACCAGTGACTTGCAAAATAAATATGAAAGAGCAAATAAAACAGAAATATTTCACTGTACATTGAAATCTTTCCGACTAGCTGTTTGATTTGGCCAAAGTGGCTCCTTTAAAAAAACAAAACCTGGTTAACTCTTTCTGTCCTCATTTCCAGCCAGATAAAGTTGGGCGGGTGGGGGAGGAAGCTTTCAGACAAATTGTTTTATTTGTCACTAAGCTGTAGACGGAAGCATTAATTAAAACTCAGACAACTTCTCCTTCTCTGAAAGCCTACAAAAATATCCAAAGCAGGGATCCGATCTTGGTTTCGCTTGAGTTCAGTGGGAGCAGGAGCAAGTCCTATCTTCCTTGCTTTTGGGGGAATTTCGATACATGTCTTCCTTTGGATTCAGTTTCTTTTCCGTTTACCCTTAGCAGGTTAATCCAGCTGCTAGCTGACAGACACTAACTGCTAGTTTTATGAGGTGGAAGAATCCACAGCAGGGGAAGCACAACATGCAGTTTGCTTTTGCAAAGCAGCCCAAAGGGTATTAACTGCACACTCTCCGCAACATAGCAGAGGAGAGTTCATCTTGTTCCCAAATGCCACCTTGTCCTGCCTACCATATAGAAAGTGTGGGGCTGTTCTAATTCCATCATGCCTCCTGGGACTCTGAAGTGTCACTCCTACTTTTGCCCTTTCTCCAAATCACAGATTTTTCCATGGGTCTGCACTTCTTGGAAAACTACTTAGAAACAGCCTCTCTTGTTAGGCTCGGAGGGTGAGAATCCCAGCATGTGATAGCCCTTTGTGGGGTTTGTGCTGCCTCCACAGAAAGCTGAACTCCCCATTGTCACATCATAGCCACTTAGCAAAGATATTTCAAGCGCCAGAGACCAGGAGTTACAACATTTGTGTTCAGTACTGGAGCTCCAGTCACTAGCTTTGAAGAGACTTTTCAAACACCCCAGAAGGCTTCATAAGCCTCTGTAGTGAATTGACAGGTGCTGTGCCATGCTGACATGATTCGGAGGAGAACTCACTATAGGGGCTGCTGTTACTGAAGAGATTCATGTTAGGATGGTCTAGTTCACAAATATTAACTCCACCAACCTAAGTCCCATAAATACATTCCTGCACCACTATTTAGAGTGGGTTGTTAACTGCAGTCATTGACACTTGCTATAGTAACTCTGGTGCCCTATATACCTCCTTTGGAATTCAGCAAATTGTTCCAAATAGATTCATGACAACTGTTGCCAAATTCAAAGACCAGCTCTCTGGATGTGGACTCTGAAGTTATCCTCTCTATCAACACTAGATTGCCTAACAAGAACCCCTTGCATGGTTAACTGCGACCTGGGGGAAATCCCTCCAGATGGGAAAGTCTGCTCCAGTTTAAAACTATAGTTGGTTCCTTTTTAGCTTTGTTATACGGCAGTTCAAAAAATACAGAAACATTGCTTTTAAAATCTAGTACAAGGATCAAAGTACAGAAATGATTTTTCCGTACCATACACATGACCTGAGAACAGTACAGTACTTGCATATGCAAAGTAGGTGCACAAATACAGATGCACTTTGTGCAGGCAATTACATGCCTGACCCATAAATGTTACCTTTTGGGCTTGCAAATGATAGAGCATGCTAAACTGTGAATGCAGCTTATTACACATTTGAATACACACAAATAGAGAGCAGGGTGAGGCTTCCTTGAAAATATGCTCAATAGAGGATATTCCCCATAGCAGCATTTCAGTGTTAAGGTCCAGTTTGGAACCTAAGCTACTTCAGTGACCCTCCAACCATGTGACAATTAGATCTGAGCAAAATGTTCCTAATGAAATACAAAACCAGGTGATCTTGCTCAGTTTAGGATTTTGTTACATGCTTAAACCATAGGCCTGGTTTGTGGGTCATCCAGGTTCATGAGAAGTGGGACTACAGTTAATTACCTCAGCTGAGGATCTGGCCCTTATGTTTGCATGAATCCCCTGGAAAGAGAAATTGCCAACTTCTCTTCAGCTTTGAAGTGATCATAGACTGTTTCTTGGAGCCAGAGCACAATGACTGCAAGGACAGGCAGGGCTCTTTCATGCATTTCTGCAGGTTTTCATCTGGCCCATTGGTTTATTTCTATTCAGCAGACATGACCTTTCCACACTTTGTGAAGACTCACGAGGGTGAAATCCTGGCCCCATTGAAGTCAATGTCAAAACTCCCATTGACTTCAGTGAAATGGGATTTTACCCTAAAAAAATTTCAGGCTGCCCTGTAAAGTATTTGACTAAAAAAGAATCATTAGGAAAAGAAAGAAAAGAGGGAGAGAGAGAGGTGATGGGTGGAGACAGAAATTGCCTCATTATCTGAGTTCTTTAGTTAAGTCCAAAACTGGCAACATCTTTGCAAACAGAAAAACTCAAGAGGGTCCATTGTTTGGTTTGCTTCAGCTTAACAGCTGGATGTTGGTGTGTGTGTGTGGTGTGGCAGGACCTTCTGCAAACCTGAATTTGTCATTTTTGTTGTTTGTAGACATACTGATGCTTGAATCTCCCCTGGACAATGGAGTAACGTAATATATACTGGAAACTGGTTAAGCATTTCTTGGTGCTGATGGGATCTGTTTAACTGAAGAGACTTCAGTGGGCTACAATTGGCTTTAGTCTGCAGCCCCCTTTCAGATATGGGTACAGTGAGTCAGTTTAGGTAACATGGGTCATATCCTGAG